>JARQOD010000008.1:26749234-26808794 GCA_033576555.1 Oophaga sylvatica | reverse complement strand
AAAACGTCTGTTCCCAAATCTCTAGAAACTAGTATGAAAAAAATCAATTTGCAGGCCCGGGCCCCCAGCGTAAAACTTTTTGCCCCTTGGTGCCAGGGGGGGCCTTGATACATCCAGGTTTATCACCTGACGAAAAGTCATTCCCAAACACAGGGCGAAGGCAAAACCCAGTGATTTGATCGCGCCAACATTCAACAGTATTTAGCATACTAAAAACCCAAAAACTCGGACAAGAAAAATTTACAGGTTATTCCCAAAAAAATTTCCCAAAGATTTTTTTCCCCCCCAAAAAAAAAATCAATCTGTAATAAGTGTGCCATCACTGGGATTTGAGCCAAAATGTGGGTTTTTTTTTTGGGGTTTAAATAGAGGGGTTTGGCAAATTTTTCGTCCCCGCTGCGTCATTAGGGGCCCCTTCACAGGGCCCTTTTTTTTGTATTTTGCCAGGAAAATTCAGAAGCCCCTATAAAAAGGGAAAAAACCCCCAAAATAAAAATGCAACCCTTCGTTATTTTTTGGAGGATGCTAAATTGAAAACCTTAGCTGCGGGGTTTTGGGGACACTCCGCCCCCTTGGGGCCCAAAACTGTCCCCAAAACATAAAGTGATTTTTAAATGAACAAGAACCCCCGTTTAAAAGTCTTGAAAAAAATTTTTCTCATTGTGCCCTTATTACTGATGAAAGAAGTGTAAATTTTAAAAAAAATTTTTGCATTTTTTTAAATCTCCTTTTTGGGGGTTTTTTAAAAGGCCAAAAAAAAGGGGTTGGGGCCCCCAAAATGTTTTTTTTTTTTTGGGGGGGGTGAGACCATGAGTTTTTAAAGGAAGGGGTTTGGGGGAAAAACAGCGTTTTTTTTTTTAAGCGTTTTTTAAAAGTTTTTTTTTTTTTTTGTGGTATTTTTAAGTTTTTTTTAAAAAACCTTTTTGACAGCGGAAATTTTTTTAAAAAATTTTCCATTTTTTTTTGGGCGTCCTTTTTTACTGGGTTTTTTTTTAACTTTTTTAAAGCTCCATTAAACCCCTGAAAAACTGCTAAAATTTTTTGAGTAAAAAAAGCCAAAAAGTCCCCTCAACACCCTTTTTGAGCCTTCCCCCGATTCAGGTCCAAAATCCACCTAAAAAGGGGTTTTTCATTTTTTTTTTAAAAAGGGTTTTTTTGGGGTTTTTGGGGCCCCGAAGCAGAAAAAAAACATTTAAAAAACCCGAACATGGGAATGGTAAGTCTTTTTTTTAAAAAAAAAGAAATGCACATGTTTTCTTTTTGGATTTGTTAGCGTTTTTTTTTGGGGGTTTTTTGGGGCAAAGTCCACCTTAAAAAAAGTAAGAACGACCCTAAATCTTTTTCTAGACAACAAAACACTTTTAAGGGGCCCCCCTTTTTTGGGGGGTCCAAGTACCGAAAGAAACAATAGCGGGGACAAAAAAAAAAATTCAGGTAAGTTTATGGATTTGGGCCCCAAAACCCTAAAATGACACACCGGGGGTTTTGGAGCAATTGGTGGAAAGGGAGAAAATTTTCAATACCGCCCTTTTGGGAACCTTACTTCAAAAACCTCAACCAAAATCTAAACCCCGGGGGGGTTTTTACGTTCAGAGGCAGCATTCTGAGTGGTCTTTTTTCACTCCTTTTGGGGAAATTTTTGGGGGCAACACGGGGGTTTTAGCTTTATAAAACTGATTTTCGGGGGCAGTCCCAAACCCAGAGGGGAAAAAAAAAAAGGTTTTAAAGGGGCCTCCGAGAGAAAACCCCACCCAAAAAAATATCGGAGAGGGAAAAGGGGAAAGTGCGGGGGAAAAATGCACAAAGAGGTGACAGGAAATTTTATCATGTCCCCCAAAATTTTCAATCCGGTTTTTTAAGAAAAAAGCATACCCCCAAAAATTTTTCCCCCCAAAAACGGGGACTATACTGTAAAAAAAAATACTCTCAGGACTCCAAATTTATTTCAACTTAGAATCCATCAATAAAAAGAGTTTTTCTTACGTTCCTGGCCCTTAGGAAAGACCCGGGAAGAGGGGGCCCCCCCTTTTCATGCATTTTGTCTGGTGTCCCTTTGGGGCCCCCAAGGTACAAAATCCCAGTGCAAAAAGCAGCCCTTTTCACCATGTCCCCTGAAAAAACAAAACTAATGCAAACAAAGAAAAAAAAACCTTTTTGGTGGTTACCCCCAGGGTAATGCACAGGAAATAAACAGTGATGTCACAGACAGGGATAAAAACGGGGTTCACGTAAAAGGGTAAAAAAAAACCGTGATGTCACAGACAGGGATAAACACACAGTGATTCCCCAGTACAGAGATAATATCCCCAATGAGCACAGTAAGGGATAATAACACATGGTGTCCCTACAGAGTAAACCAAAACAGGATGTCACAGTACAGGGATAAAAAAACCCCCCGTGGGTGTTCAAAAGTACAAATAAAAAACACAGTGTTCACAGTACAGGATAATAAACCGTGATGTCACAGTACAGGGAAAAATTCCAGTTTTGTCACAGTCAGGAAATAAACACTGATGTCACAGTACAGGGGGAAAAAAAAAAGTGAAATCACAGTACAGGGGGGAAAACACCAGTGAGTCACAGTACGAGATAATATACCCGTGATTTACTTTAAAAGGGGTAATACCACAGTGATGTCACAGTACAGAGAAATACACCCGGTGTACAGTAAGGATAATACACAAGTGATGTCACAAATACAAGGGTAATAAACCGTAATGTCCAGACAGGGGGGAAAAAACAAAAATAATGTCACAGTACGGGATAAATACACAGCTGCACAGTACGGGATAATACACACAGGATTTTTCCCGTACAGGAAAAATAAAAACGGTGTCACGCAGGGGGGAAAACACCGTGAAAACGTACAGGGAATAATATTTAAAACAGTGTACAGTACAAGTTTTAAAAAAACATGATGTTTTGTAAAAGGGGGGAAAAAACACGTGTGTTACAGAAGAATAATACACACAGTGAGTCACAGTACAGGGTAATACACACAGTGATGTCCCCATAAAAAGGGGTAAAAAACCAGTGAAAATCCCCATACAGGGGGGAAATACACAGCAGTGCACAGTAAAAGAGATAAAACAACTGATGTAAAAGTACAGGGGGAAATAAACCCCAAATGGGTTTCAGTTAAAAGAGATAATACACACATTTTCCAGTAAAGGGGGAAAAAACCAGTGATGTCACAGACAGGTTTAAAAAAAACCCTGATGTCACAGTACAGGGGTAATACCACTGATTCACAGTAAAAGGGAAAATACTCCATGATGTCACAGTACAAGATAATACACACATGAGTCACAGTACGGGGTAAAACCAAGTGTGTCCCTTTCAGGGGGGAAAAAACCGTGATGCACAGACCCGGTAATAAACACAGTGATGTCACAGTACAGGGATAATACCACCCTGATTTTACAGACAGGGATAATAAACACATGATGTCACGTACAAAGGGGGGAAAACACACATGATTAAAAGTAAGGGTAATCTCTCAGTTTATTCACAGCGCAGGGGTAAAAAAGCAAAGCGATCTGGCCATGTTTTTGGGGATGTTTTTTTAGTGACTAAAATCAAGTGCTGTAATTTTTTTTCGTATCACTTCTGTGAAGTATACAGAACCCTCGCACAAAGGGGGACTGACCAAAATTTTAAGCTTATAATAAAGGGTTTTTTTTTACCATGATGTGTTTTAAAAAAAAAATCTCCATAATACATTTTTTCCCCATGTAAGGATTTTTTCGTAGGCCTGTGAGGGGGGCCCCGCTTAGGGCCCGCGGGGTAGGGGCTAAAAAAACTGCCAGGCCTTTATGGTAAAGCTTTGCAGCCGGTAAAATTCCCCAGAGACGGGGGCCGGGGGTAAAAAAATGGTTTTTTTTGACGGGGGAAAAGTTTGTGATTATGGGGAAGGGTGAGAACTTAGTGAAAAAAATTAAACTTTCATTGTTGCTCGTCATATTTCAAGCCTTCAGAAGACCAAGATAAAGGGGTTTTTTTCCATAACTTTTCCCATCCAAAGTTTTTGGACCGGTATGTACAGACAAAATATTTTAAGAAAAACTCACAAATTTTAATTTTTTGAACCCCTTTCCTAATTATCTTTTAAATTTGTAACACCGCAATGGAATGTAACAGCTATGGTATAGGGTTTACAGACACTAAAAGAGTTTTGCAGTGCTGTTAAACAGGGCCCTTCGACATTAATGGTTTTTTCCTAGGGGGGGGACTACAATTCCCCAGGCCCCCCTTTTTTGGTCGTGACACGTTGAAGGTTTGTGTATCTTTTTTCTAAATCAGTTTGTTGTCTCCATTTTGTTTCTGTTTTGTGAGTATTTTCCCCCCAGCAAAATGGATTTCCAGCTTGCTTCCCCCCCCCGGGTTCTCTCCCTTTTTTTTCTTAAACACCCCCGCGAGTAATCTTTTCAGAATTAGCTCATGAACCGGTTCTGACCCGAACCCTTGGACCTTGTACTCCGCCTTCCCCATGGGGAACCGAAGCACTTTGGATTAATTGCTCTTGGACCCACTTTGCAGGATTGGGGAACAAGAAAAAGATTAATCGTTGTGGAGAGTTATTGTGCTTAGATTACTCGGCCCCGCTGTGTTCCCGCTTTGTGTTTGAACCTTGTGTTTTTTTTTGCCCCAATTTTTTATAAGCAATACAAGACTTTCTTTTAACCTGGGTTTTAAGTATTTTTATGACCCCAAAAAGCCTATAGAAGTCCCCAAAAATTAAAATTTTTGAACCAAAACGTTGTGCTGGGGGGCCTGGGGAAAGGGGTGTCTGCTGTACGTGGTACGGATGTCCGGGTTTCTTTCTGTGATGACAGTGGTTGGACTTCTCAAACCTTTTCCGGGGGAGCAAAATTCCCTTAAGTTTTCTTTTTCTTTCCACGGTAAAACATTTTTTTTTTTTCCCCTCCCCTTCTTCCAGTATCCTGTTTTAAAAAATTGGAAAAGGAGGGCCCCTAAAGAATTTTTCGGATGATGAAATATCCCTTGAGTTTGAGAAATAAAGCCCCTTTTCAAATCTTCAATAAAAATCACAATTTGCAAGTGGTTGGGGCAGAAACCCAGGTTTGCGAGCCGGATTTAGGTTTGGGGGCGAGCCGGGCCCCGCCCCGGGGCCCCCAGTTCGGTTCCCAAATTGCCCCCTTTTCGTTTTGGGGGTAAGTAAAAAAATTTGGGGGGGTTTGTTAATCAAGAATCTTTTTTTTGCCATGTTACAATTTTCCCACGAACGTAAAAAGGGGTTCATAATTTGTTGCTACCAACAAGGCTTAAAAGGCAAACCCTCTTTGAGAGAGGATGATTGTTTGAACACCTTATGTTTTATTTTCCCAGGGGCAGGTGTTTGTGCCCAACGAGGGAACCTGAAGCAGCCTGTTACTTTGCCCAAGGTAACATCGGTGTGAAATGCCTTGGTTTAGGGATGGGCCCCCGTCCACCTGGGACAATTCCGCCAAAAAACTATTTTTCGAAAGGGGTTACCCCATAATTAAAGGAACTTGCCGTCCCGACCTCCCCTGGTTGGGTCTTTATTAACTATGACCCGATTGATTCGTTTAACAAACGCAGGCAAGAGAGAGGGTTCGAAAGCAACGTCAACCCCTTTCCCTTCCTCTCCCAAGGGAAACCCTTTAATGGTTACACGGGAACCGAACCTAAACCCCATGCAGGTAGCCCCCTTTTTTTTAACGAGGTTAGTGAGCCCAAGGAACATCGTTTAAAGAATCTTGTTTTTTTGTGGAAGTCAGGGCACTTTTTTTTAAACGTCCCGCCGTTCTCGCAAGACTACTGCAGCACCATTCATTTGATTTGCGGGGGGGTTTCAGGTCCAGCCTCAGGCTCCGAGAGAGCTGCAGCAAACAATTTGATTTTGGATTAAATCCTTCCTCTGGGACTTACGTGAATGCGCCTCTTTAAGTTTCCTCAGCGGTGCCCCCGGATTAAGAAAAAAATTCCACTGTTTTTTTCCATAAAAATTTTTTTATCACCCCGGGTGCACTCTGCATGACGATTTCAGGGCAAGGGGAAAAAATTTTTGGGGGTTTTCCCTTTTGCCTAAAACGGGGGAAACTTCAGTAAAGAAGGTGTCCAGTACAGAGGGAAAGGGATGGTTCCCTGCTGACCCTGACCGGGATCAGAAACAGACCTTTTAAAAAGGTTTTATGGGGAATAAAAGGGGAAACTGTCCTTTATCTTATTTCTCCCATTCCCTTATTTAGGGTAAGGTCGGCTCGAATCTACCTTTAACGGGGACCAAGGGGAATTCACTTTCCCGAGAAACAGAGGCCCAAAAATTTCGCTTGCCTGTTTAAAGGAACCAATCAGTCCCCAAACTACGCTGTTAGGACAGGGATTTTTGTGACAAAAAAAAACCTGACCACTTCCCCCCCGCCCCCTATGTTGCCCAAAAATTGAATTTTGCTGGGAGATTCCTTTTTGGTAAATCTCCCCCCTGGGGGCCCGCTAAAGGCTTTAAAAAGACATGACAAAATCACCCCAAGGCTTCATAGCCCCCCTTTTTCCCGGGGGCACCCCCCTTTTTTTAAAGAAGAAAAAAGGATCCCCGAGACCCTCTAACTATGGGAAATCAAAAAAGGTTTCTATTAAAACCTTACCATGCCTTTAAAACCCCGAGTTATTGGGAGAGTCGACTGCCAAAAAATTTTTTTAAAAAAAGATCTTCTGGGGCCATAACTTAGTCCGATTAACCGGGGGTGAATGGGAAACTGATTTGGTCACGCTGGCCTTTGAATATTGGTTTGCCTTTTGGTTTAGTACCCCCCCCACCCTTTTTCCCCAAACTTGGGAATGCACTTAGGGGGCTCCCAGAAATTGGAAATTTATTGGATGATATTTTAATTTTTTCTAACTCCCAAGGAAATCATGGAAGGGAATGGTTTGGAACTCTAAGACAAAATCTCTTTTAAAAAAGCTTGAAAATGGAATTCCCTAAAAACCCAAATTCAATTTTGGGGTATGTATGTCTACAAAAATTGTAGGGGGGAATAAAACCCAAGCCATCAATTTTGGCCAATCCCCAAAAAGTGAAGGAGGTACAAAAGGTCCGGGTTTTGCAAAATTTTATAACGTTTCATTGAAATTTCCTGAGGGGTTACCCCTCACCCCAATTTCCCCCCGGGAAAAATCAAGTTTTCCTGGGCTCCCCAAGCCAGGAAATTTTCCCTCTAAAATAAATTTTCCAGCACCATCCCCGTAAATCCCCCCCCCGAGCTTTTTTCCCTTTAAAAAGGGGATGTTAGACTGGCCCGGGGGGTTAAATCTCTCAGGCAGGTTAGAAGATGCTTCATCCCCTCCTTTTTTTCCCCCGAGTTGTCTTCGGGGGAAGAATGAGGGGCAATGGAGTTGTTGGCCCTTATTGCCGCCTTAAAGAATGGGCACCTTCTTTTAAGGGCTGCACAAAATAGTCGTTTGAAAGACCCTTAACTTAGTTTATCAGGGGGGCTAAGTGCCTGACCCTCGCCGCCGGGAAATTTTTCTTAAACCCCCTTTTTAATTTTATTATTTCTTTTCCGGATGCGCAAAAAGAAAGGCTGATCATCCTAGGATTTACTCAGCAAGACCGCCCCCAAATTTCCCCAAAAATTCTTCCTGATTAATTTCCAGGAGTGATTTATCTCAAGACCTAATTAAAGACATAAGGAACTACCCCGGGGTTTTTTTGGCTCAACCCCCAAAAGGGCGTAATCTTGTCTTTAAAAGGTGTGTGGATTCTGGGGGAAAGTTGTATATACCTGAAACATCGATTGAGGTATTGCAATCATTCACTTCCAAAAAACCGGAAGAGGAATTCTAAAAACGGAATTTCTTTTTCTTTTCTTTTGGTGGCCCCCCTTTTAGGGAAAGGGTTTTGACGTCCTTTGGTGAGGTTTGTGCAAATGCAAAAACCTGCTCTCCCAACTGGGGTTTTTTCGCCCCTTCCCCCCCCGCCCCCCGTGGGGAAATTTTATGGCTTCATTGTGGAATTACCAACCCCTCAAAGGGAAAAACCCTATTCTAGGGGGTTGACCGTTTAACAAAGGAGCTCATTTTATCCCGTGTCGGATTACCCCTGAAAACAGACATCAGATTTGATGATTAAAGATGTGTTTCGTTTACATGGAGTACCGGATGAGGTTATTTCGGATCGAGGGGTGCAATTCACTTCTAGGTTTTGGCAAAATTTCTGTGCAGCATTGGACATTAAAGTAAACCTTTCTTCTGCTTTTCATCCCCAGACTAATGGACAAACCGAACGAACCAATCAAACCCTGGAGCAGTATCTCGCTGCTTTATCTGCCACTACAGGATGATTGGGTGGATCTACTTCCATTGGCTGAGTTCTCTTACAACAACTCTCAGAGTGCCTCCACTAAACAGTCTCCTTTTTACTCTAATCTAGGTTATCATCCTAACATTCTACCACGATTTCCCATAGAGACCCTTTGCCAGCAGTGGCTGAAAGAGTCACGACTTTACAGAAGAATATGGATCTTCTAAAGGAGAATCTGGAATCGGCTCAGGAAAGGTACAAGAAGGCAGCAGATAAAATTTCGTAAACCTGCACCAGCTTTTAAGGTAGGAGACCTGGTCTGGCTGTCAACCAGAAATCTTAAGTTAAGGATTCCATCGTCTAAGTTGGGACATAAGTACATTGGACCCTATAAAATCAGTAAGATTATAAGTGCCGTTGCTTGTCGTCTTCAACTGCCCAGAACTATGAGAATCCACCCTGTCTTTCATGTATCCTACTAAAGGCTGCGACACCCAATACGTTTCCTGGACGTTCTTCTCCTTGCCCTGACCCAGTGCTAGTCGATGGTCAGGAAGAATTTTGTGGTGGAAAGGATTTTAGATTCCAGGTTGTATAGAAATCAGTTACAATATCTGATTAAATGGCAGGGCTACCCAGTGGAGGAAAAACTCATGGGAGCCAGTCAATAACGTTAATGCTCCTCGCTTGCTCCGTCAGTTTCATCAGAGGTACCCACACAAGCCTGGTCTGAGGTCATCCGGAGGTTGTCCCTAAGGGGGGAGTAATGTAAGGTTCTGTGTATCTGTTTCTGAAACTCAGTTTGTTCGTCTGCCATTTTGCTTTCTGTTTTGCTGCAGCTATCTTGCCCTCAGTCAAAATGGAGTTTTCCAGCTTGCATGTTCCCGCCCCTGATTCTCTTCCGTTTGCTTCTTAAACAGCCACAGCTGAGTAATCAGTGCTTCAGAATCTAGCCTGCAGTGAACCTGTGTTCTGATCCCGAAGCCTTGGACCTTGTACTCCAGCCATTCCTACTGAGGAACTCTGAAGCACTTGTGGACTCTGAACTCTGCTCTTGGAGAGCCTCACGTTTGCACGGACTTGCGTAACAGAGAAGAAGATCTGAATCTGTTGTGGAGAGTTATTGCTGAGCTTAGATTACTCTGGCCTGCTGTTCTCCTGCTTCTGTGTTTGCAACCTGTGTGTTTATTTTTGCCAATTTGTATGAAGCAATACAAGACTTTCTTTATCAACCCGTGTCTCAAGTATTTTCATCGACCCAGCACAAGACGCTATATGAACTGTACACATACATTACACAGCTTGGAGGGATAGGAGGGAGGAGGGACTTGGGGAGGGAGCTGGAGAGGAAGTAAAAGAAAGTGAGAGAGCGGATTGTTCATGTAAAAGATGGAGTGCTGTGGACTTGTATTCCTCTAAAGAGCGGAGCGTTCCGTCCCCTCTGATATACCTGCGAATCTGGAGAGAGCGCAGCCCGGTCATCAGGTGAAGCAAGCAACATTAAGGACTCGGAGAGTTCTACCGGCACTCCCACCGTATAAAGGCCTGAATCCTGCCACCCCCAGTTGGGGTCCAGGGAAAACTACAACCGGTTGAGACGCACCGTGAGTGCCCCCTTTTCGAGACTTGTGGTTCAACCAGCCCGTTACAGTGATACACTACGCCCCAGACTATTTACCTTCGTGAGCTCTAAGTGCACCAACGGTTATAAATTTGCGCGCCAACATCCGCGGCAACTGGGCCCCAACGTTAGGACTCTGTTAATACAAGAAAAGGGGAAACCCTGCTATGTTATATTTGCAGGGTTGGGGAAAGAATTAGGTTGTGATGTGTATATGATTTTATAGAGCACCGTACCTGTATTGCATGTTGTTTCTTTAATACACTTCATTTCTGCTGCATATCCATAAACCAGTTTAAACTGTTTTACTCCTTTTTGGGTGAGTGTGTACTGACTATAGGCAGGGGTTTCCCGAATCAGTCCCTGGCAGAAGATAACAGTCCTTCTGCGTCCTAGAGAGAGCTCCAATCAAGATTCGGGTGGAGGCACTGCGCCCTAAAAGGTGAGACCCCCCATAACACCCAGCGTACCGTGGTAGCCCTGAAGGTGTTTACAGTGGAGGCACTGCTGAGATACAGAACTAACACAGGAGTATTTACTATGGAGACTTTAACAGAGCGAGAAGTATATTTGTGGTGTGAAGAGATGGATGTTACAGCTAGACAAAGCTTTGCAGTGAGTGGTGAGCTCTGTGATGCATCTGATGAAGAGATACTGAAAATAGTTAACCGACTCACTGAACTTGCCCACCCTGAAGTGGTCGACCGCAGAAAGGAAAAGGGGGAACAGTTACCCATAGCCCTGATCTCAACCGGGCAGATCTTGAGGAAAGATTACTTCCCATCCATGATAGCCGTGTCCCCAGAGTATGGTCGACAATGGAAGATCATTTGGCCTAATGAGTCCGAAGTTGAGACCCGGCAACAGGAATCAACCACTCAGTCTAGGAAGACTAGTATACGTCCGCCCCTACTCCCCTTAGAACCAGTCCTGAAGAGACAGCGGCCCGTTGATGTGCTTATGACCGCTATGGAAAAGTTAGTCAGTCAGTTTGCAAAGATGCAGCCAGAAGGGAACTACCGTCGTTTAAGAACCTTCTCGGGTGCCCTCCCCACCCCTGCTGAGAAGAAGAATATATACTTGGAGGGATTTCACTTTACTGTGCTTAGAAGAGTGGCAGTGCACTGATGCCGTGAAGAAGCAAAGAATAGTAGAAAGTTTGAAGGTACTGCTATGGAAGTGGTGCAGGCTGCTTGGGGGAGCAAGCCACTAGCAACTTATCAAGATTATATGAGTGCTTTAGAAGATGCTTTGGATCCCCTGAAGATGCTACTGATCTACTCTATAAACTTCGTACCACCTACCAACAACCAGATGAGAAGATGTCCGACTATCTATACGATTGGATAAGATGGTTCATAGAATAGTATCTAAAGGTGGAGTCAGCCCTAAAGAAGTTGATCAGTGTCGTCTGGACCAAGTACTCCGAGGAGCTCTCACTCATGATCCAATTGCTCAGCGGAAGGTCTTGTGATAAAGAGAAGATTCCTGGTTCTTTTCATGAGTTGTTTAAGGAAGTTCGCAAGGAAGAGGTTATTTTGGCCGCAAGAGAGAAGACCTCCCCTCGGGTGACTACTGTTGCTTTGAAGCCAGCAGCCGACTGCCGAGAGAGGGAACTGCTGAAAGTCATCGAGAAACAGGGGAGCAGATTACTCAATTGTTAAGTGCTCAGGCCAAGACAATACAGCGGTTACAAAGTGCTGCAGAGGTAGCCGAGAAGCAGACCCTGGCTTCAGGAAGAGAGAATGATGACCTGTGTAGAGTGGAAAGTAGGAAACCAGAAGGGTGCTTTGTCTGTGGAGTCCAGGCCATATAGCTCGTCAGTGTCCAAAGAGGTGGAGCTCAAAGAACTCTTCACATTCTCCCCACCTCCCTCCGAGGCAGTCGGGAAACGGGAAAGGGGGCCAGTAGAACCCCATACTGAGCCCCCATCAGCAACTAAGACCTACTCTACCTCTCCATCCAATAGTGCCTCATCGAAAACACTGCCTGAAGGGTTAGTGGGACCAGCCCCGCATGTCCCCGCATATATCAATGGTAAATCTTGTTCAGTATTGCTGGATAGCGGATCTCAAGTGTCCATCATTTTTGAAGGATGGTATAAGAGATATTTATCCAATGTGCCTCTGAAACCGCTGTCTGGACTCGTGGTGTGGGGACTGAGTGAACATAGCTATCCCTACCGAGGATACGTGTCCGTGACACTACGATTCCCAGAGACTGTTGTTGGAGTGGATAAAGAGATACCCATTATAGCGCTAATCTGCCCAGAGGCAGAGGCAGATGAGAGACCCACACCTGTCATAGTGGGAACAAATGCCAACATTTTCCGTACGTTAGCTCAGTGGTGTCGTGAAGCTGGGGAGAAAAGTACTCGCAGACCCTATCCATCCACCCAGTCTGTCTGGAAGCCTATGTGAGGACGGAGGAGGAGAAGAGGGAACTGCAGCCTGAAAGCTTTGACCCTTGTTTTGAAGGAAGTGAGCTGAAAGGAGAAGAGAGGAGGCTAGTCATCGACGGCATGATGATGCGGGGGCGGCTTTTCTCCTTGGGTGAATGGGACATGGGCCTCGCCCAAGGAGTAGAGCATCGCATTCGGTTGAAAGATCAAAAGCCTTTCCGAGAGAGATCCCGAAGATTGGCCCCGGCGGATATCGAAGATGTTAGGCAGCATCTACGCGGTATGTTAGACACAGGAGTCATCATAGAGTCTAGTAGCCCATATGCTTCCCCCATTGTGATTGCTCGAAAAAAAAATGGAGCTATTCGGATGTGTGTGGATTATCGTACTTTGAACAAACGTACGGTTCCTGACCAGTACACTGTGCCCCGAATTGATGAAGCTTTAGATTGCCTGCAAGGGAGCCAATGGTTTTCTGTGTTAGATCTCCGGAGTGGTTACTATCAGATACCCATGTCAAAGGAAGATCAAGAGAAGACCGCTTTTATCTGCCCCATTGGGTTCTTCGAGTTTCAAAGACTGCCTCAAGGACTGACAGGTGCTCCGGCCACTTTTCAGAGATGTATGGACAAAGTAGTAGGGGACATGCACTTACGTGAGGTCTTGGTTTATCTCGATGATCTTATTGTTTTTGGGAAGACTCTGGAAGAACACAACCAGCGGTTGTTCAAGGTGCTGGATCGGTTGAAGGAGGCTGGGTTGAAGTTGTCCCTTGATAAGTGCGGATTTGCCAGACGACTGTGAAATATGTGGGGCACATAGTCAGCAGAGAAGGAATTTCCACCGACCCCGCCAAAGTGGAGGCTGTGGTAAACTGGCCTAAGCCCACCAAGCTGGGGGAGCTTAGGTCCTTTTTAGGATTCTGTGGATACTACCGAAGATTTGTACCCCAGTACTCTCGGATTGCGAAGCCATTAACTGCTCTTAACCCAGGGGTATCCCCCTTCCGGCGGGACAGCCCGCCCCTTCAAGGTCAGGGAAAAGAGACTACTTCCGAGTTAATGAACCTTTTGGGGAAAGATGGACACCCTTATGCGACGAGGCATTCGAGAAACTGAAGTCATGTTTGACCCAAACTCCAGTGTTGGCCTATGCAGACGCCAGTAAACCATATGTGTTACATATAGATGCTTCTCTCGACGGACTAGGAGGATTCTCTATCAGGACCATGATGGCTGTCTACGTCCCATTTACTACATTAGTCGAGGATTGACTCCCAGTGAACGCAACTACCCAGCTCACAAACTGGAGTTTCTGGCTCTGAAATGGGCTGTAGTGGACATGCTGCATGACTACCTCTATGGGGTACGCTTCGTGGTTCATACCGACAACAATCCATTAACCTAACGTGAGAACCACAGCAAAACTGGATGCCACGGGTACCGGTGGCTTGCCGCACTCTCTCTGTATGATTTCAGCTTAAAATATCGACCAGGATCAGTAACATTGATGCAGACACACTCTCTCGCCTGCCTAGTGAACCTTTAAATGAGGAAGAAGAAGGAGGATGGATAGAGGTCCCTGCCCCTGAGGTGAAGACTCTGTGCCATAGACATCGAACTGATGCCCTCACTCTGCAGTGCTGTGCTAAATTCTTAGGAGCATCTAGCGAAGCGCTCCCGTTGTCGTACTGTCGATGACAAATGTAACCCCAGACTCTCTCCCTCAGCTGACTCATAATCAAGTCAGGACGGCGCAGCAGGAGGACAGTCAGTGGGGGTAGTTCGATGGTGGGTGAAGAGGGGCTGGAGGCCCGAAAAGAATGCATTAAGAACAGAGGAGTCTGTCCTGCTGACTCGGCAGCTAGAGTCGCTAGTAGTAAGAAATGGGCTACTATACCGAGAGACAAGGGGCCAGAAGGGAGGAGTCCGCAGACAGCTGGTGTTACCCACCCGATTTCGGAAGATGGTCATGAAGTCCCTGCATGATGACCATGGACATCTTGGCATCGAAAAGACTACGAGTCTCGTGGCCGACCGTTTTCTATTGGCCTCGCATGGAAGGGGATATTGAAGAATACTGCAAATCATGCTCCCGGTGTGTGTTGAGAAAAACCTTGCCTTTGAGAACAGCCCCCCTTGTGAACATTACCAGTGATGGCCCACTTGAACTAGTGTGCATTGATTTCCTCTCCATCGAGCCTGATGAAAGCAATGTCAGTAATGTGTTAGGGGTCACTGACCATTTCACCCGATATGCCCAGGCCTACCCCACTAAAGATCAAAGGGCAATTACTGTGGCAAAAACATTATGGGAGAAGTTCTTTGTACATTACGGGCTGCCTGCCCGCATCCATACCGATCAAGGAAGAGATTTCGAAAGTAGACTAATCAAGGAGCTATGCGCTCTCTGTGGGATCAAGAAATCCAGAACCACGCCATATCACCCCCAAGGGATCCTCAACCTGAGAGATTCAACCGTACCCTTCTGAACATGTTAGGCACTTTAGATCCCAGGAAGAAGGGACACTGGAGCAGGCATGTGAGCCAGTTGGTTCATGCCTACAATTGCACCACAAATGAGTCAACTGGATATTCTCCTTATTTCCTTCCTCATGTTTGGAAGAAAAGCCCGACTACCCGTGGATATTAGTTTTGGGACATCCATTGACCGTTCTAATGGGAAGACCTACTTAAAATATGTGTCCCAGCTAAAAGAAGATTTGACAAAAGCTTACAAATTGGCAGAGCAGGCCTCTGGTCGGTCAGGGAAGCGCAATAAGACTCGCTACGACTGTAGGTTCGAGAACAAGTTTTACTACCTGGAGACAGAGTTCTTATTCAGCTTTTGGCCTTCCTGGGAAGCACAAGCTTGCTGATCGGTGGTGTCCTGACCCTTACGTGGTGATGGAGAAGTTGCCCGGTGTTCCGGCCTACAGAGTGAAGCCCGAAAAAGGGGTGAAGCTGTTAAAACCTATCATCGACATCATCTGTTGCCTGTGGGAAAAAACATCCCTTTACCCCCATTGCCAACTCAGGAGGTCATACAACTCTTCAGTGCAATAGGAGAAGTCCAAGGTGTAAAAACCCACCCCAGACTGGAGTTGCCTCAGGAGGATGTGACAGCGAGTCTGGGGATGAATGGGGACCTGACTGTCAATGGAGCTACAGGTGATCGAGGACTCATGCCCCATGGGCGTAGACCCTGAAAACCAGACCCCTGAAGTAGAAACAAAGAAAAGGGACATTTGTCAGGAGGTGAGTGCACCCCGCCCACAATTGGAGGAAAGTTCAGAAGAGGGACATTTATTGAATGAAGAGATTCACCTGGTGGAGCCCGTTCTTGAGAGACAAGAGTCGGGGACTGAGGAGGTGGGCCCCTCGGTACACACTCGTCCCAAGCGGGACATTAGGCCACCCATGATGTTGACTTATGACAGAATGGGACATACAACTGAGGTCCCCAGGTTGATACACCCAAATTCAAATTCGTTTGGCCTTATTTCTCGGTATCTTCCATGTGTCCAGGAGGTGGTTTGTATGCATGTAAATTTGGTGTTAGTCAGGATGCCTTAACCCCCATTCATGTTTCAGGGGTGAGTCCTCATGTCGTGATGGGACACTTTCAATGACTCACCAGGGGAGAATGTAACACCTGCACATGGAACTGTCAGAGCAGCTACTGGTATACTGGGATTTACAGACACTAAGAAGAGTTTTGCAGCTGCTGTTAAACAGGGACCTTCAGACATTAATGTTTTTTTCCCTGAGCTGCGGGGGACTACAATTCCCATGGACCCTTGTTTTGGTCAGATGACACAGCTTGGAGGGATAGGAGGGAGAGGGACTTGGGGAGGGAGCTGGAAAGGAAGTGAAAGAAAGTGAGAGAGCGGATTGTTCATGTAAAAGATGGAGTGCTGTGGACTTGTATTCCTCTAAAGAGCGGAGCGTTCCCGTCCCCTCTGATATACCTGCGAATCTGGAGAGAGCGCAGCCCGGTCATCAGGTGAAGCAAGCAACATTAAGGACTCGGAGAGTTCTACCGGCACTCCCACCGTATAAAGGCCTGAATCCTGCCGCCCCCAGTTGGGGTCCAGGAAAACTACAACCGGTTGAGACGCACCGTGAGTGCCCCTTTTCGAGACTTGTGGTTCAACCAGCCCGTTACAGTGAGTACACTACGCCCCAGACTATTTACCTTCGTGAGCATCTAAGTGCACCAACGGTTATAAATTTGCGCGCCAACATCCGCGGCAACTGGGCCCCAACGTTAGGACTCTGTTAATACAAGAAAAGGGGAACCCTGCTATGTTATATTTGCAGGGTTGGGGAAAGAATTAGGTTGTGATGTGTATATGATTTTTATAGAGCACCGTTATCTGTATTGCATGTTGTTTCTTTAAATACACTTCATTTCTGCTGCATATCCATAAACCAGTTAAACTGTTTTACTCCTGTTTTGGGTGAGTGTGTACTGAGCTATAGGCAGGGGTTTCCCGAATCAGTCCCTGGCAGAAGATAACAGTCCTTCTGCAGTCCTAGAGAGAGCTCCAATCAAGATTCGGGTGGAGGCACTGCGCCCTAAAGAGGTGAGACCCCCCATAACACCCAGCGTACCGTGGTAGCCCTGAAGGGGTGTTACATAATGATGTGTAACAGTTGTGACAAAGTTACTGGTAAAGTGCTGGAGGGAGATTGTGCTTAATGGTGACAGTGATGTAAGACCCAGAGATTTTTCCTCCAGCACTCTAAGTGCTGCGAGGGGTTAACACCTAATTTCTTTAATGAGCTGGGTTTTATGTGGGCATCCATAGAGTGGTGGGGGGGTTGTCCACCTTATCTCCACCCTAGGTGTGGTCTGGGGCTTAAGTAGCTGGGCTCCAGAGGCCGGAGTTGTTCAGTAGGGCTGGAGAGAGGAACTCCAATATTTTGTGCCTGAGGAGGAAAGACTGAACCTGTATTGCTCCAGAGCGGGCAGCTCCCTGCAAATGTATGGACTGTAGCATTTTGTTTTCCTGTTTTGCCGGAAGGGATGTGTTTATTTTTCCCTTAATGTTTGTTTATGCTGTCTATCTAATAAGCCAACAGAAAATTTAAAGAGACAGTGTTCCTGTTTTCTACCTCCATGTACCTCTGAGTGAGCTGAGCTACCACAGAGCATTAAAATATAGACTTACTGATCTCCGTCTTCTCAGGTTTCCAGCGCTGCTCCAGTTCTCTTCTTCTATGCGTGACCTCCCTACACCTCATACATCATCTATTGTTTTGGTGCTCGTTTTCCAATACAAGTCTATCAGATTCAGAACGTAACTCCACAGATATACATTGAGAAAGTGACTTCCTTTGCATGCACAAACCCCTGTGGAGTCAGTAAGTCTTTTTTTCAGGTCACATGAGCCAGAAGAGGACTGGAACTGCGCTCGAAACCAGGAAAGATGGTGATCAGTAAGTATTTAAGTAGGATTACACACCAGTACATACTGTACATAACTAGGGCGGATTATGGAATTAAAATTTTAATGATTGCTCTTTAACCTCTGTACCCACAAGTGTCTGTTTGACTAGTAAGGACATGGACTTATGTACGCTTCATTTAAAAAAAAAACCCAAGGCATCCGAAGTAAAAACCCGTTGTGTAAAGTTGATGTCTTTTGTTAAAAACTAATTTGCAGATGCCCTAATTGGCTGTTCTTGGAGTTCTTAATTCTGGACCTAAATCAATTAGCTGGAACGGTCAGCTGCTACTAAGGAAATCTCTGTCTCTCTGGAGGACCAGACCATGACTACATTACAGGGAAAGTCTATTGACCATGTAATGCTTTGTTTCCCCTGTAGCGGTGCTGCAGGAGAACTGAACATCTGCTGTTGACCCAACTTACAGAGCTGATCAGTGATTATCCCAGCACAGATCATAACCCATAATGAGCCTATTTTTTGGGGGGAACCTTTTTAGCAAATAGCCTTAATCTGAAAGCAAAAGATCATACAGCTGACAGCTATCTGTGAGTGATGAGGTAGACTCCATTTTGGATTTACGAATTCAAGCCCCTAGATTATCCAGAGATCTCTCTCCACTCCTGAATGGTGGCACCCACCCTTGGGAAAAGTACACAGTTCCCAAAAGAGCAGAGATTTTGCCAAATGACCAGTGAATTAGAGGTCACATGTTAAAGAAGGCAAGGAGGAGCAGAGCTAGAACCCCCTGCTGTCTTTTGTGCAAGTCTGCCTACTTCAAAGGACAACTCTAGGCCGAGGGTCACCGACATCTAGAGATGAATTATGAAAGTACCGTGAATCTCAGGGTTAAGTCCAATATACCATCAGAACCCTGGGAGCCCTCCACATGCACCCCTGCATCTCATATTGCTCTAGCTGTCCCGGATACTGAGCTATCGAGACTGGCTGTCCAGAACCTCTTAGCCGACCCAAGTTTGGACTCTCTGTATCGGTCCAGCCCCAACGAAGACGTCAGTCGTCCCGTTTGGTCCTCCCACTAGAAATTTATGACCCATCCTAGATATTGGGAATTATTTCATTGAGGAGGTAAAGGGAGGAGAATTCAGTGCAACCCAGAGTGGCAGTGGCAAATATGTGAGGGGGCACGCTAAGGGTTAAAAGCTAGCTCCACACTTTTAGTCTTGTCTTTGTTCTGCCATCGAAGCCAAGTCACATTACGTGTGGAGACAGACCAGGAACTAAGGAAGTACCTGTGGACTCGAGCACTTCCCTGGGGCCCACATGCTATAAGAAACGGTAACTTGACACCTACAGCTAACTGCTATTCCCAACCTGTACCCTACTTTTATCTGTACCTCTGACTGTAATATCTGTAATATCTGTATATATATGTAGTATCTAGTGCACCTTTTGGCAATTAAAATATCAATTAATTTTGGGCTGCTTTTTTATCTCAAAGCCCGATTTCCCATGTCCATGAGCTCGACTAGTACTTATACGCTACCTGGGGTTGGTTTCTGACCCGATATAAGCTTGTTAACAGATCGGGCTTATATCTAACGAGGAAATGGTGGCAGCATACCGTTCTGGTGTTATCGGGGGATCCTGGCAGTGACAGATCGGAGGTTTATATATATATTCCTGGCCTGGGACTGGTGACATGTATACCGCCCTCATTGCAGAGTGCCCTGATATCCAGTATGTGACAGGGCAGCCTCTCTGGTGACTACTTTTCCTAGGTGCAGTTCACTGGCTGAGTTGGAGGGTAAGGGGGCACCAGAGAGCTGTGACTGTGTAAGTTCTGTCACAGATTGGTGACAGCGGGGTTATATCCATATCCCCCGGTCCTCTCGTGTGTGTCGTTTTTCCTTACACTATCGTTCCTGACTTCCCCCACACAGGGATGCTCAGTTCAGTCCACCATTGCTGTGTTCTCTATGGGAGAGTTGCTCCTAGACTCATCTGACAGCACCTTATCTTCTCTGCGAACAAAAGGATCGGCCGTTGGTAAATTCGGAAATTTGGGAGCCTCCATACACAATAGATGGCCGACCACTTGCATCAAAATCGGCAAATTCGGATGACTTTTATCTAATGTCTATGGGGACCTTTACTATAAAACTGTAGACAATCCTCTTTCCTTATAAGAAGAATAATTGCCACAACGTGAATGAGCCCTACGTGGTCTGTAACTTCAGTGATTTGGCTAATATTGGCTGAAAAAAAGCAAAAAAAATGTCATCAGCTGTAAAAGGGCATGTTCCCATGTAGCATTTTACAAGTGGTTCTTCCATTTCACGAACTGTCTCCATTCCTCCAATTCCCAACCACTGGTCCATATGGAACCGAGCAGTTCTTCAAAGTCTTTGATTTCAGGGCCAAAATCAGAGCATGGACCTCTATGACGTTACCAAAAAGTTGTAAAAATTTTGCAAGTGCTGTTGGAAATATTGGGATTATTACATGGTTTAGAATTAAGCACAAAATTAAGGAATTGCTCAGGAATGATCTTCATTTTCCCTTTCCCATAAAACAATATTTAGAAAACTTCCTGACGGCTGATGTGGATGCCGAGACGGTAGTCAGTGACACCTGGCTGGGAACGTGCCTGACCGGAAGGGACGGACTGCGCTTTCCATGGATTTTTACACTGCTCGGTTATCCGCCTTGTGTCTTCCATAGCTGTGGACGGAATCGGAGTGAATTTTTGAGCACCGTTTATTTACACAATTGGGATTCCTATATGATCTCCACTTGTGCTCACGGCTTGGATAATGGTTTATTTTACTTTGGGCTCGTGTTTATAATTGGATTAGTGTTCAGGTAGCCCAAGCAATTAGAAGTCCGTTCGGGAACGAGTAAGAATTAAAGGTGCCCACAGAACTGTCGGCTCAACAAGTGGTGTCATTGTCAATTCCATCAAGAAGCACAGAAAGCTTAACCGAGCGTGAATGTTCCTATCTAGGGATGGTTATAGACACAAGATCTCTTAACTGGGCAAAGTGGAGCATGATCTGTTTGATCACGTTGATCGAGGATTTCTTGTTTGCTGTAGAGACTTCCAGATACTGGGTAAGCATCGAAATAAGAGCTGTAGGGGATCGGTAAGAGGATTGTTGTTTTAAAAAAAGAAGTCAAAATCTGTTTTCTATAGAACATCCCCTTTTAACTTACTTTTCTAGAAATCAGTGCCACCATTAGAGGGAGCTAAAGCGCTCACTGCATACGGTAACTTTTAAAAAACTTTTTACATATTAAGAGACAGTTTTTGATTGCTGGGGATTCAAGTGTCAAAACCTACACCGATCACACAAAAAAAAGGAGCAGATGCGCCCAGGCAAGTGTTGCTGTCCTCTGAGAGAAAGTCTATGGAGTAAACGTTCAGTCTGGAATGAGCACAGGGCTCTGTTGAGTACTGCTGCTCTATCTTTTTATGGTCTCTTACAACGCAGACCCCCAACGATTAAAACTTCTCAAATTTTTCTATCACATATAATTTATACTTTAAATGAAGTAGCTAATTGTTATGTTTTGGTAGCTGAGGAGAGCAGGCAAAAACGGCAATACACCAGAGAGGTTGGAATCTACTGGATTGCAGTACCCTGACTAACCACCACAACTAGAGGCAGCCGTGGAGCGTTCCTACGTTGGTCCTAGACGCCTCGTCACAGCATGAGAGGCTAACTACACCTAAAGATAGAAAGAGGAAAGCTATCTGCCCCGGAGCAGAACCCCAAAGATAATAGAAAGCCCCCAAACATGTAATGGCGGTTAGACAAGAGGAAATACAGACACAGACAGAAAACAGTATGAGCAAACGCTGGGTCCCAATCTGACTTAGACAGAAAAGGATAGGAAGGATACTTACTGCAATCCAAAAAACCCTAAAAAAAAACAACGCTACTAATTGCAAAAACACCTGAGATCACACGACCTCTACCACCTAAATTATGGTAAGAAAAATGATGTGCACACTGTTTAGTCAATGGTTGGTGCTGGCTGAACCAAGTTACCACTAGTAGAGAAAAACAGCCGCACTCAGAGTTGATTGTGAAGCAAAACAAGTTCCATTTATTACAACAAAATTATGAACAGGAGCCACAATTTGTGTGGTATGAAGTAGAACGGACAACAAATGATGAGATTAACGTTTCGACCGATAGCGGTCTTTTTCAAAACCTCACTGTGAAGCAAAAAACATAAATGTAAATAACAGACAAATAACATATAAGACTCACAAAGCAGGCAAATATATACAGAAATATACAAAAATATACAAAAATATATACAACAATGTCTACAGGATATAACTATATAGTCCCAAAATAAAAGCTAATATTATTAGTGTTGTGAAGGGCACAAGCCTGTGTGTTAAAGAAGTATAGACAATGAGAATATGTTAGCTAAATGTATATGGATTACAGGGAATGCAAGGCGCGATATCCATAGCGCTATGGTTAACTAGTATATCAATAGGTAAAATTAGAATAGAGATAAAACCCCAAAATTTTTTTGGATCTGACATTATGTAGTCCTATAGTCATATATGGGAAACACATGCTATAAAGCATAAAATTAAGGCAACACATTGGGTAAAAAAGCACAAAATCTGACATGCTCATTAGGAAACAATGGACATTATTTCAGGAAAAACTGATCTGGTAGGTACATATATAACTGACCTTGAAATGCAGGGTATAAGGGAGGAAGTTTAGAAAAGAACAAAAAGTCCCGTGTAGGCTATAAAAGGAAAAAATAAAGAGAAGAAAGGAATTACTCCTATAAGTTCAATAGCATGGGGAGAGTCTGAGCAAAGGAAAATGAGGCAAAGTGTAAAAGTAATGGTCCGGTATTCTAGCACAAACCTGTAGTAGGAAGCAGACAGGAGTGATCCGTTCAATGGCTGCAGTGTGTGTGGTGCTGGACGCTATGGCGCTTTAAATCGAGCGCTCCGCTCAATATCCGGTCGCCTCCCCCCATGCCAGCAGTGAAAAGGAGGCATGACACGCAGGAGTGTGTCATGGAGGAATGCGCATGCGCCAAGTTGTGCTGCGCGTCACGGAGATGGAAATTCAAAGGGGAGGAGTAGAGTTTGTCAGGACATTGCGCGCACATGCACTGCAGTGTGGTGGGAAAATGACGGTAATCGAGGAAGGGAGAGTGTCAGAACATGTACTATATGTGATGTATGTGCAGTATCAGTAAGAGGAAGGGGAAAAAAATAGCAGAAGGTAAGAGAGGAGTAAATGTGAAAGATAAGAGAGGGAAAAAAAGGGTATTGAGTGGAACTAGATACAGTGGATGACATCTGGAAATGTGCAATGAAAGCAATAATAGAGATGGAATGAAAAAATGAAAATGAAAACAAAAAAGAGGGGAGAAGGGGGGGAAAAAGTGCAGACAATGCGAGAATAAAGTCAGTATCCCAGAGCAGGAATAAGAAAAAAAGGGGAGGAGGGAGGAGAAACAGAGTGCTTTTTTATTGTAACTAGAAAAGATGGAAAAAATGGTCAAACATGTAAAAAAGGAGAGAAAAGGTAAATGATATGAAAAAGGGGGGGAAGCTGAGAGATGAGAAAGAGAAAAACAATAAGAAAGGAAAAGAAATAAAAATGAATAAAATTGAATACAAAATAAAGAGCGAAAAATAAAATAAAGAGCGAAAAATGAACAAAAAAATAAAAAAATTAAATAAGAAAATGAAAAATGAAAAAATGAAAAAATGAAAAAATGAAAAAAAAAAGAATAAAAATAAAAAATAAAAATAAAAATAAAATAAGAAAAATGAGAAATAAAGAAAAATAAAGAAAAAATAAAAATTAAACAATAAGAAATCTAAAAAATAAAAATAAAGAATAAAAATTAAAATTAAAATTAAAAATAAAAAATGAAAAATGAAAAATAAAATATTGAAAACACTTACCATCGAATGATTGAGGATGGAAGAAAAAATTATATACAAATATAACCCTGCGGAAACTACTGTTATAGGGAAACCCTGTTAGGAGATCTGGAAAACAAGAGAAACGATTAAGGTACCTACAAGAAACAGTTAACCTAGAAATAAAACATTACCTAGATCATGAACAATATAGTAGAATGGATACTTCAGCAAAAGGTAAGATCTATCTCCCTATTAAGGCCCCTTGGAGATAAAGTTTGTAATGTATGGATCCAGAAGGATTCCCGTTGTTTGAGGAGTTTAATATGGTTGCCCCCCCGTCTCGGTCTACTGACCTGCTCTATCACCTGGAAACGTAGCTGTGACACAGCATGGTTTGCTACGGAAAAATGATACGGAAACCGGAAGCCATGTTTTTTTTAACCTGATCGTCGATTTGTGATTTGTGATTCTTTCTCTGATATTTTGTGTGGTTTCACCTATATATAGGAGGCCACATGGGCATTTAATAAGGTAGATTACAAAATTGGTGTCACACGTAAAGAAACCATTGATTTTATATCTCTTTCCCGTGTATGGGTGGACAATGTCCTCAGATTTGATCACGTTTGCACAACATGCACATCCCAGGCATGGAATGTTCCTTTCCTTTGTGATCCAATGAATGTTTGTTTAGGTAATTTAGTGAAACTACCGATATCTGCACGGACTAGTTCATCTTTGAAATTCCTAGGTCTCCTTTTGCACATAAGAGCTGGTGCCTGAAAAGAGGGGATTTGTGGATATGATTCGGCTAGGCGGGGCCAATGCTTATTGATGGTCTTATAGATAACGTTCATTAGAGGGTGATGTGTGTGGATGAAGGGGATCCGTTCAGGTTTAGGAGGTGTATTGGTTGGGGGATCCACGATAGGATTCTCTCTTTTTCTGTGGAAAGGATATTATCGGGGTAACCCCTTTCCTTGAATCTATTGGCCATTTTGTCTAGTCGTGTCTCGACCAAAAGGGAGTTGGAGACAATCTTTTTCACCCTTGGAAATTGGGAACGGGGAAGGCTCTCACGTGTAGACCTTGGATGGCAGCTTGTAAATAGTAAAAGGTTATTAGAATCAGTAGGCTTGGCATACAGATCCGTGGAGAGGCCCCCGTTGTCGTTCTTGGAAACCATAGTGTCTAGGAAAGGAATCTCATGTACGTCCCAGTTAAGTACAAATTGTAGTTCAGGCCTAACATCATTGATCTGTGCTATAAATGTGAGGATGGTGTCAGGGCTACCATCCCATAGGCAGAAAATGTCATCTATATAACGAAGCCAACATTTAGAATGTAGGGCAAATAGATCATTATTATAGATATGTGCATTTTCAAAGGCATCCATATATAGATTGGCATAGGCTGGTGCCATGTTAGATCCCATGGCTGTCCCGCGGGATTGGTAATAGAACTGGTCACCAAATAGAAAATAGTTCTCATTAAGGACCAAGGTTAGCATATCCAGAATAAATTGCTGTGAATTCGTACTTAGATGTGATGAGTGGAGGGAATTTCTCACAGCCTCCACACCGCAATCATGTTTGATTGAGGTGTAGAGGCTTTTGACATCTAAGGTAGCAAGAAGGCATCCTGGTGAGATATTGGACAAGCCTTTGATTATATTGATGAAATGCCCAGTGTTAAGTACGAAGGATCTAGTTTCCTTGACCAGTGGTGTCAAGGTTCTCTCCAAGAAGATAGATAAAGGTGCCAGAACTGAATCGGTTGATGCCACAATAGGGCACTCTGTTTCTCCTCCCTCCTCCCCTTTTTTTCTTATTCCTGCTCTGGGATACTGACTTTATTCTCGCATTGTCTGCACTTTTTCCCCCCCTTCTCCCCTCTTTTTTGTTTTCATTTTCATTTTTTCATTCCATCTCTATTATTGCTTTCATTGCACATTTCCAGATGTCATCCACTGTATCTAGTTCCACTCAATACCCTTTTTTTCCCTCTCTTATCTTTCACATTTACTCCCTCTTACCTTCTGCTATTTTTTTCCCCTTCCTCTTACTGATACTGCACATACATCACATATAGTACATGTTCTGACACTCTCCCTTCCTCGATTACCGTCATTTTCCCACACCACTGCAGTGCATATGCACGCAATGTCCTGACAAACTCTACTCCTCCCCTTTGAATTTCCATCTCCGTGACGCGCAGCACAACTTGGCGCATGCGCATTCCTCCATGACACACTCCTGCGTGTCATGCCTCCTTTTCACTGCTGGCATGGGGGGAGGCGACCGGATATTGAGCGGAGACGCTCGATTTAAAGCGCCATAGCGTCCAGCACCACACACACTGCAGCCATTGAACGGATCACTCCTGTCTGCTTCCTACTACAGGTTTGTGCTAGACTACCGGACCATTACTTTTACACTTTGCCTCATTTTCCTTTGCTCAGACTCTCCCCATGCTATTGAACTTATAGGAGTAATTCCTTTCTTCTCTTTATTTTTTCCTTTTATAGCCTACACGGGACTTTTTGTTCTTTTCTAAACTTCCTCCCTTATACCCTGCATTTCAAGGTCAGTTATATATGTACCTACCAGATCAGTTTTTCCTGAAATAATGTCCATTGGTCTCCTATGAGCATGTCAGATTTTGTGCTTTTTTACCCAATGTGTTGCCTTAATTTTATGCTTTATAGCATGTGTTTCCCATATATGACTATAGGACTACATAATGTCAGATCCAAAAAAATTTTGGGGTTTTATCTCTATTCTAATTTTACCTATTGATATACTAGTTAACCATAGCGCTATGGATATCGCGCCTTGCATTCCCTGTAATCCATATACATTTAGCTAACATATTCTCATTGTCTATACTTCTTTAACACACAGCTTGTGCCCTTCACAACACTAATAATATTAGCTTTTATTTTGGGACTATATAGTTATATCCTGTAGACATTGTTGTATATATTTTTGTATATTTTGTATTCTGTATATATTTGCCTGCTTTGTGAGTCTTATATGTTATTTGTCTGTTATTTACATTTATGTTTTTTGCTTCACAGTGAGGTTTTGAAAAAGACTGCTATCGGTCGAAACGTTAATCTCATCATTTGTTGTCCGTTCTACTTCATACCACACAAATTGTGGCTCCTGTTCATAATTTTGTTGTAATAAATGGAACTTGTTTTGCTTCACAATCAACTCTGAGTGCGGCTGTTTTTCTCTACTACCACCTAAATTAGTTCTCTGGTGTAACAAAACTAAGCCGCAGCCACAGAAAAAAAAAAAACTGGAAAAGGCAAATGAACAAACAACAATGGCTCCAGAGGAACCGAGAGGAGACCAAGCCCCCCGGGGAGGGGAACCTGGCCAACCTCACAGAAATGCAGAGAAATATACAAATGGCAAGCACAAAAACAAAAAACAGAAAATATCTTATCTGAGAGCAGGAGAAGAGGCAAGACTCAGCAAGCTTCCAAGTGAACCAGGAAACGTTGAGACAAGAACAATTGTTCACCGGCAACCATGATGGGGGGAAACCTCCCTTATATTCAGCCAGTCCGTGATCCCTGATTGCCAATCCTCATTGAATGGTTCAGCACTGGCTGCAACCACCAGAGGGAGCTTCTGCTCAGAATTCATTTCTAAAACATTCATAACAGATAATGCAGTCTGCAATCTGCTCTGAAGCGCCTTCCAGTGGTGGCTTCAGGTAGCCGTTTTTTCAGAAACATACCTTTATATCGATTCTTGCGGATTTATTGTTTTGTGTTCGAAAAATAAAACTTCAACTACTGGACATTCAACAACTTTTAGTTTCCAAGTCAAACTTCTTCGAAAGTCATAAGTAATGATGTACAGTCATGGCCAAAAGTTTTGAGAATGACACAAATATTATATTTTTCACATGATCTGCTGCCCTCTGGTTTTTATGTGTCTTTGACAGATGTTTTTATCACAGACAGAAATATAATAATTGCAAACATATGAGTAACAAAAGCTTATATTGACAGTTAGAATGAGTTAATGCAGCAAGTCAATATTTGCAGTGTTGACCCTTCTTCTCAGGACCTCTGCAATTCTCCCTGGCATGCTCTCACCAACTTCTGGACCAAATCCTGACTGATAACAGTCCATTCTTGCACAATCAATGCTTTCATTTTGTCAGAATTTTTAGGTTTTTGTTTGTCCACCCGTCTCTTGATGATTGACCACAAGTTCTCAATGGGATTAAGATCTGGGGAGTTTCCAGGCCATGGACCCAAAATCTCTATGTTTTGTTCCCTGAGCCATTTAGTTATCACCTTTGCTTTATGGCAAGGTGCTCCATCATGCTGAACAAGGCATTGTTGATTGCCAAACTGCTCTTGGAGGGTTGGGAGAAGTTGCTCTTGGAGGACATTCTGGTAGCATTCTTTATTTATTGCTGTGTTTTTAGGCAAGACTGTGAGAGAGCCGATTCCCTTGGCTGAGAAGCAACCCCACACATGAATGGTTTCAGGATGCTTAACAGTTGGCATGAGACAAGACTGGTGGTAGCGCTCACCTTGTCTTCTCCGAATGAGGCGTTTTTCTGATGTCCCAAACAATAGAAAAGGGGACTCATCAGAGAAAATAACTTTACCCCAGTCCTCAGCAGTCCACTGCCTGTACCTTTTGCAGAATATCAGTCTGTCCATGATGTTTTTTCTGGAGAGAAGTGGCTTCTTTGCTGCCCTCCTTGAGACCAGGACTTTCTCCAAGAGTCTCCGCCTCACAGTGCGTGCAGATGCACTCACACCTGCCTGCTGCCATTCCTGAGCAAGCTCTGCACTGCTGGTAGCCCGATCCCGCAGCTGAAACACTTTTAAGAGACGGTCCTGGCGCTTGCTGGTCTTTCTTGGGCGCCCTGGAGCCTTTTTGGCAACAGTGGAACCTGTCTCCTTGAAGTTCTTGATGATGCGATAGATTGTTGACTGAGGTGCAATCTTTCTAGCTGAGATACTCTTCCCTGTTAGGCCATTTTTGTGCATTGCAATGATGACTGCACGTGTTTCTTTAGAGATAACCATGGTTAACAGAAGAGAAACAATGATGCCAAGCACCAGCCTCCTTTTAAAGTGTCCAGTGGTGTCATTCTTACTTAATCATGACAGATTGATCTCCAGCCATGTCCTCATCAACACCCACACCTGTGTTAATGGAGCAATCACTGAAAAGAGGTTAGCTGGTCCTTTTAAGGCAGGGCTGCAATGATGTTGAAATGTGTCTTGGGGATAAAGTTCATTTTGTAGCCAAATATTGACTTTGCAAGTAATTGCTGTTAAGCTGATCACTCTTTATAACATTCTGGAGTATATGCAAATTGCCATTAGAAAAAGTGAAGCAGTAGACTTTGTAAAAATTAATATTTGTGTCATTCTCAAAACTTTTGGCCATGACTGTAGACAAGAAGATGTCAGCAAGATATACGTTATCCATGACATGAACTGGCACAGAGATAGCACCTCCTAGATTGTATCATGGTGGTACAATGGATCATAGTCAAGTTTTACCCCCTTCTCCTTTAAATATAGCTCATCTCATTCCCACTGGTGCCCTACTACGAAGTTCAGGGTTTAACCCTTGGGAGACCTGTACATCCAGAAGAAAATTCACAGTTGATGGAAACCTCAAAGCCTTTCTGTTACCAGTTATTTATCATCTCATCAAGCAATAAATAGGTTAACCATCCTACATTTCCCAGTAGTCTCATTCTGGAGAAGGTCTGGGATGTTTGGCGGCTGGAATGTGGTGGGATGTGGAGGATCCTCATTCCTGGTGTCAGATCAGAGGCAGCAGAGTCAGTGATGAATGTCTCTAAAGAAAGGGTCAGGGTTACGTTATGGGGAGACAGGATAAGTCTGATGACTCCCACTCTCCTGAGGCAGCTTAAGATCCTTCATCCACACATGGCTGTCAGCGATATGTACTTCCGTCTGTCCATCCACACCTGGACGCATATGCAACTTCTTGCGATTGTCCTCATGTCCCTAAATTCTGTCTACAGATAGGAATATAGCCATTGAGTCAACATCTAACCCTAAACCTACAACATGGACCTTAATGTAACTTGCGACACATAAGCAGCACATATTACTGTATACAACCAAGTGCAGCCGTAAACTAAGAATCTGTGCAATAATTGCTATTATTGGAATTATTTTTTTCCAGCAAAAATCCTTCCGATTAGCAAAAGAAATTCTCATTCAGTGCGGAGAACCAGAAAATATCATAAAATTGGGATCCATCTAATTGGACGCATTCATTGTTGATATTGAATATTGTAAACAATTTGCAGGCGACAGACCCCCAATCTGCAGACATAGAGGGGCTATTGATGACCCAAATGAAAAGAGTACACTGAGGACCATCTATTATGTGAGATATTTTATTTTAAAGGCCTTCAGCTTGATCTGGAACCATGGCGTCTCGATGGATGAAGATCGATCTTGTGCAAGCCTAGATAGGTTCCACCAGTGTCAAGCCATCGGGTTGCTGGTCTTCCTCTTCGCCTTGTTCCTTCTATTCTTCCTACCATGAACTCTTTCTCCAGTGATTGCTGTCTGCGATTGATGTGTTTAAAGTAGGCAAGTCATAGCTTGGTGATCATTTCCTTCTATGACAGAATCACTGACTGGGTGGATCAGGGAAATGCTGTAGATATAGTATATGTTGACTTCAGCAAAGCATTTGACAAATTATCTCACACAATCCTTGTTGAAAAAATGACTAAGTATGGAATGGACAAGGCAACTGTTAGGTGGATTCATAACTGGCTTAGTGATCGGACCCAAAGAGTGGTTGTAAATGGCTGCACATCCAGTTGGAAGAATGTCTCAAGTGGGGTACCACAAGGCTCTGTTTTGGGCCCTGTATTGTTCAACATCTTTATCAATGATTTAGATGAAGGAATTGAGGGTAAACTGATCAAATTTGCTGATGACACAAAGCTAGGAGGGGTAGCTAATACTAGAGAAGAGAGAGAGAGGATTCAAAAATATATAAATAAACTGGAGCAGTGGGCAGCAACTAACAGAATGGTTTTTAACAGGGAAAAATGCAAAGTACTACATCTGGGCAATAAAAATGAAAAAAGCATATACAAAATGGGAGGAATAGGGCTAAGTAACAGCACATGTGAAAAAGACTTGGGTATACTAATTGATCACAGACTGAACATGAGTCAACAGTGTGATGCAGCAGCAAAAAAGGCAAATACAATTCTAGGATGTATCAACAGAAGCATACAGTCTAGATCACGTGAGGTCATTATTGCCCTCTACTCCTCTTTGGTCAGATCTCATCTGGAATACTGTGTCCAGTTTTGGGCACCACATTTTAAAAAAAACATCAACAAACTGGAGCAAGTTCAGAGAAGAGCGACCAGAATGGTGTCTGGTCTGCAAACCATGTCCTATGAGGAACGGTTGCAGGATTTGGGAATGTTTAGCTTGCAAAAAAGAAGACTGAGAGGAGACTTAATAGCTGTCTACAAATATCTCAAGGGCTGTCACATTGTAGAAGGATCATCTTTATTCTCATTTGCACAGGGAAAGACTAGAAGCAATGGGATGAAACTGAATGGGAGGAGACACAGATTAGATATTAGAAAAAATTTTTTGAAAGTTAGGGTGATCAAGGAGTGGAACAGGCTGCCACGAGAGGTGGTGAGTTCTCCTTCAATGGAAGTGTTCAAACAGAGGCTGGACAGACATCTGTCTGGGATGGTTAGTGAATCCTGCTTTGAGCAGGGGGTTGGACCAGATGACCCTGGAGGTCCCTTCCAACTCTACCATTCTATGATTCTATGATTGCTTTGAGTTGCATGTCTGGCTTGATTTGGTTTGATTGGATTTATTTATGTTGAGTAGACCTTCATTTTTTTTAACCTCGTCTTTCTATGGTTAAAAAAAGATTTTTGAACTTTGGAAATGAGAAAGTAATTGGGGTAATCCAGACGAACATTGGTTGAACATTGCTTTCGTCTGGCAAGACATGACCCCTACTGCCAAATTTACATCCATGTTTGGATAGGAGGAGCTTTGTATCAATAAGAGATTCCTGAGGTTTGGACGGATACAAATCCAATCTGTTGGCCCATTATTTCCCTACATGGACAACAGGTGACAATGGGCTACAGATTATTGACCAATCCAGGTTACATTGAAGAGATTCACTGTTACACACCTCTCCTGGTTCCAATCAAGAGCTCTCTGTCCTCCTTCCCTGTCTGTCAGCTCTCTCTCCGCTCCTAATGGTAATGCATTATGGTCACGTTCTCAGGTCTACTGTGGACTGCTTCCCTGCGGCAGCTCTTAATTGGCCATCTGATGAGGTAGCTCTGCTATACTGCTGGGCTCTGCTACATCTCCACAGTAAGTCACCTGACATACACAGCTCTGCTCAATGCCCACAGTTAGTCTCTGCTTTACCACTGGGCTCTGATACATGACCATGATTGTGTCTCCTGTCATATCCAACTCTGCTGAATTGCTGGGCTATGCTACAAAACTCAATGCTACTCCATCTTTAACATGAGTCTCTTGACTTAATCAGTTCTGCTACATTGATGAGACTACTCTACTGAACCATTATCCCAGCTCTGCTTCATCAGTTTTTCTTTAATGAATCTCCAGCAACTATAACCTCCATTCCATCAACCGCCATCCAGACTATGCAGCCTCCATTGCTCCAACCAGCTCACCTCACTGCAACAATGTCTTCAGTCTGTGCGGCATTTGATCTGCTTATCCGGACCAAGGACTTCGAGAATCCACCTCATTAGGTGAGACATAACATTCACTGTCATAAATAAAGTGTTTAAGGCAGTCGTTAGGGCTTTAGGCAGGGGTGGTCACCAGCATTTTGTGTTTTCTACTTACCAGGTCTGGCGCACATTCGTAAAAACTAAAGCCTACATTATACACAATAGATAGTGTTTCTCTATGAAAGGGCCACTGCCAGGCTCCTCTGGTGGCGGCTTATCTCCAAAAGAACAAAAAGATCAGCCGTCAGGAATACGGCGTGCTTGATCCTTTTCTCCCCCGAACATCATGTGCTTGGAGAGTTGGCAGGCCCCCCATACATACTGGACTGACGAGATCGGAAGGTTTGGCCGACGTTAGCCTAAAGTGTGTGACGTCCTTTAATCCATGGTTCTACAATCCATTTCTACACTACAAAATCCATTGTACAATCAAAAGTTATGTCTAAATTCGACTCAAGCCAAATTTCCAGAAGGTCCATCTTCATCTTTATTGGCCGTGTTTGACAGGAGGACGTGAACAGATAGGTTGACCATTTCCCTCTTGGACGTTGACAGTAAGTTATATGCACAAGTAAAGCTCTGACCCATCGACTTCCACCTAATTTGTCACTTGTGGTGAAGAGTTGTACAGAGCAGAGTGTTCCAGACACAAAATTGATTATTTACAGTTATCTGCCCTTCTCAAACCAATATCCATCAATCAAAGTGTCCGTCTGGGCTGAACAATCTTACTTTGGAGACACGAGCAAGGACTTGTGGAAACAAGGAAAGCATAAGCTTATATTAGACCGATAGTGTTCATTGGCGACTTGACACTCACAACCGTCACCGTGATTATCTTCTGATATTATGACCTGTTTGACAATGGTGGGAATTAACTCAAGACTCTTAACTCAAGACTCTCTTAATATAACTCCTGGTAAGACTCACTTATTAACCCCTTCACACCCAGACTCTTTACCCTTAATCCTTCCCCTGCCATCAATCTCTCGTAAAGTAAATCCTTTTAGTCCTTTAAAGATCCCTGAGTTTAAACTCTTTATTCCCAAGAGGCTGCACTCAATCACATAAAGCCCCTATGATTGTAGACCCTCTAAAATCCATTAAATATACGGAAAATTTCATTTTGAAACAAGATTAAAAAAAAGAAAAAATAAGTAATCAATTGCTTGGGCTACAAAGACGCTTGTCTGTTCTTTCCTCCTGACGCTATGAGAATTACTTCTTAATGGTAAGTCCACTTCTCCTTGAGGAGACCACCAAGCTGGTATAGGGTGATTTATGGCACAGGTAAGGACTCCCTGGAGAAAGGGTATGCAAATTAGCTGTTGTCCAAAAGGAATACAGCTGGTTTTCTAGTGACATCCATTGGCGGTAGCAACCCTACAACATAATATTGGACCCTTTAAAAAGTCTTGTCACGTGATTCTAGAGCCAAACTACAGTCTTTTCCTAATGTTAAAGACACCTACTCTTCAGACAACTGTTTTGGGGTTTTTGCCCATCATCAGGGCAGAATAGGGTAGCGGTTGGCTGATTTTAGGAGATTTTCAATCTAGGGGGTTTTCTAGAAACTTACAGACCAGACATGGCACCCCGGAAAAAGGTATGCAAATAAGCTCTTCTCCAAGAGGTGGCACGTAGATTTCCAGCTTCCTTGCTCTTGGAGGAGAGTTAATTGTATAAGGGGAAGGAGTTACTATGTGGGAACATCTCCGTGACATCTCACGTACATAATTAGAGCTAGGAATTAAATGGTATTTTGTAAAAATGGACAAATCTTCTAGAAATCTCATAAATAAAAAACTAAAAAATTACATCACTCTGCACATTTTGTGGTCCAAAATTAATTTTGCAGGTGCTCAAAGAAAGCACTCAGGCACCAAGATGATACCAGTGACATTAGTGGATTATAGTATATGTCACGGGTGTGTCAGAGGATTGCAGACAGTCCCACTGCATCTAGCTGCAGAAGGTCTCAGTGGTTGGCTTTGCAGACTCCTTCCTAGACCTTCTGACTTTAGGACCCAGTGGCAACCTCCCCAAGCTCTAGTTGACACACCTGGACCTGGGTGTTTATAACTCCCAGCTGGCTGCTGGGAGTTGCCGGTGATATTTCCATTTCCATTTCCCTGTTGAGGCTTGGAGCTATAGCAGTCGGCTATCTTCCTCTTTGGTGTTTGGAGAACGTCTGTGTTTCTCTCCGAGTCTACTCAAGCTAAGTGTTCCCCTTATTTGTGTATCCCGTAGATCTGTTGACAATTCTTTTGCTTTCTCCATGTCTCACAATCCAGAAACGTCAGTGGCTGGATGAAGGATGCAAGAGTCTGTCTGGATCCCAGAAAGTCACTCAGCTTTTATACACACACACTGATTACAAGCAAACAAGTCACAGGGGAAGATGTTACCTTTAGTAGCCATTCAAACCCATTTGTGTCAACTTCTGTGCATGTTATCAGGCCAAAATCACCAGGGTATGTGAACTTTTGATCAGGGTCATTATGATTTAGAAAGAGAAAACACAGTAGTTTGACAATAAATGGCTTCACCCAACCGCTAATAATGAGTAGAGAAAAAGATTTGGTGTTATCATTCATATTCTCAGAAAAAAGGCCAAGAAAGCAAAAATTCTGCCGGGGTATGTAAACTTTTGAGCCCAATTGTATATAAGGACACTTAGGGCAGACAGGGTGATGCTAGATCTGCCTAAGGGTCTCCACTCCCACCTTCCCTAGTGTTGGGTTCCCTTCCCCTTATCCCTTTGTGTTGTACTTAGTCTTTCCTACACTGTGCGTGACAGGATAGTCAGCATTCTGTCTGCACTCCTAACCTTGACCTTTTTTAACTTTGACCCAAACAAATTCTTAACCTTCTTTCCTATCCCTTCCCCTTCAGACCAAAAAGACTAAATATTGCTGACCACTATAGAAATAGACACTGCTCTGGTTTTGCTTTTTATCGTAGAACCATAATGTCTACCTTACCTTTGCCCAATTTTGAAAATGTTTTTTTATTTTTGGGCCAAGTCATGAACATTACTGAGGGAATGACCACCAAGACATAGAAAAGCCGTGACCCAGACCAATGTCTGTAGAAAGAGTCAGTCTATGGGTGAAAATCACAGCATTGTTGAGCAACCATGAATGTTGTTGGTTTCCAGTGGGTTAAATTAGGAAAAAATAGTTATCACGGAGGACCCCAACAATCAATAATGGCAATGGGCCCATTACGAATCAATGGATTCTACAGGCTTATTGGGCTGTATTAGGAGGCTGGGGTCAAGTAGAGGCCTCTGCACAGTTTAGATATTACCTGAGCGGGAACACGGCGTCTGCAATAATCTCTTGAAAGAAATATACGAGGCAGAAGAGTCATGTGCTGCCGAGGAAACATTATTAAATCACACATATGTCTCCTCTCCAAGAACAATCATCTTAGCAAATGTCAACCCGGGACTCGGTAGGTGGGAGGAGGAGAAGAGGATCTGTGCAGACAGATTAAGGAGAACACAAGGCGGACAGACACCTCTCTCCATATCCATACACTCCTCAACTCCAAAATTGCAAAACCAAGAATGAAAAGTCGTGTTATGATGGAAATCACAGGACGGTAGACATGATACTGGCCTACAAATGGTGAAAAATATGGAAAGAAAATCCTTAAAACATCTCAATTTGTTCAGTGTCTGACACAATCCCCACACTTAGATTGTTCTGGATGCCTTGTGTAAAGACTGACCTACAGAAAAATACTTTTGATGAATTTGGCTAATGTTTTTGACACCTGTTTTTTTCTGAGACAGAGCTCCAAATCCCCCGCGGTAATGTCAGTCTATCTCAACTCTTAAACAATTAAGATGTTCTAATTTATTCCTTAATGTATCATTGTAGCAGTCGGAGCTTTGTTCTTCTTAAACAGAATTCTAAATAGATTTAACGGTTGAAATGCTGGCTACATGTAGCCACCACCAGGGGGAGCTAGTCAGCTTATTATATACCGTTTATATATTAACTACTTCCAGACCCCCCATAGACTATAAACATCTAGGGGATCTAAAACACCACTGCGTAGCAGAGAGTCTACACGCGATGCAGCAGCTTCGGGAGCGGAGAGCAAACTGTCAGATAAAGCGAGACTTCCCAAAAGAAGGCAGAAATGGTTTATTACCATTTCTTCTTTCTCGATAGCTGTATGCCCAGCGATGAGCACTTCTTCCTGACCCAGTGGTCATATGATCGCTGGGTGTAGGGAAAGAGCAGGAACTGCTGACTGCTAACTCTGCTATGTAACTATGAGGTTACATTCTCCTGTAACTGAGGATACCATACCAGTCCCAGTTACAGGGGAAATCAGGTTTAGAAAAAAAGTATTTGAAATATTGAAATGCAACCCAAAGGTCTTTTATGAATGTATGGGGCTGGGCACAATATGTAAATAAATAAATAAAAAGCAAGAAAATAAAAGAGCCACTGCCAATCCAAATCGCTGATATTAGCCCCGCCCTTATCTAGAAAAAAAACATAATGTGTCTGATATATAAAAACATATGTACCGGAAAAGGGAATACATTTTATAATGCATTTTAGTGGTCCTTTATGTTCCAAAAAAATGTCAAAAACTGACAAGTGTTTTCTTTATTTTCCAACCGATATCACTTGATAGTGTAAAACAAAAATAGAGACAAGAGAGTATGAAAATAACATAAAAATTAGGCCCAATGTATCCTAAAAAAGATATTCAAAAATGATTTGAATATCCAAATGAGAAAAAAATGTACATATCTTTAAACTGCTAGTATGAAAAAAAGCTAAAATGTGGAGGGTCAAGAACGGGAAAAATAGTCTGGGCCTGAGCTGGTTACTCTCAATAATAGCACAGTATGCAGCAAACTGCTGAGCTCCCTCTAGAGGTGACTGCAGGTAGCAAGAAACTTTGCCTATTTTGAGCTTTATATCAGAAAAAAATAAGACATTTCCAACCTTAATACATTAGAGAACTAATCAAAGAGAATTTTGTAACTAAAATTTAGGCATTCACCGAGATATTGTCCTGTACTATTTGAGCAAACTTCTTGAACGCTGTGTAGTCTTTGTATTCTGTAACTACGGATGCTTCAGACTTACAGGATAGGACCATAAGATTGGACTGTGGTATAAAACGGGACCATAGTATAAGATCGGATCATTATTCTTTTTTCTTCCACATATGTAATCAGCTGTCCAGGCAGTAAAACTGGAGCCAACATGAATTACTCAAGACCCATGACTTTAAAGAACCTGTTGACAACTGGGCATGATAACAGGCCCGAGACAGTCATGGTCAAGTGAGAGGCAACAATATTGTGCTCAGCCCTGGAATGAACAGCTAGTCTCTGATACCTTGGACAAATTGCTGTCATCCTATCAGAAAATCCTAAAAATACACTGTTACCGCCCCAAACGGAGCTCAGTCCTACAATTTATGGTTCTTGTATTAAAGGGCACTAGGTGACTTCTCCAGAATTCTTCATACCCCAGTTTGGTAGAAAATTTGGCTTTCTATCTTCCTGAAGCCCTAGAAGGCATTTCTAGATCTTCTCTCTCGACCATCTATGGGTCCTAGTATGTTCAAGAAGTAGCTACAACCATCAAATTGTTTTATGGATCAGGCAAAGTACTGTGATACAGGTAGCAAAGAATTTGTGTTTGCCCCATTTGTAGGCAGTACCAAAAGGGCGTATTCCCATTTGGGCAATTTGCCATCTTTCTAGGTATTTCTTGGGATGCCTCCTGGACTCCTGGGACACGTGGCAAGTCTCACCCAGTTGCCACACAAATTTCCGTAAGGCAGCACTCTCCCAAAGGGCATAACTATAGGGGATGCAGGGGTTATAGTTGCACCTGGGCCCATAGCCTAAAAGTTCCAAAAAGGTTTTTTTGGCACATATGAAAATAAACAATACTGTTAAATAGTTTGAGGTCTTCCTCAAGATTTTTCATTGTACTCCAGGTACTTCAAGGTACAACAATGGCTTCCGTCAAGTTTTTCTCCTCCAAGCCTTGGTGTCCTGACTTATATTCGGACGGCAAAAATGGGGTATGGATGGACGCACCCTGAAAAAAGGGGCATGATCCGTAGAACAAGGGGACAAAACTATATCACCTAATCGGATTGTCCTGCAAACAGAGATGACAGTTGCTGCAAACAGTAACTCCCGGTCTGCATGACCCAAGCCTGGAGGCCAAAACATTTCAATGGTGATAATGAGATTCCACCAATTTCTCCTGCAGATGGGACAACCCCCTTTTTTCAGATTTGTCCCCTAAATGAGACAACTTGAAAGTCGATAAAAAAAGTATGTCCTGGATGTTGAAAAAAGTGAACACTTCTCTTAAATGGAGCTTAGATAAAATACAAGAGACAGCTTATAGACAAGGCAAACAAACAAAACAAACACAAAAGCAATTTAACCTTTTTCCTAATCCCAGACAAACTTTTTCTTCTGATCTTTTTGAACCATATTATAGGGATACGGTTAATGTAATACAGATGGGTCTCGAAGCTAGTCAGCCTTTTAGTTTCTAGAAGTTCTCAGAATTCTAGATGGTTCTGTGTGTGGGTTCTTAAAGAGTACTGGTCACTTGCCAAAAATATGTAATTTTTTCACCTGGTGAAAATGCAGCCGTTCTCCTGAATCCGGCGATGTTTTTCTTTTCTTCCTGCGCCTCTCCGTTCCTGAGATATGGCCTCTTCTCTCTATAGAAATCTAGTCTTGTTATCCAAGTGGGCATGGTCCTTAATAGAGAAGAGATTAGGCCCTCACCCACTTGGATAATAAGACCGGATTTATGTAGAGGGAAGAAGGGACCATATCTCAGAAATGGAGAGGCGCAGGAAGGAAAGAAAAACATCGCCGGATTCAGGAGAACAGCGGCATTTACACCAGATTAAAAAAATTACATATTTATGGCAAGAGACAGGATCTCTTTAAGAATCCATCAAAATGGGACGTATTTCTGTACAGAAATTCCTAACGATCCTTACAAAGTCTAAGGCCGCCGTAATGAGCTGATGAAGAAGAGGTTAAAAGGAGAATTATTCCGGATTCTATTAAGGTGGTTCTGAGAGCCTGGCGAATAAACAGCCAGCGTGTGTATGCGCTTTTTTTTTTTTTTTACGGGATTGGATTAACTGGGAAAAACCACATCTGCTTCAGTACATTAACTGTATTATATGTAATGTGCAAGGAGACAGATAAGGGCGAATTGGGAAGTTAATTCAATACAGACTGCGCTGCGAGCCGCACTGTACCTCAGGACAGGTTGTACTGTAATCTGCAGAGGGAACTAGCCTTGCGCTGTAGATACAGCATGATGCATCCCCAATAGCTAAAATGCCAAGATGTGATAGGTGCATCATATACAGGAATATACTGTCTGACTGTCACGCGGTCTTATGATGTGTACGATGTCAGTAAACTATTCTTAAAAGAACAACACTCTATACAACATATAGATTAGCAACATCAGCATGTAAATATAGAATAGATTTACCTGACACGATATCCGTTGAACTCAGGGTTAATCTTGAGGACTTGATACACTGTCACAGGAAAGAGGAGGACCGGGGTCTAACCTGACCCTAAACTGGGGTCCTAACTAATCCCTCACCTTGGAGGTACTGATAATGGTTCAGAGGTCCAAGTCTCCAGCCTAACCCTGTCTCCTATCAGTCCCTGAACCCTGTAATCAGTCCTAAGAAGGATTCTGATTACCACCAAAGGGATATGGGCTGATCTCTGCTAAATACACAGATTAGACATATAAGACAGACTGGAGAAAACACAGACTTGCATACACACTCAAACACAGAAGGAACATAAATGATCTGGGAATATTAAACTCTAAGCAAGGTGAGATTAAAACAACTAAGGAGCTCTTTAACTTAAGTCTATACAGATACAATCCTATCTGTGGTCTGCATGAAGAATTTCACTGGCAACTCCCAACACAGACAACCAGAGATTTAAAGGAAACCAATCAACAAATAATTAATTGCAGCCGGGAGAAAACTGCACCCAGTCCCAGAACTGAGCACAGACAGAATTAACTCCCTAACTGCCAAACACAAAGAAACAGCAACTCAGCTGTGAGAAGTCAGAATGTGCAACCGCGACGATCTTCGTGGCGATGCACACATGACAGTACCCCCCCTTCTACGAGGGGCCTCCGGACCCTCAGGGCCAGGTTTGCCCGGTGAGTTCTGTGGAAGGTCCGCACCAAACGATCTGCGTTAATGTCAGACGCAGGAACCCACGTCCCTCTCCTCTGGACCATACCCCTTCCAATGCACCAAGTACTGAAGGGACCGGCGATTCAGACGTGAGTCAATGATCTTTGACACTTGAAACTCCAAGTTACCATTGACCACCACTGGAGGAGGAGGTAGAGGTGATGGTATGACTGGTGCCACGTACCTCTTAAGTAATGACTTGTGGAACACATTATGAATTTTAAACGTAGGAGGGAGGTCCAGACGAAATGCCACAGGATTAATTATGGAACTGATCCTGTACGGCCGATGAATCTGGGCCCAGCTTCCAGGAGGGAACTTTAAGTTTTATATTCCTGGTAGACAACCATACCAGATCGTTCACATAAAGATCTGGACCAGAAACTCTCCTCCTATCAGCCATACGTTTATAACGGTTCCCCATCGCACTCAGATTATTCAATACACCTCTCCACACAGAAGCAAGTGACGACGAGAAACGCTCCTCCTCAGGAACCCCAGAAGGCCCCCCCCATTGAATGTACAAAACTGGGATGAAAACCATATGCCCCAAAAAACGGGGACTTACCAGTGGACTCGCTCCGCCGTTGTTAAGAGCGAACTCTGCCAGAGGCAAGAAAGAAGACCAGTCCTCCTGGTTCTCTGAGACAAAACACCGAAGATAAGTCTCTAGGCTTTGATTCAGACGCTCTGTCTGACCATTGGTCTGCGGATGAAAAGCCGAGGAAAATGACAATTGCATCCCCCGACGTAAACAAAATGCCCTCCAAAACTTGGACACAAACTGAGACCCCTATCTGACACCACATCAGAAGGCAACCCATGAAGTCTCACAATCTCCCAATGAACACCTGCGCCAGAGTTTTAGCATTAGGGAGGGCAGGAAGAGCAATGAAATGTGCCATCTTACTGAACCTGTCAACAACCACCAGTATGACAGTCTTCCCTGACGACTGAGGAAGGTCCGTGATGAAGTCCATAGACAAATGAGTCCATGGACGCTCCGGAAGTTTCAAGGGTAAGAGGGTCCCAGACGGACGGGTATGAGGGGTCTTAGAGCGAGCACAAACCCCACAGGACGCGACAAAAGTTATAACATCTTTATTAACGTTAGGCCACCAAAACCGGCGAGAAAGGAGATCTAAAGTAGCCTTACTCCTGGATGTCCTGCTAAAGCAGAATTATGATGTGCCTCAATAACCTTTTGTCTCAACTGATTTGGGACAAACAGTCCTCCCTGGAGGTCCTGCAGGGGCGTCCCCCTGAGCCTCTAACACCTCCTCCTCAAGCTCAGAACATACAGCCGACACTACCACCCCCTCCTGAAGGATAGGAATCGGGTCATCCATTTTCCCGGCCCCTGGGAAACTGCGAGACAAGGCATCCGCCTTAACATTCTTAGATCCAGGCGATAAGTGACAACAAAATTAAACCTGGTAAAAAACAACGACCATCGAGCTTGTCTGGAATTCAGACGCTTAGCAGATTCCAAATACAGCAGGTTCTTGTGATCAGTAATGACGGTGACCGGGTGGACTGCCCCCTCCAAAAAGTGACGCCATTCTTCAAAAGCCAACTTAATGGCCAAAAGTTCCCTATTGCCGATATCATAATTCCTTTCGGCGGACGACAATTTTTTAGAAAAGAAAGCGCACGGATGCCATTACCAGGGGACGGACCCTGGGACAATATTGCACCCACCCCTACTCAGACGCGTCCACCTCCACAACGAACGGCTGTGATGCATCTGGTTGGATGAGAACGGGTGCCGAAGCAAAACATTTTTCAAAGAGGAAAAAGCTTGGCAAGCTTTGTCCGACCATTTAGAAAAATCCGTCCCTTTTCTTGTCATGTCAGTGAGAGGTTTGACAACAGATGAGAAATTACAAATAAATTTCCGGTAGTAGTTAGCAAACCCCAGAAAACGCTGCAGAGCCTTAAGATCCTCTGGCTGATCCCATTCAAGCACTGCTCTCACCTTTTCAGGGTCCATACGGAAACCGGAGGCTGACACCAAGAAACCCAAAAACTGAAGTTCCTGTACGGCGAATACACACTTTTCTAGTTTGGCGTATAGTTTATTGTCTCGCAAGATCTGCAACACCTGTCTCACATGCTCCTGGTGAGACACAAGATCTGGTGAGTAAATTAAAATGTCATCCAAATATACGACCACAAACAGCCCCACCAGATGACGAAAAATGTCATTAACAAAATGTTGGAATACTGCTGGGTGCAGTAGTCAGACCAAAAGGCATGACAAGGTTCTCATAATGTCCCTCCGCGTGTTAAACGCCGTTTTCCACTCATCCCCCTCTTTTATCCTAATCAGATTATACGCCCCCTGAGATCCAATTTAGAGAACCATTTGGCGCCAACAATTTGATTGAAGAGATCAGGAATCAGAGGGAGTGGATACGGATCTCGAACAGTAATCCGATTAAGTTCGCGGAAATCCAAGCAAGGGCGTAGGCCTCCATCTTTTTTCTTCACAAAGAAGAACCCCCCCCCCACTGGGAAGAGAAGGGGCTAATACCCCTTTTTTGGCCAATTCCGAAATATAATCTTTCATACCTGCCCTCGGGGCCAGAAAGGTTATAAACCTACTTTAGGTAACTTGATCGGGGAATAAATTAATAGAGCTCAACACGCGAGAGGGGAAAATCCGACACCCTCCCAGAGAACACCCCCCAAAACCCCAAAAAAGGGGGGAAAGTACAGGCACACCGCACGATGACGGTTTTATGCAGTTACTTTGAAAAACTCCCCCCTTGGGGTTTACTCTGGACCCCCAATTAAACACAGGTTATTTTACCAACCAAGGAAGTCCCAACACAAAAGTGGGGAACCCTCCAACCATAACAAATAAAAAGTTTCCCAGTATTGCCCCTACCCAAGGTAAAAGTATGAACCTCATGAACAAAGCACCTTGGCCGAGAGGCTGGGGTCAAGGAATAAGGGATCGGTTTTCCCAAAACACCAGATGCATCCCCTTAGCCGAGCAAACTCGTAAACCAGAACCCCACCCACATCAAAAAACAAAAATCTCCCCCTCGTACCAACCACCACCCCACGGTAAAAGGAACGAGAAGAACTAGGGACGAATACAACTCCCGGGTTTTTTCGTCCACCACAAAACCCGGGGGTTAACATTTTTCCGGCGACTTTTGCCAAAAAGGCACGGGATGGACACCCCCAACAAAATGTCCCTCTTTCCCGCAGAAGAAACACCTCTAGCCGGGGGCGTACCCCAATTCCCCTCCACGAAATGATGTCCCTCCCAACGCATAGGCCCCCGAAAACGGGGGAACCCAACATAAGGACTTTATAAGGGGAGAAAACAGGGGGGGTTTTAAACCTCGCCCCTCCCGGAGCCTCACATACGGAAGCGGGGCCATAGCACCTCCGTGAGGAGGAGAATCATACTGACCAAAACGTCCTTAATTTGTCAGAAAGCCCAAAAAAAGGGGCTCCTAAGAGCGGGCACCAGGTACTGGGCCCACTAGGAAAACTCAGAAGAAATTCCCCCCGGACGATCCCCTGCGATCACAAAATTTTGTCTCAGCAAGAAGACCCGACTGGGTCATCAAACCAAACCCGGGCAAAAAAAAAGATCTACACTGTAACCGGGGGACCCGGGGGAAGGGAAAGGGCCCCCGATTGGGGCCCCTTGTGGGGGGGAATAAAATTTTTCCCCCTCCTGTTTTTTCCCCCCCGATGAGGGGGCCAAGCCGAAAATACCAATTTACATCTTCCCGAAAAAAAAAAAATTTGCTCGCCCACCAGGAACCTGTCCGGGAGACTATTTATTTTAAAACTGTTTGCCCCGGGGGAACAAAATTTTGGACTTAATGCCGTCGCTCCAGGAAATCCCGCAACTGCAGAGCCGCGGGCTACGGATCCGGGCAACTGGGAAAATTTTATGGCCATTAAAAAATTCCCCGCTTATAATTTGTACTGGCAAAAAAACAATTTAAAAAGAACAACACTCATACAACAAAGATTAGCAACACAAAAGTAAATATAAATAATTACCTGACACGATATCCGTTTTAAAACAGGGTTAACTGAGGACTTGATACACTTCAAGGGGGAAAAGGAGGACCGGGGGGGTAACCTGACCCTAAATGGGTCCAACAATCCCCACCTGGAGGTACTGAAATGGTTTTGAGGCCAAGCCCACCCCAAACCCGTCCCTATCACTGAACCCTTAATCTCCTAAAAGGATCTATTTTCCACCAAAGGGGGAGGCTGACTCTGCTAAAACACAGATTAACATAAAGACGACTGGAGAAAACACGACTGCATACACACCAAAACAGAAGGGGAAATAAAAAAACTGGAATTTTAAAACCAAGCAGGGAGCTTAAAAAAATAAGGACCTTTAACTTTTAATCTTAAAAAAAAAAATCCACGGGTCGCTGAAGAATTTCACGGCAACTCCAACACAACCAACCCCAGATTTAAAAAGGAAACCAAAAACAAATAATTAATTGCAGCCGGAAAAACTGCACCCATCCCCCAAACTGAGCACAACAGAATTTAACTCCCTAAAAAAGCCAAAAAAAAAGAAACAGCAACTCACGTGAGAAGTCAAATTGCAACCGCGACGACTTCGTGGCATGCACACATGACACTACATACCGTTAGTAATATACGAAAAGATTGCACTCAAATTTAAAGATGTCAAGGAAAAAACATGAAAGGAAAGCAAAAGGGTTTTAAAAATAGGAAAAAAAAATCAAAAATAAATAACGCTGACAAAATTTGGCCAACCATGGGCCACCTTTTACGTGGTATGGGCAACATTTTTGGCCAAATTTTTTTGCAAGCGTCCCATTTTTCAGACCCCCCCCTTCACTCGGTGCAGACCCCGCCCGCACTCTGAAAAACCCTTTTTGCTGCAACTGACAAAAAAATTTTCCGCTGCACCACCTTTTGTCCACGGGTCCAGCTGCGCGCGCCGTTGTCTGTCCTGGAGGGCACCGGCGTGCATCGGGGGCCAACCCCAACCCAACATAAAGGGGCCAAATGAACATTTGGGGCTCGCTTGTCCTCCCCCCCGGCTTTCCGCGGGCCCGGCACAGGGTTCCACAAAACCCGTCCGGGAAACAGGGGGGTTTGGTTTTTATCCTTTGTGCTGCTATGTTTCCTTCATTTTGGGCCTTTTTTTTTCTTCCCATTTTCATCAAACAAATCTTGGGTTCTTCAAGCTGCTGGTCTGGGATACTCCCGTGCAGTTTTTCGAACAGCATCATAAGAATTATCCACGGTTTTAACACCGGTCTCGCACCTCGGTTGTCGGCAGTTTGCGCGAATTTATTAAAAATTCCCTACAACTTTGGGGTTTGCTACTTTGAGACATTCACCCTTTTTTTTAATTTCTCCTTTTATTTCTCCCGACAGCAAAGGGAAGCCTCACTTAGACACAAGAGGGGGTCAGTCACAGCGGCGCCACACTTGCTCTTTTAATTTAATCCACCTACCACCCGGGCATTGACCATCAATGAGATCCACCCATTCGGGGTGCACCAAAAATGTCTTGTGAGGGGTTTCTTCCCCACAGAGGCGAATGGAGGTAAGTTTTTGGGGGGGGGGAGTTTTTTCCCCCTTCCTTTTTCCTCGCAGAGCAACACCCCATGCTGTCAGCGCCGGAGAGATAATGCACACCAGGGTTGTGAATCCAGACTTTTTTTTTTGGAAATCTGACATACATTTTATTTGGGGGATCCAAAAAATTTCCCAGGAATGCGGTGAAAGGGGGTGGGGGAAGAGACCCCAATGGTTCAATTGAGCGCGAGAAGATGGGGGGGGGGCGAAAACGACCCCTTTCACAGCTCGTGCAAGCGTGCTCCCCAAAAACTAAAATGAAAATGGCTGCTAACAGGAAGAAGAAGGAGTGACCCAGCACAGAAGTAAAAGGCATGTACCAAATTAATTTTTACAGCTGCCACAAAAAGGGCCACCAGTGACGCAAAGCATGCAAAAAATTTACCAGCAGGAAAAAAACAATACACAACCCAGACAAAGGGAACAGCACACTCCTTTTCTAAAATTTTCCAAAAGGGGGTTTCACTATACAGTACTTTGAAATAAATCCAAAAAACCAGAAAAAACAAACAAAAAACAGCAGAAATGAAATAATAACTTCGAAACGAGGTAAATGAACGCTTTAAGTCATTCCTAAGGAACCAAAGGAAACCCATCTTCGGATCAAGAACTGCACTGGCAAACACTCCGCCCAATGGAAACCCCAAGGAAGTACATTCAGTTTTGTTTCTTTACCTAGGGGAATGTCCTCGATGGTAATCAAAAAACGCTCCTTTTTGGCCCCCTCTGAAAGTCAAGGCCCCCTTTTTCCAAAGGGCCCCTTCAGCCCCCTTTTCCGGCCCCGCTTGACTAGGGAAAGCTTTGTAACTTTCCCATAGGCCAAAAACCTCAAACTTTTTTAACCTTCTTAAAACATATTCCCCCTTTTTTAAATTGGGGTTTATTTGGGGTCGCCTTTCCTTCTTCCTTGAAAAACACGAGTACTCCTTTCCCCCCCGGTTCCGAAGTAATCGGGGGGGTACTGTACGCTTTTCCATGTTTTGGGGAAACATTTCGGATAAACTCCCACTTTGGAAAAACCCTCTTTTGGTAAGCAGTGCGGCGAAGAATGGTCGGCATTTGGGGTCCATTGACAGGGGACAAGAGGCTTGAGTTTGATTAAGCAAAACTTGCAGAAGAAAACAAGGGGCTCTGCTAATCTAAAAAAATTTGCATCCAAAGTATGGATTCAAGATTTTGCGTGAGATCCCGATCATCCTTTCCCGGAACCTCCCATTTTAGAACTATGCGAAGGATTGAAAAACCATGCAAAACCCTTTTGCCAGTTTTTTCCTAATTTTGGTTGATTCAATACCACTCCACACACCAATGAATTGCTTCCACGTCAACCTCAACTGTTTCCCGCCTCATTGCAAGAAACCCCCCAAGAGCAGATCAGGTTAAGTGTCCTAATTCTATCACTTCTTGGGAACGGCACGGACACTCAGCAATGAATAGTACGGCCCATCGTTTTTTTGTTGGTGGCCCCCTCAGTTCTGCTGCAGATACCATCCATGGCCCAAAAAATCTAGGGGGCCAATAAGTGAAAGGGGTTTTCGCTCAGTCCCCCAAAGTGCAGGCGGCCATTTGTTGATGTCCTGTTTTCCTCTGGTTTTGGACATTGCACACAGCGAGAGTAAACCCGCACACGTCTTTTCATACCTTTTAACCCCAAACCCGCAACCCCAACAGCCCTCTTGACTCCTGCCTTGGTTTTGGGGTTTTTTTTGGGAAAATCCCGGATCAGTAGTGGTGTATGAGTTTACTGGGGGAAGATGCAAGGAGTTGCTCTGAACACCAAAAACCGGCTCTCAAACGACCACCGACTCTCAGCAAACCGAGCTGTCCATTTTTGGATTTAAAAAGAAGGGGGTTTTTTTGGAGGATCCGTTTTTTTGGTTTAAGCTTCCCCTTTTAGAAAAGAATACCCGGGGGACTAACGTTTTAAAAGACTCACAGTGAAAATGCCTCACAGAGAGGGGTGTATGGCAAAGGCCAAACCGTGACAGCCTTTTTCTCATGTAGTTGAAAGATCCGCAATTTTGGGCTAACCTTGCATGGTCTTGCGGTTTCACCATTTGGGGAACGTTAAAACGCGGGGCCGAGCTGGAGTTGGTTTAGTTTTCAGGGGCCCAAACACTAACCTCGGGCGGAAAAATTCTGATCTTTTTCCGGATCCGGGTGCAAATTTTTTCCCGGACACTTTACTTCCCCTTCGTTTCCAGCAAACTTTGGACCTGAAAGCCAAGAAGATTTTAAAAGAATTATAGAAAAGGTCTAGGGGGGGGTCCGCTTGATTTTTAAACCAGATGGGATATAGTGCCACGCTCAGGGGTTGGAAACTTTTCCCTTTTCCTCGATGCGGTTACTGACTACACGTAGAACGCCTTGGGGGTTGGTTGGGGTGTAACCAAGACAACCTTACGTCATGTATATTGTACGTCTCTATGTTGGGTCCAGCTCACTGAAAAAAGTCTGCGATTCTACTGCAAGCACAGTCCCACAGATTTTGAGCCTGGAATAGTGGGGGCAGGCTTGGAGCCAACTACCTTGGCCGAAACGAACCCAACGGATCTTGTTCGGACCCGTCACCTTTAGATAGCAACGCTGCAATGGCCCCGTGGATCCCCTCCGAGAACACTGGATTTTGTCCAGTGCTAGGGCAAGTGAGGTGTGGCTTACATCGGGGATGGGATCTCATCCGGCACCAAGGACTGCCCCAGGTTTCCCATTTTGTTCCTTTCAGGAGGGAGGGGGGATCCCAGTCTTTGGGGGTTTCGGAAAGCGTTTCAAAGGGGATTACCTTGATGGAATTTTGGTGAACAATCCCATGGATCGATAAGTGTTCACCACTAAGGGGACACCACTTTAGTAAAGGGGTTTGTCTGCACAGTTTTTTGAAACCCAAGGGGGTCGGCTAACCCAGTTCCCCTGGGGCCAATTTTCTTTTAAAGGGGGTTTTTGGTCTGGTCCCAGGCTATTCCTGAACCTGTGCGGGGTCCCTTGCCCTCAAAGGCTCCAACACTGGCTGTTTTGAAGAATTTTGTGCAGTCTAAGTTGGGGTTGGTACAGCAACCTTGGCCCTTTTTAACACAATCGCTGCTTCTTCGGGGTAGAGATTTCATCCACATCACAAAGAAGCTTTTCTACAAAGTCCGGCTTCTGTTCCATTTTCGACCCCTCCAGGCAGTTCCCGCGGGGCCCAGGGGTTCCACGGGGGGCAAGGCTGACCCCAAAATACGTGCACCCCCATCATACCCACCCTCTTTGGGGGGGTCGTTGTCCTTGTGCCACAAAACCCCTGGGAAATTTTCCGTGATCCTCTCGCTAAAACGGGAAAAACTTTAAATGTGGGGAGTGAGGGAAGGGGGTTTTTCCTAACCTATCAACACTCCACTAGGTTGTTTGTTAAATTAGGGGCCCCTGAGGAGGCGCTTGAAGATATGCCTTTTTGTTGCGCTTGAAAAAAAACAACCTAATTTTTTTAGGCTTTCGGGTGAATACTCCAATGAGGGTAGGACCCCACCCTTTTTCCTTTAAGGAGTGTGGGCCCAGCTATGTCAGGGGCCAAAATCCCCGGAGAATGCCCGGGGGAAAGGAATCGAAAAGCTGATATCCATTTACGTCACTCACACTTTTCAGACAAAAAACCCCCTAGGTAAAAGGAGTGACACGTACAATCAAATTCAAGCCTTTTGGAGACCGGGGGGAGTCTCCCCGAATTTTTCCTGTCGAGAAACTCAATCACAGCCGTCCAGGGGAGTTTTAGATCTTTTAGAAGCTTCCTGCTTAGGACAGTGCCCATGCATTTTCCGGACTTTTGGAAGAACGAACTATTCAGTGAGCTGGGGGAAAACTCATTTTTTCCTCAAAAATAAAATCTTAGTTAAAGCGAGAGCAGGGGAAGGCACAGGGAGAAGAAAGCTAGGCACCGGGCCAGATTACCTGCACTAATCACCAACCGGGGTCCGACGTGCTACGCTTCACGCCTATAACAAGAGAAACCAGGCTTCTGACTACAGTCGCAAAGGTGCCCCCAACCGATCGTAAAGGGGGCAGGGGGGGAAAAGGCCTGAGTGGGACCTACAAAAGTAGGGACTTATTTTCCCAACCTATAATCAGAACAAGAAGGGGCCACCCAATTTTGGGGCCGGCGTTTTGCATGAAACTGGAGATTGCAGAGTTAACTTTTGCTTCATGCAAGTTTTACCAATCAATAAGAAAGGAGCCTCAACCGCCAGCGGGGGCCCAATTCTTTCCCCCCCGACCAGCTCCCGGGCCCCCCTGAAACACCCCCAAAAAAAGGTAAAAAAGAACGCTGGGGAGAAAACTTAAACACCCTGCAAACCCATAGACTCCAGGGGGCCCGCTCACCCCCGGGGGCTTTTCCCCCCCTGCCCCCATAACATCCCCCCCTGAAATCCTTTTTGCAGCGCTGGCCAATTGATCAACACCACAGGGGCTCACAAACAACTAAAAAACCCCTGTAAATACCCCCATGCAATCACCCGGCCACGGCCCGGGCCCGCTGCCATGACAACTCCCATAGACTTCAGGGCCGTACCGAGTACCCCAACCCTGGAACCCAAAACCCCCCGGTGTGGGGACTAAACCTTTGGAACTTCGCAGTCTCTTAAAAAGGGGTTTTTTAGGCTTCGGCTGCCGTAGGGGGCTCTCTCCAGGCAGCACCAACCTGCTTTAGTTTTCCCCCCCATAGACGGCCCAAGACTCTTGATACGGGTTTTTGGGGTTCTGGACCCAACTTTTTACCTGAGGTCACTCCTGCCCAGGGGTGGGTTTGGATCAAATGGCGGCCTTGAAGGTTCTTCCAGGCTCTTATTTTCTGCAGGGCCCCCTCGAATTTTGAAACGGTTTGATTAGCTTCGCCACCAAAACCTGGCAAACTCAGACTTTTCGATTTCACTCCGGTTACCGGTTAGCTTGGGGGCCCCTTGGGGGAAAAAAAGGCTTTTGGGTGAAGGGTGAATTTTCCCAGGTAGAATGAGTCGCTGGGGGGGAAACGGGGTTTTAATTTTGGGATATTCTATGACGCTGTTTAAAATGTGAGGCGGGCTGGAGTGCGCCTGTGGTCGCTTGCGGAACTGCTCCGAGGGCGCTCGGCGTTGGCGGGTTTCGCGGGCTTTTGGTGCCACCGGCCCAAAATTTGGCCGATTTGGGGGTTTTCCAAAGGGGTTAACTCACTGGAGAAGGTGTGCGCGAAATTTTGTTTTTGCACTATCGCGGAGAACAGGGGGGTTTCGCTTTTCCGGGGTGGTAGCAAAGGGGTTCAGGTTTGCTTCAATGCACTCAAGTTTTTTTTTTCGCAGCCGATTTCTTCCCCATTGTGTTTGAAGAATCTTTGCTTGACCCTGCCCGCTTTTTGGCTTCTGCCCTGAACGATCGCTTTCGGGCCTCTGTTTTCGTTTCTTGGTTCTGCCTCTGCTCACTTTCTTGCACGCCCGCTTCTGCTTTTTCTAAAAAGGAAGTCTTTTGGGGGATCTCTCTGCTTTAAAAAGGGGCCTCAGAATTTCTGTCCGAGGGCGGGAGCGGGAAAATTTTGTACGACCGTAAATGTCGGATCCCCCGTTTTTGGGGTCTTGATTCTTGCAGTGAAAAATACGGAGCTCCGCTTTATTTGGGGGCGTCTGCACGGCGCTTCCTTTCTCGTCGGGGGAATCAACTTTGCTAACTCTGATGAGTTTGAAATATAGAGTTTTTGGGGAACGCATCCCTTGCGGACATCTCTTTTCTACCATGGCTTTTCTAGCCGTTTTATAGATCCTTAAACCACGCATCATCTTTGGGCGTTGGTCCTTGACATGAGGAGGTAATTGCCCCAAAAGGTCGTCCAGTTTCATTGACTCATCCTTCGTTTGAAAATTTTTCGACGCTTCATGGTTTTTTTGACAGACTTTTTTGTCGAACGTTTTGGCTCCTGAAGAGGGTTTTGTTTTCCGGCTCATGAGGGGGAATGTCGGGTTTTATTTGCTCTGTTTCAGCAGGGGAGACTGTGCAGGGTTTTTTTTTGGGCCATTTGTTTAAGGGCGCATCTCTTTAAGAAACTGAATTTTAAAAAGGGGCCGGAAACGCATGCAGCTTTTTTTAAACTCCGGAAAAAACCCAAGGTTTTTTTAAAAAAAAAGGGGGGGGTTTTTCAGTCCAAAATCTGCGCGATGTAGTATAACATACAAAGTCCTATCACATGCGGGGGGGGGGACAAAAAATTTTTTACCCCAGCGGGGGTAAAATGTGACATTAGGGCGCAAGACACGGGAAGGGGATAAAGGGTAATTCTTCAAAACCTTAAAAGGCATTTTCGATGTTTTTTGTCCCCAAATAGGCGAATGAGGATAGTTATTGGGGCTGGAGTTTATGAATGGCAAAAATGGTTTCTGAGCAGAGGCTCCCCCTAGTGGTTACTGACAGTACGAACCCCTTTAGCGAGGAGGGGGAATCGGGATCACGACGGTCTGAAAAAGGGCCTGATGTTGGGGATCATTGTTTTTGCTCAATTTTGGTTTCCGTCATTTGGAACTGCTGAGTCTTGCCGCCTTTGCTCCCTAATTATTTTCTGCTTTTATTTTTGGCTTGCTTTTGCATTGTTCCCGCACCTGGGAGGACCAGGCCCCTCCGGGGGGGTTTTGCCCTCTCATTTTTTTGGGCCCGTTTTTTTTCTTTTTTTTGTTTTTTCAGGGCGGCTTTTTTTTTTACCCCAGAGAACATTTAGGGGGTGAGGTTGTGTACTCAGGGTTTTTGCAACATGAGTTGGGTTTTTGGGGTTTTTTTGGACATGAGACCTTTCCGACTTTTCTGTCTAGAGGTGGGCCCACGTTTCCAAACCTATTTTCTGTCTGGTCCGTGTTTCTTCTTGTCAACGCCATTACGTTTGGGGCTCCTATTTTTTTTGGGACTCCCGGGGGGGAAAAGCTTTCACTTTTGCCTTTAGGGTATTTTCCCAGGCTGTGACGGGGCGTCTAGGATCAACGAGGAAGCTCCACGGCTACCTCTATTGTGTGGTTAGTTCGGGGACGCAACCCAATATTTCCAGCCTCTCTGGTATTGCCGTTTTTGCTTACTCCCTCAGCCCCAAAAAAACATATTCCGGGGAAAACTAAAATTATATGGTACTCACAAAGGGGAAAAAAAGTGGGGAAAGAAAAAGATTGTAAAATTGCAGAGATTTTTTTTTTTTCCCCTTTTTCTGGGGGCGAGGAGGATTTTTTTCCTCAATGGAGCTTGAACAGTTGTCGGCGTTGGGGTCACTTGCCACGGGTTCGGATATTGCTGCCTATCTTGCGGGGGCCGGTTTGGAACCTAGGTTCCCCCGCCAATTTGTTTTTTGGGGGTCGGCAAAAATTTTTTTTAAATTTTTAAAAAACTGAAGGGGTTTTTTTTTCCTTAAAAACCAATCCCCGGGGAAAGAGCACACAGTTCAAATTTTTCACCCTCCGCGCGTGACCTCGGTTTTTGGGGTTTTTTCCCCACCCTGGGATCCTTTTGAAGAAAGCATTTTTTGGGGCCCGGTTATTGTACGATAACCCAATGTCACGATAAAAAAAAAAACCTTGTTTGGGATTAAATCAGGCTTTTAAAACGCTGAGTTGTACGTCGAAACCGAAAGTGGGGGGTCCTGCCAAATGGAATGATGAAGCTTTGCACCCTTTTTCGAAGGGGCTTCAAGAATTAAAGGGTTTTTGGGGGATTCCCCCTCCCCGGCTCAATGATTCTATGTCAGGGGATTTAAAAAAAGACGTTTGCGTGAGCCAGGGTATGCGGAGATTTTTGCCTTTTGAGCCAGCTTCTGGCCCTGCAGTGTGATAGAGTGACTCGGGCACAGCGTCATGATTCGAAAGTGCAATGGGTTTGTTTCTACTGGGCCCTCCATGCTATTTTATCTGCCCAAAAGGGGGGAAACTTTTGCACCTCATTGTCTGGTAGTGTTCAGACAAATTTAAAATTGACTGTTACCCTGTTTGCTCCCTTCCCATTTCGCTCGGGGTTTTGTTGATTCAGGGCACATTAACCGTGGATTTTGATTTTTCCAAACTTTGGGGGGTTTTTCCCTGAACCCTGCGGAATCTATTCCCCTACGGGCATTTTTTTTCCCCCCCTTTGGGGGATAAACCCCAGTTTTCTACTAGGTGAAAAGAGGTTAACCAGATCACGGGGAATTGCAAATTTCATGCTGAAATCCCTGACATTATTGTACTAGGTTCCCTTTGGTTACAGCCATAATCCTTTTTTGGATTGAAATCTTGTCGTGACCAGTTGGGGTGCCAAGTGTTAATGCCACTCCCCCGTTTTTCTGCTTCCCCCCCGCTCAGGGTTCCGTTTTTTTACTGATTTTTCAGATGTTTTTAGTGAAAGTAAATCCGCACCTTGCCCCCCACAGGAGCTACGATTGCGCTATTAAATTAATCCTGGGGTAAATTTCCTAAAGTCGCCTTTTTAACTGTCGCCCCTGAACACGATGCACGATCTTTATCAAGGAGTCAGGGAAAGGGTCATACAACCACCTCTCCCCTTTTGGTGCCTTTTTTTTCTTTGGGGCCCAAAAAAAGGGGGGTTCATTGAGGCCGTTTTTTGATTATCGCCTTGAATAAATCACTGGAAACAATATCCGTTACCCTTTTTTTTCTGACCTTTTTCCCCAGGGAAAAGTGCTAGTTGGTTTACCAAAATTTGACCTCAGGGGGCGAAAACCAAAACCTTTTTAAGCACGGGGATGAATGGAAGACGCTTTTAACCCAGGGGGCATTTGAGTCCCAGAGCCCTTTGGGCCACTAAGCCCTTCCGCTTAAAACCTTTTGAATGTATTTTGGGGTTTTGGGGGTAAAATTTTTTTTTTTTTTTTTGGGTATACTTGATTTTTCCAATGACTGGGACCTCAGTGAAACATGATCGGACTGTGTTCCGGGGTTTTTAGAGAGAATGCACGTAGGAAGGGATCAAAGTGTTTTTTTTGGGGGTAAAAAGGGCTCTTTTCTGGTTCATTTGTCTCCGCTGATTGAAATGGACCCGGAAAGGTTTTACCACCTGATTGGCCAACCACTTATTTTAAAACCTTCAAGATTTTGGGTTTTTGCCAATTTTTATCATAAATTTTTTTGGGGTTTTCTTTATTGTTAAACCATTGACGATTTGACCCCAAAAAAGGGTTTTTTGTGGTGAAATTTGGGCCCCCGAGGCATCTCTGCTTTCAGGAACTTAAGCAGAGATTACTCTTTTTTCCTGTTTCTAACGGCAGCCGAGTTTTCTAAACCCCTTTTTTGGTGGAGGGTTGATGCCCCTGAAAGGGGGGGTCCGTTTTTTTCCCAAAAGATCCAGAGTCCTCTAAAATAACCCCGTGCCTTTTTCTCTCAAAATTTTCTCCAATGAATGTAAATGACTGGGTAACGGGAGTTTGGGGCCGAAGTGGGCCTTTTAAGAGGGAACATTGGCTGGGGAAGGGGCCCCAAAAACAGGTGGTGGCCTCACGGACCTAAAATCTTTTACTCGAAACACCAAGCGACTTTAAACCAGACAAGGGTAGGGGGGCCTGTTTTTTTCACTTTTTAATTTGGGGGGTTTTTTTCCCGGGGCAAAAAAAGTTAAACGGATGCCCTCCAGAGTTTTCTTTCGGACCTCCGAGTTATCTGAACCACGTTATTTTTAAAGAGGGTGTATTCTTTCCGCCACTCGCCCCTTGAACTGGCTCTGGGGGGCAGAGATAAATTGACGCTGCCCAATTGGGAAAATTTTTGTCCCCCAACCCTGGAAAAGGTGTGATGTCGAATTCATTGTTCCGCTTGGTGGGCATCCCGGATTTTTGGGGCCGAGACTTGGGTCGGTCCCTTTGGTGGGGCCACTTTGTCCGTGAGTCAAGGAATTTGTGAGTCCCCTGGGACTTACTCCGCTCTAAGCCTTGCCCCTTGTGGTTTTTTTTAATGCCATTAATGTGCCCCCAAAGGGCCCTACCCCCATTTTTTGGATTTTATTTCCCACCTCCCTTTTTCTCAGAGAAGACCGTTATCGGGTAAAATGGATAGGTTTTTTCCCAAATGATACATCGGGGGGCCCTTACCTAAGTTACCTTCCCCTCCGAATTGGGCCTTTTTTTCCCTTAGCACGTGGTTGGTTACAGGATTCCGGAGAACTTGTTCTGACAGAGGGTTCCATTTGTTTTTCCGATTTTTTGGGGGGCTTTTGTTTAAACTTGGGTTTATTATCTTTCCCTCTGCTTTTTTATCCCAGACCAATGACAAACCGAGAGAACAAACCAACCCCTTTTGGGAAATTTTGAAGTTTTGGGGCGCGAAAGAGACTGGGTCTTTTTTTGCCTTTGGCTGAGTTTTTCCCTAAAAAGGGCTAGCTCTGCCACCTTTGTCTCCATTTTTCTGCAATTTTGGGTTTTCCCCCCGATTTTTTTTGGGGGCAGGCGGGGTTCTGTCTGCCGGGTTTGACCTTTTGGGCAAACACAATTTTTGGGCCAGGAGGGGAGGGCCCCCTCAGGAGAAGGCCCAACGGTTTTGAAAAAGGCATGGACGAGGGGGTGGGGTTTTTAAAGGGGGGTTTGGTTGGTTTTTCCCAAAAAACCCAAGGGGTTGCATCTCCAAAGTTTAAGGGTCATTTGGGCCTTTTAAAAAACAGGGGGGGTTCTAATCCTTTTTTCCCTTTCCCTTTCCAGGGTTGGTTTTAAATTTTTAAAAACAGGTTCTGTGTTTTTCGTCGGGAAAAAACCCACCCATTTTTAAGCCCACCCTTTTTAACCCCAACCATTTTTAAGCCCCCCCCCCCAAGCCCGGAATGGATTCCCTCAAGAGGTTTTTCAGCAGCTGGGTTGTATTATACATATATGTTCCCTCCGCAGCTGCAGAAAACCTTTTTTAAAGAAGGGGGAGGATAGCAGCAGAGGCAAGGTACTACTGCCCCCCTTCTGCGGGACTTGAGTCCTGGAAACTGCAGGACCAGGGGGGTTAATTTTTTTCCACAAAAAGGGGGGAAAACAGGTTCTGCAGAAGCAAGGCAGCCCCCCATATTTTTACAAAACCCTCCACTCCCCTTTTCCCTTCCCTCTTTAAAATGATTTTTTTCAGCAGCTAAGGGACGCAGGCAAGAAAAAAGGGTCCTGGCACTAAAAAGGGCCAAAAAATATTTTTCCCAAAAAATACAGTCACAGAGTCCCAAATAAACCCCACATAAGCTCAAACAAAAAGTGCCCAAAAATATCATCACAAAGTGCTCATATAATACCCATACAGTGCCCAAAAATACAGTGACTTTTTTTGCCCAAATAGACAACTGCCCAAAATCCCAGGCCAGGCCCCCCCAGGAGCCCGCAGCTCAGGCACTGCCACACTGCCCCAAAGGGGTGAGGCCCACTGCCCCCCCCAAATAAACAGGACATACTACACTCACTGCCCAAAAAAAATTTTCCAACTGCCCAAATGTCTCCGGGCCCGGGGCCCCCCAGCAGCACTGCCACACACACAGTACCTCAAACCCGCCTCCTCGCGCCCTGCTCCTCCTCTCCTCAGCTCCTCCTCGTGACTGAAGAGGGGGGCCCCGGGGGCCCTGTGTAGCCCGGTGGTAGCCAACCATACCCTGGGAGTTATGGCGAACGGGGTTTAATCTAAATACCATCACCGACACACACAGACACCCCCAGGGATGGAGTAACTCAGAGGAGTGGCAAAAAAGGTGTAGGTGTTAAGGATTAGTCCCTTTCCTTCTCGACATGAGGCGGGGGAGAGAGCTAGACTCTTTTTGAGAGGACGTTTTGGGGGAGGAAAAAGTCTAGCCCTTTTTACCGTTCATACGGGAGTCTGGTAAGTGTTTGGAATACACCTTTTTTTTTAGTCAAACGGGGTCACCTTTTTCCCCAACGAGGAAAAAAAAAGTATTAGCACGGGGAAATCTTTGCACCCTGTCAAAGGGGGGGACAGGTTCAAGACTGCTCCGCCTGGATAACGAGCATCGTGGTAACTTCATTGAAGGAAAAAAAAAGAAGGACGCCGGCCCTTGCAGTTTTGAGTGCTTATGTTACCCGTGGGCAAAAGGGAAAGGGGGTGGATTAAGGATATGCACAGGATGCAGAAACCAGCACATTGACCCCCGGCCTGGGACCAAGGGCACGTTGGTTTCAAGGCACGGTGTAGAAAACCAGGGAACTACCCACCCAGCGGAGACAACCCCATAGCATACGTAACTGGGGTCAGGGGAGTGAAACTTTGGAGTTCTGCAGGAAAAAAAAAGAATTCAGCTCCTTCACGGGGAACCCCCCCCACAAGCTACGGGCGGTACGCTAAAGTTTTTCTGAATTTTTGGGGGGAAAACCTTCGGGGGGTTTTACCGATGGAGTTTAAAAGGCCCCAATTTTTCCAGCTGCGTCTCAAAATACACCTCCTTGGACACCCCCGGGACCTCCTTCACTTGCAAAAAAGGTATGGAAAGAGCTGACCTGTGAGACTGTTCTTTTTCTGCACTCGACTTCACTACCAAAATAACTTGAGGGACCAGCCCCCCCGTGGGGGGCCCGCATCTAGCGCCCACCTCCCCTCAAGATCACAGCACGCTGGACAATTTCCAGAATACTACAGGTGGCGTCACGAACGTACATAAATCAATCCCCCCTAAATATTCCCCCCAAAAAAGCCAAACCGCCCGGGCCACAGACCGGCCACGCTACCGGACAAAATCCCCAAAACTCTACGGGCCGGGGCTGAGTACCCCATGCCCTGGAACCCCCAATTTGGTGGGGGTCGACACAAAAATGGGTCACGAACAGGATGCGAAACTCGCGAAATTGCAGCCCGTTGCCTAAAAGGCTTGTTTTTGGAAAAGGACTGTTTTTTTACTTTGGGCCAAAACGCCATTTTGCCCATTTCGCGCCCCAGGGCTGAGAAAAAGTGGGCGACCCGGGGCGACCCCCCGTGGCGCAAAAAGCCTGCCCTCCAAAGGCTATACAACACGGGGCCGCCCACAGCAAGGAGGTCCCCCCCCTCTTCACCCCCTCGGGGAGAGACCAAATCCCCCTCCACGAAGAGACCGGATGTCCCGCAGGAAGAAGAAAGAATCTTCTGGAACATATGGAAGCAGGACTGTGCAGCCGAGCAGGGAACGGAGGGGAAGGGGGGCCCCCCGCCCCAGCCAACGCCACCAAAACCGGGGTTTTCCGGATCCTGCACCCACAGCTTCAGAGTTCGAGAGGAAAAGCACCCTGAAAAGAGGGCCAGTACCAAAACCCGGGGTTTTAAGAAAGAGAACGCCC
>JARQOD010000008.1:26538254-26749134 GCA_033576555.1 Oophaga sylvatica | reverse complement strand
CGGGGAAAGGGGAGTGAAAAAAAAAAGAGGGCAAGCGGGTTGGAAAATGTGACACTGGGTTTTGCGAAAAAAATTGCCGAGCGAAAAAATTTATTTTCTCCCCCACGGGGTTAAATAAAATCCTCAAGAAAAAGACTTTTAAAAATCTATTTTTGGGGCCCGGGGTGTCAAATTTGATTCCTATTCTCCCCAAAAAAATCGGTCAGGCTCGAATTTTCGGGGGGGGGGCCCATGGGGGTCCGAAGAGGGGGTGCGCTGGTTCTTTTAAGGGGTGGGCCTGCCTCATCTTCTTTTGGGGGCGTTGCGTGCGGTTCCCGGGACCCGGGGGAAGATGAGGAGAGGAGAAGAAAAAGAAGAGGAGAAAAAATCTGAAAAGTAAGAAATGTGGGATCCCTCCCTCCTTCATGCCCGGAGGCAAGTAAAGCGTATGCCTTTTCCACAAATAGCGCTTTTGGGAAGAACGGGGGCCCGGGACTTTTTTTTTGAATGGGGTCTTTGTGTAACCTTTTTATAACTGTGTGTGGGGGTTGGGGGGGGGAAGGGGTTGGGAAACTAGCGAAAGGGAAAAAAACAAAAAGAAAAGAAAGAGAAATGGGGAAAAAAAATCCCCTGTGAAAAAAAATTAAAAACCAGCGGGCACGAGCTCAAAAGGGACCGGTGTCACATCAAATTTTTCCGGGCGCTGAGTGCGCAGGGGATGGCGGAAAGTGGGGGTGAAAAAAAAAAAACTGCGGAACGATTTTGATAAGGACTGTGCACTACAAGTTCCGCGGCGGGATTGCCACAGGAGTGGCAAAAAAAGGGGGGGAAAAAAAAAAAAACTGCGGGAACCTCTGAAAAGTACTGGTGTCATTTATAAAATTTTCCGCGCTGCTGGAATGCGCACGGAGTGGGGAAAGGGGATGAAAAAAAAAAAAAAAACGCGGAACGAGCTTTGATAAGTGCCCTTTGTCACTTACAAAGTTCCGGGGGCTGCTAGTTTCCCCGGAAAGTGGCGGAAAGGGGTTTTGAAAAAAAAAAAAATGCAAAACGGCTTGATAAGGGACGGTGTCACTTATAAAGCCCCGGGGCGGATGTGCGCACGGGAGGCAAATGGGGTGAAAAAAAAAAACCTGCAACGGCTCTATAAGTGACGGGGTGTCACTTACAAATTTCCGGGCTGCTGAATGCGCACAGATCGGGAAAGGGGGGGAAAAAAAAAAAAAAAAAACTGCAGGAACGAGCTCTGAAAGTGGGGGTGTCACTATAAAGTTCCCGGCTGTGGAATGGACGGAGGGGGGTCCCAAAAAAAAACGAGCAACGAGTGTTGATGGGTAAAACTGCGTCCCCAAATCAACCTCGGGGCTGTAAATGTGTGAAAAAGGGGGGAAAAAAGGGGGGGAAAGGAAGGGGGGGGGTGAATGGGGGAGGGGGTAACGGGCAGGGCGGGGCTCAAAAACTCACGTTTGTAGTCTCTCTTCTTTCTTCTCTCTTCTTTCTTCTCTCTTCTTTCTTCTCTCTTCTTTCTTCTCTCTTCTTTCTTCAGCAGGAGTTGTGGTGTCACAGGCTACTGTGGCACCACAAGGCCCAGCACAGGAGGAGATCTGGCGTGTGACCGCACTGCAGGAATCCTCAGCAAGTGTGAGGACCCCTGCAGTGCGGTCAGACAGGTCAGATCCAGTTTGCAGACAGGTCACAGAGCGGTCACATCGCTGCTGTGACCTGTCATTGGTGGGATCGATGATCACATCGATCCCACCAATCAGAGGAGGACCCTTGTTTTGCCGGTTGCTAGGCATCGGCCTAGTAATCGGAGCTCACTGCTCCGATTCCTAGGCAGGTCACCGGCAGGTCAGGAAGCAGGGCACAGAGCGGTCACACCGCTGCTGTGCCCTGTGATTGGCGCGATCGTCTATGACATCGATCGCGCCAATCAGCAAGCTGCAGGCCTACGGGGCCCTGTCCTAGGCTCCGGCCTGGGATCGGTGCTATTACTGCACCGATCCAGGCAGGTACAGGCAGGGCACAGCGCGGATACACCGCGGCTGTGCCCTGCGATTGGCGCGATCGATGTGATCGGCGATCGCGCCAATCCAGGGGGGGTCTGCTCCTTTCTATGCCCAGGCCTAGGATCGAGTACATCGGTACTCGATTCTAGCCTGGGATCTCACTGTTTCAGCCCATCGGATTGGCTGAAACAGTGAGAAAGGCTGCAATTGGCTGTTCAGAATTGAACAGCCATCACAGCGATCGGGAGTGAGGGTGGGCGGTGACAGACCCCGGGATGCCGGCGCCATCTCTCCTGAGGTAAGATGGCGTCGGAATTTTAATGCGATCATTGCGACTTAAGTCGCAATGTCGCATTAAAGGGCTGGACGTACTATCCCGTCCCGGTCATACGGGCCCAGGTACCATGGACGGGATAGTACGTCCGATGGCATAAGGGGTTAAAGGGGTTCTCCCAGTTTGTGCTGAGTCTGCAGTCATTCTATGTGACACAGACCTGGAGAACCCCTTTAATGCTCCTAACAAATAAAAACATGAGAATTAGTCAATTTCACAAATAATATTTACATCCAGGTACCTTATAGATGACGCTGTCTCTGGAGTCGTTCTCCTTTTCTTCATCTTGTCCAGATCCCATGATGAGTTTTCTCATCCACAGCCGTCTCTGCAGACCTCCATCTTCTCCGCTCTTCTGCACCAACTCTCCACACGATGCCCTTAAAGACAGAAAGTCATTATAATGCCCCTAAATAAAAATATCTGCAATATACTGTCACCTCACACTATTCCCCTCCCTCCTCACACTGTCTCCTCTCACATCCTCCCTGTTCAGCATACTGTCTCCTCATATATTTACCCCCTCACTATACTGTCTGCTCACACATACCTCTGACTCCCCATACTGTGTCCACATACATTCACCCGTTCACCCATACTGTCTGCAACCATCCCCCATACTGTTTCCTCATACATACATACTCTTCAGTACCCTCAAATCCCCCCACACATATTAAATACCCCCATCCCCACTCCAAATCCCCCCACACATAAAATAGCCCCCCATCCCCACTCCAAATCCCCCCACACATAAAATAGCCCCCCATCCCCACTCCAAATCCCTCCACACATAAAATAGCCCCCCATCTTCACTCCAAATCCCCCCACACGTAAAGTACCGCCACATCCCACTCCTAATCCCCCCACAAAAAATTACTCCCCCATCATTTTCACTCCTAATCCCCCCACAAAAAGTACTCCCCCATCATTCCCATTCCTAATCCCCCCACAATAAAGTACTCCCCCCATCATTCCCACTCCTAATCCCCCCACAAAAAGTATTCCCACATCATTCCCACTCCTAATCCCCCCACAATAAAGTACTCCCCCCATCATTCCCCCTCCTAATCCCCCCACAAAAAGTATTCCCCCATCATTCCCACTCCTAATCCCCCCACAATAAAGTACTCCCCCCATCATTCCCACTCCTAATCCCCCCACAAAAAGTATTCCCCCATCATTCCTACTCCTAATCCCCCCACAATAAAGTACTCCCCCATCATTCCCACTCCTAATCCCCCCACAAAAAATTTACTCCCCCATCATTTCCACTCCTAAACCCCCCACAATAAAGTATTCCCCCATCATTCCCACTTCTAATCCCCCCCCACAATAAAGTACTCCCCCCATCATTCCCACTCCTAATCCCCCCACAATAAAATTCCCCCCCCTCATTCCCACTCCTAATCCCCCCACAATAAAGTACTCCCCCCTGCCACCCCACATTATGTACCTCCGTCTTCAGTGGTTTCTTCAGCTCCTCTGGAGCACACTCACCACCAGAGCAGGTCCCCCTTCTGGGCGCCGCCGGCGAGTGACGTCAGCAGCGTGATCACATGACCTGATCACGCTGCTGGCGTCGCTCTGACCCGCAGTCAGAGCTTCAATAGTACTGGCGTCTGTATAGACGCCAGTACAATTGATCCCTGGGAGCCGGCACGCAGCAGCTTCTCTGCGCCGGCTGTCAGCTTGACAGCCGGCACAGGGAACCGCCGACTCCCAGGTGCAAAATAGTTCCGGATCGCCGCTCTCATTCTCCCCGGTTCGGGGAACCGGCTGCTTTTTGAACAACCGGTTCCATCGAACCGGGGAGAACCGGCTGAATCCCACCCCTGCGTTTGCTTCTTCCAGGGACATTTAAGATCCATAACGTGTTCCACAAGTCCTTATTGAAGAGGTTTGTCGAGCCAGTGGTTCCTATGGCTGCGCCTCCTGACTCTGTTTTGGTTGAGGGCAATCTGGAGTATGTGGTTGAGAAAATATTGGATTCTCGTTTTTCTAGACAGAAACTCCAGTATTTGGTTAAGTGGAGAGGTTATGGTCAGGAGGACAATTCTTGGGTGTTTGCTTCGGACATCCATGCTAGGAGACTGATCCGTGCCTATCACCAAGCTCATCCTGATCGACCTGGTTGCACAAGTGAGGGTTCGGTGACCCCTCCTCAAGGGGGGGGTACTGTTATGAATGTGCTAAAAATGGTTTCTGAGCAGAGGCTCCCACTGGTGGTTACTGACAGTACTGAACCTTTCAGCGAGGAGTGGCAATCTGGGATCACGGACTGGTCTGATATAAGGGATGTTCCCTCCCATGATGGTTGCCGGTGATCAATTGTTCTTGTCTCAATTGTGGTTCCTGGTTCATTTGGAAGCTTGCTGAGTCTTGCCTGCATCTTCTGCTATCAGATAAGTTATTTTCTGCTTTTATTTTTGTGCTTGCTTTTTGCATTGTTCCCTGCACTTCTGTGGAGGTCAGCCAGGTCCCCTCCGGGGGCTTGTGCTCCTCTCAGTTTATCTGGAGCCACTGTTGTTTGTTCATTTGCTTTTTCCTGTTTTTTCAGTGGCTGCGGCTTAGTTTTGTTACACCAGAGAACTGATTTAGGTGGTAGAGGTCGCGTGATCTCAGGTGTTTTTGCAATCAGTAGAGTTGGTATTTTTTAGGGGGTTTTTTGGATTGCAGTGAGTATCCGTTCCTGTACTTTTCTGTCTAGACAGATTGGGCCCCAGCGTTTGCTCATTCTATTTTCTGTCTGTGTCCGTGTTTCTTCTTGTCTAACCGCCATTACATGTTTGGGGGCTTCCTATTTTCTTTGGGGATCTGCTCCGGGGCAGATAGCTTTCATCTTTCTGCCTTTAGGTGTAGTTATCTCTCAGGCTGTGACGAGGCTTCTAGGATCAACGTAGGAACGCTCCACGGCTACCTCTAGTTGTGTGGTTAGTTCAAGTTACTGCAATCCAATAGGTTCCAGCCTCTCTGGTGTATTGCCGTTTTTGCTTACTCTCCTCAGCTACCAAAACATAACATGGGAGAGTTTTCCTACCTTCCACTTCCTCATGCAGAGCAGACAGGACCAGTGCTGTTCAGCGTCCGGAGAGATGATGCACACCAGGGATTGTGAAGTCCAGACTTGTTTATTTGGAAATCTGGACATACAGCTTATGATTGGTATACAGTAACTTCTCCAGAAATGCAGGTGAAACGACGTGCAGGAAGATGTAGCACCAAGTATGGTTGCAAGTGTGAGCAGCGAGAATGTATGGGGTGGTGGTGGTGGTTGAAAACTGATGCCTTTCACAGCTCGGTGCAAAGCGTGTCTCTCCATAAGAACTAAGAATGAAAATGGCTGCTAACAGGAAGAAGAAGGAGTGACCTCAGCACAGGAAGTAAAAGGCATGTACCAGAATTAATTAGTCACAGGCTGCCACACAGAAAGGGCCACCAGGTGACAGCAGAGAGCATGCAAGAATAGATTATACACAGCATGGAAATAATACAATACATAACCCAGACAAACGGAACAGCACAAGTGGGTCGACTGAACATTGTGTTGGTGATGGACCCACTGTGCCACAGGGCCAGGCTTTTCTAGGACGGGCGTAGCTAAGTGGCTAGGCTACCTGGTTTTCACTGGAGCTCCTGATGGTGGAGTCAGGCTTGAGATGCAGGTAGCCGCCAGGTACCACTACTTGGCAGTCCCCAAGGGGTCAGTCTCGCAGACACGGACTCGTCTCAGAGTAGGAGAAGGTTCGAACTCTGTTCAGACTACACAGGTTCTGGTTCCTTAGTCAGAACAGATAATGACACAGGGTCATAGACAAGGCTGGATTCTGACACTGGAACAGACTACAGCAGTATGGACACTAGAACGCTAACCAGGACTGACAAAGGTGCAGGTTCTAGTACTGACGGAACAGTCACAGGTTCGAGTACTGTCGATGCGGCTTTAGTGTTCAGGTACCGTCGATGTAGCTTCAGGGCTCAGGCCCTGGTCACACAATGAATAGGGGATCAGGTACACGTTCAACTACACAGGATACTAGGATGGGGACCTGGCAAAATACAGTTGCACACACTACACAAGAAACTACAGGGATTGCTCAGGCACCTCCCTACTGCTAATATTAGCAAATATTTCCAGTTAGAAATGTGGCATAGTCTTTCTGATTCGCTATGTCTCTTTCCTCATGTACAGGCATTGCAGGAACTTAGATATCCTTGGTTATGACCACTAGCAACTAACTAACTGTCGCAACTAACTGTCACTATATCAGTGGTCATAACCATGGATACCTAAGGTCCTGCAATGCCTGCACATGAGGAAAGATACATAATGAATCAGAAAAACTATACTACACTCATAATATATGGTATTTGCTAATATTATTATAATTACACTTACTACATATTGGGATAGGATCTTGGAGATGGGAATACCCCTCTAATGTCATTTGGATTGGTCATGGTGGGACCATTGGCACTAATCAGTGTAGCATGCTTCTTGTTTGTAAGTGGGAGCTGAAGTGTCATCAGGCGGTCACTGATGTCCTTCGGAAGCTGGGCAAGTTTACGAACAAGGTGAGATTTGATAGCAAGTCCAACGCCTGCTTCTCGTTATTCAGTGCTTCTTCGACCACTCCAGAAAAGCGTGTTTCCATCACTACTCTCTGTCAGATGGCCATAATTTGGTAAGTGTGTTTCGCTGAGGGCTGCTATGTCCATGTTGTAGTGAGATAGCTCCTTTGCAACCAGTGCCGTTCTTCTCTCCGGTCTGTCTGCCTTGATATTGTCTAGCAGAGTTCTCACATTCCATGTGCTAAGGTGCTTCATTTTCTTCTTTGCGTGTGGATTGGTATGAGGGATATCCACCTGCTGCGTTAGGCTGACCAGGTCAAAGTGAAGCAGACTATGTTTGAGGCACCTTTTCTAGCCCCTTCCTCAACAGAAGTGATCAGCGTGATCCTATAAAGAGCTGCTCAGACACCCAGGGGGCTGCCGAACTCCAGTGCTGGTTCGTTCCAGTAGGGAGCAACACTATTCCCTGGGCCGCCTGTGTACAGGTTTGTGACTGCAGCTTCTAGCGATTCCCACCCTGCTGCTTCTCTGCTCCCCCATCATCACAGGACTTTGAAGTGTGGTAATTGAAGTTCTGACTTGCGCTTGACTTGGGTCAATGTGAGAAAGAGTTGCGCATGTCGTCAGCCTCACTCACTCGTCCTTGCCTATCGAGTCTCAGTGTCAAGATCTAGGCAAGACAACTGGAGATAGGTCAGGATGCAATGGATGGCCAGCAGTGTCCAATATGTGCCGTGCTGCACCCTCTCAGCTCTCCACAACGCTTTGCTGAGAATGGCTTTTCTGTCCGCTGAATATTAGATTTCTTTTGCACAGTCTCCCAAATCTGGCCTTCACATGCATGGGTAGGCAAACTCTTAAAGTCACCGTGGGCCTTAAAAACCAACAGCTACCCTCAACTGGTTTGGCCCACCTGCTGAGATGGTGTTTCCGGGTGTACCCACTGCTGCATGCTAGCAGTTCCTTGGAGGTACAGGTGGGAGTTGAGTATCAGATGACAACCAAAGAAGGGTGAGCTGTCCTGAAAGGACATGACAAGCCCTCCACCAAGGTGCTACCTATATCAGTATATCCCATACACCTCATATACACACATACATATATATAAAGGTTCAGAAAGTATTCAGACCCCTTAAAATTTTTCACTCTTTGTTTCATTGCAGCCATTTGGTAAATGCAAAAAAGTTCATTTTTTTCTCATTAATGTACACTCTGCACCCCATCTTTACTGAAAAAATACAGAAATATAGACATTTTTGCAAATTTATTAAAAAAGAAAAACTGAAATATCACATGGTCATAAGTATTCAGACCCTTTGCTCAGACACTCAGATTTACGTCACATGCTGTCCATTTCCTTTTGATCCTCCTTGAGATGGTTCTACTCCTTCACTGGAGTCCAGCGGTGCTTAATTGAACTGATAGGACTTGATTTGTAAAGGCACACACCTGTCTATATAAGACCTCACAGCTCACAGTGCATATCAGACCAAATGAGAATCATGAGGTCAAAGGAACTGGCCAAGGAGCTCAGAGACAGAATTGTGGCAAGGCACACATCTGGCCAAGCTTACAAAAGAATTTCTGTGGCCTCCATAATCCTTAAATGGAAGACGTTTGATACCATCAGAAGTCTTCCTAGACCTGGCCGTCCAGCCAAACTCAGCAGTCGTGGGAGAAGAGCCTTGCTGAGAAAAGTAAAGAACAACCCCAAGATCACTGTGGCTGAGCTCCACAGTAGGGAGATGGGAGAAAGTTCCACAAAGTCAACTATCACTACAGCCCTCCACCAGTCAGGCATTTATGACGGATGCCTCTCCTCAGTCCAAATTTCAAAAACTGACCGTCACATCCAAACATAAACTAAGTGTGAACAGGTGCTTAACCTAGAGTCACCAACTCATATACACACAAACAAAAAATGCAGCACTCTGTAGCGCCATAGCATGCAAATATGAAATATAATGAATTGCATTACTGCATTAGAAATACAAAAAATTGAGAAAGCTTAGCCAAATAATTGCCAATTCATGTGTACAGTACCTGGAAACCACGTTAAGGCGTTTCTCGTTTTCCAGGACCTAAACCTAATGCCAATCCTCTCTTAGAATAAAGTCTTCATCTGTATGGGAACCTAATGTGAATCCTCCCTTTAGACTGAAATCTATATATTATATATATAGATATATTATATATAGATTTCAGTCTAAAGGGAGGATTCACATTAGATTCCCATACAGATGAAGACTTTATTCTAAGAGAGGATTGGCATTAGTTTAGGTCCTGGAAAACGAGAAACGCCTTAACGTGGCTTCCAGGTACTGTACACATGAATTGGCCAATTTATGCTCCTCAGTCCAAGACATATGAAAGCCTGCATAGAGTTTTCTAAAAAAAAACACATGACGGACTCCCACACTATGAGAAATAAGATTCTGTGTTCTGATGAGACGAAGATAGAACTTTTTTGTGATAATTTTAAGCTGTATGTGTGGAGAAAGCCAGGCACTGCTCATCACCTGCCCAATACAATCCCAACAGTGAAACATGGTGGTGGCAGCATCATGCTATGGGGGTGTTTTACAGCTGCAGGGACAGGATGACTGGTTGCAATTGAAGTAAACATGAATGCAGCCAATAAGATAAAATGAGCGAATATAGCAAAATACATGAGTCTGAGAATATAATGGTGACTGTGTACAGGCCACCAAATATACCATACACACGGATGCCTATATGGACAGTAATAGACCGACTGCTATAGACATAGCAAACAAAAAGGAAAAACAATAGTCATATAGTCTAATAAAATGTACAAACTTTATTGAAAATACTAAAATCAACAGGTAAATGGCAACAGAAAGGGAAATGTACCCCAAATGCACATGAACAAGAAGGGGCCAGAAGAGAAAAGCGGACAACTACAAACTATTCAACCTGCCTAAGTGGCATTACACAAATGAGCCATACTAACAACAATGTGCATTTGGGGTACATTTCCCTTTCTGTTGCCATTTACCTGTTGATTTTAGTATTTTCAATAAAGTTTGTACATTTTATTAGACTATATGACTGTTGTTTTTCCTTTTTGTTTGCTATGAATGCAGCCAAGTACAGAGATGTCTTGGATGAAAACCTCTTCCAGAGTGCTCTGGACCTCAGACTTGGCTGAAGGTTCACCTTCCCACAAGACAATGACCCTAAGCACACAGCTAAAATAACAAAGGAGTGGCTTCAGAACAACTCTGTGACCATTCTTGACTGACCCAGCCAGAGCCCTGACCTAAACCCAATAGAGCATCTCTGGAGAGACCTGAAAATGGCTGTCCACCAACGTCACCATCCAACCTGACGGAACTGGAGAGGATCTGCAAGGAAGAATGGCAGAGGATCCCCAAATCCAGGTGTGAAAAACTTGTTGCATCATTCCCAAGAAGAATCATGGCTATACTAGCTCAAAAGGTGCTTCTACTCAATACTGAGCAAAGGGTCTGAATACTTATGCCCATGAGATATTTCAGTTTTCTTTTTTAATAAATTTGCAAAAATTTCTACATTTCTGTTTTTTTTCAGTCAAGATAGGGTGCAGAGTGCACATTAATGAGAAAAAAAAATGAACTTTTTAAAAAAATTAACTTTTTTGCATTTATCAAATGGCTGCAATGAAACAAAGAGTGAAAAACTTAAAGGGGTCTGAATACTTTCTGAACCAACTGTATATATATGTATTTCCACAAAAATTTAAAATAACCAATAATTTGCGTTCAACTTCACAATTGTGTCCACTTGTTGTTGATTCTTCACCAAAAATGTACATTTGGTATCTTTATGTTTGAAGCATGATATGTGGGAAAAGGTTGAAAAGTTCCAGGGAGCCGAATACTTTTGCAAGGCACTGTATATACACATAGGCCGGGATCACACATGCGAGAAACACGGCTGAGTCTCGCATGTGAAATCCCAGCTCTGGCGCCGGCACTCAGGAGTGGAGCGAGCGGCTGCATATAACTACATGCAGCTGCACACTCCACTCCCGAGTGCCGGCGCCAGAGCTGGGATTTCACATGCGAGACTCAGCCGTGTTTCTCGCATGTGTGATCCCGGCCATATACATAGTGAAGCATGGTGCACTAACCACACCTTCATCTGAACACTGCACATGCGCCTCTCGCAGCAAGAAATGGTGTGTGATGAAGTACCTGCCAGCAGCAAGTCAATAAAGCGAAGAGATGGACTAGCCAGGGAGACTGCATAGTTCCATCCCAGTAACTTTATACAGGCTTGGGAATACAGTCTTTAACTGTTATGTCAGACGGATCACGTAATGTAGATATGCAAATATAACAGTGGTGGACAAAAGATATAAACAGATGGATCATGTCATTTACTGGCTTGGTGTTCAACCATATGTGTGCTGGGTCACAGTGGGCATGGGCTGCCAGCTGGCTCTTAGGTACTTCACAGCACGTTACTCGACATGAGCCCCCTTTTCCAAGTGGACTGCATGCATAACAGAAAGAGACCACATGGCCGTACACTAGCCTTTATCCCCATTTGGTCACTCCCGTACTGCCCTCTGGGCTGAACCTAAATCCCCTCCCCTTGCCTCTGGCGTGTCATAACTCTTAATGGGAGGTCCTTGCCGCCATCACATTCGGTCAGGCCCCTGCTAAGCATTGAGACTAAACATATCTTTGCTCTCTGGTTGCTTTTAGGCATTCTACGTATCTCCCCTCCCTCGGGTGTTAGAATGGATCGAGAGTCTGGGAGGCGTTTGGTCCATTCCAGAGATCTCAAAAATGTACACGACGTATAGTATCTCCATAGCTCCTTATGAAATTAGGTTTCTAGACTGTTCTTTGGCAGCTTCAGCATGACTTTATACTACAAGCAAGCCTTTGTCCTGCTCTGAGCTGGCTGGCTCAAGGTGTGAGATCTGTCACAGCCTTTTGAGGATTGACCCCCCTGCTGAGCTAGGTGTTCTCAAGCAGCTGCATGTTGAAGGAGGTTTTATAATCCCATGCCAGATAGGATACAAATGATTGACATGAAATTATATCTCCCATATTCTTCACAATGTTTTGCTATGTATTATGAAAATAGCAGGAGATAGAGGCTGGTACGCAGAGTTCAGGGATGTGTCACTTGTCAAAGCGCGTCCTGTTGTTTACTAACTGTGAAGGATTTATCACTAAGAAATTAACATTGCCTGACTAGTTCGGCACTGCCACACCCTGTGATTGTTATGATCTGCTACAAGCACTAAGGAAAGGTGGGAATTCTGTCCCTACAATAGGACTGAGCTGGATCCCTACGATGTAACGGGGGACCTGATCCTGCGACCAGACCCGCTAAAGTCCTCAGCTAGTCTGAACGAAGACCTATAGTTGCGAGGAGAAATCCCTACAAGATCTAGGGACTGGGTGAAAAGGTGGACACCTCCTAACAGAAAGTGTAGCAGGGAATATAAAACAGAAAACAAATACTAAGAGATCCTCAGATCAAGCAAAACTGACAGAGAAAGGCACCTAAGCACCCGGCTAGCTTAAGAGTAGATAATACAATGAAGTCCAGCAAAGCTAGAAGGGCGGAGCCAGACTAAATAGGGAAAAAAGGTCATGTGACCAGCAAACTGAAACAAAATCTAACAAGAGGGTTCTAACAGTACCCTCCCTTCTAAGAGGATCCTCCGGATCCCCTAGGACTTAGGCTTATCCGGAAACCTCTTGTGAAACGCTCTGACCAGTCTAGACGCAGAAACATCATCCGCCCTCACCCATGAGTTATCCTCGGGTCCATAACCCTTCCAAGCGACGAAGTACTGCAAACTCCCTCTATACCGTCTAGAATTTAGGATGCGGGAAATCTCATATTGCCCGTCCTCCACCACCAGGGGAACAGTGGCCGAGACGTCTCCATCTGAGACCTCGTCTTTTTTCAAGAGAGAAACATGAAACACAGGATTAATCTTCCAGGAGGTAGGAAGCTCCAACTTAACAGCAGATTGGTTAATAACCTGAAGCACCTTAAAGGGCCCTACAAACTTGGGACCCAATTTCTTAGACGGAATCCTCAAGCGCAGATTCTTAGAGGACAACCAAACCATGTCACCAATAGCAAACAAAACCTCTTGTCGTTTTCTATCAAAATACACTTTGGATCTTTTGTTAGCCTCCTGAAGATTACCAAGTACATCAGTCCAAACTCTCTCCAAAACACCAGAAAAATTCTCCTCTTCAGGTACAGCCGATCCCAACTTGGAAAATGACCCAAAAGACGGATGTCTCCCAGTACAACAAAAAAAAGGCGAACAACCAGCAGAAGCGGATGTATGATTGTTAAGAGCAAACTCAGCAAGTGGCAGAAACTCAGACCACCCCTCTTGATTATCAGTCACAAAACAACGCAAGAACTGCTCAACATCCTGGTTTTTCCATTCTGTCTGGCCATTAGACTCAGGATGATATCCGGATGAAAACGACAAATGAACTCCCAACCTGTCACAAAAGGCGCGCCAAAAATGAGCCACAAACTGAGGTCCCCTATCAGAAACAATGTCAGTAGGAACACCATGTAGTCTGACTATTTCCTTGACAAAGGCCTTAGCGAGAGTCTTAGCGCAGGGCAATTTGATGAAAGGAACCAAGTGACACATCTTGCTAAAACGGTCTGACGCGCACAGCACCAGGGCTTAGGGGTACTCGGCACCGAGCCCATGGAAGTCTATGGGGGACGTCACGGGTAGCACAGCTCGGTTCGTGCCCTGGGCGCTCACCGTAATGTGGGATATTTACAGGGAATGATGGAATGTTTATATGGTTTGTCGTGACGCCACTTGTAGTATCTGGTCAGGGGGACCAGCGCTGCTCTGTACATACTCTGGAAGGGATGGTGTTGGGCAGCTAGATGGTGGGTCTTCTACAAGTAAGACAGTGTCCTTCCAGGGTAGATAGGAATATGTGGATGCAGGACAGATGGGGATCCCTCCGCCAGGGACAATAAGGGAGACACACACAGAAGTCAGTTTGGTACCTTTACTGTAGAGATGGCAGGTACTCCCCGGAGCACGGCAGGGTGAAGGATGCACATCCGGATTCCTCCACTGGTAGATATATGGCCTCCTGTCCTCTGTCGTTGTATATTCAAGTCCTGACCTGCGTGTAGCTAGGTCTAACTTAGTCTCCGTCCTGTACCTGGCTGACTTGGTGGTGGACCTTCTATCTGGCAGAACAGGGTCTTTCTATGGCTGATCAGGCCGACTCCGTTCTCCCTGATCCTGCTACGTGTCAACTCTGTGGTACTCCTGGGACTTGTAGTCCTCCAGGAACTCCGGTGTTCTCCTAATAGGTCGTGGAGATCCTTATAGGCTCGGAACCCGATGTCCGGTGATACTTGCTGAGGGGAGCTATTAATGCTCACTGATCCTTCTACTTCCACTTGCCTTCGATCTACCTGGGTCCTATTAAGATCACACACACTGGCAGTTGGTGTGCTGCCTCTTCGCCGCTCTCTAAGCGTCGGCACGCTTCCTCATGAGCTACAATTCAGATTCAGCTCTGGCTAGGCTAAAGTGATTCACTCTTCACTTGTACCAACCTTCACTTCAGGTTGAACTTGTCTGAACAGCTCTGCAATTCTCTCCTCTGGTGTCTTGAGGAGATCTGAGATCTGTCACTGTCTGATCTCTTCTCTGGCTGCTCTGAGGCTGTCTTGTTCTCAGACCGTCTGCATCTCAGGCAATTCTGAGGCAAACTGAAACTAAACTGAGTTTATATATGCCTAAACACAACTCCCTCTAATGGTCTTTTTTGGTAAGCTGCAATGTGTGTGCGTATAGTGACCTCTAGTGGGATCGTCCTTTAGTGCATCCTTCTGGAAAATATGGATCCAGTCACAGCTGGGCTCCACAGGTCCACGACCACCCAGATGACAGTGAAACCCTCAGAGGGGGGAAGGTCAGTAATAAAGTCCATAGCCAAATGTGTCCAAGGTGCACTAGGGACCTCCAGAGGGCAAAGCAACCCCGCAGCAGGAGTATGAGAAGACTTAGATCTAGCACACACCGTGCATTGACGCACCCACTTAATGACTTCCTTCTGCCATCCTGGCCACCAGAAACTGCAACCCACAAGTCTCTTGGTCTCAGAGATTCCAGGATGACCTGCCAACCGAGAGTCATGACATTGTAAGGTTCTTTGTCTCTGTTGACATGTTCCTTGAAACTCAGTTTTCCGTCGGCCATTTTGCTTTCTGTCTTTCTGCAGCTCTTGCCCTCAGTTAATATGGAGTTTCCAGTTTTCATGTTCCCGCCCTGATTCTTCCCTCTTGCTTCTTAAGCAGCCTCAGCTGAACAATCAGTGCTCCTGAATCAAGCCTCAGTCAGTCTGTGACCTGACTCCTGCTAACCTTGGACTTGTACTCCAGCTTTTCCCTACTGAGGAACCTTGGAACACTTTTGGACTCTGGAAACCTGCTGTTTGGTGAATCCATGTTTGCAGAGGAATTACGGTACAGAGAAGAGATCCTGAACCTGCTTTGGAGATTTATTGTAGTGCTTGAAGTTACTTTGGCCTGCTGTGTCTCCTGTCGCTGTTCCTGCAAACTGTGTGAACTTTTCAGCATGCTTGTATGAAGTAATACAAGTCATTTCATTTCAACCTATGTCTCCTGTGTTTTTTTCGCACCCAAGCACAAGACGCTATAGGAACTGTACTGTAAGGTTCTATGTATATATTCCTGAAACTCAGTTTGTTCGTCAGCCATTTTACTTTCTGTCTTGCTGCAGCTATCTTGCCCTCAGTCAAAATGGAGTTTCCAGCTTGCATGTTCCCGCCCTGATTCTCTCCTTTGCTTCTTAAGCAGCCACAGCTGAGCAATCAGTGCTTCAGAATCTAGCCTGCAGTGAACCTGTGACTTGACTCCTGTAAGCCTTGGACCTTGTACTCCAGCTATTCCTACTGAGGAACTCTGAAGCACTTGTGGACTCTGAACCCTGCTCTTTGAAAGACCCACGTTTGCATGGACTTACGGTAACAGAGAAGAAGATCCTGAATCTGTATTGGAGAGTGATTGCTGAGCTTGGATTACTCTGGCCTGCTGTGTCTCCTGTTTCTGTGTCTGCAAACTGTGTGACTATTTCTGCCAACTTGTATGAAGTAATACAGGACTTTTCTATATCAAACCTGTGACTCCTGTGTTTTCATCGCACCCAAGCACAAGACGCTATATGAACTGTACTACATACATTACATGTACACTATACATGACAAGATTCAGGAGAGCCCATGTTTAGTGTCTGCTGGGTCTGGGAAAGCCGTGTCTGCTGTGACTGTGGATATCAGATGTCCGTTTAATACCTTATGTGATGACAGTGGTTGTGACTTCTCACAACCATTCCAGGTGAGCGCATTCCCTTAAAATTTTACTCTGGAGTGGTACCACAGGTAAACACTATTGTTTTTTTTTTTTTCCTTTCCTTTTCTCCTTCCAGCACTTCTGCCTTAAAAGATCTGGAAGATGGAGGCCCGCATAAAGGAACTTTGCGGAGTGACTGATACAATCCTTTCAGATGTACAGACTTTAAAAACCCGTTTTGCAAGCCTACAGGACCTCACTAATCATAATTTGCAAGTGTTTGGACAGACTACCCAGGAATTGCGAGCCAGGATTGAGGCTCTAGAGGAACGAGCCCAGGCTCCTGCCATAACCCCGAGTTCTGGGATCCCCAAATTACCTCCTTTTCGTTTTGGCGGTGAACGTGAGAAATTCAGGGGATTTATTAATCAATGCAATTTATTTTTCTCTGCACATGCTTTACAATTTCCCACTGAACGATCCAAAGTGCTTACTATAATCATGTTGCTTACCAATAAGGCTTTGATGTGGGCAAACCCTCTGATTGAGACTGAGGATGATTGTTTGAATCACCTTGATGCTTTTATTTCAGCCATGGGGCAGGTGTTTGATGACCCCAATCGAGGTGCAACAGCTGAAGCAGCCATGTTAACTTTGCGCCAAGGTAAGCGTTCAGTAGCCGAATATGCCCTGGATTTCAGGAGATGGGCTCTTGATACCACTTGGGACACTTCCGCTAAAAAATCTATTTTTCGGAAAGGGTTGTCTCCACTGATTAAGGATGAACTTGCTCGTGCCGACCCTCCCACTGCGTTAGGTGACTTTATTAACTATTGTATCCGTATTGATGCTCGTCTGACTGAACGCAGACAAGAGAGATGGTTCGAAAATAATCGCACTAACCTTTTACTACCTCCCTCCTCAGCTAAGGAACCTTTGAGTAGGATCACAAGGGAACCAGAACCTGAACCCATGCAGGTGGACTCTTTACAAAGACGGGTTAGTGATGCACGCAAAGAACATCGTATAAAGGAAAATCTATGTTTCTACTGTGGTAAGTCAGGGCACTTCATTATAAACTGCCCCAGCCGTTCTCGTAAGACTACTGCAGCAGTCATTCACTGTGAGTGTTGCGAGAGGAGCTCTGTCATGTCCGAGCCTCAGGCTCCAGAGAGATCTGCTGCAAGAGATCTTGATTTCTCGGACTTAAACTCTGTTAGTTCTGGGGACGATGACGGTATAAACGCTGCAAATTTTCAAGTTTCCTCAGCGGTGTCCCAGCTGAGTTGTAAAAGAAACAATTCTCATTGCTTCCTTTCCATCAAACTCTGGGTTGACTCAGTCTGGGTGTCTAGCTCTGCTATGATCGACTCAGGAGCAAGTGGAAATTTTATGGATATCTCCTTTGCTCTGAAACAGGGGATACGTTCAGTGAAGAAGGCTACTCCAGTACAGATGGAGACTGTGGATGGCTCTCTACTGACTTCTGGACCAGTGGATCAAGAAACAGAGCCTTTGAGGGTCCTTATGGGTAAAGATCATCAGGAGAAAATGTCTTTTATGCTTATCTGTTCTCCCCACTTTCCCATTATTCTAGGGCTACCATGGCTGCAGGCGCAGAATCCTACGATTAACTGGGAGACCAAGGAATTACACTTTCCGGAGAAACAGATGAGTCAAGGAGTTTCAGCTTGCTCTGTTCCTAAAGGAACCATGTCAGTCCCTGAACTACCAGCTGTATACCAGGACTATGTGGATTTATGTGACAAGAAGAACGCTGATCAGCTTCCTCCTCACCGTCCATATGATTGTCCAATTGAATTATTGCCTGGAGCCGAGATACCTTTTGGTAAGATCTACCCCCTAGCGGGGCCCGAGCTAAAAGCTTTGAAGGATTATATAGACGAAAATTTAGCCAAGGGCTTCATACGCCCCTCTTCATCTCCCGCAGGTGCACCCATCTTCTTTGTGAAGAAGAAAGATGGATCTCTGAGACCCTGCATAGACTATAGGGAACTCAATAAGGTTACTATTAGAAACCGTTATCCATTGCCTTTAATCCCTGAGTTGTTGGAGAGAGTGCGGCATGCCAAAATTTTCTCTAAACTGGATCTCCGTGGGGCCTATAACTTGGTCCATATTAGACCTGGGGATGAATGGAAGACTGCTTTCAGGTCACGCTATGGACACTTTGAATATCTAGTTATGCCTTTTGGTCTGAGTACCGCCCCAGCCACTTTCCAACACTTCGTGAATGATATCTTCAGGGATCTCCTAGATACATTTGTGGTGATTTATCTGGATGATATTCTAATTTTTTCTAACTCCACAGAGGAACATCATGGACATGTGAGAATGGTCTTAGAACGCCTAAGACAAAACCATCTCTACATCAAACTTGAAAAATGTGAATTCCATAGGACCGAAATTCAATTTCTGGGGTATGTACTATCTACGCAAGGGATTAGTATGGATGGAAGCAAGACCCAAGCCATCAAGGATTGGCCAATTCCTAGAAATGTGAAGGAGGTGCAGCGTTTCATTGGGTTTGCCAACTTCTATAGACGTTTCATTAAGAATTTTTCTGAGGTAGTGTCACCTATCACCCAACTTACCCGGAAACAGTCTAGGTTCTCCTGGACCCCGCAAGCTCAGAAAGCATTTTCCTGTTTAAAGGATAAATTTACCACCGCACCTATCGTAGTACATCCCAACCCCGAGCTTGCCTTCATAATAGAGGTGGATGCTTCAGACTGTGCCGTTGGAGCTATACTCTCTCACAGAACAGGTGAGAAGAATGTCTTGCATCCCTGTGCCTTCTTTTCCCAGCAGTTGTCTTCGGCTGAGAGGAACTACGATGTGGGCAATAGAGAATTGTTGGCCATTATTGCCGCCTTCAAGGAATGGAGACACCTTCTTCAGGGAGCTGCACAGCAAATAGTCGTCCTGACAGACCATCGTAACCTTGAATTTATCAGGTCGGCTAAGTGCCTGACTCCTCGCCAGGCTCGCTGGAATCTTTTCCTAAACCAATTTAATTTTGTCATTTCTTATAGACCAGGATCGCGCAATGGAAAGGCTGATGCACTCTCTAGGATTCATTCAGCAGAGACACATCCACTTACTCCTCCTAAGACTATTCTTCCTGACTCTAGATTCCTGGGAGTGATTCATAATCAAGACCTACTTAAGGACATCAAGGAAGCATACCATGCGGATTCTTTGTTGGCTCAACCCCAAGGGACGTAAGTCTTGTCTTTAAGAATGGTGTGTGGATTCAGGACAACGTCTGTATATACCTGAAACAGTCAGATTGAGATTATTGCAACTCATCCACGATTCCAAGATAGCCGGGCATAGGGGAATTCTAAAGACACAAGAATTTCTTTCTCGTTTCTTTTGGTGGCCCACTTACAGGAAAGATGTCTTAAACTATGTCACTTCATGCGAAGTCTGTGCAAGATGCAAAACACCTCACTCCTCACCAACTGGTCTGTTGCAACCTCTTCCCACCCCGTCCCGCCCGTGGGGATCCATTTCTATGGACTTCATTGTGGAGTTACCAACCTCTCAAGGGAAGAACACCATTCTAGTGGTGGTTGACCATCTAACAAAGGCAGCTCATTTTATCCCTTGTGTCGGCTTACCCACTGCAAAACAGACATCAGACTTGATGATTAAGAATGTGTTTCGCTTACATGGAGTACCGGATGAGGTCATTTCGGATCGAGGGGTGCAATTCACTTCAAGGTTTTGGCAAAATTTCTGTACAGCATTGGACATTAAAGTAAACCTTTCTTCTGCTTTTCATCCCCAGACTAATGGACAGACAGAACGAACCAATCAGACCCTGGAGCAGTATCTCCGCTGTTTTATCTGCCACCTACAGGATGATTGGGTGGATCTACTTCCACTGGCTGAGTTCTCTTATAACAACTCTCAGAGCGCCTCCACTAAGCAGTCTCCTTTTTACTCCAATCTAGGTTATCATCCTAACATTCTTCCTCGATTTCCCATAGATACGCCCTTGCCGGCAGTGGCTGAAAGAATCACTTCTTTACAAAAGAATATGGATCTTCTAAAGGAAAATCTAGAATTGGCTCAGGAAAGGTACAAGAAAGCAGCAGATAAATTTCGTAAACCTGCACCAGCTTTCAAGGTAGGAGATTTGGTCTGGCTGTCAACCAGAAATCTTAAATTAAAGATTCCATCGTCTAAATTGGGACATAAGTACATTGGACCTTATAAGATCAATAAGATTATAAGTGCTGTTGCTTGTCGTCTTCAACTGCCCAGAACTATGAGAATCCACCCTGTCTTTCATGTATCCCTACTAAAGGCTGCAACACCCAATACGTTTCCTGGACGTTCTTCTCCTTGCCCTGACCCAGTGCTGGTCGATGGTCAGGAAGAATTTATGGTGGAAAGGATTCTAGATTCCAGGTTGTACAGAAATCAGTTGCAATATTTGATTAAATGGCAGGGCTACCCAGTGGAGGACAACTCATGGGAACCAGTCAATAATGTAAATGCTCCTCGCCTGCTCCGCCAGTTTCATCAGAGGTACCCTGACAAGCCTGGTCTGAGGTCATCCGGAGGTTGTCCCTAAGGGGGAGTAATGTAAGGTTCTTTGTCTCTGTTGACATGTTCCTTGAAACTCAGTTTTCCGTCGGCCATTTTGCTTTCTGTCTTTCTGCAGCTCTTGCCCTCAGTTAATATGGAGTTTCCAGTTTTCATGTTCCCGCCCTGATTCTTCCCTCTTGCTTCTTAAGCAGCCTCAGCTGAACAATCAGTGCTCCTGAATCAAGCCTCAGTCAGTCTGTGACCTGACTCCTGCTAACCTTGGACTTGTACTCCAGCTATTCCCTACTGAGGAACCTTGGAACACTTTTGGACTCTGGAAACCTGCTGTTTGGTGAATCCATGTTTGCAGAGGAATTACGGTACAGAGAAGAGATCCTGAACCTGCTTTGGAGAGTTATTGTAGTGCTTGAAGTTACTCTGGCCTGCTGTGTCTCCTGTCGCTGTTCCTGCAAACTGTGTGAACTTTTCAGCATGCTTGTATGAAGTAATACAAGTCATTTCATTTCAACCTATGTCTCCTGTGTTTTCCTCGCACCCAAGCACAAGACGCTATAGGAACTGTACACTATACATGACAGACATTCAACAAACAAATCTCTCCTCAGGGTACCAGGCACAAACAACCTTCCATGCGGCGTGTTAGATGGGGCATTCTCCTGTGCTTTAAGAATCTCATCTTCCAACACGGAGTCCAAAACAGCAATAACAACCCCCTCTTGCAAGATGTTTTCCTCCTCCTCCTCAGTACCCACCATAGGAGAAAAGCTGCGAGACAAAGCATTAGCTTTAACATTTTTAGTACCTGGGATGTAAGTAACGGCAAAATTAAACCGTGAGAAAAACAGTGCCCACCTAGCCTGACGGGCATTCAAGCGTTTGGCAGCATCAAGGTAGATCAGATTTTTATGATCGGTGAAGACTTGAAAGGGAAATTCCGTTCCCTCCAAAAAATGACGCCAGTGTTCAAATGCGAGTTTAATTGCCAACAATTCCCGATTACCGATATCATAATTTAGTTCAGACTCAGAAAATTTCTTTGAAAAAAAAGCACAGGGATGTACTCCATCTGTCTTTGCCTGAGACAACACCGTGCCGACCCCCACAGAAGAAGCATCAACCTCAACCAAAAATGGTTTAGTCACATCAGGCTGCGTAAGGATGGGAGCAGAGCTGAACCTCTCCTTTAGCAACACAAAAGCCTCAATGGCCTCAGTAGTCCACTGAACCGCATCAGCACCTTTCCTGGTGAGATCGGTCAGAGGTTTGGCAATCACAGAAATTTTTTTTATGAATTTTCTATAATAATTGGCGAACCCCAAAAACCTCTGTATTGATTTCACACCAATAGGTCTAGGCCAATCCTGCACAGCTTGCACTTTCACCGGTCCATCTCAAAACCTTCACTGGAGACAATGTAGCCCAAAAAACTAAGTCTCTGTACAGCGAACTCACATTTTTCTAGTTTGGCAAAAAGTGAATTATCACTCAGTAACTGTAATACTTCACGCACGCTCCTCCAATGAGACTCCAAATCCGGTGAATAAATCAAAATGTCATCCAAATACACAACCACACTTCTGCCGATCAAAGGTCTAAGGATGTCATTAATAAGATTCTGAAAAAATGCCGGAGCACTGGAAAGTCCAAAGGGCATGACCAGATTCTCAAAATGACCCAGTGGAGTGTTAAACGCAGTCTTCCATTCATCCCCCTCCTTCATGCGCAACAAATTGTATGCCCCTCGAAGATCAATTTTCGAGATCCACTTGGCCCCCACTAACTGATTAAACAAATCAGGAATCAATGGCAGTGGGTAAGGATTGCGTACAGTAATCTTATTAATTTCACGAAAGTCTAGACAAGGCCGTAAACCGCCGTCCTTTTTTTTAACAAAAAAAAAATCCAACCGCCACAGGAGATTTGGAAGGCCTAATGTGACCGGCGGCCAAGCTTGTCTGTATGTATTCCTCCAAAGCCTTTCTCTCAGGAATAGTCAAATTAAATATTATTATTATTATTATTAAAGATTATTATTATTATTATTATTATTAATTAAATAAACGACTTTTAGGAAGAGTCGCTCCAGGGACAAATTCAATTGCACAATCATATTCTCTATGAGGAGGCAATACCTGCGATTCCTTATCAGAAAAAACTTTCCAAAAATCCTGAATAGGTACAGGTAACTCCCCCTTAACTACAGCAGCAATACGCCCGTTACAACACTTGTCATAACACTTAGGACTCCAGGACTTAATTTCATTGGTAGACCAATCCAGTACGGATTGTGCAATTTTAACCAGGGTAACCCCAAAATCACCGGAGAAGGCAAATTATTCAAAACTACCAAATCCAAATTCTCTTGATGAACACCATTAATAGTAAGAGGAAATTCACAGATATGGTGAGTAACATTTTTCAAGGGAGAACCATCCACAGACACCACATTAATAGGGGAAGATAGAAGTTTGGGTTTTAATTTTAGTTTTTCCAAAAATTTCCCATCAATCACATTGAGAGTTGAACCACAATCCACAAATACCCGAAACTCCATTAATTCCTCCTCAACAGCAGTGGTAGCAGAAAGAAAGACACCTTTATTGTTTAAACAAGCTATGCGGGCAAAACTGACCTCATTTTTTTTTTCCTCTTTATTCATTCGAAGCGCACAGTTCTTAATGAAATGCTCAGATTTACCACAGTAGAAACACAAACCTTGAGCAAATCTGCGTTCTTTTTCTCGAGAGTGAGGTGTCATTGCTCCAATTTCCATCGGCTCTGCAATGTCAGTACATTCCTTCTCCAAACTTGGAGCTGACAAGGCAGATTTACTCTCATTAACCCTTGCACGCAGTCTCCTATCCACCCGTATGGCTAATTGCATTGCCTCTTGCAAGTTACCAGGTATGGGATAAGCAATCAGCAAATCTTTAACCCTTTCACTTAACCCTGCAAGAAATAAACTTTTCAAAGCTGAATCGTTCCAGCCCACCTGAGCGGACCACCTTCGGAAGTGAGTACAATATTTTTCCACATTACCTGATCCCTGTCTCAAACGTCTCAATTCTGTCTCAGCTGATGAAACACGATCCGGATCGTCATACAATAACCCCAAAGCAGAAAAAAAACTATCCACTGATCTAAAGCATGGATCACTAGGCTGCAGAGAAAAGGCCCAGTCCTGAGGTTCTTTGCGCAAAAGTGACATTATGAACCCTATGCGCTGTGATTCATCACCAGAGGATCTGAGTCTCAAACGGAAATACAACAAGCAAGCATTTTAAAAGAAAAAAAATCTTGTTGTTCACCAAAAAATAAATCAGGCAAACGTACCTTTGGCTCCACGAAATCAGCTCCAGAACAACTACTCACGTGTTGCTGGATTTCAGCCACCTCCAGAGAGAGTCGCTGCAGGCGTTGAGCCAAATCCTGAACCGACACCATAATAGAAACTGAAAATCTTTCCTTAGAGATTTTTTTTTTTTTTTTTTGGGCTGGACTTACTGTTATGATCTGCTACAAGCACTAAGGAAAGGTGGAAAAATATTTAGACTTGAGAGTCCTCAGTGGTTGATACCTTTTAAGGAAAGGTGGGAATTCTGTCCCTACAATAGGACTGAGCTGGATCCCTACGATGTAACGGGGGACCTGATCCTGCGACCAGACCCGCTAAAGTCCTCAGCTAGTCTGAACGAAGACCTATAGTTGCGAGGGAGGAATCCCTACAAGATCTAGGGACTGGGTGAAAAGGTGGACACCTCCTAACAGAAAGTGTAGCAGGGAATATAAAACAGAAAACAAATACTAAGAGATCCTAAGATCAAGCAAAACTGACAGAGAAAGGCACCTAAGCACCCGACTAGCTTAAGAGTAGATAATACAATGAAGTCCAGCAAAGCCAGAAGGGCGGAGCCAGACTAAATAGGGAAAAAAGGTCATGTGACCAGCAAACTGAAACAAAATCTAACAAGAGGGTTCTAACAGTGATTAGCACCTCACTGTCTATGCACTTTGTATATGGAGAGCCTGGTGTGGGAGGGGTTAGCTTTCTCAGCTGTGCTTCATTCTAAATCTAATAGCTCTGATAGTGTCAGAACATCTGCACCCAGGAAAGTAAGTGATACATCATTGGATTCAACTTCTCTCTGCCTACATCATGCTGCTTAGATGGGGTAACAAACACCTGCTCACAGATTTTCTTTAAGTACTTTGATAGACAGACCGTTTTTTCTAATATTTAAGGAATCCATAATTACAGGGTCTGTATCTGGCATATATTTTGCCAATATGATAAAATGATATAAAATCTGAGCCTGGAACTCATAAGCTGCTAAGTTTAGCTTCTTCTGTGGGCAAAATCCTTCAGGGTTTTCTAAAATATGCTATCCTGGCGTATCTAAAAAAAAGAATAACCTCATGATGCAACATCAGTATGGGTTTTTGAGGGATCGGTCCTGTCAAAGTAATCTGATCAGCTTCTATGAGGATGTAAGTTCCAGACAGGACTAGGGAAACTCAGTGGATGCTGTCTATCTGGCCTTTTCAAATGCCTTCAATATGGTTCCTGATAAAAGGTTTGTATATAAAATGAGAGTAATGGGACTAGGAGAAAATATGTCTAACTGGGTTAGCAAATGGCTCAGTGATAGGAAACAAAGGGTGGTTACTGATGGAACACACTCAGATTAGATCACAGTTAACAGTCAGGAACCACAGGGATCAGAATTGGGCCCTCTTCTTTTTAATTATATTTATTAATGACTTTGTAGGGGGCATACAGAGCAGAATTTCAATATTTGCAGATAATACTACATTCTGAAAGGTAATGAACACAGACACAGTATAATGTGGGATTTAGGTAAGCTGGAGGCTTGGGCTGAGAAATGTCTATTGAAGTTTAAGGCTGGAATCACACACAGCGACTAAAAAAGCTGACCGTTTTAGTCGGTCGATAATCGGATTAAAATTTCATGAACATTGATGCGACTAGCATCCGATTTTTTGTAGTTGATGCGATTTAGTCGCATCTGACCGTAGTTGTCACATCCGATTTACATCCGACTTGCGAGAATTTCTCGCAGGCTTGCAAAAATGACATATAATGGATCCAAAAGAATAGTATTTAAATCACAATAGAAAGAATAGATATATACACATAGAAAACATATATATATATATATATACACATGTCATTGTGACATGTGTATATATATATATTTATAGTTCTTACACTTCTACATACTGTAATAGCCGCTAATTCAATTGCCGGCTTTAGTGAAATCCCAGAAGCCGACATGAAATGATACATTGTTTTGACACAGTTAACCATGTAATTTGAAGTATTTTGATATATGGTTTAAACTTACAATTACATAAGTATATGTGTGCAAAATTTCAGACATGTAGGGGTTAATTAAAGGTGTAAATTCGTTGTAAAAAAACCCATTTTTTTACAACGAATTTACAACTTTAATTAACCCCTACATGTCTGAAATTTTGCACACATATACTTATGTAATTGTAAGTTTAAAACATATATCAAAATACTTCAAATTACATGGTTAACTGTGTCAAAACAATGTATCATTTCATGTCGGCTTCTGGGATTTCACTAAAGCCGGCAATTGAATTAGCGGCTATTACAGTATGTAGAAGTGTAAGAACTATAAATATATATATATATATATATGTCACAATGACATATATATATATATATATATATATATATGTGGATTCTATGTGTGGATATGTATTGATTCGATTCTTTATTAAAGCTGTCAGTGTGCTTTTACAGTATAGGCAGGGATGAATTGCTGGCTTTTCTAAAGGACACTGATGCGATTTAATCGCAAGTCACACATGCAGTCCGTTTGTAATCAGATTTTTCATCGCTCCCATAGACTTGCATTGGCGATAGTCGACCCACAATCGGTGACAATCGCAGCATGCTGCGATTGCACTCGGACGTTTAAAACGGACCACAAAAAATCTGATACTGGGAGCTGCTCCATAGATTAACATAGGTCCGACTGCAATGCGATTTTTCATCGCATTGCAGTCGTCCGATTTTGTCGCCAGTGTGACCCCGGCCTAATGTAGATAATTGTAAGGTGATGCATTTGAGTTGAGGAAACAAATTGTACAATTATGCACAAAATGGTAAAACACTGGGTAAAACAGTCACTGAAAAACACTTGGGTTTATGGGTGGGCAACAAATTCACCTTCAGCAATCAATGCCAGGCAGCTGCTGCCAAGGCAAATAAAATAAAGAGATGCATTAAAAGAATCATAGATGGTGATGACGAGAATATAGTTTTGCTTCTGTACAAGTCACTAGTGTGACCACACTTAGAATACCGTGTCCAGTTTTGGGCTCCCGTGTATAAGAAGGAGCTAGCTGAACTTGAGTGGGTGCAGAGAAGAGCGACCAAGGTTATCAAGGGAATGGGTGGACTGCAATACCAAGATAGGTTATTAACTTGAGATTATTCTGTTTGGAAAAATGACGGCTTATTACAATATACAAATATATAAGAGTGTGTCGACCCGCCACCACAATTGTGGATTACCAGGGCAATGGGGTACTCAGAGCCGAGCCCATGGAAGTCTATGGGGTTTGTCACAGGCAGCGGTGGCTCGGTCTGTGGCCCTGGCGGTCAGGCGTATGTTGGGGGGAATATTTACAGGGGATAGATTTTATATACAGTTCGTGACGCCACCTGTAGTTCTCTGGTAATTTGTACCAGCGCTGCTGTAGATCTCTGAGGGGATGGTGATGCAGCTAGATGTCGGGTCCCCTACAGGTGGGACTCTTCCCTCAGGTCGGTAGTTAAAGCAGGGTTGTGCAGGCATGCAAGTAAATAACTCAGTCTCACACGGTCAGCGTCTTTCCATACCTTTACTTGTAAGATGGTAAGGCAGGTCCCAGGGAGGCTGATCCAAGGAGAATGTATTTCGAGATAGCAGCTGGACAAGTTAGGGGCCTCCTTTACTTTCACAACGATGAGTACAACCAGCATGAAGCGTAGTTCCCTCTATGACTCCAGCTATTCCAAAGCTGTACTGCCCAGTCAGTTTTGTGGTCGGAGCCTTCCTGTGAGAGAGCTGAGTTCCTATTCTTGCTGATCAGGCTCAAGGTTCTCACTCCCCCTGACCCAGTTACGTACCGACTATTTAGGGGCTGCTTTCCGCTACCTAAGGTCCGGTAAGCCTCTGGGTTTCCTACCACCATGCATGAAGCTATGGTGATGCTTCGGTCTCCAGTGACCGGTAACAACGTGCAGGACTTCTCCAATCCTATTGCACTCAGAATTTCTACCACTGTGCCTTTCGCCTTGTCCGCGCTGGTAGCATAAGCATTTCTCACTTCACAGGTTAATAAAGTCAGTCCCTTACTTAATTCCTTTCTTGAGCTTGTTGCCAGACTCTCAGTAATCTTCCAGGCAGGAGCACGTCTCTGAACCTTCACCGTCCTTGGGACAGGAGACTGAAGTATATCTGCAACTCACTCCTCTCTCCTCCTGCACAAACTTCACACTGTCTGCTCTGTCTGAAGACAGGAAACTCACTGAACTCCTCTATGCTGCATGTGACTAGACTTTATATATATCTGTGGGTGTGTCTAAGTGTGTGTTGAAATGAATGTTCATTGAGCATTAAACTGCTATCTCTCCACACATCCTCCAGGGTACTGCGTGTGCCTTACACCAGGGCTACACAAGAGGATAGTACAGACATCTTTCTAACGATCTTTTTACACCTAGACCTGTGACGATTACAAGGGGAATCCTCCACATCTAGAGGAAAGAAGGTTTAATCATCATCACAGGCAGAGTATTTACCGTAAGAGCTGTGAGATTATGGATTTTTTACTGTACGAGCAGTGAGATTATGGATTCTTTACTGTACGAGCAGTGAGATGATGGATTCTTTACTGTACGAGCAGTGAGATGATGGATTCTTTACTGTACGAGCAGTGATAATATGGATTATTTGCTATAGGAGCAGTGAGATTATGGATTCTTTACTGTATGAGAGTGAGATTATGGATTCTTTACTGTATAAGCAGTGAGATGATGGATTCTTTACTGTACGAGCAGTGAGATGATGGATTCTTTACTGTACGAGTAGTGAGATTATGGATTCTTTACTGTACGAGCAGTGAGATTATGGATTCTTTACTGTACGAGCAGTGAGATGATGGATTCTTTACTGTACGAGCAGTGAGATGATGGATTCTTTACTGTACGAGCAGTGAGATTATAGATTCTTTACTTTATTAGCAGTGAAAATTGGAACTCTCTACCATATGATATTGTAATGTTGATTCACTACAAAAGTACGAGATGGCCTGGATGCCTTTCTTGCATAATATTTCAGGTCATCGGTACTAGATTCAGTGATAGGACGTTGATCCAGGGAACTAGTCGGATTACTGTATGTGGAGTTGTTAAGGAATTTTCCCATAATATTGGGCAATCAGCATCTGCATCATGGGGTTTTGGTCTTCCTATGTAAGGTTATAGGTTGAACTCGATGGATTTGTGTCTTATTTCAACCTTAAAACTATTAAACCACTATTATTGGAGGCATTGAATGTGTATGGACATTGGGATTATCTTGGTCTCTTACAAAATTCTCTTAAACTGAACCTAAAACTAATAACTCTTTAGGCAGTTGTAGACGTATAAAGGATGTAGGGGAGCCAGAAATTGTGGATCTAATTTGACATTGGCAGGTAATTTTTTTCCTATCTGGTTTATAGCACCCTGATCCCACTGCAGCTGCATCCCCTCCTCTCTCATCTTTTATTTTCCATATTACTAATATATTTCTGATCTCATACAACCCCTTTCGCTTAGAACCTGATAATTTGTTAATCGGATCCTGGTGGAGACCAGAAGTGTCCGTAATGTCTATATTAGTCTCATTTCATGTAGTAAGATGGAATGTAAAAGAAAGTATTTCATTTTTGTAGATCTGTCCATGGTTGGACACAGCGAGACATTAACACCAAAGCCAGAACCAGAAAGAACCAATGGCGGAATGAATAACAGCAAGGCTCAAGGTGGAAACAGATTGTTGGTGCCAAAGTAAAGGCTGATGCGGTCACCTACTGGCATTATATAAATGCCATCACGCTGGGCTTCGTTCACATCAGCGAGTGATGAGCTACAGGTCAGATATACGGGGATTCATGTATTTAAAGCCACGGCTGAACATGTGTACATGAGACCTTGTTTTTACTACCTATTCTCTTACTGCAGGGAGGTCATGGGGAAAACATGTCCGAATTAAGAAAGCCTGGAGAGAGGAAGAGTACATCTGCTTGTCTTATGATCAAAGCAAGACATAAGCATGAGGCAGAACCAAAGCACCCCTGCAATCCGATCTTTCCTGTCCCCCCTCGTGCCTTCCCAAGTCCAATTACTATTGCATTATTGACCTCCACAATGTTCTCTCTTGACTTTGCTTTTTTCAGTCTCACCAGCTCCGTAACTTTATTCCCTTTCCTTATTTTCTCGTACTGCCCTTTCCTGGTTCCCCTTAGTCTTTCCTTAAACCCCTATCTCTTCTATGGTCTCTCTCCAGACACCTATTTTTATCTTGGTCACTTAGTATACCCCTATTTCTTCTTTGATCTGTCCCTGAACCCTTATTTTTTACTTGATATTACACAAATATATTCCCTAGTGTTTCTCTTGTTCATTGGGCACTTCCTACATCCTAATTCATGTGCAACCTCTTCCCACATCCGCTAATTCATCCATAGCCCATCTGTATACCCCTCGTTCATTCCTAGCCTCCTCTACATTACCTCTTTCTTCCCTAGCCCTATTTATTCCATAGCCCTGTCCTGAACCCCAAGTTTTACCCTAGTCCCTCCCTGCACCCATATATACTCCATAGCCCGTTGTCACAATCTTATTTCTTCCTGAGCTGTTCCCACCCTCATTTATCTTTCATAGACTCAGTCTACATCCCTATTTCATATTTACCTTCTTCCCACACCCTATTTATTCCCTAGCTTATTCCCACACCCTATTTATTCCTCAGCCTTTCCTTCCATTACCTATTTCTTCTTATTTATTCCATTGCCTCATATCAAATCCCCTATATCTTCCCTTTTTCCCTTGACTCACATCCCCCATTTCATTCATAACCCCTCTATACCCCCATTTTTCCATAGCCTGTCCCAGATTCTGTATTTCAACCCTAGCCCCTTTTGCGCCCTTACTTCTTCCTTAGCCTCCTTGAACATGACCTATTTTATCTTTGGATTGTTTCTACACCCCTATATTTTTCGTGGACACATCCTACACTCCTATTTTTTCTCTGTTCATGCCCCAAACCCCTTATGTCCTCCATAGCCCCATCCTACACTCCTATTTCTTCCTAAGCCCTTTTCTACATCTTTTTTCTTCCCTAGCCTCCGCTCACATCCCCATCTCTTCTTGGCCCTTTTTCTTTGCACCAATTTGCTACTTCCCCCTCCGTTCACGTCTATGCACCTCACCCTATGCACTGGCCATCTCCTGTTCCCTTCTTTCCTAAAGCCAGGCGATTAATATATGCTCCCAGCACCCTATATTCATCTGTTGGACATAGCAGTAGAAATGAGGCCGTGTGTTGGGGGTGGGGAAGCAGTCCTGTCCAGCTGTCAGGCCATTTGATGGATGAGAGGTGGTAAAGCTGCAGAAGGAAGCAATGGGGAGTTGGAGACATTACACACAAATATAATAAAGACATTAATCATTCTCTGACAGTTGCCAGTCACCCCTCTCCAACCTCCACAGCTGCTCTCTCGGCTCGCTCCCCCCAGCACCTTGCATGCAGTCCCAGCCATGTGGTGTTTGATATGCACTGGAGCTGCCTCCTAGGCAGGGAAATCTGCTCCCTTTCCTTACAGCCGGCACATAACATGGCAGGCGAGCCCAGTAAGCGTATTACTACCTTTATACATACACGTTTAGTCTACACAATAGTCAGCTTGTACTGCAGAGCTTACCATCTAGTCCGGGCAGCCATACTCCAGTGCACTAGACGGGATAACCCATCTTACCATAACTACTCTTTCACCCAAAAATAAAAAAAAGTTGGGCAAAAATGGAAACACGGAAGATAATGGCAGCACTGTGAAATATGTATAAACATACAAAATCTATAAATAATAATGAAATACTCATTATATGTTATCGTAGGCCTCATCCAGGGTAGGAACACCACCAAACCCTTACCCTGAGAGGGGTCCTCCTGACATGTCCGATGGCCAAAACATCTCAATAAGTGTTGTCTAATGTTAGATGCATATTACATACTTTCTTTCAGGAGATCGGGGAACACAGCGCTCAAAGATGCCAGATTTTCTTTTTTTTTTTGGATAGCCAAACCCCTTCTCGTTCCCGCACATTGAATATGTTCTCTGGACGTTCGGCTTCACAACGGTACATTTGGGAGGCTTTTCCATTGCCTGAGATACTTGTCAGCTCTTCTAGAAGTCTGGGAGGTCTCCCCTTTTTGCAGGAGCCTCCTAAATGTTTCAGAAGAATTGTATTTCAGCTGAACTTGACAATTTTGGCAAAGCCTCCTACCCTCCCTTCCCTCTGGCGGCAAATTTTTTTGGTCTCTTGGAGAAAAGCTGCCACCGGTCTAGTCTACTCCACTATGCGGACATATGGATTCTGGCCTAGCAGATCTGTGGGATCACCACTTTCCTCACCATAAGGTTACCGATGCATGGGTACATTCTGAACTTGCTCCTAGTGGACTTGAATAAACAATACTGCATGCAGAAGACTCTTCTTCATTTTGGGTAGATATCGAATACAAATTCTGTGATGTGTGGATGTTTGACTTCATATGTTCTGTGGATATGCCGTAAATGTATGGAATAACCTTTAAACCTCGTCAACAAAAACAATGGCATAGGTGGTCCCACCACCAACCAAAGGCATTTGAACACAGTAGACCACTGCCGGCAGCCCACTCCCCTCCTCCATTGAAATAACGCATGGCTTTGTGAGCATGTCACTCCTGCAGACAACCATGGACTAAAGGAGGAACTTAAGATGACATAAGTACTGTCACGGGTGTGTCGCTGCGAAGATCATCGCGATTGCACACCCTGACTTCTCACAGCTGAGTTTCTGCTGCTGGGTGTTTTTCGGCAGTGAGAGAGTTAATTCTCCCTCTCTCTGTGCTGGACAAGACCAGCCTCGCTCAGCTGCAATTAATGTTGCGATAATTGGATTCCTTCAAATACCTGCCTGTCTGCTAGGGAAGTGTCGGTGAAAGCATTCATGCAGACCAGCAGAGCGGATCATATTGAGAAGTCTAAAGCTAAGAGTACCTGTTGTGGTTTTCTCCTCTCCTCGCTTTATTATTTATCTCCTTACCCGTTGGTGTTCCCTCTGTAGTGGTAGTTTTGTATGCAAGGTGTCTTTTATTTTACCCCTTGTACTGTCTCGTTCGTCTTATACTGTGTGTAGGCAGTTACCTTCCCATTCCCTGTGGTGGTAATCAGGGTCCTTCTCAGGACTAGATTACAGTGGTCAGGGATTCACAGGAGATAGGGTTACGCTGGCGGCCTGGACCTCTGTACCATCAACAGTACCTCCAGGTAGAGGGATTAGTCAGAACCCCAGCTTAGGGTCAGCATAGACCCCGGTCCTCCTGTATGCTGAGACAGCGTAACATTTTCACCGACCAATAAAGATTTTCTCCAGTCACCATGGATCCAGTAGTCAGTCTAGCTCGGCAGTTGCAGAGTTTGTCCATGGAGCTGGCGGACGTTAAGTCCAAGGTTTTGTACCCCCGGAGCAGGCCGGACCTGAACCTAAAGTAGCTCTCCCTGACAGATTCACTGGGGGCCGGGACAAGTTTTTTGCTTTCCGGGAGGCATGTAAATTGTACTTTCGGCTGCGACCTCGGTCATCTGGGAGTGAAGAACAAAGGGTGGGGATTGTCATCTCGCTCCTACAAAGAGACCCCCAATCCTGGGCGTTCGCTCTCCCCCCAGGCGCCCCAGCTCTCCAGTCAGTGGATAGGTTTTTTGCAGCTCTGGGTCTTGTATATGATGACCCGGATCGGGTCTCCCTTGCTGAATCTAAGTTACGTAGGATACAGCAGGGAGATCGTCCGGCGGAGGAATTCTGTTCGGAGTTCCGTAGGTGGGCCACGGACACCCAGTGGAATGACCCGGCTCTTAGGAGCCAGTTTTGTCAAGGGTTATCTGACAAATTAAAGGATGTGCTGGCACAGTATGACCCTCCCACGTCACTGGAAGCCGCTATGGCCCTTGCTATTCGTATTGACAGACGTCTTCGGGAGAGGTGCGGGGTAACTTCGCCCCCTGTGATGACTCCACCTTCCTCAAGGGTCCCTTATACGGAGGTTCCCCTGGTCAGTCCAGAGGAGCCTATGCAATTTGGAGGGACATCATTCCGGGGGAGGGGATCGGTGGGGCGCCACAAAACGAGAAGTTGTTTCTTCTGTGGGAAAAAGGGACATTTTATTGGGGGTGTCCATCCCGTCCTTTGCAGAGTGAGAAGTCGCCGGAAAACTATTGATCCCAGATTGTGTGGTGGACGGCAATCTGGGAGTAAGTATTTCGTCCCTAAATTCGTCTCAGTTTCTCGTACCGGCGGAGGTGGTGGTGGGTGCGAGAACTGAGAGGATATCTGTTCTTCTGGATAGTGGGGCCGGGGCTAATCTGGTGGATGCTCGCTTTGCCCGGGTTCAAGGTATGCGATTGAGTGTGTTGGCTAAACCCGTCCCATATTCTCGATCGACGCCAGACCTCTCGGTCAGGGAAGTTTTTTGCAAGCAGTGCATAACATAGATCTTCAAGTGGGGGCGTTACATAAAGAACTGTTGTCTTGTTATTAGTGTTGAGCGATATTGCTCGATATCTAAAAATATCGTATCGAAATTGTATCGCCGATAGCACTAAATATCGTCGATATCCGATTTCGATACCGGAAGTCCCATGTAAGTCTATGGGAACAAAATATCGCAACAAAAAAAAACCTTTCTTTCGTTGTAAACACAAAATATACACACATAGAATACATATATATATATATATATATATATATATATATATATACATGTCATTGTGACATATATATATATACATATATTTATAGTTTATACACTTCTACATAGTAAAATCAACTCTAATTCAATTGCCGGGTAAAGACGTGACATACCCCATAGAAGTCGACGGGCTCGGTGCCGAGTACCCCGAAAACCTCTGGCTCTGTGCGACTCAACTTGGGCGTCACGAACAGGATTCTGTAGCTCGCTATAAGCGAGTCCTGTGTGCCTGAATTGCACTGGTTTTGTGCTTGAGAATTGCTAAAATCATCAGAAAATGTATTTGCCATTTTTCCGCCATATCTGCGTCACGACGAGACACTGGTGAAGAAGAAGGGCGTGCTCTTCGTGGGTGTCACTCACTCAGTGGCGTGAAAACGATGGCCGCCCACTGTAAATGGTACTGCAATGTAACATCGTGCCCCACAGCTCTGGAGTTCCGCCTCCTCATCCTCCTCAGTGTGAGGAGGTCCCACCTCCCTACAAAAGAGGGGCCCTCTCCAGATATGACACATGTGACTTGGCAGAGATGGCTAATGGACACGACGAGCAGAAGTGGGAAGGGATGTGTCGTGACCACGCACCACAATTGTGGGTTACCAGGGCAATGGGGTACTCAGAGCCGAGCCCATGGAAGTCTATGGGGTTGTCACAGGTAGCGGTGACTCGGTCTGTGGCCCTGGCGGTCAGGCGTATGTTGGGGGGTATATTTACAGGGGATAGATTTATATACAGTTCGTGACGCCACCTGTAGTTTCCTGATCACTAAGACCAGCGCTGCTGTAGATCTCTGAGGGGATGGTGAGGCAGCTAGATGTCAGGTCCCCTACAGGTGGGACTCTTCCCTCAGGTCGATAATTATGATAGGGTTGTGCAGGGATGCAATTGAATAACACAGTCTCACACATCAGCGTCTTTCCATACCTTTTACTTCAAGTTGTTCAGGCAGGTCCCAGGGAGGCTGATGGGGTTGATGGAGGATGAGTTTTGAGGCAACGGATGAGCAAGTTAGGGGCCTCCTTTACTTTCAAAATGGTGATGAGTCCAACCAGCATAAAGCGTAGTTCCCTCTATAAACTCCAGCTATTTCAACGCTGTACTGCCCGGTCAGTTTTGTGGTCGAAGCCTTCCAATGATGGAACTAGGTTCTTTCTTTTGCTGATCAGGCTCAAAGTTCCTATTCCAACTGACCTCTGTTACGTACTGACACTCCAAGGCTACTTGCTGCCACCTAAGGTCCAGTAAGCCTCTGGTTCTTTTATCACTATGCCTGGAGCTATAGTGACACGTCGGTCCCCAGTGACCGGTGACAAGGTGCAGGACTTCTCTAATCCTAAAGCACTTCTCAATTCCTTCCACTGTGCCCTTCGACTTGCTCACACTCTCAATAGCTGTCTCAGTCCGTCTGCCAGTGGGGCACAGCTCTGACCAGGCTGAGGTGATCTGGCTCACCTTTACTGGCCTCCACTTACTGAAGTGCACACAGGTGGGATGACTCAGTCCTGAGCCACCCGAACTAGTCTCGGCTCCTTCCTCCTCACAGGTCCGGGCTAGACTGCTGAATCCCTAACTGAATCTCAACACTCCCTGTGGGTGTGTCTAAGTGTATGTGATGTCATGTAGAGCCCTTAACCGTTACCTCTCCACTCATCCTCCTGGTATGGTGTACCTTAAATACCAGGGCTACACAGATGGAGCAGTCAGAGCTCTCCCCCACGGAAGCGACCCGATCGCCACGGAATCACCGTTGGGCACCCGGCCTGTAAACCCTCCTACGCTGCAAGAAGCGGAGGATACCCTGAGAGGCCTGGCCCGGCACCGGGAGGAGGTCGCCAGGATGGAAGCCTGCTGGCGTGCCCTAAAAATAAACTTGGAGCGGCGCCAATCCCTCTTACCTGAAGTGTCTGTACCGGAAGGTGAGGCACCCGTTATAGTAGAGGAGCCCTTGCAATGTGATCCGGTTGACGTTGTCGCAGTGGAGGCACCCGTTCCTGCAAAAACCGCAGCACCGTCAGCAGCACCCCAGATCCCGCTGTCTGCCCCGGTCGCTGAGACAGAAGAAGCGACACCCGTCCTCATGGAGGAGGCCGCGCAGGCACCAGAGCACTACCTGCCTGTACCGGAGCCCCGACTGTCATCTGATTTAGAGCCGTCTGCTTCCTCCGCAGGGGAGCGCCGCCAGGACTGGGGGGCGACAGGAGAGCTACCGCAAACCGGACACTGTAAGCTGCAGTGGAGTGGTGGAGACATGGAGCAACTGGTGGAGGAGAATTACAATCGGCGTCAGGAGGAAGAGTGGAGACGTTGGGAGCGGGAAGCAGAGCGACAAAGGGAGCAGCGAGAAACCCTAAAACTTCGCCAACGTCACCTGGAGAAGGACCGGGCAGATAAGGACCGGATGAGAAAGGATAAAGGAACCCTGAGTGAGCCGCGGCGTAAGGGTGCAGTACGGAGCTTTAAATTGAAAGGTGGGTGGGGCTTCATCAAGGAGCCTGGACTTTATTTAGAAGTCTTTGTGACCCGGCGGGACGTGGAGGCTCACCTCCCAGAAGGACACCCGGGGAGGGACCTGTTGCCAGGAGACTTGGTGACTTACACCCGACACTGGGGTTACAATGGATGGTACGCCCTAAATGTTACCAGGTGCGACCCCTACTCCCCAGTGTGTCAGGAACCTGTGAGACCCTCGAAGCCTTCAGCCTCCCACATCCAGGCCTCTGCAAAAGTGCCCACCCACGCCGTAAATCTCCCCAGCCTCCCTCAGTGGTCTCCTCAGAAGCCCCAGCTATGAACATGATAAGTATAGCTGGCCCGTACCCGGCGCCTGTTAGGCCCCCTGGGGTTCGTACAGTCCGTGACATAGGGCTCCAGACCCGGAGAGAGATGAAAGAGGTGGCCACACAGACCCAGATAGCGGGTCACGACTTGACTGTACAGGCCACACGACGTCATCAGGTCCTGGTGGTCCTTGGTGTCTCGGATGTTTGGCAAGCACCAGAAGAGTACCAGGTGGTACCTGTAATACCCCTGCCAAAGAAGTCTAAATAACCCGGACAGGGTCCCTGTATGTAAATAAATAGTTAAATTGTTTATGTACCCGGACGGGTGAATGTTCCAAAAAATTTTTTTTAATTTAATAAAAAATAAAAAAACACAGTTTTCATTTCTTTTATTACTGTCTCATCCTGCTGCGACGCCATCGATCTCCTGTAAAAAAATGAAAAAAAAAAAAAAAAGTATACCACCTGACCGACGCAGTCCATACTAACGAGTGTCCCACGACGATCCAGCTCTGCTACATCAGAATGACAGGCAGAGCCTGTCATCCCGGCGCAGCACAGCTGATTACCTGCTTCCCCGGCGGTGACGTCATCGGAATGACTGCTTTACGGACCGGGATTACCCTGCAGTCATTGCAGTTATCGCGAAAAACTGCATGTGACCGCCAGGGAGAAGATAATGGCGGCCATCAAGCAGTCCAGGACGTGACCGCCGGAGATCTTCTGCCAGGTAAGTGCCGCTGACTCCTGACAGACCCGACCGACGGACACTCACAGTGACAGTGACAAATCCGATTCCGGTATTCGATAAGACGAAAATATCGAAACGAATTATCGAAAGGCCGATAGAGCTAATATCGGCCGATAGCCGATATTTGCATTATCGTATCGCTCAACACTACTTGTTATGTGTTGGAGGGTCTTCCTACTCCTATAGTGCTGGGCCTTCCTTGGTTAACTAAGCATAACCCGGTTATTGATTGGCAATCCAGAGAGATAAGCCAATGGAGTGAATTCTGTAATAAAAACTGCATGAAAACGGTCATTGGTGCGGTCGCTCCTAAGGCCTTACCTCCATTTCTGGTGGACTTTGAGGATGTATTCTCAGAAAAAGGGTGTCAAGAACTACCTCCTCATCGCGAATATGACTGTGCTGTTAACTTGCTCCCTGGGGCCAAATTACCGAAATCTAGGTTGTATAACCTTTCTGGTCCTGAGAGACAGGCCATGAAGGATTATATTTCAGGCTAAGGGGCATATTAGACCTTCATCTTCCCCGGTGGCCGCGGGGTTCTTCTTTGTGAAGAAAAAAGATGGAGGCCTACGCCCTTGCCTGGATTTCCGTGAGCTTAATCGGATTACGGTCCAAGATCCGTATCCGCTCCCACTTATTCCCGATCTCTTCAATCAGATCGTGGGTGCAAATGGTTCTCTAAGTTGGATCTCAGGGGGGCGTACAATCTGATTAGGATGAAGGAGGGGGATGAGTGGAAGATGGCGTTTAACACTCCGGAAGGGCATTATGAGAACCTTGTTATGCCATTTGGTCTGAGTATTGCCCCGGCGGTGTTTCAACACTTTGTAAATGACATATTTCGCCACCTAATGGGACAGTTTGTGGTCATATATCTGGATGATATTTTAATTTACTCGCCGGATCTTGTGTCTCATCAGGAGCATGTTAGGCAGGTGTTACAGATCTTGCGGGATAATAAACTGTATGCCAAATGGGAGAAGTGTGTGTTCGCCGTACAGGAACTTCAGTTTTTAGGATTCCTGGTGTCAGCATCCGGTTTTCGTATGGACCCTGGGAAAGTGCGGGCAGTTCTTGAGTGGGATCTGCCAGAGGATCTTAAGGCATTACAACGTTTCTTGGGGTTTGCTAACTACTACCGGAAATTCATTCGTAATTTTTCGTCCATAGTTAAACCTCTCACAGACATGACTAAAAAAGGGACGGATTTTTCAAAGTGGTCTGACAAGGCTTGTCAAGCGTTTTCTTCCTTGAAAAAATGTTTTGCTTCAGCACCCATACTTATTCAGCCTGATGCGTCACAGCCGTTCATTGTTGAGGTGGACGCTTCCGAGGTAGGGGTGGGAGCAGCATTGTCACAAGGTTCGTCCCTGGTAAATGGCATCCGTGCGCCTTCTTCTCTAAAAAATTGCCGTCCGCTGAGAGGAATTATGATGTCGGCAATAGGGAACTCTTGGCCATTAAGTTGGCTTTTGAGGAGTGGCGTCATTTTTTGGAGGGGGCAGTCCACCCGGTCACCGTCATTACCGATCACAAAAACTTGCTATATTTAGAGTCCGCTAAACGTCTGAATCCCAGACAAGCTAGGTGGTCGTTGTTTTTTACCAGGTTTAATTTTGTCGTCACATATCGTCCTGGGTCAAAAAATGTTAAGGCGGATGCCTTATCTCGCTGTTTCCCAGGGGCTGGGAATACGGAGGACCCGGTTCCGGTCCTTCAGGAGGGTGTGGTGGTGTCGGCAGTATGCTCTGAGCTTGAGGAGGAGGTATTGGAGGCTTAGGGGACGCCCCTGTAGGACCTCCAGGGAGACTGTTTGTTCCAAATCAGTTGCGACAAAAGGTGATCGAGGCACACCATAATTCAGCTTTGGCAGGACACCCAGGGAGTAAAGCAACTGAGGATCTTCTCTCGCGCCGGTTTTGGTGGCCTAACTTACATAGGGAGGTGGTAACTTTTGTCGCGTCCTGCGAGGTTTGTGCGCGCTCTAAGACCCCACATACCCGTCCGTCTGGGACCCTCTTACCTTTGAAGATCCCGGAGCGTCCGTGGACTCATCTGTCTATGGACTTCATTACGGACCTCCCGCCATCTTCGGGTAAAACAGTCATACTCGTTGTGGTGGACAGGTTCAGCAAGATGGCACATTTTATCGCTCTTCCTGCTCTTCCTAATGCTAAAACTCTTGCGCAGGTGTTTATTGGGGAGATTGTAAGACTTCACGGGGTACCCTCCGATGTGGTGTCGGATCGGGGGTCTCAGTTTGTGTCCAAATTCTGGAAAGCATTTTGTACACGGCGGGGGATGCAGTTGTCATTTTCATCGGCTTTTCACCCGCAGACCAATGGTCAGACAGAGCGTCTGAACCAGAGCTTGGAGACATATCTCCGGTGTTTTGTGTCAGAGAACCAGGAGGACTGGGCTTCTTTCTTGCCTCTGGCGGAGTTTGCTCTAAATAATAGGCGGAGCGAGTCCACTGGTAAGTCCCCGTTTTTTGGGGCATATGGTTTTCACCCCCAGTTTTGTACCTTCAATAGGGGGGGCTCTTCTGGGGTTCCCGAGGAGGAACGATTTTCGTCGTCACTTGCTTCAGTGTGGAGAGGAGTGCTGAATAATCTGAGTACTATGGGGAACCGATACAAACGTATGGCTGATAGGAAGAGAGTGTCTGGTCCGGACCTAAGTGTGAACGATCTGGTATGGTTGTCTACCAAGAATATAAAACTTAAGGTTCCCTCCTGGAAACTGGGTCCCAGGTTCATCGGGCCATACAAGATCAGTTCTATAATTAATCCGGTTGCATTCCGTCTTGACCTCCCTCCCACATTTAAAATTCATAATGTGTTCCACAGATCGTTGCTTAAGAGGTATGTGGCGCCGGTGATACCTTCACCTTTACCTCCTCCTCCTGTGGTGGTCAATGGTAACTTGGAGTTCCAGGTGTCGAGAGTCATCGATTCACGTCTGAATCGCCGGTCCCTTCAGTACCTTGTTCATTGGAGTGGGTATGGTCCTGAGGAGAGAACGTGGGTTCCTGCGTCGGATATTAACGCAGACCGATTGGTTCGGGCCTTCCTCACTACGCACCCAGATAAACCCGGCCCTGAGGGTCCGGAGGCCCCTCGTAGAAGGGGGGGTACTGTCACGGGTGTGTCGCTGCGAAGATCGTCGCGATTGCACACCCTGACTTCTCACAGCTGAGTTTCTGCTGCTGGGTGTTTTTCGGCAGTGAGAGAGTTAATTCTCCCTCTCTCTGTGCTGGACAAGACCAGTCTCGCTCAGCTGCAATTAATCTTGCGATAATTGGATTCCTTCAAATACCTGCCTGTCTGCTAGGGAAGTGTCGGTGAAAGTGTGTAGCCCAGCTACGCAGGCACACATAAAGTCCAGGAGAGTGCACAGGAAAGTAACAGCAACGCTTGATATTCATTCACTGTCACTCACACTTTCAGACACACCCATCTGAGATATAAGGGGGAGTGACACGTATCTGAGGTGGTTAGTCAGTCAGCCAACCTAGGAGGGAGAGTGGTGGAATCTGGCTCCTGTCTTCGGACGGATCAGTTCAGTGTCAGTCCAAGTGGGACTTAGAGGATACTGAGGGCTACTCAGCGAGCCCTAGAGAAAGCTGACCTCGCCATTGAAAGTACAAGTGTTTATGTTAAGAGCGTGAAGCAGGGCGAAGGGCACAGTGGAGAAGACAGAGCAGTGCTACAGGTATTGGATTGCCTGCACTAAATTGCCGGACACCGGGGTCCGAAGCGTTGCTACAGTTTCAAGCTTAGTAACAAGAAAACCGGAGGCATCTGGACTACAGGTCGCAGAGAGCAGCCCTAAGTGTCAATACGTAACCGGAGTCAGGTGGAACAGGGACTTTGAGTCAAGTGCACGACAAAAGTAAGGACTTAGTTTCATCACTTAGAAGGCTCCACCACAACGTTGGCCGGGCAGTACAGCTATTGAGAAAGCTGGAGATACAGAGTTAACTTCGCTTCAGGCAAGTTGGACTCACATGTACATTGAAGTTAAGGAGGCCTCTAACCTGCTCAGCTGTTACCGGAATGTGCACTCTCCACCCCGACCAGCTCCCCGGGATCTGCTTGAACCACCATCAGTAAAAGGTATGAAAAGAAGCTGCATTGTGTTTGACTGAATTCTTACTACACCCTGCATCATCATCACCATAGACTTCCAGGGACCCGTCTCACCTGTGGGAGACTTACTACCAAGCTGCCCCATAACATCCCCTGTGAAAGTCCTTAGAGCAGCGCTGGTACAATTTACCAGAAACCGCAGGTGGCGTCACGAACTACCTATCCTAAATATCCCCTGTAAATATACCCCCCATTGCACGACCGCCAGGGCCACGGACCGAGCCACCGCTACCAGTGACAACTCCCATAGATTTCCATGGGCTCGGCTCCGAGTACCCCATAGCCTTGGTATCCACAATTGTGGTGCGTGTCGATACAACTTTGGCGTCACGAACAGGATGCGAAACTTGCAATTGTGAGTCCTGTGTGCCTATATTGAACTGTTTGGTGAAAAAGACTGTTTGCTGCATTTGGCGCCAAATTCCGCCATTTTACCGCCATGTTCGCGCCCTGAGGCGCTGGTGAAGAAGGTGGGCGTGCATTCGTGGGCGTGTACCCCCCTGAGGCGCGAAAGATATGGCCGCCCTCTCCAAATGCTACTATAATGTGCGGTCCTGCCCACTGCTAAAGAAATCCGCCTCCTCTTCATCCTCTATGCGAAGAGGAGGAGACGCAAATCCCGCCTCCACGGAAGAGACCAGATTGTTCCTGATGGAAACTACAGTCTGGCCTGGGATGAGGTGGCAGAAGGACAAGAGCAGCTATGCAGTGGAGCGGTGGAGCACAGGCCCTGCTCCCCAGAGAAGCTGTTGTTTGAACCGGAGCCATCCCTAATACAGAAACTTCAGCAAACTATGCTGGAGCTGCAGAAAGAGAATGTGGTGCTCAGAAGATTAATCCAGCGCCATGCAGACATGCAGGAGACGGAGAGACACTGGCGTGCCCAGATACAGCGGCTGCTGTGGGACGCAGTGCTCTCTCACACAAGCATAACGCCGTCACCTGCTTTTCCAAGTTCCCTGCTGAGGAAGGCTGAAGAGAAACCGGAGGCCGGCTCCAAAAGTGCTGATCCCGACTCCACCGATGATGCGGCGGGAGAGAAGGAGGCTGAGGAGGCCCTGCTCGTTCCGGTAGTGCCAGCCAGGCCAGGGGGCCGCAGCGGAGTGCAGTCCCCCGGTAGGGACGCCGGAGGAAGCCCAGCTGTCTGTGATGGAGCAGCGACAGCAGCAGGTTAGTGCGTCCCCAACTGAGCCATTGCGCACACCTGCTTCCTGCTCTGCAACACACCAGCATTGTGCGTCCTATTCTGCATCGCAATCTGCGACCTACTCTGCATTGCAAACGGCGCCCTGCTCTACATCGCAATCTGCGACTTGCTCTACATCGCAACAGGCGACCTACCCGGCATCGCCCCCTACATCGCAATCAACCAAGTGTTCCGCAACGCAAACTGCAACTCATTCTGGATCGCAACCGGATGCGACTACAGTTAAAGCGCAGCTGAAACCTGCATCTTTGATGAAAAGTTCTTATTTGCCTGAGACACCCGTTGCGTCCCCGTTGGTTCGCACAAGGACTGTGGCCACGCAAACGCAGATATCGGGCCATGACTTATTTGTTATGGGATCCAAAGGGCATCGCGTTGTTCCAGCCCCAGGAGTTGGAAGACGTCATTGAAAGTTTATGAAAGTGAAGACCGGTAGGACCCAGACAGGGGTTTACCGCATCTAAGAAATGTATAAAGTTTGTTGAGAGAATTGCCATTTTTGCACTTTATTACTGTGTATGTATAGTGTTTACATATTTAAAATAGAATATCCGGCTGGGTAAAGCAAAAGTTAAAGTGAGATTCAAAGAATTTGAAAAAGTTAAATATTCAATGTGTTGATTACATAGTATACCCCGGTTGGGTAACTTCAGTTGAATTATATGTGAATACTTGAAGAGTACAGATGTCTTTTATTATGTCATGGACTGAGAGGCTGAGGACTGTGCCAGCCCAGAACTTATCTTGTACATAGTTGCGCTTCGGTGCATTATTTTGGTTTTACATGAAACCACTACTACAAGCTACCTCTGAAGAAAAACCCGTATGGTGGGCCTAGAGTGAGGTCTGCAGTCAGAAGTCCTGCAGCCCACCCAGGACCCACGTGGGAGGTTTTTGGTGCGGGTCCTCCACAAGTATCTTGTATATATGAACACGTTTGATATTTTGATACTTTTATACTTTTGTATTCTTTATTGTACAAATTGTAACGTTCAAGAATTCGTACCTCCCGGATGGGAAGAGTTATAATGTTGTTGTTAATGCAAAACAAAATGTTCTTTTTGTCTTTTACAGCCCGGGAGTGCTGTGTTTTACCAAGGGGGGATGTGTAGCCCAGCTACGCAGGCACACATAAAGTCCAGGAGAGTGCACAGGAAAGTAACAGCAACGCTTGATATTCATTCACTGTCACTCACACTTTCAGACACACCCATCTGAGATATAAGGGGGAGTGACACGTATCTGAGGTGGTTAGTCAGTCAGCCAACCTAGGAGGGAGAGTAGTGGAATCTGGCTCCTGTCTTCGGACGGATCAGTTCAGTGTCAGTCCAAGTGGGACTTAGAGGATACTGAGGGCTACTCAGCGAGCCCTAGAGAAAGCTGACCTCGCCATTGAAAGTACAAGTGTTTATGTTAAGAGCGTGAAGCAGGGCGAAGGGCACAGTGGAGAAGACAGAGCAGTGCTACAGGTATTGGATTGCCTGCACTAAATTGCCGGACACCGGGGTCCGAAGCGTTGCTACAGTTTCAAGCTTAGTAACAAGAAAACCCGGGGGCATCTGGACTACAGGTCGCAGAGAGCAGCCCTAAGTGTCAATACGTAACCGGAGTCAGGTGGAACAGGGACTTTGAGTCAAGTGCACGACAAAAGTAAGGACTTAGTTTCATCACTTAGAAGGCTCCACCACAACGTTGGCCGGGCAGTACAGCTATTGAGAAAGCTGGAGATACAGAGTTAACTTCGCTTCAGGCAAGTTGGACTCACATGTACATTGAAGTTAAGGAGGCCTCTAACCTGCTCAGCTGTTACCGGAATGTGCACTCTCCACCCCGACCAGCTCCCCGGGATCTGCTTGAACCACCATCAGTAAAAGGTATGAAAAGAAGCTGCATTGTGTTTGGCTGAATTCTTACTACACCCTGCATCATCATCACCATAGACTTCCAGGGACCCGTCTCACCTGTGGGAGACTTACTACCAAGCTGCCCCATAACATCCCTGTGAAAGTCCTTAGAGCAGCGCTGGTACAATTTACCAGAAACCGCAGGTGGCGTCACGAACTACCTATCCTAAATATCCCCTGTAAATATACCCCCCATTGCACGACCGCCAGGGCCACGGACCGAGCCACCGCTACCAGTGACAACTCCCATAGATTTCCATGGGCTCGGCTCCGAGTACCCCATAGCCTTGGTATCCACAATTGTGGTGCGTGTCGATACAAAAGCATTCATGCAGACCAGCAGAGCGGATCATATTGAGAAGTCTAAAGCTAAGAGTACCTGTTGTGGTTTTCTCCTCTCCTCGCTTTATTATTTATCTCCTTACCCGTTGGTGTTCCCTCTGTAGTGGTAGTTTTGTATGCAAGGTGTCTTTTATTTTACCCCTTGTACTGTCTCGTTCGTCTTATACTGTGTGTAGGCAGTTACCTTCCCATTCCCTGTGGTGGTAATCAGGGTCCTTCTCAGGACTAGATTACAGTGGTCAGGGATTCACAGGAGATAGGGTTACGCTGGCGGCCTGGACCTCTGTACCATCAACAGTACCTCCAGGTAGAGGGATTAGTCAGGACCCCAGCTTAGGGTCAGCATAGACCCCGGTCCTCCTGTATGCAGAGACAGCGTGACAAGTACTTAATCTGTTCTATCAGCAGCACATCCTGTTTACACCAGGTGATGTGCTGCCGATAACAATTACTTTTTTCTGGCAGAATAAGCCATATGAATGATCGTTTTCCATTCGGTGAGTGATCACCAATCTATTTACTTGGGCCGATAAGTGCTATATTTGTCGATTACCCAAAGGATCATTCTACGTTTTGATCTAAAACAGTGCAAAAAAAAATTAAAGGACAAAATAAGAGCACTTTTGATTTGGCGCCTAATTCAACCATTTTGAACAATTTGGCACAAAAAATAGCAACGGATTCCACAAAACTAAAAAGAAATTAGGGACAATGTGTTTGACACTAATTAAGTTGCAGCATACAACGAGCCCGATTCATCCATCATTTGCGTTTTCTTTTAAGTCATTTTTATTTTTTCCGTCTTGTGGCATTCATTGACTTTTTTTGAACCAAATTCTTCAATTTTTGCGCAGAACCCAAAATGCTCCTTATTTTTTATTTTTAACCTATTATCTTTCCTTTTCAGAGCAAATAGTCTCATGTTCCTCTAAAAGGTCACGTGTAATTCTAATATTCGAACAAAAATTTCTGGCATTCAAAAACAAAAAATTTAATCCAGGAAAAAGTTGGAGTAAACTTGTGCCAACATTTTACCGTGCAATTGATGAATTAGCCTAAAACATCTGGAAAACAAAAACTACGCCCATAATAGCGAAGATAACAAAAAAAACAAAATAGGCAAACACATACAAAACAGACTTCAAAAAAAGGCGCAAATATAAAGAAGAATTTGGCACGAACCAAAACCAGGCGAAAATCTCCAAATACTAGACAAAAACAGGTGCAAATGCAATAATGAATCGGGCCCAATGTCTTTTATAAAAAAAAAATACAGTATATAGAAATCATAACATTGCAATATAGTGATTTAAGGGTTACACTTCCTTTTTTTATCCAAGGGGGTGCACTTTAACATATAGCTTTGGGGGCTGCAAAAATGCTGCTCTTTACTTTTTGCCAATTTAATTAACCAAAAACTACCAGGGAGCTGACAAATTTATTGCTTCGGAGAATGGAAGTGGAGCCTTGGAGTGGAACAGAAAACACTCAGGATCTGTCTATTTTCTCTTGTTTTTAATAGGTCGGGAGATTTACACAATCAGCAAGCAGTAAATAACCCGGCGGTGGAGTGGCAGGATGGTGCGGCAGCAGCCAGCTTCCTGTGATGTATGTAGGCTAATGGACTGAGGTCACTGCTCACAGGCCCTGAGCGCCAGCCAGCAGGACGGTTGTCCTTTACACTGAGCTGGCACTTACATGACATGATAGAGGACGGTGGGCAAATTTCCGTAAACGCCAAGGTCCTGTGGTCTGATAGATGCGAACCGGGTATAAAACAACTTGCCAATGTACCAATCACAGCATAATGCAGTGTGACCACAGGGTACCGTACAAACAAGTCACAAAAAATCCAACTAGGTTCAGCTTTTTGCAACTTTTTGCAATGCAACCCTATTCACCTGCATTAAGCTCCACCACTGGACAATTTTCAGTCGATTGACCTAAAGGTTGCCCAAAACTGACGTCCAAATTGGTTAAAAAGTAACTCCACCAAGAGGGACATTTTTGTATATACAGGGGACCGATTCCGGACACATGTGGACCAAGTCTCACCGAGGGTCCACTGTCAATCCTCCTCCCCCAACACACCAAGGCATCAGCCCTGGGTTTCCTGATCCCGGCCATACGACTCCACATTGTCCATGATGGTTGGATGGCCAACGTGCCATCAAATCTCCAGCCTGAGAAGTTCTTTGAGGACTGGAGTCTACTCATGTTTATGTGGGTGGACGGGAAAAGCGGTTTCACTGTGACAACATCTCTTCCAAGAGAAGGGGATGAGTAGGCGTCACTATGACATTTCCACACCTAGGACATCAGAAGGTCTAGATCAGTGTCCCCCAACTCCAGTCCTCAAGAGCCACCAACACATCATGTTTTCAAGATTTCCTTGGCATTGCACAATCACCAGCGCGATACTAAGGAATATTCCCTAGAAATAAAGGTTAGCTTTCCTACCGGAGGAAGAAATCTGCCTCTCTTGTGCCATCTATTGGGGGTATATGGAGACTATTAGTCAATGTTCGACCTGATAATGAGCTCATAGTAGTACCTACCTCTAATAGAAAGTCATCTTTCTTCCCTCTGGAGGAAAGCAACTGTCAGAAAACCTTTGCCATCTGCTTGCAGTATATTTAAAAAAAAATCTTTGCCTAACTCACCCTCCCCGGGTCCATCGTTGAGCCTCCACTGCCACTGCCAATGTCTGTAATTGCCTACAGGGCTGACGTCACATTGATTGCGCTGCAGGCGCTGAGCTCATTAATTGACTTCAGCACTGTTGATGTGATGTCAGCGCTACAAACAATACCAGACACCAGGATCAGCGGTAGAGACACAGCACTGGACCTGGGGAGGGGGGTGATGCACAATTTTTATTTTTAATACTAACTCCAGCTGGATGCTGATCTCTTTTCCCAGGACTGATATCTCCATTGGTAGTGAACACGTTGCCTTATTTCACATGTTACAATACTCATTTATCACAGTCTTTGTTGCCCATTTCAACAAATCACAAAGTAGTTTATTTTTTTTTTTCAGAATGGTGACAAATTTAGGAACCACACACACTGGGTTTGCATTTACGGCTTTGTGTGTGAGGTCTTAAAGTGTTCCCGTCACCTGCAATAAATAAGTATTTTTTTGACCTGGTGTAAACGCCGCTGCTCTCCTGAATCGGTGATGTTTTTCTTTTCTTCCTGCCCCTCTCCGTTCCTGAGATATGGCCTCCTCTTTCCTATGTGTAATTCTAGTCTTGTTATCCACCTGGGCGTGGTCCACACTTCCACAGAGAAGAGTTAAAGACAACGCCCACTTGGCTAATAAGACTAGACTTATATCCAGGGAAGAGGAGGCCATATCTCAGGAACGGAGAGGCGCAGGAACAAAAGGAAGACAACGACGGATTCAGGAGAACAGCGGCATTTACACCAGATGAGTGATGTCATTAAGGCTCCTAGGTCTCAATGTACAATATGTAATCAGGCCCTCAGTTATCACACATCAATTATAACACTGCTCTCCTCGTACGAGGCAGTAGGATTTTAGAGCAGGGCCCTATAGTTATGCAATTTTTTATGTGAGCTCCTGTTGGGTTGAATATAGGGAGGTCTCACTGTTGCATTTCAAGTACAAGGACAGGGGTGAACTTTTACCATATTTTTGTCTTGTGGGTAGGGTTATGGGAACCCGATTTATGTGGTAAACCCAAAGATTCTGGACACCAGATCCCATATTATTTACACATGCAGCAATCAATCCCAGTCTGTTTCACTGGGAACCATTAACGCTAATAATAATTTTGCCGGCATACATACAGCGCTGCGTTACACTACATTCTGCTTTCCTTGTTGTTGACTGTTTGCAATTGCAAATACGAGCGACAAAACCAATACGTCAATCTGATCTGCCTCAATAACGGAAACCGTCTAGTGAGGCAGATGCTCTGGCAAACAAACCCTGACAATAGCAATGAAGGGATGGCCGGGGGTTAGAGGGTGATACCCAAATTTAGCAGATGTACAAGAACAGAGACGCTGTCATCCCTTCATCAGACCCCCAAACGCCAAGCGAATAGTTTGGGGCGAGCCCGCTTGGGGTCACGGGGTGTGTGGAGGGAGAAAGCGTTGTCCATCATACCACTTTAAGGAAAAGAGTGGGATAAGGCCTGGTTCAATTGGAGGGTAATGAAACCACATCAATCATGCAATTATACACCTGTCAGGGCGAGAACAATGGCAGAATGCCTTAATGTAGTGCTGGGGGGGCCGGGGAGAGGTGGGATCATTCAGATGGGAGGCAGAGATTGACACGACATGATGATGTGGGGGAAGACGAATCTTATCACTGTGGATACACAATACACCTGTAAATGGGGAAGCATGGGCGGAAGAAAACCGAAAAATGTAAGGGTCGTCCCAGAACCCGAAATTCTAAACCTGCAGCTGAACGGGAGAACAGGTCCAACGCTTCCCAAAGCCTGGACCACCGGGGAGAAAAGCTATGGTGTACGGCCAAGACATTACCGAGGATTTCTGTACTGTACTGACCACGGACTAATATATTATATATGGAAGATATCACACACCCGAATATTATATACTGCACTGATGATAGACTAATAGATTATATACAGAATAATATCACACACCCGAATATTATATACTGCACTGATTATAGACTAATAGATTATATACAGAATATATCACACACCCGAATATATATACTGCACTGATTATAGACTAATAGATTTATATACAGAAATATCACACACCCGAATATTATATACTGCACTAATTATAGACTAATATATTACCATATATACGAAGATATCACACACCCGAATATTATATACTGCACTGATTATAGATAATATATTACCATATATACAGAATATATCACACCCGAATATTATATACTGCGCTGATATATGAATAATATATTACCATATATACAGAATATATCACACACCCGAATATTATATACTGCACTGATTATAGACTAATATATTACCATATATACAGAAGATATCACACACCCGAATATTATATACTGCACTGATTATAGAATAATATATTACCAAATATACAGAAGATATCACACACCCGAATATCATATACTGCACTGATTATAGACTAATAATTACCATATATACAGAATATATCACACACCCGAATATTATATACTGCACTGATTATAGACTAATATATTACCATATATACAGAAGATATCACACACCCGAATATTATATACTGCACTGATTATAGAATAATATATTACCAAATATACAGAAGATATCACACACCCGAATATCATATACTGCACTGATTATAGACTAATATATTACCATATATACAGAAGATATCACACCCGAATATTATATACTGCGCTGATTATAGAATAATATATTACCATATATACAGAAGATATCACCACCCGAATATCATATACTGCACTGATTATAGAATAATATATTACCATATATACAGAAGATATCACACACCCGAATATCATATACTGCACTGATTATAGACTAATATATTACCATATATACAGAAGATATCACACACCCGAATATTATATACTGCACTGATTATAGACTATATATTACCATATATACAGAAGATATCACACACCCAATATTATATACTGCACTGATTATAGACTAATTATATTACCATATATACAGAAATATCACACCCGAATATATATACTGCACTGATTATAGACTAATATATTACCATATAACAGAATATATCACACACCCGAATATATATACTGCACTGATTATAGACTAATATATTACCATATATACAGAAATATCACCACCCGAATATTATATACTGCACTGATTATAGACTATATATATTACCAATATATACAGAATATATCACACACCGAATATCATATACTGCACTGATTATAGACTAATATATTACCATATATACAGAAGATATACACACCCGAATATTATATACTGCACTGATTATAGAATAATATATTACCATATATACAGAAGATATCACACCCGAATATTATATACTGCACTGATTATAGAATAATATATTACCATATATACAGAAGATATCACACACCCGAATATTATATACTGCACTGATTATAGATAATATATTACCATATATACAGAGATATCACACACCCGAATATATATACTGCACTGATTATAGACTAATATATTACCATATATACAGAAGATATCACACACCCGAATATCATATACTGCACTGATTATAGAATAATATATTACCATATATACAGAAGATATCACACACCCGAATATCATATACTGCACTGATTATAGATAATATATTACCATATATACAGAAGATATCACACACCCGAATATTATATACTGCACTGATTATAGACTAATATATTACCATATATACAGAAGATATCACACCCGAATATTATATACTGCACTGATTATAGACTAATATATTACCATATATACAGAAGATATCACACCCGAATATCATATACTGCACTGATTATAGATAATATATTACCATATATACAGAAGATATCACACACCCGAATATCATATACTGCACTGATTATAGACTAATATATTACCATATATACAGAAGATATCACACACCGAATATATATACTGCACTGATTATAGACTAATATATTACCATATATACAGAAATATCACACCCGAATATTATATACTGCACTGATTATAGACTAATATATTACCATATACAGAATATTCACACACCCGAATATTATATACTGCACTGATTATAGACTAATATATTACCATATATACAGAAATATCACACCCGAATATCATATACTGCACTGATTATAGACTAATATATTACCATATATACAGAATATATCACACACCCGAATATCATATACTGCACTGATTATAGACTAATATATACCATATATACAGAATATATCACACCCGAATATATATACTGCACTGATTATAGAATAATATATTACCATATATACAGAAGATATCACACACCGAATATTTATACTGCACTGATTATAGAATAATATATTACCATATATACAGAAGATATCACACACCCGAATATATATACTGCACTGATTATAGACAATATATTACCATATATACAGAAGATATCACACACCCGAATATTATATACTGCACTGATTATAGAATATATATTACCATTATACAGAAGATATCACACCCGAATATTATATACTGCACTGATTATAGACTAATATATTACCATATATACAGAAGATATCACACCCGAATATTATATACTGCACTGATTATAGATAATATATTACCATATATACAGAAGATATCACACACCCGAATATATATACTGCACTGATTATAGACTAATATATTACCATATATACAGAAGATATCACACACCCGAATATTATATACTGCCTGATTATAGAATAATATATTACCATATATACAGAAGATATCACACCCGAATATTTATACTGCACTGATTATAGACAATATATTACCATATATACAGAAGATATCACACACCCGAATTTATATACTGCACTGATTATAGATAATATATACCATATATACAGAATATATCACACACCCGAATATCATATACTGCACTGATTATAGAATAATATATTACTATTACAGAAATATCACACCCGAATATTATATACTGCATGATTATAGACTAATATATTACCATATATACAGAATATATCACACACCGAATATCATATACTGCACTGATTATAGAATAATATATTAATATTACAGAAGATATCACACACCCGAATATCATATACTGCACTGATTATAGATAATATATTACCATATATACAGAATATATCACACACCGAATATATATACTGCACTGATTATAGAATATATTACCATATATACAGAGATATCACACACCCGAATATCATATACTGCATGATTATAGAATAATATATTACCATTAACAGAATATATCACACACCCGAATATCATATACTGCATGATTATAGAATAATAATTACCATATATACAGAAGATATCACACACCCGAATATTATATACGCAGTGTTATAGACTAATATATTACCATATATACAGAATATATCACACACCGAATATCTATACTGCACTGATTATGAATAATATATTACCATATATACAGAAGATATCACACACCGAATATATATACTGCATGATTATAGACTAATATATTACCATATATACAGAAGATATCACACACCGAATATTATATACTGCACTGATTATGACCAATATTTACCATATATACAGAAGATATCACCACCCAAATATCATATACTGCACTGATTATAGATAATATATTACCATATATACAGAATATACACACCGAATATATATACTGCATGATTATAGACTAATATATTATATACAGAATATATCACACACCCGAATATATTACTGCACTGATTATAGACTAATATATTACCATATATACAGAATATATCACACCGAATATCATATACTGCACTGATTATAGACTAATATATTATATACAGAATATATCACACACCCGAAATTATATACTGCACTGATTATAGACTAATAGATTACCATATATACAGAATATCACACACCCGAATATATCATAACTGCACTGATTATAGAATAATAATTACCATATATACAGAAGATATCACACCCGATATTATATACTGCCTGATTATAGAATATATATATTACCATATATACAGAAGATATCACACACCCGAATATCATATACTGCACTGATTATAGAATAATTATATTACCATATATACAGAAGATATCACACACCCGAATATCATATACTGCACTGATTATAGACTAATATATTACCATATATACAGAAGATATCACACACCGAATTCATATACTGCACTGATTATAGAATAATATATTACCATATATAAGAGATATCACACCCGAATATCATATACTGCACTGATTATAGAATAATATATTTACCATATACCGAAGATATCACACACCCGAATATCATATACTGCACTGATATAGACTAATATATTACCATATATACAGAGATATCACCACCGAATATCATTAACTGCATGATTATAGAATAATATATTACCATATATAAGAAGATATCACACCCGAATATATATACTGCACTGATTATAGAATAATATATTACCATATATACAGAAGATATCACACACCCGAATATCATATACTGCACTGATTATAGACTAATATATTACCATATATACAGAAGATATCACACACCCGAATATTATATACTGCATGATTATAGACCAATATATTACCATATAGACAGATATATCACACCCGAATATCATATACTGCACTGATTATAGACTAATATATTATATACAGAATATATCACACACCCAAATATATATACTGCACTGATTATAGACTAATATATTACCATATATACAGAATATATCACACCCGAATATCATATACTGCACTGATTATAGACTAATATATTATATACAGAATATATCACACACCTGAATATTATATACTGCACTGATTATAGACTAATATAGTACCATATATACAGAATATATCACACCCGAATATCATATACTGCACTGATTATAGAATAATATATTACCATATATACAGAAGATATCACACCCGAATATTATATACTGCCTGATTATAGAATAATATATTACCATATAATAGAGATATCACACACCCGAATATCATATACTGCACTGATTATAGAATAATATATACCATATAACAGAAGATATCACACACCCGAATATCATATACTGCCTGATTATAGAATAATATTTACCATATATACAGAAGATATCACACACCCGAATATCATATACTGCACTGATTATAGACTAATATATTACCATATATAGAAGATATCACACCGAATATCATATACTGCACTGATTATAGAATATATATTACCATATATACAGAAGATATCACACACCCGAATATCATATACTGCACTGATTATAGACTAATATATTACCATATATACAGAAATATCACACACCCGAATATCATATACTGCACTGATTATAGACTAATATATTACCATATATACAGAAGATATCACACCCGAATATTATATACTGCACTGATTATAGACCAATATATTACCATATATACAGAAGATATCACACACACCAAATATCATATACTGCACTGATTATAGACTAATATATTACCATATATACAGAATATATCACACACCGAATATCATATACTGCACTGATTATAGACTAATATATTATATACAGAAGATATCACACACCCAAATATCATATACTGCACTGATTATAGACTAATATATTACCATATATACAGAATATATCACACCCGAATATCATATACTGCACTGATTATAGACTAATATATTATATACAGAATATATCACACACCCGAATATCATATACTGCACTGATTATAGACTAATATATTACCATATATACAGAATATATCACACCCGAATATTATATACTGCACTGATTATAGAATAATATATTACCATATATACAGAAGATATCACACCCGAATATTATATACTGCACTGATTATAGAATAATATATTACCATATATACAGAAGATATCACACACCCGAATATTATATACTGCACTGATTATAGACTAATAGATTACCATATATACAGAATATATCACACCCGAATATTATATACTGCACTGATTATAGAATAATATATTACCATATATACAGAAGATATCACACCCGAATATTATATACTGCACTGATTATAGAATAATATATTACCATATATACAGAAGATATCACACACCCGAATATTATATACTGCACTGATTATAGAATTATATATTACCATATATACAGAAGATATCACACCCGAATATTATTTACTGCACTGATTATAGACTAATAGATTACCATATATACAGAATATATCACACACCCGAATATTATATACTGCACTGATTATAGACTAATATATTATATACAGAATATATCACACCCGAATATCATATACTGCACTGATTATAGACTAATAGATTACCATATATACAGAATATATCACACACCCGAATATTATATACTGCACTGATTATAGACTAATATATTATATACAGAATATATCACACACCCGAATATCATATACTGCACTGATTATAGACTAATATATTATATACAGAATATATCCACACCCGAATATTATATACTGCACTGATTATAGAATAATATATTACCATATATACAGAAGATATCACACACCCGAATATTATATACTGCACTGATTATAGACTAATATATTACCATATATACAGAAGATATCACACCCGAATATTATATACTGCACTGATTATAGACTAATATATTATATACAGAATATATCACACACCCGAATATCATATACTGCACTGATTATAGAATAATATATTACCATATATACAGAATATATCACACACCCGAATATCATATACTGCACTGATTATAGACTAATAGATGGAGGATATTATACATTAGAAAACTATATACTGCACTGACCACAGACTAATATATTATAAATAGAAGATATCACACACCCAAATATTATATACTGCACTGACTATAGATTAATATGGTATGTAGGGAATATTATACGCTAGAAAATTATACACTGACTAACATATTATACTGAATATAGAAGATATTATATTCTACAATATTATATACTGCACTAATTATAGACTAATATTATATAGCAAAGTGAAGCCAGCCCCCGCTGATATTCCACAGAGGAGACGAGTAGTGATAATTAAATCAATCCGCTGTGAATCGATTTGAAATCAAATTTCATGAAATTTGCAGGTCCTGGTAAATTCGGATAATTTCAATTTGAGTGGATCACTAAAAAAAATTCCTGATGCGATTTCACACATTGCCAAATATTATACCACCCAGAGAGCGAGGTCCCATGATATCAGGTGGGCTTCCCCATAATGCCTTGTAGCTATTACATCACATGGTTTAGTGCAGCCAAACAGGTGGAACTATAACAGCCACTATAAAAGATGAGGCAGGGAAAGCAGAGGCCGTTTTCTTGTTTTACACTATAGTGATGGGAGGTCAGAGCGCACAGATCATTATTGATTGATTTAGGTCATTTTCTATCCCTGATTGTGGTGTACTACTACAGTGCTGAAGGACATAGAAAATGGGAGTGGTAGTCTCAGTCTGTAAATGATCATTCAGATTTAGATGATGTAACATGGCGTGGTGCGGTAGCCAAGTGCAAGGTACTCGTCTGTTGCGCCCCGGCATGTTACATGAAGGTGGGGGTCCTGGCTGGGTGTGTGGACTTGTGCTGTGGGGGTGCTATGTCCTTGGAGGCCGCATGTAAGCAGTGACATTGGTTTGCCAGGACCAGGTGTTGGACAATTCAATGAGGGAGACCACCAGTCAAAAATAAACTTTTTACTCAACGATAACTGGGAAGGGATTATATACAGGAAAGAGGGGGCACATATCTTGATGAACATTTCTTTCACAATTCGGAGCATTTTCCACACAGATTCCTTCCTCTTTTTTCTCCTAGGCTGGAGTCACACACAACGTATAAAAATACGGTCTGTTTTTCACGTACCAGAATCGCACAAATGTTTTATGAACAGTGATCCGTATGTCATCCGATTGTAATGTGAGGAAGCGATTTTCTCGCATCTAAGCATCCGTGTGACATCTGTTTTGCATCCGTTATGGCGAGATTTTCTCGCTGGCTTGCAAAACGGACATATAATGTATCCCAATGACAGGTTTTAAAACACAAACTAAAGAATAGATATATACACATAGAATACACATATATATATACGCATGTCATTGAGACACACACAATATATTATATATTATATATATTTTTATAGTTCATACACTTCTACGTAGCATAATAGCCGCTAATTCAATTGCCGACTTCAGTAAAATCATTACCGAACCCGACATGAAATGACACATGGTTTACATACAGTAAACCATTTCATTTCATTTGGTTTTATATATGTTTTTGACTAATAATTAGATTAGTGTATGTGTGTGAAAAATTTAGGACATGTAGGTGTTAAGTTAACGGGTAAATTCGTTGAAATAAAATGCGTGGGCTCCCGCTGTATTTTCTCCGCCAGACAGGGAAAGCCAGTGACTAAGGACAGATATTAATAGCCTAGAGAGGGACCATGGTTTGTGGGCCCCCCTGGCTACAAACATCTGGCCCCAGCCACCCCAGAAAAGGCACATCTATAAGATGCACCTTTTTTGGCACTTAGCCTCTCTCTTCCCACGCTTATCAGTTAATCTCCGGTCAGCCGGGGCGCCTGCGCAGACATGATTTCATTCATTCTGCAGTGGTTTATAGCCGGGCCGGTAGCATTAGCACCGGTCCCGGTTGTTAACTAGTTAACCCCTTGTGATGGATTGCAGCGTGGGACCTGACTGAATGGTGGAGAGGTAGGGATATTGTTGTTTTTTTATTTATTTTTTGGCTACAGGAGAACAAGGGATTCAGGTGGATTGGCAGCATAATAAATTTGGTCAAAAACTTTGTGTAACTATTTGATTAAAATAATTTTTTATTAATGTGTGTGTCTTTTTTAACCCTTTACTACAATAGGATTAATAATGGACAGTTGTCTTATTGACACCTCTCCATTATTAACCCGGATTAATGTCACCTTTCAATAGTAAGGTGACATTACCCCTTATTAACCCACGAGCCACCACTAAAGGCAATGGGAATAGAGAGGCTAAGTGCCAGAAAAGGTGCATCTTATAGATGTGCCTTTTCTGGGGTGGCTGGGTCCAGATGTTTGTAGCCAGGGGGGGCCCAAAAACCATGGTCCCTCTCTAGGCTATTAATATCTGTTCTCAGTCACTGACTTTCCCTCTCTGGCAGAGAAAATTGTGCGGGAGCCCACGCAATTTGTTTCCGCGGTTATAGCCTTTAATTTAACCCCTACAGTTCCAAATTTTTCCTAACACAAACTAATAAATTTATTTAACACTGACATATATAGATCGTTTTGATATGACAATGGCTTACTATATGTAAACCATGTGTCATATCATGTCGGGTTCTGTAATGATTTTACAGAAGCCGGCCATTGATTTAGCGGCTATTATGCTATGTAGAACTCTATGAACTATAAATATATATATATATTTATGTGTGTTTCAATGACACGTATATATATATATATTCTATGTGTATATATCTATTCTTCGATTCTATATTAAACTTGTCACTGTGATTTTACAGTATTATTATTTATTATTATAGCGCCATTTATTCCATGGCGCTTTACATGTGAGGAGGGGTATACATAATAAATACAAGTACAGTAATCTTAAACAAAACAAGTTACGAATGGTACAGGAGGAGAGAGGACCCTGCCCGCAAGGGCTCACAATCTACAAGGGATGGTGAGGATACAGTAGGCGAGGGTAGCATAGCGCACTGAATTGCCGGCTTTTCTAAAGGACACCCGTGCGTATTTCTCGCAAGTGACACGTGTGGTCTGTGTGTAATCCGTATTTTTCTCACCCCCATAGACTTGCATTAGCATATTACAGGCATAATACGGTGACAATCGCAGCATGCTGCGATTTTCTCAGCCCGTATAATAGGGCCGAGAAAAAAAAATCGGCTGATGGGAGCTGACTCATAGATTAACATTGGTCCGAGTGCTATGCGATTTTTTCTCGCATAGCACTCGTCCGTATTTCTCGCTAGTGTGTCTCCGGCCTTATTCTCTCTCTTCACCTTTCCTCTTTACTTCACCACAGCTCAGCTCAGTACTACAGACCAGTTTCTAGGAGTAATATGCTCAACCCGCAGTCCTGCATCCTTTTCCCCTTAGGAAAGCTACTTTGCCAGTATGGCCTTTACTTATCTCTTTTGCCTCTGACACTTTGGAACTCCTGTCTCTTACCCTTTCAGCTTTTCCCATCCCACTATGGGCTAGTCCCAAACATTAACTCTTGCTTTCCCTACTCTCAAACAACACACATCACTAACTCCATTACCACATAGTACAATTCACATTACAATAACACTTATTCTTCAAGGGGGAAAAGCAAGTAATATGTCCATTTCCCCTTCTTTAATGAAGGCCATCCTCGGTCGTCTGGAACCTGCAAGACACCAACACGCCTTGTCATCACACAACAAACACTTAAACAATGTAGAGTCCTCTACATCTCATAACGTATCACTGACCCTGTCCTACTCGGTTAGGACACTGGAACTTACAACCGTCTGAGTCCTTGTTGTTTTCTCCTAACCCAGCACCACTCCTTTGGACTGATTTGCACCACTGAACAAGGGCCCTTGAGCCAACAATACAATTCTTTTCCCTTTAAGGGTAGCCCTTTTCACCATGGGCACAGTCCATTATCCTCCCATCAGTCCATAGGAAGGGGACACAGTCCTTCAACTCCACTTCTGTCCACGAGACAGGTACACATGTGTAGCCCAGCTACGCAGGCACACATAAAAATCCAGGAGAGTGCACAGGAAGGTAACAGCAACGCTTGATATTCATTCACTGTCACTCACACTTTCAGACACACCCATCTGAGATATAAGGGGGAGTGACACGTAGTGATGAGATTTTGGTGTTCAGTCAGTCGACCTAGGAGGGAGAGTAGTGGAATCTGGTCCTGTCTTTGAACAGATCAGCTCAGTTCCAGTCCAGTCTGGACTTGGAAGATACTGAGGGCTGCTCAGCGAGCCCTAGGAGAAGTCTGACCTCACCATTGAAAGCTACAAGTGCTTATGTTAAGAGCGTGAAGCAGGGCGAAGGGCATAGTGGAGAAGTTAGAGAAGTGCTACAGGTATTGGATTACCTGCACTAAATTGCCGGACACCGGGGTCCGAAGCGTTGCTACAGTTTCAAGCTTAGTAACAAGAAAACCGGAGGCATCTGGACTACAGGTCGCAGAGAGCAGCCCTAAGTGTCAATACGTAACCGGAGTCAGGTGGAACAGGGACTTTGAGTCAAGTGCACGACAAAAGTAAGGACTTAGTTTCATCACTTAGAAGGCTCCACCACAATGTTGGCCGGGCAGTACAGCTATTGAGAAAGCTGGAGATTCGGAGTTAACTTCGCTTCAGGCAAGTTGGACTCACAAGTATATGGAAGTTAAGGAGGCCTCTAACCTGCTCAGCTGTTACCCGAATGTGCACTCTCCACCCCGACCAGCTTCCTGGGATCTGCATAAACCATCTACCAGTAAAAGGTATGAAAAGAAGCTGTATTGTGTGTGACTGAATTCTTATCCACACCCTGCATCATCACCATAGACTTCCAGGGACCCGTCTCACCTGTGGGAGACTTACTACCAAGCTGCCCATAACATCCCCTGTGAAGACCCTTACAGCAGCGCTGGTACAATTTACCAGAAACCACAGGTGGCGTCACAAACTATTACAAATCCCCTGTATATATCCCCTATCGCACGACCGCCAGGGCCACGGACCGAGCCACCGCTACCAGTGACAACTCCCATAGATCTCCATGGGCTCGGCTCCGAGTACCCCATAGTCCTGGTATCCACAATTGTGGTGCGTGGTCGGAACAACTTTTTGGCGTCACGAACAGGATGCGAAGCTTGCAATTGTGAGTCCTGTGTGCCTATATTGAACTGTTTGGTGAAAAAGACTGTGTGTCACTTTTGGCGCCAAATTCCGCCATTTTACCGCCAAGTTCGCGCCCTGAGGCGCTGGTGAAGAAGGTGGGCGTGCATTCGTGGGCGTGTACCCCCCTGAGGCGCGAAAGATATGGCCGCCCTCTCCAAATGTTACTATAATGTGCGGTCCTGCCCCACTGCTAAAGAAATCCGCCTCCTCTTCATCCTCTATCCGAAGAGAAGGAGACGCAAATCCCGCCTCCACGGAAGAGACCAGATTGTTCCTGATGGAAACTACAGTCTGGCCTGGGACGAGATGGCGGAAAGACAGGAGATCCCGAAATCACTGCTGAAGAAGGCTGAGGGACGACCGGAGGATACTACCAAAAGTGCTGTACCTGATCCCACCGATGCGGAGGTGGAGGCGAAGGAGGCTGAGGAGGTCCTGCCCGTCCGGAGTGCCAGCCAAGCCAGGAGGCCACAGCAGAGTATGGATCCCCAGTGAGATCACCGGAGGGGTCCCAGCCGTCATTGCCAGAAATCGACTGGGGTGAGATGGAGCGTCTGGACGACATGACTTACGACCTCCAGACCGGAAATGCCTGGCAGTACTGCGAGAGAGTGAAACGGCAGCAGGAGGAAGAGAGGAATATACAGCGGGCCCGACAACGACAGCATGAGGAGTTCATCGCTGACAAGGAAAGCGTACGCCGAGAAAAAGGTACCCGACGGGAACCGCGGCGGCAGGGGTGTGTTACCGAGTTCCAGCTCCGCAAGGGCTGGGGCTTCATCCGCGAGCCAGGCCTCTATCCAGGGGTCTTTCTAAGACGCAGGGACGTAGAGTCCCACCTGCCCATCGGTCATCCTGGGAGGGACCTGATAAATGGGATATTGTGAGCTACACCCGTCACTGGGGTATGAAGGGGTGGTATGCCCTGAACGTCTCCATCGTTAGAGACCCCGTCCCCGACGCCGGTACCGAGGCGTCCCAGTTCCGAGCTCCCACCGCACCGGGCCGTGCACCAGCATCGCAATCGGCGACCTGCTCTACATCGCAATCGGCGACCTGCTCTACATCGCAATTGGCGACCTACCCAGCATCGCAATCAGCGATCTACACTGCATCACACACGGCGACCTACTCTGCATCACCCTATTCTGCATCGCAAGTAAATGTGGCTCTTGCAGCGACGCAAACCGTGTCTTACCGCAGGGACATACCCGTTGGGTCCCCGTTAAAACAAGAACTGTGGCTCCGCAAACACTGATATCGGGCCATGACTTATTTGTAATGCGTTCTAAGGAACATCGCGTCGTTCCAGCCCCAGGAGTGGAAGACGTCATTGAGAGTTGTAAAAGTGAAGACCGGTAGGACCCAGACAGGGGTTTACCGCATCTAAGAAATGTATAAAGTTTAAAGAAAAATTTGCCATTTTTGCACTTTATTACTGTGGATGTATAGTGTTTACATAGTGAGTAGAATACCCGGCTGGGTACAAGGAAAAGAATTTGAAAAGTTAAATAATAAATGTGATGATTGCAAAGTTGCATAGAGTACCCCGGTTGGGTAAAGCAAGTAAATACAGTTAAATTATAATACTTGAAGTATATATGTGTTTAACCATGCCAATGGACTGAGAGGCTGTGGACTGTGCCAGCCCAAGAACTTTCCTTGTAAATAGTTGCACTACGGTGCATTATCTTGGTTTTACACGAAACCACTACTCTCTACCTCTGAAGAAAAACCCGTATGGTGGGCCTAGAGTGAGGTCTGCAGTCAGAAGTCCTGCAGCCCACCCAGGACCCACGTGGGAGGTTTTTGGTGCGGGTCCTCCACAAGAATATTGTCTTATACTGTGAATATTTACGAGAAAAATGCTTTGATACTTTTGTATTTTTCTAATGTACAAATTGTAACGTTAAAGAATCCGTACCTCCCGGATGGGATGAGTTAAAAATGTTATGTTTAATGCAAAACAAAAATGTTTTTCTTTTTCTCTTTTACAGCCCGGGAGTGCTGTGTTTTACCAAGGGGGGATGTGTAGCCCAGCTACGCAGGCACACATAAAAATCCAGGAGAGTGCACAGGAAGGTAACAGCAACGCTTGATATTCATTCACTGTCACTCACACTTTCAGACACACCCATCTGAGATATAAGGGGGAGTGACACGTAGTGATGAGATTTTGGTGTTCAGTCAGTCGACCTAGGAGGGAGAGTAGTGGAATCTGGTCCTGTCTTTGAACAGATCAGCTCAGTTCCAGTCCAGTCCGGACTTGGAAGATACTGAGGGCTGCTCAGCGAGCCCTAGGAGAAGTCTGACCTCGCCATTGAAAGCTACAAGTGCTTATGTTAAGAGCGTGAAGCAGGGCGAAGGGCATAGTGGAGAAGTTAGAGAAGTGCTACAGGTATTGGATTACCTGCACTAAATTGCCGGACATCGGGGTCCGAAGCGTTGCTACAGTTTCAAGCTTAGTAACAAGAAAACCGGAGGCATCTGGACTACAGGTCGCAGAGAGCAGCCCTAAGTGTCAATACGTAACCGGAGTCAGGTGGAACAGGGACTTTGAGTCAAGTGCACGACAAAAGTAAGGACTTAGTTTCATCACTTAGAAGGCTCCACCACAATGTTGGCCGGGCAGTACAGCTATTGAGAAAGCTGGAGATTCGGAGTTAACTTCGCTTCAGGCAAGTTGGACTCACAAGTATATGGAAGTTAAGGAGGCCTCTAACCTGCTCAGCTGTTACCCGAATGTGCACTCTCCACCCCAACCAGCTTCCCGGGATCTGCATGAACCATCTACCAGTAAAAGGTATGAAAAGAAGCTGTATTGTGTGTGACTGAATTCTTATCCACACCCTGCATCATCACCATAGACTTCCAGGGACCCGTCTCACCTGTGGGAGACTTACTACCAAGCTGCCCCATAACATCCCCTGTGAAGACCCTTACAGCAGCGCTGGTACAATTTACCAGAAACCACAGGTGGCGTCACGAACTATTACAAATCCCCTGTAAATATCCCCTATCGCACGACCGCCAGGGCCACGGACCGAGCCACCGCTACCAGTGACAACTCCCATAGATTTCCATGGGCTCGGCTCCGAGTACCCCATAGCCCTGGTATCCACAATTGTGGTGCGTGGTCGGAACACACACATAGTCACTTATGGATAATGTCCATTCTGGAGTAGGTTCAATCCTCGACTGAGGGTGTAAGACCCTCCAGAGGCTGATTGGGTTTTTGCGGACGTCAAGGGTCTTCCTGAAGCAGCCCGGTCCCGGCTATGAAAACTTGGGCGGACACTTTTCTAGAGAGGCAAATTGAGGTACCGGCCTTGAATCATCTAGGATATCAGGGACAGGAGATGCCCTTTTTCACCAATCGGCTCGGTCGGACGTTTGGGTTCCCACCTCTTCTATGTAACGCTGTAGGGATTCTTCCTCCTTTCAGGCTCCACTGCTGGAGCCTACTAAATTACTCCTACTATGCTGCTGGTTTCTCCACTAAAAGTCCTCCTCCTCCAATCTTTTAGCTTCTTCATAGATAGCAGGGCAAATTACCACCCCGTGTGGCGCCACGTTTTACAAAAGGTGACCAAACATAAAGACTGTGCAATTGATACCTTTACCATTGCTCATTTCTCGTAGACTTGATTTCTGGTTCCCTGCTCGTTGATGAATCCGTATCCCTTGATGTGGTTGAACTCCAGAACCCTTTTTGGATATTCTATACACTCCCAGGCCAGAGCATCTGCCCTCATGGGTTCTTCCAAAACATTTATTTCAGCCTGTGGCCCTCGGATTCCTGAGCGTTTCTATTTACCAGAGGTGAGGGGCCCCACATCCCATGGTTCTAGTCAAATTCAGTGGGTCGTGGTCTCTTAGGGTGTTCTGGGGCGGGAGTTGTTGTGCCCTTATCTTCCTCTCTAAGAGCAACACTCTCTCCGTCACCCTCCCTAAGGTCCCCAAATGAATCCAGGGATGGGATTTCACTGTCCACTTCGGATGGGGCTGACCCTGCTGGGATCGGCCGTTCCGCTACAGAGGGACCTAAGAGAGGTGGCACTTGGACTTCAGCTGGCATCCGGTTCCAGTATTGTACATGGAGTTTATGCATGTAGAACCCCATTCTTAGCTGTGGAATGGTGTTCCACTGAATCGAAACTGGTGGCGCCACCAACTGACCTGCATAAACGTTCCTCGGCCGACTACTTCCTTCAGTGGCCCCTGGGATCACGAGGTGAATCCTCTCCTCCACTCTGCAGATATCTTCATCAGCGATTCTTCAGCAATACCACTCTCCAGTATAGTTCTGTCCATGACTTCGCAGACATAGCCTTAAGGCCCCTTTACACTAAGCGAGATCGCTGAAGTTCACCGATTTTGTGACGCAGCAGTGACCTAGCCAGCGATCTCGTTTAGTGTGACACTCAGCGACGATCAGCCCCCCTGCTGGGTGTCGCTGATCGTCGCTGAATGTCCTGGACCATTTTTTGATCGCTGGCCAGAGCGCATCGCTGCGTGTTGACAGGTGGGAGACCAGCGATCAGCCAGCCGTAGATGGTAACTAAGGTAAACATTGGGTTTCCAGGCGCCGGGTGGCACCTGGAAACCCGATGTGTACGTTAGATACCAGCGCGCTGATGCAGGGGAGCTGATAACCAAGGTACACAGCGGGTTTCTAAGCACCGAGCGGTGCCTAGAAACCCGATGTGTACCTGGTTACCAGCTCCCTGCACCAGCGCGCTGGTATCTAAGGTACACTGCGGTAACTAAGCGACGTGCTTCGCTTGTTACCGGCATAGTCGCTGTCCTGATCGCTGCCTGTTTGGCAGCTCAGCAGCGATCATGTAGCGACACACCAGCGATCCAGACAAGTGCATATCGTTGTCGTATTGCTGGTGAGTTGTTATGTGTAACGGGACCCTTACAGTTTTTCTCCGGATTTCAGTTGCAGGCAAAATTGCGCCCGCTGGTCACTCACCGCGCTCTTCCTGTCCAAACCACTCCATATTTATGGGGGCCATACTCGTTATGTGACAGGCACCTCTTCTGTCACTCCTGATGACTCCACCATTGGATACGCCTCCTGCACTCGCCGCTCCTCACCTGATAGGCCATATTTGATTCTGAATCGTACCCTCCTCTGGAACTCGAATCTCCTTCTGGGCCGGATCCTGACGTCAGCACATCCCTTCTTCGGGGTGAACACTTCAGTGGGTGGCACATTTTCGCACTCTAGGGTGCCATCCACTCTCATGATGGGCCGTACTTCTCCACTTCAGACCACAGGCCGTCGTTATCTTGGATCCATGCTGCTGTCTGCCAACTTAGGTCATTTGGTTTCAGACTCATGTCTGTGTCACCGTTTACCATTTTAGAATCAATAGGTGGAGCCATTTTAGGTCGCTTGCCTTCAGGTGCTTTTCCCTCAGCGCCATGGGCATTCTCTTCCCAGAATTCTTTATGGAAGATACTCACATCCTCCCGACTACGTCAAATGTAACGATGCCCGGGGCGAGGGTGTGGGAGAGGGCCTCATCATCCACGCACATTACAGAGACTTGAGTGCTGTGATGTGAATGTGAGATCTCCACAGTCCCTCTTATGTACTTAGCGCAGTACCATCTCGCTTTAAATCAGGAAACCAAACCAGCTGTTGCAAACTGTCCTTTTTATAGGTTACATGATCTTCAGTCCATTCTTCACAATACACCGCTTCTTCCACAACGTTACAGATAGCACTTTGTTCCCAGCAACAAAGGCAACAAAATATAGGGAGACCGTTGGATTGCCTGCATCTTCCTGATATAGAGCCATAGTGTTTCAGGTGTGTCACTATGGCACCTCTACCCCACTTCTTGCTTAGTTCTGTCCTAAGGGCCGCTCTTAGAGGCAAAACCCCTATCTCAGTGCCCACAGCTACCTTTTTCCTATAAGGTCCCTTTAAGCTGGCCAGACTTATAAGCTTTCCTTGCCCGTAATGCTCTGCTGCCTCTGTAACTGTTAGGCTGGAGTCACACACACCGAGTAAAAAATCTGACCGTTTTAGTCGGTCGATAATCGGATTAAAATTTCATGAACATTGATGCGACTAGCATCCGATTTTTTGTAGTTGATGCGATTTAGTCGCATCTGACCGTAGTTGTCACATCCGATTTACATCCGAATTGCGAGAATTTCTCGCAGGCTTGCAAAAATGACATATAATGGATCCAAAAGAATAGTATTTAAATCACAATAGAAAGAATAGATATATACACATAGAACACATATATATATATATATACACACATGTCATTGTGAGTTGTATATATATATATATTTATAGTTCCTAGACTTCTACATACTGTAATAGCCGCTAATTCAATTGCCGGCTTTTGTGAAATCACAGAAGCCGACATGAAATGATACATTGTTTACACACAGTTAACCATGTAATTTCCTGTATTTTGATATATGGTTTGAACTTACAATTACATAAGTGTATGTGTACAAAATTTCAGACATGTAGGGGTTAATTAAAGGTGTAAATTCGTTGTAAAAAAAATGTGTCAAATCTCTAATTAGATTTGCCCTTTCTGGGGTGTCTGGGGGCAGATGTCAGTAGCCAGGGGGGGCACAAAAAAAATGTACCCTCCCTAGGCTATTATTATCTGCCCCCACTCGCTTGCTTTGTCTGTCTGGTGGAGAAAATACAGCGGGAACCCCCGCATTTTTTTTTACAACGAATTTACACCTTTAATTAACCCCTACATGTCTGAAATTTTGTACACATACACTTATGTAATTGTAAGTTCAAACCATATATCAAAATACAGGAAATGACATGGTTAACTGTGTCTAAACAATGTATCATTTCATGTCGGCTTCTGTGATTTCACAAAAGCCGGCAATTGAATTAGCGGCTATTACAGTATGTAGAAGTCTAGGAACTATAAATATATGTATATATATATTGTCACAATGACATATATATATATATATGTATATTATGTGTTCTTGTATATGTATTGATTCTATTCTTTAATAAAGCTGTCAGTGTGATTTTACAGTATAGCCGGGGATGAATTGCCGGCTTTTCTAAAGGACACCGATGCGATTTCATCGCAAGTCACACGTTGGGTCCGTTTGTAATCAGATTTTTCAGCGCTCCCATTGACTTGCATTGGCGATAGTCGACCCACAATCGGTGACAATCGCAGCATGCTGCGATTGCACACGGACGTTTAAAACGGACCACAAAAAATCTGATACTGGGAGCTGCTCCATAGATTAACATAGGCAGACTGCAATGCGATATTTCATCGTATTGCAGTCGTCCGATTCTGTCGCTAGTGTGACTCCAGCCTTACATCTTCATCTAGAGCCCACTATATTCCACCTCTGCTCCACCTGTCCTTTCACTTTCCTGACATTCACTCTCCTCAAACTTCCTATCTCCAAAATCTACACAGAGATCCCATATGCAAATTGCCTCTTCAGAGAAAAAGAGGACTTGAACTCTATAGCGCCACCTGTTGGAAGTAGCGATCCTACAAGTCACAATCAACCCTTTAAGGAATCTTGCAATATGTCTTAGGGTGAGTTTCCATGATCAGTAAACGCTGCGTGTTGGCGCTGTGTTGGCAGCGCAACGACGTCCGTTACAGCATAGTGGAGGGGATTTCAAGAAATCCCGTCTCCACTATGCGTAACAACACGCAGGCGGGAGACCTGCGTAAACAGACATGGCGCGTCTTTTCAGACCGCAGCATGTCCTAGCGTGTTGCGGCGACGTGCGTCGCCACAACAGAATTTCACACAGGGCTATGTAGCCCTGCGTTCTTTCCGGAGGTGTTCCGGAGGTGTCCTGAACACCTCCGGAAAGAGCGCGCGTCAGAAAGGGGGCGGGGCTTAGACGGAGCGGAATTTCCGCTCCGTCCAAAGCGCTGTGGTTCCGGACCGTGGAACCACAGCCTTAGGAAAAAAGCCAAATCAGTATCTCAATTTGCAGAGATCCCCAAATCCTCCTCCTCCTCACTATGGGCCGGCCCTACAGTTAACTCTGTAGGAACCTAACGCAAAGCAAGGCCATGTGGATAAAAACATTTTGCAATATCTTAGCATGATAAAAGACATAATTAAACACATTTGTGACACCCATATCATGCAGCAATGCTCACACCAGACCTTAGTTTTCTCTCTGCACACTGGACCATTTCTGATGACGTTCTGATAGGAACTGTCTCTTATTCCTTCAGCTTTTCCCCCTCCCACATTGGGTTAGTCCCAACCATTAACTCTTGCTTTCACTATACTCAAACAACACAAATAAGTAACTCCAGTAACACATAACACAATTCACATTACAATAAAACTTGTTCTTAAAAGGGGAAGCAAGGGCAATAATTCTGGCGTTTTTACTTTTTTCTCGTTACGCCGTTTAGCGATCGGGTTAATTATTTTTTTTAATTGATAGATCGGGCGACTCTGAACGCGGCGATACCAAATTTGATTTTTTTTATTGCTTTATTTTGAATGGGGCCAAGGGGGTGATTTAAAACTTTTATATTTTTTTAATTTTTTTTATATTTTTAAAAACTTTTTTTTAACTTTTGACATGCTTCAATATTCTCCGTGGGAGAATAGAAGCTGCCATAACCCGATCGGCTCTGCTACATACAGGCAATGATCAGATCACCTGTATGTAGCAGAATACCTGACTTGCTATGAGCGCCGACCTCTGGACGGGTGTCACAAATCACGCCGAGCCTCAATCACGTGACGGGGGTCACCGATGGGCGGGATTTCTGGCGTGCTTACCGGAAACGCGTGTTAAATGCCGCTGTCGGAGTTTAACAGCGACATTTAACGGGTTTACAGCCGCGGGTGGATCGCGATTCCACCCGCGGCTGTTGCGGGCACATGTCAGCTGTTCAAAACAGCTGATATGTGCCGGGAAAGATGTGGGCTCACCGCCGGAGCCCACATCAAAGGGATGGTGTCTGACATCGGCGTACTTTTATGCCCGATGCCAGAAAGGGGTTAATAAAAAAGAGGAGATGTTATATCTGCAGAGAAGCTGGCTCCATATTAATGTCTATAGATGTAGAATGGGAGGCGGGAAAAGCTCCTGTAGTGTAATGTGGAGGGGGCACATACTTTTGTCCATAAGAGGATGATATCATACATCAAACTTTTGCATTCTGCTCTCACCATAGATTAGTATTGTAATATTTGAGGAGGATTCTATAGAGCAGATTATATCATGCACTGTGGACAGATATGGTAGATAGATAATGCCGGGTCCTCCAAAGAGGAAGACTCTCTTTGTATCTGCTTCTGCTCTAGCAAAAACGTGAAGGCTTTGGTCATCTTGGGACTAATAATTAAAATAGTGTAATATGGTAATGTTGGCTATTTTTTATTTTATATGATGTTTCCCCGGTATACTCTACGCCATAATCCTGACCATAGGCTGATACTGGAGACGGAGGATCAATCATGGACGCTGATGGTAACCGACTTTTGCCTTCTTGCTCTTTTCTCCCCAGATGCTATTTGACATAAAAGGTTTGTGTTTTGCAGGAATTTTCGCTCGGACATGTCTCTTTCAGTCCCTCTGTCACTTTCTGCCCCCCTGGGAGGTGCCTCCTTCACTGGAGCTGAATTCCTAGGATAGTTCTTGAGCAGAAGAAAGGAGCAGAGAGCAGACACCTGCCCGGGCCTAACAGCTGGCCCTATTCTCCACTGTGTGAAAGCCATTCCAGCCCAGCGGCCTATTTACCCAGTCCTCCTGGGCCACAGAACCCGGGCGAAACCTACACGACAAAACAGTCCAATATCCATCAAAGACATTTCTCACAAGCCAATGCCTTCTTTTGTTTTTACGAATTCTCTGCAGGGAATTGCAAAAAAAACGACCCGGGTGCAAATATAGGGACGCCAATAGCTATGGGAAAACTATAGTGGTGAAAATACTATACAATATGGACACACACACTACTGGACAAAAGTGCGGAGAAAATGATGCAGAATAAGAAGCTTACAAAAATCGGAGTGTTAATCATTCAGTTTTATCAATTACCAAACTGAAGGAGAAATGTAAATCCCATCAGTATTTGGTCACCGTCTTTTGCCTTCATCACTTCTTCTCGTCATTTGCACGCAGTGTTTGAAGGAACTTGACAGGAGGTTGCTCCAAACATCTTGGAGAACCAACCTCAGATCTTCTCGTGCGGATCCTTCTGTCTCTTCATGTGATCCCAGACAGACTAAAGGATGTGAGATTGGGGTTCTGTTGGGTCCGGATCATCACTTCCACAACTCCTTGCTCTTCTTTACACTGAGGATAGTTCTTAATGACATTGGTTGGATGTTTGGTGCCGTTGTCCGGCTGCTGGAGCCGATCAGACGTCCCCCTGATGGTTTTGCATGATGGACAAGTATCTGCCCGTATTTCCCAGCATTGAGGACACCTTAATCCTGATCAAATCCCCAACTCCATTTGATGAACTGCAGTCCCGACCTTACAAGGACCCTCCACCAGCTTCACTGTAGTCTCACACCCTCATTATTGTGCTGCTCTCCAGCCCTTCATCTTTCTGTTACAGCCAAATATTTCACATTTTGACCCCTCAATACAGAGCACTGGCTGCTATTTTTCTGCACCCCAGTTTCTGTGTTTTTGTGCATAGCTGATTCACTTCGCCTTGTTTCCGTTTAGGAAGTATAGCTTTTCGGCTAAAATTCTTCTGTGTAGCCCTGGTATGTAAGGCACACAGGATCTGGAGAATGCACAGTAAGGTAACAGTTAAAGCTTGACACTCACTTACACTTCAGACACACCCACAGGGGTGTATAGGGGAGTGACGTGTAGTACAGGAGAGAGTCAGTCTAGCTTCCTGTCATCGTACAGAGCAGTCTAGCTTCCTGTCATCGTACAGAGCAGTCAGGGCTAGTTCTTCTCAGACAGTGAGGATTCCTGTCAGAGCTCTGGGTGAGCAGAAGATTAGTTCCTGTCAATTCAACGAAGTGGAGTCTAGTAACGGATGACTAGTTATCATCCCGAGTCTAGTCAGAGTTACCTTTTACTCAGTCTGAACTTTGAGGAAACTGAGAGTTACTCAGTGAGACCAAGGAAGAAAACTGACTTTCTATCTTCACGCTTCAGTGCTACATTGAAAGCAGAAGCAGGGCGAAGGGCATAGTGGGAAGGATTCAGAAGTGCCTCAAGGATCGGATTATCCTGCACATTGTCACCGGTCACTGGGGACCGAAGCGTCACTATAGCTCCAGGCATAGTGATAGAAAAGCCAGAGTCTTACTGGACCTTAGGTTGCAGAAAGCCGCCCTTAGAGTGCCAGTACGTAACCGAGTCAGGAGAACAAGACTTCTGAGTCCGGCGCGCGGCAAAAGAAAGTACTTAGTTCACCACTTATAAGGCTCTATCACAAAACTGACCGGGCAGTACAGCTAGTGGGAAAAGCTGAAAACTATAGAGTCAACTTAGCTACAGGCGAACTTGGACTCACTCATCATTTTGAAAGAGAAGGAGGCCTGTAACCTGCTCAACTGTTACCGCTACGTGCATTCATCCACCCCGAACAGCCTCCCTGGGACCTGCCTGAACAACTTGAAGTAAAAGGTATGGAAAGAAGCTTCTATGTGTGAGACTGAGTTATTTGATTGCATCCCTGCACAACCCCACCATAACTATCGACCTGAGGGAAGAGTCCCACCTGTAGGGGACCCGACATCTAGCTGCCTCACCATCCCCTCAGAGATCTACAGCAGCGCTGGTCTTAGTGATCAGAGAACTACAGGTGGCGTCACGAACTGTATATATATACCTATCCCCTGTAAATATTCCCCCAACATACGCCTGACCGCCAGGGCCACGGACCGAGCCACCGCTACCTGTGACAACCCCATAGACTTCCATGGGCTCGGCTCTGAGTACCCCATTGCTCTGGTAACCCACAATTGTGGTGCGGGTCAACACAACTTGGCGTCACGAACAGGATCCGAAACTTGCAGAATTGCGAGCCCTGTGTGCCTGTGGAGTGTTTTGGTGAAAAAGACTGTTGCTATTGTTTGGCGCCAAATACCGCCATATTTGCCGCCATATTCGCGCCCTGAGGCGCTGGAGAAGAAGGTGGGCGTACCTGAAAGAGCGCGCAAAGTCTTGGACACGCCCCCGGCTCTGACTCAGCGGCAGGTCCTGCGACAGGAAGTGAACGCTCTGACATCAGAGCGCCTGCGACGGAGGTCCTGTTCCTACTGCTGTGCCTGGGAAATAGCAGCTTCTGAAACCGGTAGGCTCCGTTTAACCAAGGGGGCGCTAATATGTTGCAACAACCGGCCGACAGTGCGGCCCCAGCCGGAGGACCCGACTCCGCACCGCGTGGCGTTGTAGCGCCAGATGGGGGCGCAAGCCCAGCACTCAGTCCGGTGGTCCCGCTCATGCCACTAACGCTTCCATATATGCCTGGGGCGAAATGGCTTCCCCAATACAGCGGCGAACCAGGCACTTTAGCAGGGTTCAAACGGAAGATATGCAGTGTCCTGGAAATGTACTCTATGTCTGAGAGGCAAAAAGCTGCAGTATTAATAGGGCAGCTAACTGGCGCTGCTGAGAGAGAAGTGGAGACTTGGGCTACCACGGACCAGGAGTTGGTGCCTGCAATCCTCTTAAAGTTACAGGCCATTTTTGAAGATCGCACCGAAACAGATCTCCGGATGGCATTCTATAACTGTTCACAGCAACCAAGTGACAGCATAAGGGACTATGCCTGCCGACTACAAGGGGCCCTGAGAGCCCTCAAGCAGGTTAATACCATAAGTGTCATTGATGAAAATAAGATGCTGAAAGAACAATTTGTGCAGGGACTGAGGTCCCAAGCGGAACGCAGAACTGTGAATTGGTGGTCTTTAGATCACCCTGATGCTACCTTTGATGCCCTAAAGGACATGGCAATAAAAGGGCTGCGGCCCCTGGGCAAACCTGAGATGGCAACCCAACATCGTCAGGGTGAAGTCACTCTGGAGCCGGCGGCAACCCCTTTTCCTCGCTAGTGGCCGAAACCACAACGCAGGTGACACCCCCTAGTGAATTGGACTGTCTGCGCTCAGAGGTGCGCCAGCTGACTAAAAATCTGGCTGCTGTGATGAGTGCCCTGCAGCTGCGGAAAGAGGAAGAAGGGAAGATCTTATTAGCTGATTGCCCAGAAGACGTCCCGTGGATGAACCGGAGAAGAAGGAAGACGTCGCCCCCCCGGAGGAGGACAACGCCACCCCCAGGAGCGACCTCTGATCAACACCCTCCTCGTCGGGAGATCACCTGTTACCGATGCAACCGGAAAGGTCATATGTCTCCACAGTGTCCTTTAAACGGGCAGAACCTGGGTCCGAGGGCCAACACCCAGGAGGAGACCCGTCAGGCCCCCTAGACTGGAACCGCAGGTATGTGGGTGGACGACCCTACCTGTTTATCATTCTAGATGGTATTGCTGTTCCGGCATTGTTAGACACTGGGTCTCAGGTGACCCTAATACCTGATGCCCTATATACTAAGTTCTGGTCAATGGACAGTCTTAAACCCCCGAGCCCTGACTTTACCGTGTATGCTTCTAATGGTCTTCCTGTAGAAGTACTCGGGACAAAATGTGTAGATGTGAAAGTGGTCAGAGAGGAGTTGAAAGACCAGGGGCTTCTGGTAGTAAAGACTGTAAATGAGGAGAACGGTTTAAATATAATTTTGGGTACTAACATTATCGGTAATTGTTTGGGAGAAGTTGTGTTCTTACTCCAACAGCTCGCTGAGATTGCCCGACCAAGGCAGAAAGGAGTAATCCAAAGAGAGATCCGGGCCCTGGTGTGTCAGCAGCAAGCGAAGCTTACAGACGGCGAAATTGGTAATGTACGGGTCACTGACTCGAATCCCATTGTGATACCCCCAATGAGTGAAATGATAATCTGGTGCAGGGCAGCCATAGGTCTGAGAGGACAGAATTACCAAGCTGTAGTAGAACCCCACCATTCAGAACATAGACCTACACTTATGACTGCTAGGGGAGTAGTGGAAGTGGTGAATGGAAGAGTACCGGTACGGCTTCTCAACTGGGGAGATGATGAGGTAAAGTTACCCCGTTATGCAACCATTGCTAAACTACATGCTGTTGACAATAATTCTATTCTCCCGGCTGAGTCCTTAGACTCCCGCCAAATAGCGGAGGACAATGACCCGGCAACTCAGGTGGCGGAATGGTGTCAGCAACTCCATGTTGGGACGGACACCACTCCCGCTCACCAGAAGCAAGGGGTATTACGGGTGGTGCAAGAGTACGCCCAAGTATTTAGCAAGAATCCACTTGATTTTGGGATAATTAAGGGAGTACAACATCATATCCCTACAGGCAGTCATCCTCCCATCAAAGAGCGGTATAGGCCTATACCCCCACCCATTATCAGAAGGCTAAGGAAATGTTGCGAGATATGAAAGAAGCCGGAGTAATCAGGGATAGTTGTAGTCCCTGGGCAGCACCTCTAGTCCTGGTTAGAAAAAAAGATGGTAGCTTGAGAATGTGTGTGGATTACAGGCAGGTGAACCGCATAACACATAAGGACGCATACCCGCTACCACGTATAGAGGAATCATTGGCTGCTCTGAAAACGGCTAACTACTTTTCTACCCTCGATCTGACTAGTGGTTACTGGCAAGTGGCTGTGGCTGAGGAGGATCGTGAGGAAAACGGCTTTCACCACCCCAATGGGGCTCTGTGAGTTCGACAGAATGCCGTTTGGGCTCAGCAGTGCCCCAGGAACATTTCAGAGAGTGATGGAGAACTGCCTGGGACATCTCAATTTTGAAACCGTGCTGCTATACCTAGACGACGTCATCGTGTATTCCAAGACATATGAGGACCATCTGAAGCACCTGGCAGAAGTATTTGAGTCCCTGTCCAGGTACGGGATGAAGTTGAAAACCCTCAAAATGCCATCTACTCAAACAGAAGGTACAATACTTGGGGCACATCGTCAGTTCGGAAGGAGTAGCGCCGGACCCAGAGAAAGTCACTGCCATCCAGAAGTGGCCGGAGCCGAAGAACCTCAAGGAAGTGCGACAGTTCCTGGGACTAACGGGTTACTACAGAAGGTTCGTGAAAGATTACACGAAGAAGGCAGCGCCTCTACAGGACCTCCTAGTAGGCCAATCCCTAAAGAGCAGAAATCCTCCCTTCAATTGGGGTAAGGAACAGGCTGAAGCATTCCAAAAGATGAAAGAGATCCTTACAGGCGATGAGATCTTGACGTATCCTGATTACAGCCAACCGTTCCTGCTGTACACCGATGCTAGTAATGAAGGTTTAGGAGCAGTTCTCAGTCAGAAGCAGAATGGCCAAGAAAAAGTCATCGCTTATGCCAGCAGAAAACTCAGGCCAACTGAGAGGAATCCGGAAAATTATAGCAGCTTCAAGCTGGAGTTTCTGGCGCTGGTCTGGGCCATTACTGAAAGATTTAAGCACTACCTGGCCTCCAACAAGTTCACGGCGTACACAGACAACAACCCGCTAACGCACCTGGAAACGGCCAAGTTGGGCACCATGGAGTAGCGTTGGATGGCTCGGTTGTCTAATTACCAGTTTACTATCAAGTACCGGGCAGGCCGAAAGAATGCTAATGCTGACGCATTGTCCCGAATGCCGCATGACTCTGACACGGAGGAAGAATCGGACGACCTGGAAGAAATTGAGCTACCTGCGTTCCATCGAAATGGGGTAGTCCACGAGCATCGAGTCTACAGAAAGCAGTATGGTGCAACGTTAAATCCTTTACCCCATCACAGCTGGAAAGAGACTCAGGACAGCGATCCAGTGGTCAGCCGTATCAAGGAGTTGTTAAGACAGGAAGGTTCCTCCTTGGAAAAAGATGCACCTATGTCAGCAAAGCTCCTGTGGAACGAGAGAAGCAGGTTATTCCTATACCGTGAGAAGTTGTGCAGGAGATACGTCAATCCCAGGACCCACGAGATGGTCTGGCAAATAGTGGTCCCCAAGGCAGACGTCCAAATGGTGTTGGAAGCATACCATGATCAAGCAGGACACTTTGGCTGGAGAAAGCTGGAGACCCTGTTGAGGTGCCGGTTCTACTGGGTAGGGATGCGCAGCTCCATTGAGAGGTGGTGTCGGAACTGTGGACCCTGTGGTCTCAGAAGAAAGGACTACGGTAGTCAGAGGGCACCCCTGCAGCCTATCCGGACGACTCGTCCCTTGGAGATTGTGGCCCTGGACCACGTCAAACTGTCGCCAAGTAGATCTGGATACTCATACGCCTTGACCATGGTGGACCATTACTCTAGATTTCTGGTGGTTGTACCAGTTAAGGATCAGACAGCAGTGACGGCAGCAAAAACCTTTCAAGCAAGCTTCTGCAGACCGCATGGGTATCCGGAGCAAGTATTAACCGATCAAGGACCTGCTTTCGAAGCTGATCTATTCAAGGAATTCTGTCACATGTATGGGTGTAAGAAAATTAGAACAACACCATACCATCCTCAAACCAACGGTCTTTGCGAGAAAATGAACCACATTGTCCTTGATTTGTTGAAATCCATACCGTTGGAAGACAGAAATCGATGGCCGGACTTACTACCTGATTTGGTTGACTTGTATAACCATATACCTGTAAGTTCCACTAACTGCACTCCAGCCTATCTTATGAGAGCAAGGCCCGGAAGACTACCAATGGATTTAGAACTTGAAGTGGTAGAACCAGAGGCAGATGACGCTATTGAAAACTGGGACATCAATCGGCAAGAGCAATACAGAAGAGTGCAAGTCTGTGTAGAAGAAAGTCTCAACAAGGTACGGGAAAAACAGGAAGATATTTACAACAGGAATGCTCCTGCCAAGCCTTTGATGCCTGGAGAAGTGGTATTGAAAAGGAAAAGGAAAATGCACAAATTGGATAACCAGTGGGAGCAAGAACCCTACGTCGTACAAGATTCCAAATATGACAATAGAAAAGTTTGTATCATCAGTAAGGACGGAGGAAGAACAACATCCACTGTGTCCAGAGACCATTTGAAATTGTGTCCAGAACCCTTAAAGTTTCGTGAAGAGAACTCTGTCATCAATCAAGAAGAAAGAAAAGAAGAGGTCATACACACGGATCTGGGAGATTTCCCTGCAGATTGGCTGAGACTGGGAGATGCTGTAATAATTCCGGTGTTGCAATTTTATCAGCCACAAGAGAAAGTTCTACCTCCAGTTGTGCCCATGGTGCCAGTTGAGCCAGTTCAGGAGTTACCTACTCCAGCAGCACCCCAACCTGCGGAACCTCAAGAGGAAGAATCATCGGAAGCAGCGCCCCATGCTATGGGAACCCCTGGTGAAGCTGACTCACACCGCCCAGCCATCAGTACGCTTGCCAGATCCATAGAAAGATTGAGGCAGTTCTATAGTTTGCCGTTATGTAGAACAGTTGGGTTAGAGATTAATATACCTGAAGCTACTCCACGTAGATCAGAACGTACAACGAAAGGGAAGATACCTATTCGTTATCAAAAGTAGTCCTAGCAAACTAGTTTACTAAGTATGGATAATTGTATAAAGTATTGTTATGATATGTAAATTACTTGAAAATGTTTCATGATGGACTCTGAGGCTGAGGACTGAGCCAGCCCAAGAACTGATCTTGTATATAGTTGCACTTTGTGCATTCTCTACCAGCACACCTACCTCTGAACATAAAACCCGTATGGTGAGGCACTGAGTGAGGTCTGCATTCAGATGTCCTGCAGCCCACCCAGGACCCACGTTGAGGGTTTGGTGCGGGTCCTTCACAAGAATATTGTCATCTATTTATATGAAAATGTCTATTTAGTATTTTGTATTTTTCTATGCCTATTGTTATACTGCAACGTTCAAGAAACCCGTACCTCCCGTATGGGAAGAGTTTAAAATGTTACTTGTTTAAATGGAAAACAAAATGTCTTTCTTCTTATATTTCACAGCCCGGGAGTGCTGTATTTTACCAAGGGGGAATGTGTAGCCCTGGTATGTAAGGCACACAGGATCTGGAGAATGCACAGTAAGGTAACAGTTAAAGCTTGACACTCACTTACACTTCAGACACACCCACAGGGGTGTATAGGGGAGTGACGTGTAGTACAGGAGAGAGTCAGTCTAGCTTCCTGTCATCGTACAGAGCAGTCTAGCTTCCTGTCATCGTACAGAGCAGTCAGGGCTAGTTCTTCTCAGACAGTGAGGATTCCTGTCAGAGCTCTGGGTGAGCAGAAGATTAGTTCCTGTCAATTCAACGAAGTGGAGTCTAGTAACGGATGACTAGTTATCATCCCGAGTCTAGTCAGAGTTACCTTTTACTCAGTCTGAACTTTGAGGAAACTGAGAGTTACTCAGTGAGACCAAGGAAGAAAACTGACTTTCTATCTTCACGCTTCAGTGCTACATTGAAAGCAGAAGCAGGGCGAAGGGCATAGTGGGAAGGATTCAGAAGTGCCTTAAGGATCGGATTATCCTGCACATTGTCACCGGTCACTGGGGACCGAAGCGTCACTATAGCTCCAGGCATAGTGATAGAAAAGCCAGAGTCTTACTGGACCTTAGGTTGCAGAAAGCCGCCCTTAGAGTGCCAGTACGTAACCGAGTCAGGAGAACAAGACTTCTGAGTCCGGCGCGCGGCAAAAGAAAGTACTTAGTTCACCACTTATAAGGCTCTATCACAAAACTGACCGGGCAGTACAGCTAGTGGGAAAAGCTGAAAACTATAGAGTCAACTTAGCTACAGGCGAACTTGGACTCACTCATCATTTTGAAAGAGAAGGAGGCCTGTAACCTGCTCAACTGTTACCGCTACGTGCATTCATCCACCCCGAACAGCCTCCCTGGGACCTGCCTGAACAACTTGAAGTAAAAGGTATGGAAAGAAGCTTCTATGTGTGAGACTGAGTTATTTGATTGCATCCCTGCACAACCCCACCATAACTATCGACCTGAGGGAAGAGTCCCACCTGTAGGGGACCCGACATCTAGCTGCCTCACCATCCCCTCAGAGATCTACAGCAGCGCTGGTCTTAGTGATCAGAGAACTACAGGTGGCGTCACGAACTGTATATATATACCTATCCCCTGTAAATATTCCCCCCAACATACGCCTGACCGCCAGGGCCACGGACCGAGCCACCGCTACCTGTGACAACCCCATAGACTTCCATGGGCTCGGCTCTGAGTACCCCATTGCTCTGGTAACCCACAATTGTGGTGCGGGTCAACACACTTCCATGGTGACCACATCTGGTCAGAAGTCTCTGAACAGTAGACGGGGGTAGCTGGGTCCCACTGGTTGCTGCCAGTTCTGAACTGATGGCACTGCTGGACATCTTCCAATTTCAAAGAGAAGTAAGAATGGCGTGTCTTTCAGCTGTTCCACTAAGTTTCATTGTCAGACCACGGTCTATAGTCCTCAACATTGCCCATTTTTTGGTGCTTCTACAAAAGAACTTGAACAGCACATCTTGAAAACCCCAGTCTACTTTGAATCTCTGTCCACAAGAGAACTTACTGATGCAGTATAACTACCTTGTGTTATGTTGCTTTGCTCTGCTTGCCATGGTGTGTGACCTGTAACACCAAAATGTCTTCCACAACCTCATTTTTGTAGCAGCGTTTGGCTGGTCCTCGCTCAGTTGTAAGCCTCCTGCCAGCTGTTTCTGTTTCAGTTAACAACTATTTCAACCAAAATATGAAAATGAGGCTGATTATCACCTGTTTGATATAATTGGTTAGTCATACACCTGACTATAATCCTAGAAAATCCTTGCCAGTCTACCTAGAAGATTTGATGCTGTTTTGAAGGTAACGGTTGGTCACACCACATATTGATTTGATCTAGATTTCTCTCCCGTTCATTCATATTGCATTTTATATTATTAACACTTCTATTTTTGGAAGCAGTCTTACTATGCAGCATTTTTTGCCTAAAATTTTCACACAGTATGACCGTCATCACCAAGCATCTGTTTAAAAAAAAGGTGCAAACAGGTTTTACAGTATATAATACAATACAACATAATCACAGTGTTATAAGCGCGACTAAATGAGTAACCGACTGGTCCATAAACAAGAAAGTAACTATACTAGGTGCAGAGCTTGCAATCACACATGGGCCCTGGAGCCTATAGGGGCCCAAATGGTCCCTGTGGCCCATATTAAAAGACAGTTACTGGTAAAGACCCATGATAGTTGGGGCCCCTATTGGAGATTTTGCATTGGGGACCACGGACTTCAAGTTATGCCGCTGTCCATAAGGATTGCGGACCCAGTCCCCAGGAGCTTATGGTCTACCAGGGAAGGAGATATTGAATCTGCTGATGTTGCAGTAGTTATTGTAGGCTTTTCTGAAAAGATGGGTTTTTCTCATTGCCTTTAAAGGTTTTGAAGATTGAAAAGAGTCTGACTGATTGGGGTAGCACATTCCAGAGAATGAGGGAAGCACGGGAGAAATCTTGAAGATGGTTTTTGTAAGGAGCAGATAGAAGGAGAGAAAAGATGAAGAACCTAAGAGGATAATAGGTGATATTTGGAGAGATTTTACATTTGGGATGTAGCAAGAAATTAGATTGTGGCTATATGGCAGGGATTATTTTATTTTTGAGTTTTTGTTTTTTTTTTTCTTGTTGTTTTTTAACACAGTGATCAGCTGCTTGGAAAGCGAAGGTGCCCGTGTGTCGATTATTCTCAATTTGGGAGCCAGCCAGCTGGTGTCAGAATAGGGTATGTTAGCTCCTTTTGGCTATGTTGGCTCACTATTTTTCCACACCACAGCTGCAACTCGACAACTACGGGAGTCCATGATCTAAAAAACTAATAGGTGCCATCATATTGGCAATCAGCAGAAGATTTCTAACCACAGCATGACTGACATCTAGTGGTCATAGGAGGCTGTGCACTGTGATAATGGCGGTGTGTGACTGAGGACATCTAGTGGTCAGCTGTAGTATTACACTCACTGAGGCGTAACTAATTGTGATCGAGTTAATGACTGGTCACATCATTATACGTCCCCACTAGCTGCTAGTTATCAGCTATTGTCAATTATGTCTCACCTCAGTTCAGGCAATTTTCCACTAATAAAAGCGTTTATTGCTCTTCACATGCTGTAAGCACAGATTTCTTCATTGCAAAACGGTCAACGTATTTCAATTTTTTGTTTTTCATTTCTTAAAGGGGTTGTCCATTATAGGAGACTTTTTTTTTACTTAAATGCTTGTATTTGGGGCTAAAAATTATTTTTTTTAGCAGGGATGAAGCTCTGCTGTGTGTAGCACAAGCGATCAGAAGATCACAGCTTCAAGTCTGTACATTATCTGTACATTATATGATAAAATCAATGGTGTCGTTCAACAGTACAACTCGTCCCGCAACAGAAAATGGCCCGGGAGTGAAGGGGATAAGGCCTGTGCTACACTGCAACTTTTTGCAGCACTTAAGTGGCAGCTGCAGTCCTCCAGCCAATTGCATGCAGCTCAATTTATTGCTTTGGACTGAAGCTGTAGCTAAATAGTTAAAATCAACCAGGAGGGTACAACAAAAAAAATCATGGCGTAGCCCACGCCAAAAAAATTGCAAAATCTCCCATTGGACTGTCAAAATGAGCTCACTGACAGATTCTTGGTTGACTCATCATTCTGAAGCCAGCAATAGAAAATGCAACAAGGAGATTGCAAAAGGCAAATGGAGCAAAATATGTAACGAAACCCAATTACATTAATGATTTTTAGGCAAAAACACATGCAGTTAGGTAGGAAAACAAATAATGTCTCCCTAGCTGGACAATCCTTTTAATGCTATCTTTATACAGAGGATTGGAGCTTTGTAGTGGTATGTGCACACAATGGTTTTTTTTCAGGCAGGCCGCTCCATTAAAAGCACCAAGAAAACACTTAAAAGAATGAACATATGAAACAACGCACTTGTTCACATGTTCAGGCTTTTGAAAGTCTTTTAACCACTTCAGGTTTTTAAAAACACCTACTGGTTAAAAAAAAAGTGACCAAGCCTTTTTTTTTTTTTTTTTTTTGCATTTTCTGCTATGAAGACGTTCTCTACTTTACAATACAAGACAATGGGAGCGCTGAAAAGATGGCCGGGTGTTTTCTTTTTACTACTTTGCCAGTTTTTGCTTAAAAAACCAACAGCGTTTTCTTCCTTGTTTAATGGAGTTAAAAAATAAAAAAAAATACAGAAAACGACAGTAAAGAAAGCAGCTACAAAAACGTTGAGAAAATGCATTAAAATAAATGAAAAAAAAAACAACGGACAAAAAAGGAGTGCGTGTGCGAACTACATTAATAGATACGAAGGTGCGGTCAGAAAACCAGCCGAATCTCATATTTGTACACAATGGAGCCCCTTACCCTATAGCTCAGCGGGCGGCCTGAGCTTAAAAAAAAACAACAAAAAAACCTCTCTCCGCCCCTTTAACAAGGGTATTTCTAGCTTAATTCTCCTCAATTAGGGCAAATGGTTCCCACTTACGGCCATCTGAGAGCCGGGCTGGAGAATGGAGGGGTCAGGGGGTCAGGATCTGACTATAAATAGCAATCTGGGAACAGTTATTTGGGGAGAATTATTGAGAATTCAGAGATCGCTGTCATTCCGGGGCCCCGCGCGGACAGACGATTGTGGTAATAATAATATCTGTCCTTTAATGTTGGCGATTAGGCATTCCTACCACCCGGCAGATGTCACGGTTAAAGAGAAAAAAAAAAAAAAACTTTGCAGACACGTTAGGTTATGTGCAAACTGAGCTTTTCAAGGAGTTTTTAGAGCGCAAAACTGAGTGGAAAATTCTTCTCCAAAACTCTTCAAAAACGTTTACGTTTCTGCTGTGAAAAATAACTCCGAGCGCACCTACCCGCGTGTCTCACTTCCGGAAACCGACGGCGGTCTGTGTCCTGAAGCGGCTTTGTGGTCGTTTTCTGAGGTTGCCGCTGAGATCATTTCTCTAGTCTTTCCACCGTAGTGGTGAATGGCTTCCTAGTGCAAGTCCCCTGAAGAATGAACATGCTACTAGTAAGAAAAGACTGAACACCGCGCCCAGTAATGTGGTTTTTACATTGCCGTGCGCTATGTTCATTTTTTTTGCAGCGGTTTCGCAGCGCTTTTTCAGGTGGATGCTAGGTGAAGTTCACCTGGAAAAGCTGTTTTGTTCACAAACTATAGGAGTTTGTAGTGTAACAGAAAATGGCACACCATTATTTTATTTTATGGATAGGGCCTGCGTTACGGCTGAACCGCAGGTGTCCTGACCTAAACCAACAGCATCGTAACTCTATATAAGGGAGCGTTCAGATTAAGCGGTCTTTGTGCTCGCACGCTGGCGCACATGGACTATTTCCCGTGAGGACCACTGCAGCTTACACTTTTTTTAGTCTACTCTACGGATCAAAATAAAGTATGCAATGTAAAGGCAGCTCCTGACTTAGCGCAATGTGTAACTCCCCTCGAATCGAGTAACGTCTGCAATTTTCTAATACGGTCGTCTGAACCCTAATCGTGTCGTTTCAGGACAGGAGAGGTCTGGGAGGGAACGGTGGCTTTCATGGGTCCAGTACTCTTGAAGGCGTTCCATCTGTTTTTACTTTCATGGATAAAAAAAGTGCCCGTTATATTCCATGAAAACGTTCACGTGTCCATTTTTTTATTTTTTTTGCATAAATGGAAACTTGTCCAATTTTCATCTGATTTGCGGAACAAAGTCGCCCATTCAAGTTGATGGGTGTGTGAAAAAAAAAATACATAGCACTCAGAGGCCGTACGTGTGCCGTCCAGGCACCATCCTTTTTCACTGTCTAATTGGTAGGAGAATCTCAGAGAAGATATAGAGGACATATGTATATATATTTTTTGCTTTCATGAAAGCGGATGCCACACTGACACATGGACCAAAAATGGATGAAAAGACCTGCGTAGTCTCGAAAGCTTGCAATTTGTTACCATCTTTTCAGTTAGCCATTAAAAGGTATCAACCACTGAGGACTCTCAAGTCTAAATATTTTTTTATAAAAAAAAAAAATATTGATCACTCAAAAAAATAAAAAAAATACTCCTGACATGTGAAAGGATTAGGGATGAGCGGACGTGCTCGGATAAGGTGTTATCTGAGCATGCTCGAGTGCTAACCGAGTGACTCTGGCATGCTCAAAAAATACGTTTGCATCCCTGCGACTCCATGTCTCGCGGCTGTTCGAAAGCTGCAACATATGCAGGGATTGCCTGTTTGTTAGACAATCCCTACATGTGTAGCCACAAAACATGCAGCCGCTGGGACTCAAACATAGCATTCGAGCACGCTGAAGACAGTTGGTTAGTACCCAAGCATGCTGAGATAACATAGACGTTTTTTTTTTACACCTTTATTAGTTTCCCAAAGGGACCTATACCTATAATCACTTGAATGATTAAAATGTCACGACTCTGTTGTCTAGTGTCCCGGGACCAGGGGCTCCTTCCCTGTCCCTAACACTAGGGGGCGCCCTAGCTCACCCTACTCTCCGGATTACTTCTGAAGGTGAAGACGCCGGGGCCACGTTCCGTGCCTTAGCTCCTGAATCCGCCCTCAGTCTGTACCATTCCCCCACCCAGGGAAGAGGGGAGTAGTAGTGTACCATAATACACCAACCAGACTAATAAGGTAATATGAACAGGGATGAAGGAAAATTCCAATCATACAAATATACACACATATAACAGAGGAATGCACCGGGGAGTGGAGGATTGGGTTAAACCAAAGTAGGACAAGAAAGAGAATTAACACACATACAAATCCTAGCAACAGTCACAGATAAATCCACCAAACACCTTCTCCAATAACAACCAACAACCACCAGTCATGCAGCATAAGCTAGCTCTGAAAATGAGTGCTAGCCAGGGCCCAGATTATATAGGAGATGGGAGTGGCTAACAGAGAACATCTGAGCCTTAATGCAGGAAAGCTTCCAGGAGCTCTCAACTGAGCAGATTAACCCCTGCACTGCCAAAAGAAGCCTGTACCGTTTAATATGAAGGTGAAGTGCTTCTAATCAGTGCAGGAGTAGGAGAAATTTGATTCTGCAGTCTTCTTGTTCCTCTCTGTCGTGGTAAATCCTTGACATAAACACTGTAATAAACTTGGCAGACATGGGGTCTTCACTAGGTCCCTCAGCTACCGTGACAAAGACATTGGCACCTCACCTCACGATTATGTTTAGGGGGCAGAGATTGGAAAGGACACCTTAACAATTTCCAGTCTCTTAAATGCCACGACTGGCATCTAAGAGGATAAACTGTGGCGATCAGACTTGGGAGGCAGTTGTATAACACAGCGGGCACACATGCTACATAGATTAGGCTCCACTGCCTACACAGAATGCGCACATTCACCTTACATCCTTGTTGGACGCTCCATGTCCATGTCATTTGGCAGAATGGTCCCTGCCGGCTCTGTGGGACACGGCACTTGCCCAGGTTAGCCAAGTGCTGGCAACAGCCCTGTATTTACCACAAGTGACTACTATTATACTAGGCCATGGGATAGCTTGTAAGGCTGGTGTCACACTACCATAGAATACGGCTGAGTGCTATGCGAAAAGACATTGCATAGCACTCAGTCCGGTGTTAATCTATGGGGCAGCTCACATCACCTTTTATTTTCTCTGCCGTATTCAGCGTGCGTGTAAAATCATAGCATGTTGCGACTGTCACCGAGACTCACCAATGCAAGCCTATGGGTGTGAGAAAAAAATCGTACACCACCCGGACTATGCGAGTGCTGTCCTATTTTTATGCACCGATGTCCTTTGAAAAGCTGGCAATTCATCTGCCGTGTACTATAAAGTCACACACGAGCCAACAGGATAGAAGAGATGGATTACATACAGTAAATTCACATAGAATAGGTAGATATATAGATGTCAGTGACATATACAATTAGTGCAGTGTGTGTGCAGCTTACTGTACATGTATTTAATTAATAACATTAATATTTTTCTCAAAAAAATGGCGTGGGCTTCCGTGTAATTTTCTTAACCAGCAGAGGAAAGCTAAAGGCTGGGCGCCGATGTTTACAGCCTGGGAAGGGGGTAATACTCATGGAGCTTCCCAGGCTATTAATATCAGCTCACAACTGTATACTTAGCCTTTACTGGCTATTAAAATGGGGGACCCCCAAAAAAATTATGTAGGCTCCCCCTATAATTAATAACCAGCAAAGGCTGTGCAGACAGCTGCAGGCTGATATTAATAGCCTAGGAAGGGGCCATGGATGCTGCCCCCCAGGCTCTTAAATGCATCAGCTCTCAACTGTCCTAGGAAAGTCGCATCTCTAAGATGTGCAAATTCTGGCACTTAGCCTGGCTCTTCCCACTTGCCCTGTAGTGGTGGCAAGTAGGGTGATAGTTGGGGGGTTGATGTCACCTTTGTATTATCAGGTGACATCAAGCCCTGAGGTTAGTAATGGAGAGGCGTTAATAAGACGCCCCCATTACTAACCCCATAGTCACATTGTAAGAAAACACAAACACCCAGAAAAATGTCCTTCAAATGAACGAATGACACAGACTCCTTTAATAAAGCTTAATTAAACCATACTTACGATCTCGCCCATTCCATTCCATATCCAAAACACTGAGACAAATCGCTCAGTTTTATTCATGTATGCAAAAAAAAAAACAGATGAGAGAAACCGGCCAGAGGCTCAGTAGCGGCCGGCCATGTATGGCCTCGGCTTGGCAGAGGAGAATACTTGGCGCTCTCACCTGTGACTTTTGGCTTCTTACATGAGATTTCCTGGGGTGATAGTTACACTAATGCCGTATTTTCATTGCAATAAACTGGAAACTAGTCAGCAATTAAAAAAAAAAAAGCAGCAGAGGAAGGGTTAATGTGCGCAGCTGTCACTAAATCCAGCGCTCTCCCTTTCATTCACCCCTAATTGCTCGTAACAAGGGACATTAACACTAATCACGTCTCTTACGTACATGCTGGAGTGTTTAGCGCGGCAATTGGACACAGATTGAGCGGCCACAAATCTTTCTTCTGCGCCCGGGTCATGGTGTTTGGCGGAGCGAGGGCACAACCTGTATGTAGCGGGCGACGCGTCATCACACGGCGCGGTGTATCACTGTACAGAGCAGGGAGGGAGCTCGATGTATGACCAGTGCGTAGATATGTAGCAGAGCTGTGTTTGGGGCAGCATGATGTGGTTTTACGTAGGACTGCGGATTTTTTCATAGGACTGCATGTATTTACTGACATATTTGTGTTAGTGGATATTTGTTCGTATACCATATGGAATAGAATTTATTTGAACGCCTCTTGTTATTAATCCTGGAAATGTATAAATAATTATACAACTGGGTGGTTACCATTCACCTGGGTGTCCATAAACACACTGACAAGGGAAAGGGCCACGCCCAGTTGTTAATTTGTTCATTTCAAGAAGAAGAATAACAGAGGAACAGAACAAGAAGTTTAGGGTACATACCCATTTGCGAGAAAAAAAACGGTCCGTTTTCTGGATGGAAAAAACGGTCCGAATCTATGCAATTGTCATGCGATTTGTATGCGATTTTTAATTGCACCATCCATTTTCCATCCGTATGCAATGCGATTTTAACATGAGGTTTTTACATACAGCAGTTCTCTCTATGTAAAAACTCATGTTAAGATAACATTGTAAAAAAAACCTGTACACATCATTTTAAAAGCAAATAATCCTATATATATATATATATATATATATATATATATATATATATATATACTGTATATTTCATACACTTCTACATAGCAGAATAGCCGCTAATTCAATTGCCGGCTTCTGTAAAATCATTACAGACCCAACATGAAATGACACGTTTCATGTAGTTGGATATATGGTTTTAATTAACAATTACATGAGTGCATGTGTGTAAAATTTCATACATGTAGGTGGTAATTAAATGTGTAAATTTGTTGAAAAAAAATGTGTGGGCTCCCGCGCTATTTTCTCCACCAGACAGGGAAAGCAAGTGACGAAGAACACATATTATTAGCCTAGGGAGGGAGCATTTTTTTGTGCCCCCCTGGCTACTAACATCTGCCCCCAGCCACCCCAGAAAAGGCACATCTATTATTAGATGCGCCTTTTCTGGCACTTAGCCCATCTATTCCCATTGCCCTGCAGCAGTGGCTAATGGGTTAATAATGGGTTAAGGCCACCTTGCTATTGGAAGGTGACATTAAGCCGGGTTAATAATGGAGAGTTGTCAATTAGACAACTCTCCATTATTAATCCTATTGTATGAATTGGTTAAAAAAAACACACACACACATTAATTTAAAATATATCATGAAAAATACGAGTAAATACTTAAACAGACATGAAAAGTCCTTTATAAGACCTTAAAGGGGACCTGTCATTTGCCATAAATATGTATTTTTTCACCTGGTGTAAACGCCGCTGTTCTCCTGAATCGGCGATGTTTTTCTTTTGTTCCTGCTCCTCTCCGTTCCTGAGATATGGCCCCTTCTTCCCTGCATGTAAATCTAGTCTTGTTATCCAAGTGGGTAGATGTCTTCGTGAGGAACACACCCAGTTGGCTAAAAATACTACATTCACATACAAGGAAGAAGAGGCCATATCTCAGGAACGGAGAGGCGCAGGAACACAAGAAAAACATCGCCGGATTCAGGAGAACAGCGGCATTTACATTAGGTAAAAAAAATGACAAATTTAGTCCAACAGTTAAATTACAAATTCAGCTCTGCTACATCTGAAATAAAGTGCTGCACGCTGTGTTATATAGCATTGGGGTATTTTTCGATGCCTAGAAAAAAAAATTGCCATTCACTATTCATATGCCGTAATCTAACTTTTGTGCACAGAGGTAAAATGTGTCCAACTACAGGAGGACAAACCTCGCAAAAGGATTCAAGAATGCAATCAAATGTCTATTTTTGGGGAGGTGCTATATGAGTTAAAGGGAACCTGTCATGGGTTTTCTTTCTATAAACAATATCCTCCACCTTTCAGACCCCTTTAATAGCACTCCAGCATCTCCTTCATAGGGGCCAGCTCCCCCGTATACCTAGGAAAATGCTTTCTATAATTGTCCTGCACCTTATAATAATTGTCGCTTGGACTCCGCGCCGCCTCTCCTGCCTTCATTGATGTGAATGACGTCTGCTACATCATCCTCACAGCCTGCCCAACTCTCGCGCATCAGGTTGTGCGGATGCCCTTTCACACACAACCTGTAGAAAAACATGGCCCTGCTGCCCTCATTCCCCATAACAAAGTAAAACTGCTTTTTTAGGAGCACATACCAGTCTAATATGATCAGGAACTGTCCTGATTCTCAGCATTTGTAACTTTCCCCTTCTGAAGGGGTGGTTCCTTTTCCTTAGCATTCTGCCAGCACTATCTGTGCAGGGTCTTCCTCTCCTTCACTTCCTGGCATGCATTGCATCTGTCTATATCTGAATTGCATCATTGCATTTGATGTTTATAAACCCCCGATTGCCAAATTCAACAGATGTATGCCACTTTTGCGGTGTATCGTTTAGTACAGTAACTTATTTAACACAGAAAAATATATTAAAATGACAAATATCGTGCAGTGTACATTTTTCATAGTGAACAGCTATGGATTGCCGCTTTCCATCTGTCATCATACATAACTGACAGATCCAGATTCAGAGATCTTGGGATAATTGCTCATTACTAACAGCTCTGGGCTATTGCTGCTACTTTGTCTCCCCCTTGTGGTCAAAACTTAGCGACCTGACTTCTTATTTATCAAACAGCTCTGGACTTTTTTTGGGGGGGGCCTTTTTATATGGCGATTGGGACATAAAATATTACTGTTGTGAAGAAAAGATGAGAGAGGTCATGGCACTGATCTGCTCCTGCTGCCTACCTGATAGATGCGAATACGACGGAGTGCAGGGAGGGAGCAGCGGCCGGGGCGAAGCTGACAGTGTGCTGAATTTTCAGGAAGGGCCTGGGCAAGAAGCAAGAGGTAGTGCCCGAGGTAGATCCCTACCCTGTCCCAGCCCTGATTATCAGAATTTTATAAGTTTTAAACTTTTATTATGAAAAACATCAAGTTTATGCAAAGACTCAACAATTACAGAGTTGACACCTAATTTTCGAAGAGTTCTGCCCTTTGTCCTGGTGGCTGGATATCGGCTTCTCGGCCCAATCCTGACTGATGACCATCCATTTTTGTCCAATCAGTGCTGGGAGTTTATCACAATTTCTGTGTTTCTGTTTGTCCATCTCTTTTTTGATGATTGATCAGAAGTTCTTAAAAAGAATCTCTCAACATGTTTTTCCTATATAGTTTAAGAGCAGCATACTATAGAGCAAGAGAGTCCGATTCCAGGGCTATGTCACTTATTAGGCTGTGTGCTGTTGTTTCAATACAATCAGTGTTTTATCAGCAAGAAAATTTACACTGCAGGACTAGGTCTCACATGCTCAGAAGTCCAGGTTCCCTATGTAACCCCGCCCCCACCACTGATTGGCAGCTTGCTGACAGTGTACACAGAAAGCTGCCAATCAGTGGTGTGGGCAGGTTATACACAGCTCAGCATTCTGAGCACTGCTACATTTACAGTAGAAAAAGCAGGGATTCTATCAAAACCGCACCGAGCAGCCCAATAAGTGACACATCGCTGGAATCAGGGTCTTTGAGAACATTCACATCAGTGATGTGACTGCTCTCAAAGTCATCAGGATCGTAATGGGACATTATGGATTATCTTCTCTGCGGACAGATGAGGAATATTGTAGTTTATTATTTTTGTTGCAGGAGACGTTGGCTTCGGTGGATTAGGCGTTCGGTGAGTATGGTTTAATTAAGATTATTAAATGAGCCTGTGTCATTATTTCAAATAAAGGACTTTATTCTGGCTGGCTGTGTTTTTATACAATATCACTATGGGGCTACTAATGGATAGGTGTCTTATAGACTCCTCTCCATTGCTAACCTGTGGGCTTGATGTCACCTGACAATGCAAAGGTGACATCAACCCCACAAATATGAACCCCACTTGCCACTGCTACAGGGCAAGTGGGAAGAGGGAGGCTAAGCACCAGATTTGGCGCATCTTATAGATGCACTTTTTCTGGGGCGGATGAGAGCTGATGTTTTTAGTCTGGGAGGGGTCAATATCCATGGCCCCTTCCTAGTCTAGTAATATCAGCCCGCAGCTGTCTGCCTAGCCTTTGCTGGTTAGATATTATAGGGGGACCCTATGTGAAATTTTTTCTGGAGTTCCCCTGTAAACTAGCCAGTAAAGGCTAAGCAATCCGCTGCGAGCTGATATTAATAGACTGGGAACCTTTATGACTTTTGGCTCCTTTCCAGAATATTAACATCAGCCGTCGGCTTTCCCTCTGCTGGTTATTAAAATTACTCGGGAGCCCACGCAATTTTTTTTTTCAACTTTTTTTCTTTAAAATTAACAGTTGCTGTCTGTTTACAGACTATGTAAGTTTGTTCCGTTAACTCTTCTAAATAGACTGGTGACAATGTGTGTGTTTTTGTATTTGTGTTTACTTATCGCCTTAGTAATGAGGTTGTTGGGCTGACACCTTTTCATTACCAAGCCTAGGGGCCCCATCACACATAGCGACACACCAGCGATCCCGACAACGATATGAACTTGTCAGGATCCCTGGTGTGTCGCTACATGATCGCTGGTGAGCTGCCAAACAGGCAGCTCTCAGCAGCGATCAGGACAGCGACTATGCTGGTAACAAGCGCTGCACGTCGCTTAGTTACCCGCAGTGTACCTTAGATACCAGCGAGCTGGTGCAGGGAGCTGGTAACCAAGGTACACATCGGGTTTCTAGGCGCCTAGAAACCCGATGTGTACCTTGGTTACCAGCTCCAGCTCGCTGATTGCTGGTCTCCCGCCTGCCACATGCAGCGATGCGTGCTGGCCAGTGGGAGACCAACGATCAAAAAAATGTCCAGGACATTCAGCAGCGATCAGTGATACCCAGCAGGGGGCTGATCGTCGCTGAATGTCACACACAGCGATATCGCTGGGGAGATCGCTGTTGCGTCACAAAACTAGTAACTCAGCAGCGATCTCGCTAGCGATCTCGCTATGTGAGATGGGGGCTTAAAGCTAGGTGTCAATGACTGCTGCTGACACCAATCCCTAATCACCTTATTCTGATGCCACTGCATCAGCATGACAAAGGTGGTTTTGAACCAAGAAATTACATCACAAAACTTTTTTTTTAAATATCTTTCTTTAGCTCAAAAAGCATTCATTCAACGAATGCAAAAATGCAAACAAAAAAACGCACCAAAAACGCGCGTTTTTTCCGTAGAGTTTTTCCTGCCAAGAGATGCAGAAACCTTGAAGAAATTTCTGCAAGCAAATACTCAACGTGAGCACATAGCCTTAAAGTTGTGTTGTAAGGCTACTTTCACACTTGCGTTTTTTTTTGCGCAGCGCATCTTGCGCTATCGGACGCATGCGCAATGTTCCCCTATCTTTAACATGGCGGGCGCAGGGTCTAGCGCTTGCACGCATTCATGTGCGTTTGTCGTGCGCTGCGCATTTTCCCGGTGTGCGCCCATACGCGCTAGACGCTACATGTTGCATTTTTTTTTTCGGCCAACCACTTTAAAAAAACGCGTGCGCACGTGTGCGCATGCTATGCGCAAAAAATAACATTGCAGTCTATGGGGGCGCTGGCGTGCACATGGCTTTGCGCTCGTCAGCGCTTTTGAACGCACGCGATTTTTCTGTAAATGATGGAGCCAGAGATGATGGAGCCAGAGATGATAGAGACAGATGATAGATGATAGAGACAGAGATGATAGAAATGTGACACATAGACAACGCATGCGCCAAAAAAATGCAAACGCATGCAAAAACGTATGAAATCGCAGATAAGCGCTGCGTTTTTTTGTCGAAATGCGCATGCTGATGTGACTAAATATCGCAGCGTTTACAAGCGTTTGCATGCGTTTTTTTAATGCGCTTCATGTGCGCTCGAAACGCAGCGCAAAAAAACGCAAGTGTGAAAGTAGCCTAAGCTGACATTTTTAGCCCCTTAGCAACATTGGGTGTATATTTACGCCGATGTCGGTATCCCTCCCTTGGATGTGGGCTCCAGCGGTGAGTCCACATCTTTCCTGGGACATGTCAGCTGTTTTGAACAGCTGACATGTGCCCGCGATAGCTGCGGGTGGATTCACAATCCACCTGCGGCTATTAGCTAGTTAAATGCCGCTGTCAAACGCTGAATTTAAGCGGCATTTAAATGGCACTTCCAGCAATCACACCAGAAACACGCACACCGGTGACCTGCGTCATGTGATCGCGGGTCACTGGTGTGTCGGTATGACAACCCGAGGTCTCCTGGAGACCTCTATGGCTGTTAGTGCCGGCTTGCTGTGAGCGCCACCCAGTGGTTGGCGCTCACAGCAAGAGAGTAATTCTGCTACACAGAGGCGATCTGTTCATCGTCTCTATGCAGCACAGGCGATCGGGAAGTGGCAGCGTCTAGTCTCCCATGGAGACTATTGAAGCATGCCAAAAGTGAAAAAAAAGTTTTTAAAAATATTAAAAAAATAAAAAATTAAAAGTTTAAATCACCCCCCTTTTGCCCCATTCAAAATAAAACAATAAAAATAAAATCACACATACACATATTTGTTATCGCTGAGTTCAGAATCGCCCGATCTATCAATGAAAAAAGGATTAACCTGATCGCTAAACGGTGTAGTGAGAAAAAAATTAAAAACTCCAGAATTACTTTTTTTGTCTCCGCGACATTGCATTAAAATGCAATAACGGGCGATCAAAAGATCGTATCTGCACCAAAATGGTATCATAAAAATGTCAGCTCGGCTCGCAAAAAATAAAACCTTCACCCAACCTGAGATCACGAAAAATGGAGACACGACGGGTATCGGAAAATGGCACAATTTTTTTTTTTTTTTTTAGCAAAGTCTGGAATTTTTTTTACCACTTAGATAAAAAAAGAACCTAGACATATTTGGTGTCTATGAACTCATAATAACATGGAGAATCATAATAGCAGGTCAGTTTTAGCATTTAGTGAACCTAGCAAAAAAGCCAAACAAAAAACAAGTGTGAGATTGCACTTTTTTTTGCAGTTTCACCGCACCGCAAATTTTTTCCCATTTTCTAGTACATGACATGGTTAAAGCAATGGTGTCGTTCAAAAGTACAACTCGTCCTGCAAATAATAAGCCCTCACACTGACATATTGACGGAAAAATAAAAAAGTTATGACTCTGGGAAGAAGGGGAGCGAAAAACGAAAATGCAAAACCGAAAAAAGCTCCGGGGGTTAAGGGATTAATTATACTATTTTGGGCTGATTACTTTTTTATTGCATTTTTTCTGGAGATGAAGTGACTGAAAGCTGGCATTTCTGGTGTTTTTATTTTTTATTTTTTTTTGCTTCATGCCATTTAACGTACAGATTACTTTTATGCTTGGAGTGAACTTTTACAGATGTGGCAAAAACAAATATGTATTTAGCATGATTTCTTTCTTTTTAAAAACTGGGATTTGATTTTTTTTTTAATTATTTTATATTCATTTTTTTTTCTTGTCCCCTTAGGGAACTTGAACCTTCGATCATTACTCCTATATATATATATATATACAGTGGCATGTAAAAGTTCAGGCACCAATGGTCAAAATTCCTGTTAGGCCGGCGTCACACTAGCGAGTTTGATGCGAGTTATTGGCACGACTTACTCGCATCAACACCCGGCACGGCCGCCCACTCTCGGACCAGAGTGTGTGGCTGCATGTATTTCTATGCCGCCGCGCACTCTGGTCCGAGAGCGGGCGGCCGTGCAGGGTGTTGATGCGAGTAAGTCGTGCGACTAACTCGCATCAAACTCGCTAGTGTGACGCCGGCCTTATTGTGAACATTTGAGCAAGTTGATGATGAAATGATCTCTAAAAGGCCTAGAGTTAAAGATGACACATTTCCTTTGTATGTTAGGCAAAAAAAAAAAAAAAATATATATATATATATATATATTTTACATTTTAAAAATTATAAAAAAGTAAAATGGGCTGATGCAAAAGTTTGGGTTTTCTTGGAGATCTGTGTGCTCAAATAACTTTGACCAAGGTTTCAACCTTAAAGGGTATATCGAGGACTTTATGGAAAAACAAAATATATGCCTAAGCACTAACAGGCAGGTAATTGCAACTTACCTGCCTGTTGTGCTCGGCGCTGTTGTTGCCCAGTACAGAGCGGTCACAGACCACGCCTGCTGGGGATTCAGCTGCAAATGCTGACGTGACGGGGCGGGACTTCTAACGTCATTCTGATTGACAGCCGGCTCCCCAGTTAGGCAGTGGAGATCTGGCTGTCAATCAGAATGATGTCAGAAGTCCATTGACAGGACGGAGCAGAAAAGAAGCCTCCACTCTGTAGACGTGACATCAGCAGAGCCAGCTGAATCCCTGGCAGGAGCGGTATGTGACAACAGGAAGGTAAGTTGCAATTACCTGCCTATTAGTGCTTAGGTACATTATTTGTTTTTATAAAGTCCCATACATATTCTTTAATTAGCCTATTAGGGTTATGGCTTGTTCACGATCATCGTTAGGAGAGGCCAGGTGATGCTCAGCATCTAACCTTGTGCCAAAGAACAGCAGCCATGGGTTCTTCTAAGCAGCTGCCTAGCACTCTGAAAATGAAAATGGTGCAGGCCCACAAAGTAGGAGAAGGCTATAAGAATATAGCAAAGCATTTTCACTTTGCCCTTTCCTCAATTCGAAATGTAATTTAGAAATGGCAGTTACCAGGAAAAGTGGAGGTTAAGATAAGGTCTGGAAGAACAAGCAAAATGTCAGTGAGAGCTGTTCGTGGGATTGCTAGACAGGCAAATCAGAACCCCCCGCTTGACTGCAAAAGACCTTCAGAAAGATTTAGCAGACTCTGGAGTTGTGGTACATTGTTCTACTGTTCAGAGACACCTGCACAATATGGCCTTCACGGAAGAGTCATCAGAAGAAAACCTCTCCTGCATCCTCACCATAAAATTCAGCGTCAGAAGTATGCAAAAGAACATCTAAATAAGCCTGATGCATTTTGGAAACAAGTCCTGTAGACCGATGAAGTTAAAATAGAACTTTTTAGCCACAATGATCAAAGGTATGTGTGGAGAAAAAAGGGCACAGAATTTCAAGAAAAGAACATCTCACCAACCATTAAGAATGGGGGTGGATCAGTCATGCTTTGGGGTTGTGTTGCAGCCAATGGCATAGAGAACGTTTCACGGGTGGAGGAAAGAATGGATTCAATGAAATTTCAACAAATTCTTGATGCCAACATACTACCATCTGTAAAAAAGCTGAAGTTGAAAAGAGGATGACTTCTACAAATGGCTAATGATCTTAACCACACACCAAAATCCACAATAGACGACCTGAAAAGGCGCATGCTTAATATTTTACAATGACCTTCACAGTCCCCTGATCTGAACATCATTGAAAATCTGTGGCTAGACCTCAAAATAGCAGAGGATGGAAGACGACCCAGGAATCTCGCAGAACTGGAAGAATTCTCCAAGGAAGAATGGATGAAAATCCCTCAAACAAGAATTGAAAGACTCCTGGCTGGCTACAAAAAGTGTTTACAAGCTATGATACTTGCAAAAAAAGGGTGCTACTGGGTACTAACCATGCAGGGTGCCCAAACTTTTGCATCGGGCCATTTTCCTTTTTGTAATTTTTAAAACATAGAAGATGAAACACAAAAGATAATTTCACCTGGCAAACGAGAGATTTGCTTGTTCTTCGGGTGATAGGTATTCTAAGATCACTCGTTCATGATACCATGAAGTGTATATACACCCTATGGGTGAGTTTTCCACGGTCAGGAAACGCTGCGTGTTTGGCGCTGTGCGCTGGCGCAGCGCCAAACAGCAGCGTCCAGATGTTACAGCATAGTGGAGGGGATTTCAAGAAATCCGTCTCCACTATGCGTAACAATACGCAGGTGCAAACCTGCGTAAACGGACATGCGGCGCGTCTTTTCAGACCGCAGCATGTCCTCGCGTATTGCGGCGACGGTGCGTCGCCGCAACAGAATTAACACAGGGCTATGTAGCCCTGCGCTCTTTCCGGAGGTGTTCCGGAGGTGTCCTGAACACCTCCGGAAAGATCGCGCGTCATAAAGGGGCGGGGCTTAGACGGAGCGGAATTTCGCTCCGTCCAAAGCGCTATGGTTCCGGACCGTGGAACCATAGCCTTATGGACTCCTTTTCCTGAGCTATACAGGAATACTAAGAAAGCGGCCATAGCGGTCTTCAGCTGGTATTTGGCTTATCGGTGCCAACAGCCGTTGCTCAGAATTTGGCAAAAGGAAAGGTAACAGCAATGTAGGTAATAAGTGGTCTGTTGGGTTGGTGTTGGTCGAAATCTTCTGCGATGACAATTGTGCTTCGTTCGCCAGACATGAGGGCGATCTCAACAAGGTCTGCTTGGGATAATGCCATCGGTCTGTACGGAAGAAAAATCACTGTTTTAACGTGAGAATGAAGAAAGCTACATTAATATGGAGCACGCCATTGTTTATCTGGTGACCTCCTCTATCAGATTCATGTGTCACACACCTATCTTCCCATTTTGAAAAACTGAAGTTCAATCCAAGATGGCGGCATTCAAGATGGCCACCGTGTTGGTGACCTGTATTATCCATATTGTTATTACCTAAAATTGGATCACCGTCTGACAATGTATTTTCATTTCATATGGATGTTTCCTTACTTTTTGGATACCCAATAGAACTAATCAGTCACTACAGAAAGTCTGAGAGCAGTTGGGGGAGACTTCCCCTCTTAAGTACAGCGGTCTGATATCTCACAGCTGTATGTGCGGGGTCACACCTGAAGGAACCCAGCATTGCTGGTGTAGCACTGTGGAGCCTATTAAAGGGGTTATCCTCTTTTGGGAAACTTCTGTCTGCAGGCCTAGTTAAGTAGTTAGGTGTCGACATGTCAACACTGCAGCGAAATAACAGGGTCCAGAGCAAGAGACTCAGCGCTGGGCCTGGGGACAGTGATCAGCTCTAAGTTTCCTAAAGATGGAAACCCCCTTTAATGATTTGGGCCCCACTAAATACTCTTACAGCCTAGTCATCCCGGGAAAGGGGGTCCCAATGCATGACCACAACTGATTGAGCACCCGTCCCTGCCAGTCCTATAGAAGTGAATGGATTGGTGGTCGGGCATGCACACTATCACTCTAATCACACAAGGGGGCTCTGGGACCCTTATTTTCAAGATTGGGGGGGTTCATTCCAAGTGTAGTCACTTCTCTAAGGCAATCTGACTAGGAAAAGCTGTGCAAATTATGGGCTATCCTTTTAGAAGCTCGGCTAAATGGCGTGCGCGATAACGAGCTCGTAATCTGTTTCTAATGAGCAGCAGAATTTTGCATGCAGCTCTGGAGCACAATACAGTTTGCAGCCGATCCATACGAGATAAGTAATTTATTGTATTTACAGTTACTCCGTCCTTTATATTGGCTGGATTTATACATGAACCTGAAACATAGTCTATAAGGGTAGACGGCCCCTTTAAATAAAATACATATATTAGAAGTATGGCCTTGTAAGGACCTGGAGGGATTTATTAGACCTAGTAAACACAAGTCTAGTTTCCCATAGCAACCAATGAGGTTGCTGCTTTCATGTTTCAACTAGTTCTAAAAATGAGAGCTGTAATCTGATTGGTTGATATGAGAACCTGGCTTCTGAAGAAGCCAGGCGACTGTAAGCCCCGCCCACTGGCTGATGGCATCCAATCATCGTGTGGGGGCGTCATTGGTAGCCATTTTTTTTCCGTCACGGCAGCCATGTTTACTAAAGGCAAAGAGAGTCGTGAATATTTTGGTAAATTATTTCCACCGAAACTCCTGCACACTACAGTAATAATGCAGCCCACCTTCTATTCGTCTGTTTTATCTCTTATTTCAGGTAGTTCCCTAATATACCGTTTCCAAGATGGCGGCATCGGCTTCTGACACGTCGCGGCGTCATGACGTTGCAGGCTGACGTGATGACGTGAGGTGCGGCATGTGTTGTCTTGCAGTTGCCGATTCATTGTGGAGATGGCGGTGAACGGGGGAGAAGCTGCCGGCCTGAGACAAGTGGCCGCCATGTACGAGCAGCTGAAAGCCGAGTGGAGCAAGAAGAGTCCGAGCCTGAGCAAGTGCGGGGATGTGCTGGGCAAGCTGAAGGTGAGGCCCGGGGCGGCGAGGGCAGGGACAGCCGGGGCTGAGCCGGCAACGTGGGGGAGGGGGACTCCAACTCTATAGGGCCCCAGGGTCGGGGTCTCTGGTGTCAGTGTTCATGGTCATGGGTTTTACTGGGGTCTTTAGCTGACACTAGAGGTCCTTGGGTGATATAAGGGGTATGGTGGGTGACTTTGGTGTCCTCAAGTGACTCTGGGGGAGCGGGGTCCTCGGGTGAAAATGGGGGGTCACGGCGGCGTATCTGAGAGACACTGTGGGGGGGCACGGCGGCATAGCTGGGTGACGCTGAGGGGGGCATTGCAGCGTAGCTGGGGGGTATGGCGGCATAACCGGGTGATGCTGGGGGGGCATGGCGGCGTAGCCGGGTGATGCTGGGGGGGGGCATGGTGGCGTAGCCGGGTGATGCTGGGGGGGGGCATGGTGGCGTAGCCGGGTGATGCTGGGGGGGGGCATGGTGGCGTAGCCGGGTGACGCTGGGGGGGGGCATGGTGGCGTAGCTGGGTGACGCTGGGCGGGGGCATGGCGGCGTGATCGGGTGACGGGGGGCATGGTGTCGTAGCTGGGTGACGCTGAGGGGGGCATGGCGGCGTATCTGAGAGACACACCGTAGGGGGGGCACAGCGGCATAGCTGGGGGGGTTATGGCGGCATAGCCGGGTGACGCTGGGGGGGGGCATGGCGGCGTAGCCGGGTGATGCTGGGGGAGGCACGGTGGCGTAGCTGGGTGACGCTGGGCGGGGACATGGTGGCGTAGCCGGGTGATGCTGGGGGGGGGGGGCATTGCGACGTAGCCGGATGACACACTGGAGGCACAATGATGTAGCCGGGGGCATGCTGCTGTCACGGGGGGTGCGGACAAGGGGACCGGTGTGGTAACCTGGTTGGTGACAGCCTCAGATTTGTATACAGATATTAGGGAGGCCTCTATTTAGGAGGGCAGTAAGTTTTTCCTTCTCTCACCTCTGCATTATGCAGTATGAGGACGTCACCGCACGTTGTTCTACTCACAGATCTTCTGAGCTTTGGAACATTCAGGGTCAGGACGGTGTTTTTTTGTCACCTGGTGAGCATCGGACACAATTGCCTGGTGCTGGTGAGCTGGGCATCTAACGAAGGCTCCAGGTCCGCCATGATTGTATACTTACGACACTTTGCCAAAGGCTTGCGATTTTGCATTTTTCTTTGACCAAGGTGATTTTTGAGCACCGCCCCTAAAAGATACCTGAAAAATCATTCAGAAAACGCTTGAAGACTCTTCCTATTCAATTATAATTGCAAAACATCTCGCTGTTCTACGTTCAGGCTCTTCAGTGTTATTTACATTTTTCAGGTCTCCAAAAGCACCAAGCGGTTAAAAAAAGGAGTAGACCAATCTAGAGCGGTCTCCAGCTGTGAAGATGCTCAATACTTTTGGAGTGTGTTGTTGTTTTTTTTATTTTGTAAGCATTTTTGCCTCCAGAGCAAAAAAAAAAAAAAAGAAAATTGGGCCAGTAATGAAGTGGGTGAAGTCAACAGTCATGGCCAAAAGTTTTGAGAATGACACCAATATTATATTTTCACATGATCTGCTGCCCTCTGGTTTTTATGTGTGTTTGACAGATGTTTTTATCACAGACAGAAATATAATAATTGCAAACATATGAGTAACAAAAGCTTATATTGACAATTAGAATGAGTTAATGCAGCAAGTCAATAATTGCAGTGTTGACCCTTCTTCTTCAGGACCTCTGCAATTCTCCCTGGCATGCTCTCAATCAACTTCTGGACCAAATCCTGACTGATAGCAGTCCATTCTTGCACAATCAATGCTTTAATTTTGTCAGAATTTTTAGGTTTTTGTTTGTCCACCCGTCTCTTGATGATTGACCACAAGTTCTCAATGGGATTAAGATCAGGGGAGTTTCCAGGCCATGGACCCAAAATCCTTGTTTTGTTCCCTGAGCCATTTAGTTATCACCTTTGCTTTATGGCAAGGTGCTCCATCATCCTGGAAAAATCATTGTTGATCGCCAAACTGCTCTTGGAGGGTTGGGAGAAGTTGCTCTTGGAGGACATTCTGGTACCATTCTTTATTCATGGCTGTGTTTTTAGGCAAGACTGTGAGAGAGCCGATTCCCTTGGCTGAGAAGCAACCCCACACATGAATGGTTTCAGGATGCTTAACAGTTGGCATGAGAGAAGACTGGTGGTAGCGCTTACCTTGTCTTCTCCGAATGAGGCGTTTTCCTGATGTCCCAAACAATCGAAAAGGGGATTCATCAGAGAAAATAACTTTACCCCTGTCCTCAGCAGCCCACTGCCTGTACCTTTTGCAGAATATCAGTCTGTCCATATGTGATTTTTCTGGAGAGAAGTGGCTTCTTTGCTGCCCGCCTTGCTCCAAGAGTCTCCGCCTCACAGTGCGTGCAGATGCACTCACACCTGCCTGCTGCCATTCCTGAGCAAGCTCTGCACTGCTGGTAGCCCGATCCTGCAGCTGAAACACTTTTAAGAGACGGTCCTGGCGCTTGCTGGTCTTTCTTGGGCGCCCTGGAGCCTTTTTGGCAACAATGGAACCTCTCTCCTTGAAGTTCTTGATGATGCGATAGATTGTTGACTGAGGTGCAATCTTTCTAGCTGCGATACTCTTCCCTGTTAGGCCATTTTTGTGCATTGCAATGATGACTGCACGTGTTTCTTTAGAGATAACCATGGTTAACAGAAGAGAAACAATGATGCCAAGCACCAGCCTCCTTTTAAAGTGTCCAGTGGTGTCATTCTTACTTAATCATGACAGATTGATCTCCAGCCATGTCCTCATAGACTCCCACACCTGTGTTAATGGAGCAATCACTGAAAAGAGGTTAGCTGGTCCTTTTAAGGCAGGGCTGCAATGATGTTGAAATGTGTTTTGAGGGATAAAGTTAATTTTCTAGCCTAATATTGACTTTGTAAGTAATTGCTGTTAAGCTGATCACTCTTTATAACATTCTGGAGTATATGCAAATTGCCATTAGAAAAAGTGAAGCAGTAGACTTTGTAAAAATTAATATTTGTGTCATTCTCAAAACTTTTGGCCATGACTGTATGAAGGTGCGCGGCCGCTCGTAACAGATTGTCGTAGGTCCCTGCTCCGTCTGCAGATGTTTTCAGGATTCCCCTGCTCTGTTGTGGATGTTGACAATCCTGTTCTGCGGCTTCTCTCGTGTTCATCATGTCTTGGCGTTGATTGCTCATCGATTAGTGTCATCCGTAACTCTGGGTTCACTGTTAGCTGGTTGGTCGGGGAAACAAAGCTACACTGGTGCTGCGCCTCTTTTTCTCCAGATCAGTGTGGGTCCCAGAGATCAGACCACCACCGATCCTTAAGCAGCGGCGTACCCTAGTAACATACAGTCACTTTATAAGACGGATGATCTCCTTTTTTTTTTTTTATGGTGCTTTGTTGCACTTACGGTGAAAGTACTTCGACTTTCTGATATATTTTCCGTCTTTCAAGCTCTCTGCTTGCTGTCAGTGAATATTCTTGTGGCTTAAATTTAGTCCAAACGATACACTGTAACAATCAGGGCAGGAAAAACTTTTTTTGCCAGTAAAAAGGTCCAAGCTAGATACATTGTAGCAAACATTCATCCGTGAGAAGTCTCAGCTCTTAGAAAGCGAGTGTTCCTGTTCATTGACAGCAAGCGGAGATGTTGAAAAATGTTGAATGTATATAAGTATTTGCCTCTCGCTTTTCTGAGGAATCTATACGTGGTGCAGGTACTACATCCACCATCAGTGCGCGAAGGAAGGAACGTACCCAAGATATTAGAAAGATGCAGACGTCTTCTTCCTTCGCCCCAGAATTCGGTGACGTGTAACGCTGTTTTCTCTCTCGTTACAGTTGGGTCTTTTGGAGCAGAATTTTTTACCCACTAACGACACCAAACTGACGAAGCAGCAGCTTATACTGGCCAGTAAGTATGACCGGGAAGGAAACCGCTGCCAGGAGAAGCGTTACAATATATTCGATGGTGCGGAGTCTGTAACATATGTTACATTTCTTTTCATTACTGGCCTAAGAACTAACAGGGATCGGCACCGATTTCTGCCATCATAGACCGCTCCTGCCAGCCATTCAATGGCTTCCATTGACGTCACGTCGACGGAGCAGCAACTTCTCATCCGCTTTGTTCTGTTGACAAGATGTGATTGCTGATGTCATACTGATTGACACCCGCTGTCTAACTGCGGGGAGACAATTGTCAATCTGCATCACCTCGACAGTCACGCCCCGTCGACAGAGGAGCCTGGAAGAATTGCTCTGATGTTGAGCGGCTGAATTGCAGGCAGGAGCGGTCGATGAGCTCCCTGAACTGGCGCTAGGTAGAACAGACCTGTCAGTTAGTGTAAAAAAAAAAACTACCATCGTCCAGGACAACCCTTTTAAATGGCAACAGTATTTAAGACTCTAGATCCGAGGTGTGACATGATTCAGTGACACAAAATGGTATCAATAAAAAAGCGGCAGCTCACTATACAAAAATAAGCCCTCTTACTTCACCATGAGCGGAACAATAAACTTGTGGTTCTCAATAAATGGCCACACAAATTTTTTAATTATTTCTGAATTTCTTTTCACCAGTTTTTGTAAAAACAAAACCCAAAATAACCGTTAGTTTAAAAAAAATTTTATTTCACCTCATTTGGAATTTTTATTCCAGTTTTCCATATATTACACTATGTTCCAAATTATTGTGCAAATGATATTTTTCTCTGACTTTCCTAAGTGGTCAGTGCAAATGACAGTCAGATTAATAAAAGTCATCACCCGTTAGAGTATACATCGAATTTTATTGAAGAAACCTCCCAATGATAACAGTATAATCTCCAAAATGGAAAATAACTCACAATGCACCGTTCCAAATTATTAGGCCCAGTAGAATTTCTGAACATTTGATCTGTTTTAAAGAACTGAAAATGCTCATTTGTGGAATTTGCAGCATTAGGAGGTCACATTCACTGAACAAAAAAGCTACTTAACTCCAAAACATCCTAACAGGCCAAGTTACATGTAACATAGGAACCCTTCTTTGATATCACCTTCACAATTCTTGCATCCATTGAACTTGTGAGTTTTTGGAGAGTTTCTTCTTGTATTTCTTTGCATGAAGCCTCCCAGAGCTGCTGTTTTGAGGTGAACTGCCTCCCACCCTCATAGATATTTTGCTTGATGATACTCCAAAGGTTCTCTATAGGGTTGAGGTCAGGGGAAGATGGTAGCCACACCATGAGTTTATCTCCTTTATGCCATAGCAGCCAATGACTCAGAGGTCTTCTTTGCAGCATGAGATGGTGCATTGTCATGCATGAAGATGATTTTGCTCCTGAAGACACGTTTCTGCTTTTTATACCATGGAAGAAAGTTGTCAGTCAGAAACTCTATATACTTTGCAGAGGTCATTTTCACACCTTCAGGAACCTTAAAGGGCCCTATCAGCTGTTTCCCCATGATTCCGGCCCAAAACATGACTCCTCCACCTCCTTGATTACGTCGCAGCCTTGTTGGGACATGGTGGCCATCCACCAACCATCCACTACTCCATCCATCTGGACCATCCAGGGTTGCTCGACACTCATCAGTAAACAAGACTGTTTGAAAATTAGTCTTCATGTATGTCTGGGCCCACTGCAACTGTTTCTGCTTGTGGGCACTGTTTAGGGGTGGCCGAATCGTAGGTTTATGCACCACAGCAAGCCTTTGAAGGATCCTACACCTTGAGGTTCGAGGGACTCCAGAGGCACCAGCAGCTTCAAATATCTGTTTGCTGGTTTTTATGGCTTTTTAGCAGCTGCTCTCTTAATCCGATGAACTTGCCTGGCAGAAACCTTCCTCATTCTGCCTTTATCAGCACGAAAACGTCTGTGCTCAGAATCAGCCACAAATCTCTTAACAGTACGATGATCACTCTTAAGTTTTCAGGAAATATGCAAAGTTTTCAGGAAATATGCAATGTTTTCACCCCTTGGCCAAGGCATTGCACTGTTTGATGCTTTTAGCAGCAGAGAGATCCTTTTTCTTTCCCATTTTACTTGAAAACTCTGGCCTGCTTAATAGTGTGGAACGTCCAGTTTTCCTTTTATTGGGCTCACATGGCAAACTAATTATCACAGGTATCTGAGATTGATTTCAGTGATCCAAAGAACCCTGAGACACAATACCATCAATGGGTTTCATTTACAAAAAAAAAACAAAAACGCTATGAGACTTAAAACCGTTTTGCATAATAATTTGGAACATAGTTTATGTAGTAAAATGAACGGTCTCATTCCAAACAACAACTCGTCTCACAAAACCCTTTTTTGCATGTGTATGTCTTCAGAGAAATGAACGTATGACTCTTGGGAGGAAAAAACAAAAGCACAAAAATTGGCTGCGTTGGGAGGGGGTTAAAGGGAAGTGGTCAGCAACTTCATACTACAGTGTTATGTATTTCGAAGGGTCTTTACCCTCGTCAGTAACACCACTGACTGCACTATTCCTATCTCAGACCCCTGAAGGAAACCTTATGCTGCTAGTGACAGCTCCGCACTGATCATTTTTGCTTTTGACCATTTTTCTTTCCTATGTTCAGGAGACGTCTTGGAGATTGGGGCACAGTGGAGCATCCTGAAGAAAGACATCCCATCCTTTGAGAGATACATGGCGCAGCTGAAGTGCTATTACTTTGACTATAAGTAAGATCATGTTTCTGTTCACATTATGTTTGGTTCTTATGTTTGGGGACCGCACTTGAGGTCTATCACTGATTACTTCTAAAGCCCCCGTCACACACAGCAATCATCGCTAGCGAGATCGCTGCTGAGTCACTAGTTTTGTGACTCAACAGCGATCTCCCCTGCGATATCGCTGTTTGTTACATTCAGCGACGATCAGCCCCCCTGCTGGGTATCGCTGAATGTCCTGGACATTTTTTTGATCGTTGGTCTCCTGCTGGCCAGCGCGCATCGTTGCGTGTGGCAGGCAGGAGACCAGTGATCAGCTGGTAACCAAGGTACACATCGGGTTTCCATGTGCCGCGCAGCGCCTGGAAACCCGATGTGTACATTGGTTACCAGCTCCCTGCATCAGGGCGCTGGTATCCAAGGTACACTGCGGGTAACTAAGCGACGTTACCCGCAGTGTCGCTGTCCTGATCGCCGCCTGAGCTGCCTGTTTGGCAGCTCAGCAGTGATCATGTAGCGACACACCAGCGATCCTGACAAGTGCATATCGTTGTCGGGATTGCTTGTGTAACGGGGCCCTAAGACTTCCTATTGTGTTAAGATTGATGTATTGTTTTAAAGAAATGTTTCCTATCACATTTCTGACTTTGCACTATTCATGCTGTTCCTGGGGTTCCCAGAGATACAGTTTTGACCAGGATGACATGATTGCTGCAATAATCCACTATGTCCATTGTTCCTACTATGTAAATACTGGATGGTAATGACCTGCAATGTTTTTGTACATTGCTCCTCTCGCTGCAGGGACGAGCTCCCTGAGTCTGCCTACAAACACCAGCTGCTGGGCCTCAACCTCCTCTTCCTCCTGTCACAGAACAGAGTGGCCGAATTTCACACCGAGCTGGAACGGTTACCAGCCAAAGATATCCAGGCGAACGTCTACATAAAGCACCCGGTGTCTCTAGAGCAGGTGGGTGTCACTGGGGACCAAGATGTGATGGGGGTGGGTGGTCTGTTCTTGAACGATGATGCTTATGTCCTGTCTGTTTTTTTGTTTTTTCTCTGTATTTCAGTACTTGATGGAGGGCAGCTATAACAAGGTATTTCTGGCCAAAGGGAACATTCCTGCAGAGAGTTACACCTTCTTCATTGACATCCTGCTAGACACGATAAGGTCAGTGCCGTGCCTTGCAAATATTTTGCCTTTTGCGATCACCAGCACGTCTTCTGATTAGTCATCAAGTTATCGTGACATTTCACTAATCAAAAGCTGCGCTGGGTATCCCAGAAGGTAAGAGATTTATAGAGCTCCCGTCCAGCTCCTAGCCAATGGAACGGAGTCACGAGAAACGATCCGCTCGTCACTAATTGTCATCTAATGCTATGTTCACACCACACTTTGCCTTATGCTTTGTTAAAAAAAAAGCGCCTTTTGTACATCCTAAATGTGTTTATGGAGCGCCTTTTTTTTTTTTTTTTTTTTTTTTTGTAACACCTTCACTACATATGGCATTTATTTGTCATGTCCCCGACTTTGATGTGGCATCCAGCGCTGAGCCCGCATATTTCCCCGCTAGTTGATTGGAGCTTCATTTGTGGCTGTTAACCGGTTATCCTGCTGTCAATCACTGACAGTGGGACACGTACTGGCTGGAGGCGCGTCACAAATTCCGTCCATCAGCGCCCCTGTCACACGATCGCGGAGCTCCTATTGGTTGTCATGACAGCCGGGGGTCTGCAGAAGACCCATTTCCTTGTCATTGTGAATCTCCATTTGAATTCCTTCTTTCTTTCTTTTTTTTTTTTTTTGCTTAATGTCAGCCTCCTAGGAATAGCAGCATACACCCATGGCTACCTGTGTCGTCCCCCCACCCCCCCCAATGAAGTGATAGAGAAATCACGATCTAAGACCGCCATCCGCTAGCCGGTGTTCACAGGAGATTCACAGTGACAGGCAAATGGGTCTTCTGCAGACCCCTGGCTATCATGACAACCTATTGGCGCCCTGCAATCACATGACGTGTACTGATGGACCGGATTTGTGACACGTTTCTAGCCGGCACATGTTAAATCCTGCCGTCCGTGATTGACAGCAGGCTCTAACTGGTTAATAGCCGCGAATGGCGCTTCGATATACCAGCTGCTGTTGGGCACATGACAGCTGAATTAATCAGCTGTCATGTGCAAGGAAAGATGCAGGCTCAGCGCGTGTCCACCCCCCAATAAAGTCTCCAAGGAAGAGATTTTACGGTGAGTACTTAAAATCCTTCTTTTTGCTACACGTTGCAGTGCTGAAGCCCTAGTATGTATAGCACAAGCAATCGGGGCCTCAAATCTTCTAAAGGGACTATTAACCCCTTTACTACCTTGGACGTATATTTACGTCCAAGGTCGCCTCTCTCCCTTTGAAGCAGGCTCCAGCGACGAGCCCGCAACGTTTCCGGCACATGTCAGCTGAATTCATCAGCTAATTTATTTATTATAAATATGGTGTCTACGAACTAGAAATGACCTGGAGAATCATAGTGGCAGGTCAGTTTTAGCATTTAGTGAACATGGTAAAAAAGAAAAATTGTGGGATTGCACAATTTATATATATATATATATATATATATATATATATATATATATATATATATTATATATATATATATATATATATATATATAATATATATATATATATATATTTTTTTTTTTTTTAATTTCACCGCACTTTAATTTTTTTTTTCTCTATCGCTTCATTGGGGGACACATAAACCATGGGTGTATGCTGCTGACACTATGCATATGCAAAAAAAGTTGGCTCCTCCTCCGCTGTATACACCCCACCGACTGCAGGAAGCAATTCAGTTTTAGCTTAGTGTCAGTAGGAGGTGGACACGGGTCTCTCCGGAGACCCATATCTACCTATTGTGCGTCGTTCCTTTTCAGGTTTTCCGGAGGGATACAGTGTGAACGGTCACTACTGTAGTCCCACATAGAGACTGAGTACGGCGTGTACTGCCACCCCGTATCCTCATAAGTCTGTCTCGGCAGGACCCCCCGCCCTAATCCCTATCACGGACGGGTGTTTAGGTGATCATAGTGCAGCAGAAGACCCGGGCCTGCCTCCGTCTCCCACCAGAGCCTGTCGGATGAGGAGACGTGGACATCCCCACAACTGACCTCCGGACGTCAGACCTTTTGTCAGAGGTACTGTCCTTTTTTTTCCCTAACAGGACAGAAGAGAGAAGACAAGAAGAGAAAAAGAAGCAAAGAAGAAAAAAAAAAAAATGAGCCTTGTACCTCATTCTCTTTGAGTCCCCTAAGGAGTTTTCCCACCTTAGATACGGCCTGCTCCGGACACTCCGCTGCATCGTGGCTCTCCCGGGCCCCCCCCCCCCCCCTGTTTTTTCTCGTGGATCTGTCGCATATAATTTTCATTGGGGCCATCTGTAGCCTTTATCCGCCCTGTAGCGCCGCGGCGCTTCATTCGGGGGCTTTTTTATTATACAGTCGGCGTCCTCCGCGCCACCTCCACTTCCCCGGCGGCCGCAGCCTCAAATTGAGGTCCCGGCTTCATTCCGGGCCTACTCCTGAGCCGGTTCCTGAGCCGGCTCCACCCCCGCCTCTCTGGCTTCCGGGCGGGCTTTTCTCCTGCCTGCCCTTGCTCCGTCCACCGCTCTCAGCGTTCCTGAGAGCTGCAGCCATATTGCCCCCTCCAGGCCCTGTGCCCGACGCTGCCCCCTCCTGCATTCACTAGGACGGGCAAGCCGCTTCCCCAGCTAGCTCTGCAGCCTCTGATCGCTGGCTCCTGACAGGACAGCAGGAGGAACATCTGCACAGCCTCTGCTTTCATCGGTGGATCATCTCAGCAGCAGACAGGATCCGTGAGTAGGCTATGCCCCGCAGAGCTGACACTCTCCTCTGTCTTTTCTCTGTCCCCCAACCTTCTGGCACCAGTTAGTGGGACTGCTCAACCATGCCTAAGCATAAGGGAGAGCCTGCTTGTCCTCCATCTTCCTCTTCCTCCTCCATTCTGGTTAGGCACTTTGTGTGCTCTTCTTGTAATGGCAGACTCCCTTCAGGTCAGCCGTCTCCCCTCTGCCAGGCCTGCAGCGACCCCACGGGACCCACCAAGGAGCCCTTTTCTGCCCCAGGTGATTCTGAGACCCCAACCCCCCAGTGGGCAGCGTCTCTGTCACAATCTGTAGCGGACCTCACCAGGGTGTCACAGACCCTAGTGTCCGTACTAGACAGATTGCCCTTTTCTGCACCCGCAGTCGCCAGCGGGTCTCAAGACTCTTTCCGGTCCGTCCAACCCAAGCCGTAAGAGACCCAGACTGGAGCACCGTTCTAGGTCCTCTTCCCGCTCCGCCTCACCAGTCGACCCTGCACGGCGTGATCCATCCCTAGCGCCCTCCTCCCCGGAATCAGGCGAGGCGTCTCCGGACGCGCTTTCGGAGGACGAGTCGGACCTGGATTCAGATCAGGCCTCCGGCATGACGGATGTGGTGCAGAGTCTGAATGTGGCAGTCAATCAGACCTTAAGCATCAAGGATACCGCTACGGAATCCGCAGTACAGGCGGTTTCGTTTAGACGGTCCTAACCACCTTCCAGGGTTTTTGCCCCTCACACTGAGTTCACGGACATACTCAAGAGGGAGAATCCGACCTGGCGCTTTCAAAGAGGGAAGCGCCTCGGCATCCTATATCGTTTTTCTCGGACCTTACCACGAATTGGACAGAATTCCCCTTCAGTGGACCCACCAGTCTCCAGATTGTCCACCAATACGGTCCTTCCTCTTGCTAGTGCAGCTTCACTCAAGGACGCCAACTATAGAATTATAGAATCACTGGCAAAGTCAGCCTCTGAGGCGGCCGCTTCTGCCTTATGCCCGGCCTTTGTGTCCACCTGGGTCTCAAAGGCTATAGCCAGATGGGCCAAGCAACTCTGTAAGGGCATCTTGGCCGGAGCCCTTCTGGAGAGCTGGCGGAGCTCGCAGACCAAAATTTCCCATGCTGGGCAATATTTAGTTTCGGCCTCTCTGGATGCAGCATCCTGCACGGCGCAGGCATCCAGCAATACCGTGGCCATCCGGAGGAACATCTGGCGTAGGCTCCACCCACCGCTACCACAATCACTGTGGGCTGGAGCCAGCGCCATATTACTTGGGGAGGACGTACATGCAGGTCCACGGGACCACTGTCAGCCGTAAGTACTGATTGGTACTCTCATCATTGGATGATTTATTCTTTGGCAGCACTGTGAGTGATACTTTGGTTTTCATGCAAACCAATCCACTGACTAGGATTGTTGCATAGCTTTGTGATCTTTTTTTGCACTCCCAACCTTCTAGCATCAGTTAGGGAGGAAGGCTTGCTCTCTCTCCTCTGCCAGGCCCGCAGCACTACACGGTACCCACTACCAGGAGTTCTTTTTTCTGCCTCGGCCTAGTCTGAGACCTCTATCCCGGGACGGGCTCTCTCTTGGTCGCAGTCTGTTGTGAGGTTTTCACCAGGGTGGCAGACCCCAGCGTCCATAACAGACAGTTTGCCTCTCCCAGCTCCCGCAGTCGCCAGTGGATCAGGCCGCAAGAGGCCCAGACAGAAGCACCCAGCCGAGGCATCTGCAGACGCGCCTCAAGAACTGGAGTCGGACCTGGATCACACATGGTGCAGAGCCTGATTACTGCGGTCCACCAGACCCTAGGCATCTAACATACCTCTACGAAACTCGCAGATCAGGCGGTTTCGTTTAGACGGTCTAACTACCTTCCAGGGTCTTTTTTGCCCACAAGCTGAATTTGTGGAGATACTCAAGAGGGAAAGGGACAATTCGACCAGACGCTTTCAAACAGGGAAGCGCCTCGGCATCTTATACCCCTCCTCCCCTGAGCTCACCGCGTTCTGGACGCCTTCCCTGGCTGTGGTTCCGCCAGTCTCCAGACTGGCCACCAACACGGTCCTCTACCTTCTAATACAGCTTCCTGCAAGGATTCCAACGATAAAATTATAGGATCGCTGGAAAAATCAACTTTGGGAACGACAGCTTCTACATTTTGCCCGGCCTCTGCCTCTACCAAAGGCCATAGCCAGTTGGGCCAAAACAACTTCATGAGGCCATTATTGCGGGAGTCCCGCCGAATGAGCTTGCCGTCCTTGTAGACCACATTCCCTTTGCAGGGACATATTTGGCAATATGGAGGCCATCTGTAGCAACATTTGACTCAAAGCATGGCAAGCGGACCTTTCATCGGAGAGGTAGCTTACCGGTCTCCCCTTCCAGGGAGATCGCCGGTTTGGTCCCATAAAGAATGCATCTGGAGCCACCAGTTCTCTCCTTCCTCAGTCCGAACCTCACAGGCCTCCTGTAGCGAAGCGACAGTTCCGCTCCCCTCGGGCTTTTCTCCGGCCGACGGAGGATCCCTTCGGTCAGCGCTTGCCCGCAGACCTGTCAAATTAGGTAGAAGGCTTCCTTTGGGTCTTTCTCCCTGGCATCCTCATAGCTTCCACGGTAGCCCCACCAGGTCCGGACTTGGCAGGTCCTCCTCGGCATCACTTAGATCCGGAGCCCACCGTATCTCCCAAGTCAGGTGGTTGTTTCCTGTTTTTTCAGGGACTTTCGGCTCGCCTCGGTAGCGGACGTAGGGGGTTGTATCCTCTGGATACAAGGTAGAGTTTACTTTGCGCTCCTGAGATCGGTTATTAGAATCCTGTCCTCCAAAAGGGATCCCGCTCTGATTTCAAGGTTCTTTGCGTCCAGCGCCCCCCTTCTCAGTACGGAGTTATCGTTCCCGTACCGTAACAAGAATAGGGTTTTTTTATTCAGAACCTGTCTGTTGCGCCAAGGAAGGGCGGCGTGGTTCGGCTCACTCTGATCGTTAACTTTTCTCATCTCGAGTCCTCCTGGATCTTTTCAGGATGGAGTCCCCCCGCTCAGTATTTGCTTTCATGGGGACGCAGAATCCTTTTTCGAATGATCCATAGTTATCCAAGACTCTTACCTCCACGTTCCAAATTGCCCAACTCACCAGAGGTTCCCGCGTTTCGCAGTACAGCGGACTCTCTTCCAGTTTCTTGCACTGCTGTTCGATCTTGCGACCGCTCCCAGGGAAGATCATGACGGCATTCAGGGCCTTTTCGAGGTTTAGGGACCCAGTACTTATCCCTTACCTCGACATCAGGGGCGTTCGTCCGTGAATTCAGTCGGACAACGCCACAGCGGTGGTATCCGTCAATCACCAAGGAGGGTCCAGGAGTCCCCTGGCGATGGTCATGATATCCAGGATTCTTCACTGAGCGGAGATGACGTTTCCGATAATATCCGCAACGCATATTCCCGGCGGGTTATCTAGACGGCCGGTTTTTTTTTGTTGTTTTTTGTTTTTTTTTTCTCGACCGCGAGGTTCTCGTTGCAGGACACTGGTCCCTGCATGAGGACGTCTTCCATTTGATCTGTCTTTAAGGGAGAACTCCGGACGTGGATCTCATGTCCTTCCCGGCTGTACAGGAAGGTTCCACGGTTCGTCTCCAGGCCCCCGTCCCCCTCACGGCGGTCGCCAATGCTACGGCCATTGCCTGGTCGCACTTTGCGCTCTCCCTTACTTTTCTTCCCAGGTCTTTGAAGTAGATCAAAGCGGAAGGGGTGCTGGTCTTTCTGATCGCACCAGTTTGGCGGACACTCCTGGAAGCTCCCAGACGGGCCAGATCTTCCACCTTCTTTCCTTCCCAAAGTGTTGTCCTTTTTTCACCTGATTGAGGACTTTGTCATCCCTTCCGTCTGGCAAGCTCCGACTCATTCTCCGCCTCATTCTCTAAACAGGCCAGACCTGGTCAGGGCAGTGAGGATCTATCTCACTAAAGACCGCTTCCTTTACGAAGTCGGATCCCCTATTCATCATCCAGATGACGCACGCCTTCAAGGCTACGATTGCGCGCTGCATCAGGTCCGCAAGTTTGGAGGCTTACTGGTTTAGAAGAGATTGCCCCCCCCTGGGTTAAGGCTCGCTCTTCACGGGCAGTGGGTGCCTCCTGGGCGGTACACATGGGGCATTCGCCCTATAACTCTGCAAAGCGGCAACCCGGTCTTCCATCCACAAGTTTGCCAGATTGTACCGGGTCCATACCTACGCTTCGGTGGACGCCAGCCTATGCAGAGGTATCTTGCAGGCGGCAGTGGTAAGCTCTTTGATCGCAATAGTTTTCTGCTGTTTCCCTCCCCATGGACTGCTTTGGGACGTGCCATGGTTTATGTGTCCCCCAATGAAGCGATAGAGAAAACAGGATTTTGGTTGCTTACCGTAAAATCCGTTTCTCGCAAGCCTTCATTGGGGGACACAGCACCCTCCCATGTTTTTTTTTCTACAACTCCTGTTCCTTCTTCTATGTGCTATTGTTAGTTGAGTTGTCTGTTTGTTATTCTATCATGTTGTTCTCCTACTGCTTTCTCACTAACTGAATTGCTTCCTGCAGTCGGTGGGGTGTATACAGCGGAGGAGGAGCCAACCTTTTTTTGCATATGCATAGTATCAGCGCCTCCTAGTGGCAGCAGCATACGCCCATGGTTTGTGTCCCCCAATGAAGGCTTCCGAGAAACGGATTTTACGGTAAGCAACCAAAATCCTGTTTTTTCCAGTGAACTGTGATAAAACCAATGGTGTGGTTCAAAAGTACAACTAGCCCTCACATTGCCATATTGACTGAAATAAATAAAAAAAAATGTTATTGCTCCGGGAAGAAGGGAGCAAAAAAATTAAAAGTTAAAAACCCAAGGGGATAAAGTGGTTAAATAGTTAACTTTTTTTTTTTTTTTTTTTAAATGAGAATTTTTTTAAAGTTCAAATAACCCCTCCTTTTTCCCCATTGACAATAAAGCAATAAAAAAGTACATATACATATTTGGTATTGCTGCATTGCTCCCGATCTATCAAATATAAAGTAAATTAATCCAATCGCTAGACAATATAACGAGAAAAAAAAAAATCAAAACGCCAGAATTACGTGTTTGGCTTTTTGTGGCCGCAACATTGAAATAAAATGCAGTAAGAGGCAAGCAAAACATTGATTTACTCCTAAATGGAATCAATAAAAACGTCAGCTCGGGGTAAAAAATAAGCCCTAACCCAGCCCCAGTTACCGAAAAATGGAGCCACCACAGGTCTTGGAGAATGGTGACAAAAGAAAAAACTTTTTTTCCATACAAGCTCCGGAATTTTTTTTTTTATATATCTGCGTACTCATACTGACCTTGAGAATCATATTATCAGGTTAGTTTTATCATTTAGTGAACATGGTAAAAAATTGTGAAATTTCATTTTTTTTTTTGCAATTTCATCACACTTGAAATTTTTTTTTTCCCGTTTTCCAGTACACTATGTGGTAAAATGAATTGTCATTCAAAAGTACATCTCATCCCGCAAAAAAAAAAAAAAAAAAAAAGTCCTCAGAGCCATACTGATGGAAAAAGTCTCACTGGATCCTCTGGGGCGTGTCTTTAAGCTGCTCAGCATAATTACCCTATGAGCCGCATCCCCTTGTAAAGACAATAAAAATTATCGCTGAATTTTGAGGGGGGGGAAACAATTCTTGTCGCAGCAGAAATAAAATGAGAGCAAAAACTGTCCACTCTTGATCTGGTGATGGGGTCTCCTTTTTAAATCTAATTTCTTTTCAAGAAGTATAACTGTTTTTTGCATGCATGATTTTTTTTTTTTTTAGGGTGTGGTGTTTAATTTTTATTTTTTTGTACCATCTTGTAATATGTGTAAAATGTATATATTTTTTTTGTGGATTTTTGCAGGGATGAGATCGCCGGGTGCATTGAGAAGGCCTATGAGAAGATCCTATTTAATGAAGCCACCAGGATATTGTTCTTCAGCACCCCAAAGAAGATGACAGATTATGCAAAGAAGGTGACTATGTTCGTGTATCTACTGGGAAATCCAGCTCCCTGGTGGGGCAGAACGGGTCACTGTTTCTGTAATGACTGAATTCTGAACAGACTTAAATGATAAAGCCACTTTCAGGGGTCTATTTTTTTTTTATTTTTTTTTTTTATATATATACTTTAAATGCATGTTTTTCGGGCTAAAATTATTTTTGCAAAAACTTGTCTTCTGTAGCCTCTGTGTTGCACTGTTTCTGGCTGCAGAATTGGGTAAACTATCTGTCCGGGCTCGTTCTGACGGGGAGTTTGTAAATTTCTATTTTTTTTTTTTTCTGTGGTGATTTATTACGCCATTAAAGTTACTTTGACCTTTTTGATCAGATTTTTGGTCACGTATAAACTGGCAGATAATACCCGTCAGAACCAGCTCACTGATGGATTCTTTATGAATTTATTCTGCACACCAGCAATACAGTGCAACAGAAGACGGCGAACGGTGCATTTGTTTTTGTTTTTTTTTTTGTTTTTTATCCTAACCTGAATTTAGGAGGGTGTAATTTTACTAGTCCAAAAATTTGAGTATAACTTTTTCCCTTTCAGTATCGAGGTTACTGATCTGTTCAATTCCTTCTTATGGAGTGCACCATAATTGTTGTAAATCACTGACTACCGAGGTCTGTGAATCTATCCACGGACTAAGAGACCGTATTCTGCCCTCTGTCCTAGGCACTGATCCAGACAGGACTGCAATATATTCTATGTGCTCCGTGCTGTACTGGATACCTAAAAGATGGAGCAGGACATTTTTGCTTCTTTAATACACAGGCAGAGTTGAACAAAAAGATTTGCATATATAAACCGCCATATTGGTAGTTTGTGTCTGCTAGACCGGAGCCCTGTGAGCAGGCTGCCTGACACTTCTGAGTAGTGATGGTGCGCCAGGTTTAGTAATTGGGAGAGGAGCCCGGTATGTCGGCAGATAGGAGGAGGCTTGCAGGGCTCTGGTGTGGCTGCTAGACCAGGGTCCTGTGGGCTGGGTCAGGGTCCTGTGGGGGAGGAAACCCACGCAAACGCGGTGAGAACATACAAAGTCCTTGCATGTTATCTTTGGGATTTGAACCCTGGACCCCAGCGCTGCAATCCTGCAGTGCTAACCACTGAGCCACCATGCTGTCTGGACTGCTATGTGAATGGAGGTGGCCTAGCTGTTGTAATCTGCAGTCGTTATATATACACTGTACGCATCCTGACTGTTAATCTGTGGACACACCTTCCACGCTGCTCACCACCTGATACAGAAATTGGGGCGCCTTACCATATAACCCAGTGTTATTGCAGGATAACCCCCTTTTTATTGTCGAGCTGTATAACTTGTGACTTGAGATCTCCATGTAATATAAACCCCTCTTCTTTTTCTTGTCTTTACAGCGCGGTTGGGTGTTGGGCCCGAATAACTACTACAGTTTTAGCAGCCAGCAGCAGAATCCGGAGGAGGCCACAATTCCTTCCACTGAATTAGCCAAACAAGTGATTGAATATGCCCGCCAGCTGGAAATGATCGTATAAATGACTGGAAGTCGTCCACGCCAACTTCCCACTTGTGTTCCCTTTTTTGGTCTGCCTGGTCACTCGCCATCCTCACTTTGGTATCATTAAATTTTATAGACGGTAGATTTGGAGGGAGGAGGTATTTTGTAAGAGGATTTATTATTAAATTATACCAGTGGGCTGGTTTGATGGAGCGATGCCACCATCTGTAACCTAAAAAATAAACACTTCTTTTTTTTTTTTTCGGGTGGACAGCGCAAATACTCTGACACATTGTATAAGATATCTGAAGGTTTTGCTGCTTCCTCGCCATAAACCTTGTTGCAGTAAGGTCAATGAGACCAGGCATATCTGCCATATATTGTAGCATAGGTCTGTGGGTGTAAAGGGTGTGGTCACAACCAGATCCCCCGCTTCTCCAAATCAAGCTATCTAGGTGATTGGATAATATCTCCGGGCGACCACACACTTTCCCTGTAAAGATCAAGATTGATCTGGCTATTGGGGGGGTGAGGGTCTGTGAACATGGTTGTACTTAATGGATTTTATATCCTCCACTGGGTTTTTTGAGACCATCATGCTTGATATATAATATGTGTATATATGGCCCAGCTTAGACCACTGGTCCAAGGGCCACATTTGCCATACTGGCCTGAAGCAACACGTCCAAAGTGCATTTATAACTTTGGCATTGCTTTCTACCATCTTGATCCCACTCAGCCACTCTGCTTGGCACAGAATTTGTCAGCGGCTCTTTCTACCAAAATGGAGATCTTCTTTTTTTTTTTTTTTTTTTTTTTTTGGCTGATTAGGGAAGAAAATTATAGCCTAGGTCTGTATTTAAATGGACCTGGAAAAGTAATATTTGTCTACGCAACCTTGTATTTAACTGTGATTTAACAAAAAATAAATAAAAGTTGATCTTTTGAGACGTTCGGACTTGTTTTTTGGACTGGGTTCACTTCAGACAACTTATTATGAGGTCTTCCCTCCCCCGATTCCTTTTTGTCCTTTGCAGAGCTTAAAACTAGAGAACTACAGGCATCCATCCAAAAGATTCCCATTGAGCTCCTTGTCCATTAGGAGGTGCCGGTTACCCCGTGTCTTCCTGACAATCTATATGGAGGGCGGCATGTATTTGCAAGAAGAACGCCTTGACTGATTGCTGGCTATGGCATCTACAGTATAAGTAGGAACTGTCCAAAATAAGTCCCCGCTTATATTTAGGTATACAATGTGTATAAACACACTGTAGGGTCTTTACTGCATTATTTTACCTTATTTTACTACGCGCTCTTCTCATACTCTATAACGAGAAAGAAATAGGTGAGATATGTATGTCCACTGTATTCCTGTACAGTCGGAGGTAGACATGTGAATGCTCCATCTAATGAGCATAAAGTGTAGTGTGAACGGAGCCTGAGAGTGCAACGAGAGTTGAGCTAAAAAGATTTGCAGGCCCCTGATGCAGGGACCACATTTGGACCAGATTCCTGTGAACCTCCTCTTACCTGCTATCATTACCGTGGCCTCTTCTGACGTCATGTGTGCGTCATGCGCAATTATCGTGTACCTCTGGTAGTGACCTACAACCCACAGCTTGAAATACTGAGAAAAACGGCTAAAAAACCTCACCATATACTACACAAGGATGACCAGTTAAAAATATTATTCAAAGACCCCCCCTTGCTGTGTTACAGGCAACCTCCAAATTTAAGAAACCTCATGATCCGAAGTTCAATGCCCTCAGATTCACCAAGAGGGACCTATTCTTGCAATGGGAGAAGATGCAAAACTTGCAGTCATATAGAGACCAACGACAAGATCCAAGTCCCCAACACACAGCAAAACTATAAGATCCCCGGGACATTCACATGTTCCTCCTCTAATGTGGTATATTTAATTCTATGTAATATATGTCCTGTGGGTGGCCTCTATGTTGGAGAAACAGGACAGAGACTGAGAGCAAGGATGAGGTCTCATCGTCATACGATTACAGACAAAAAAAACCATCTACCTGTGGCCAAACATTTCTGTGGTCCAGGACACAACATAGACAATATGAAAATTGTCATTTTGAAAGGCAATTTCCAATCGCAAAAACATCGTAGGGTTTGGGAATGCAAATTCATTAACATCTTTGATTCTGTTCACACAGGACTCAATCTGTCAGGAGGATTCATGGCCCACTACCAAATCTGAGCAACTTCCTCCAAAAATAATGGAGACACCACCAGTCCTTTGATCTCACATGCATATGGGGTCCATAAAACTTTCACACCACTAATCTAATCTTACCTAATTAAGGATTCTCTCTTTAAGCTCAGTGTTTGTTTATTTCAGTGTTTGTTTATTTAAATGTCCATGTCTGTGTTTTTCACTGTATATAATTGGGTTTCTTCAAATATTTTGTTACACCAGCCTGATGAAGAAATGTAAGCAGTCTCGAAAGCTTGCCCTGTAATATCTTTCACTATATTTTGTTAGCCATTAAAAGGTATCATACCCACAAGATTCCTATTTTGCTTCTCCCACTGAAAGCACTCTATATGTTTTTTTCTACTGGCTAACACTGTACCAAACCAACTTTTTTTCGTTTATGCGCAATTAGGACACTGTCTAGCCTTTGAAAGAGGTAGGAGAAGGTTCACTGGGCTACTGAAGTGGCCGCTGAGCCCAACAAATCTTTTTGCTCAAGTTTAGGTGTAACGCAGGCTTTGCTCAAGACCCCTCATTGCCTGTAATACTACATTTCACATGTAGTGGCGACATGAAGCTCCCACTAGGGTGACCAAACACATAAAGCAGTCCCAAATGTTACCGTGTGATATGTAACGGCTGCGGATGGCTGACCTGGTGCACATGTTTGTATTTATTCTGTACTTGCTATGGAGAAGCGTCTGCTCTACGCACGTCGCAGTGATGGGAAATGTTACTTTCATCGTCCATGACCACGTTGGTGATAGTAGTCCTTCTATTTGGGGTGCTTGTTGGGTGCAGTACTGTTCATTTCCGCCACCCGTGAAGAGTGGTGGTCCAGCAGGAGTCTGGTCCCAGCGACTAAAGAAGATGCAACTTTTAGAGTGGTGATCCACATTGGCTCTGTCAGCCTGTTCTGTGATACCGAAAACCTGTTGGCAAAGTGGTTCAGAATGAGCTTTTCTCTAGGAAAATCATTAATTGCCAATGCCCCTTACATCCAATACAGTCTACCCCAAAGACAAACACGGGAAATATATTAGGAAGTGAATGGCCTGTAGCGATTTGTATTGGTATTCTATGCTATAGATGTCACGTGCCGTCCATATAAACCAACACCTACAATGTGTACGTTCTGTATATACTGGTCTCCCTGCTACTGGTGGCTGCCTTCCCCATAGCCGCCCTGTTGGTTTATTGCAATCTGTAGTTGCAGATCCATTAGCTGCTATAAGGCTGTATGCACAGTTTTTGTAGCAGAAATTCTCCAAATACTCCTCAAAAACTTGGTGGTTGTGCTCCCAATAACTATGCAGAAAAGACTACATACAGTGGCATGTAAAAGTTTAGGCACACCAAACTTGATTGCAAAAAGACATTCAGCAAGATTTAATGGCAGTTAAAATGAACAGTGGCGGTCAAGATAAGGTCTGGAAGAGCAAGCAAAATTTCAGTGAGAGCTGCTCGTAGGATTGCTAGGGAAGCAAATCAGACCCCCCCCCTGCTTGACTGTAAAAGATCTCCAGAAAGATTTAGCAGACTCTGGAGTTGTGGTACATTTTTCTACTGTTCAGAGAGACCTGCACAAATATGGCCATCATGGAAGAGTCATCAGAAGAAAACCTCTCTTGTGTCCTCACCATAAAGTTCAGCATCAGAAGTATGCAAAAGAACATCTAAACAAGCCTGATGCATTTTGGAAACAAGTCCTGTGAACCGATGAGATTAATATAAAACTCTTTAGCCACAATGATCAAAGGTATGTGTGGAGAAAAAAAGGGAACAGAATTTCCGGAAAAGAACATCTCGCCAACCATTAAAGTAAACCTGTCACCAGGTTTGGCCGATACGAGTTACGTCCACCGCCATTCAGGGCTTATCTACAGCATTCTATAATGCTGTAGATAAGCCCCCGATCTGACCTGCAAGAGAAGAAAAATAAGTTTTATTATACTCGCCTGCGGTCCGGTCCGATGGGTGTCGCGGGTCCGGCGCCTCCCATCTTCTTGTGATGCCCTCCTGCTTGCTTCATGGGTCCCTGGCATCGCGCTCCTGCACAGGCGTACTTATCTGCCCTGCTGAGGGCAAAGTAAATTCCTGCAGTGCACAGGTGCTGGGGCTCTTTGACCTTTCCCGGCACCTGCGCACTACAGTACTTTGCCCTCAACAGGGCAGATAAGTGCCAAGGAGCGTGATGCTGGGGAGCCATGAAGCAAGCAGGAGGGTGGCATCGCAAGAAGATGGGAGGCGCCGGACCCAGACCTATGACACCCATTGGAGCAGACTGCCCCCCGGTGAGTACAATAAAACTTATTTTTCTTCTCTTGCAGGTCGGAGCGGGGGCATATCTACAGCATTATAGAACAGGTGGTGGCCGTAACTCGTATCCGCCAAACCTGGTGACAGGTTTGCTTTAAATGTAAGTGGATCATTCACAATAACAGTAATTTTGACCAGGGGTGCCCAAACTTTTACATACCACTGTACCATAAATATGGTAGTTGAAGCAGCTGGTTTGCTGTGTGCAATAGAGATAAGTGATTTGATTCGCAGCAACCAGGTCAGTATTCTGTGACCATGAGCCCTGTTAACTGCCTCCTACCTATTGGCGTGCTTTGCTCCTCTTTTGATTATCGGCCTGGCGTGATGCCATCATAGCGTGACTTGTGCGCACACACAATGTTGCGCCAGGTCGGCTAATCAGGAGGAGAAACCGGCAGGTAGGAAGGTGATTCTCAGGTCTCCAAGCCAGCTGGTATTTACGAAAGGTTCACTACTAAATCATCCAAAGGAAAAAAAAATGGATGTGTAGATACCTGAAATCTAAATACTGTGTGTGCGTGTGTAGAGGGTTCAATAAAATATGTACAGCCCCCAGTATTTCCTACACACGCCTATTTCAAGCTTGTTACTATTCCGATGCCATGGGAACTTACGTTCTGTGTTAATGAAGAGGAATGGTCCTGAAACCAGGACATCAGGTCAGATATCGTAATTTTTTTTTGTTTCCACACCCATGGAAAAAAAAAAACTTCCTGTGAGTTTGCACCCTGCTTTCGAATACTCCCAATATACCAAATACTCACCAGCGGACTACGTTAGACGGAAGCTTCCCCGGGCGATGTCTGCATCTGCATTTCATGGTGCAATGGTTGTCCACATAAAAATCTTTCCACCTTCCAGATAGTTGACATTTTGGAGCCTCTTTGGGACCATTCTCCTCTACGACTACATTACTATCCGGGACCTGTAGACCAGTGGTTGGATCATTGGCTGATTTGTTCTCCATAGCCACAAGAGACTGATCTGGAATCTGGTCTTTGAAATCTGGACATTCTCTAGTTTCCTGAGGGACAGGAGGGCATGAGTTGCCTAAGTCAGAGGTATCGGTATGTTCTTGGGAAGAGGTTAATGGAACATCAGATATGGGCTTGAGTAGCTGTGTATCGGGCTTAATCACAGGTGGTTCTTCCATTGCTGGAGATGTAGTTATTTGGTTGCTTTTTTCAAGAGTAGCATCTGATATACTATTTTCTTCTGAAGGCTTCACCAGCAGTGTAGATTCTGGGGTTTGTGGACTCGTGTCTAGTGGTTGGGTAGATACAACAGGCTTACTCTTTAGAGGTTCTTTAGGTAGACATGTAAAAGACTTACTGCAGACCTGTTTAGGCTTGCTACGTCTTTCAATCAGGTATGGCTTATGCACTTTATCTTTCTTATCAGGGTTGGCGCGTTCTTGAGCTTTCCTGTTTGAAGTGTTTTTGGAAACTCTCCATGTTGACCCAGAATTTAGTGTATTCTTGGGTGTAAAGGCTTGAGGTTTTGCCATATTCCACGGGCCTTTAAACTGGGATTGATCCTTTAGATTGTCCCGGGGAGAAGGCCATTGAAACCCAAGCTGTGCCTTGTTCCCTTTAAAAGGTGGCATTGATGGCTCTGTTTGGTTCCAAGATTTTGTGATTTTCTTACTGCTTTCTGTACCACAGTTTTTGGAATTTACCTGAGCACGGTTTTCCCTTACATTACTTAAGAACGCTGCTTTTGTTGTAGCCTTGTGGGTTGTGTTCTGACGTCCAACAAGTTTCTCATTTTTATCGAATGTTCCACTTTGTTGGGTGGTTTTAGGACTTTTTTTGAGGATATCTGCATATGACAAACTCATAATTGACTTAATTTGTGCTTCTTCGTCAACGTTAGTTTGGACAGTGCAAAGCGATGGTTGGGGTATGCTCATCGAACCATCTTCAGTTGGACTCGTCTTCATTTTACAGAGAGTATCTGCTGCTTCTTGTGCCATTTTTTCAGCATCTCCATCTTGAAAGCCAAAAGTGATGATAGAGGTTTCTGTTGCAGAATGTCCTGTGATGTTTTTAATGTTCTTCGGACAGATAATGGATCAGCTTTATTTGTTTGTTCAGTGGTTTGGCTACCATCCAATGGATTGAGATCATTGTTGGGTTGCTTAGTTACGTTGGGCAATGATTCCAAGGCTGGAGAACTGCTACAAGCCAAGGACCTGCCTTGGTTGGTGGCATTTGTATTCACAGCCTTTAGTGTTTGGTTTTCTGTTGGGGTTACCCATCTGGTTCCCATGTCTTCCATTTCGTCTTGATAGGTTATCTGATGTCCATCAGAACATATTCTTGGCAGTTCTGCTAAATGTGTGTCTACAGAAGTCATTCCTGTAGGGTAGAGAGGACTTTCATTTGGAAATGTGCCAAAAGAAAACCCCAACGTTGGTGACCATACACCTATGGCATCTTTTGTTACTAGATGACCTGCCATCCTATTTCTGCTATCAGTTTTATGTTCTCTGCCTTCGTCTGCCATTTCTGTGCTGGGAATTACATACATTAAAGGTTTTTTTTACTTTTTCTTTGTTCAAAGATGGAGGTTTTGACCATTGTGCTTCTGGCGGTTTCTGCTTCAGTACCGGTTCTTGCCTTAACATTCAGATTTATGTTCATCGGGAACGTACACGGAGAACTCAAAATGGGTTCTATATCGATATCTTCTGCCGTCGGTCCCCAAAATCCCCAGTCTTTCTTTGCTGTTGGAGTCCTCAAGCTTGTAAAGGAGGAATCATGGACGAGAGAAGACGCGTCAAGTTGGGGTCCTTCATCAGTTCTTTCACGATCTCCATTATCCAAATTTTTATTTGCTACCTCATATGATTCCGATCTTTCCACACCCTGAACATTACCCATGTCCTTAACTTTCGTATATCCTGGCAAAATAACAATCAGATGAGAAATTGTAAAACAGATACAGACATACAGAGAAAAAATATTAGTAAGTATGTATCAAATGTGCAATTGAAGTCAGTCTCAAGCCAAAAATTGAAAGTTCAGGCGTAGCTGGAGATTGGCCTTCTAACCACCCTAATTTATTCATTTTTCCTACTAAGCAGTTCCACAGTATGAGATCATATGTTACATTCTAAGCGGGGGCAAGCTGCAATACTAGACACAACCAGAGCAAAGCAGTGGCACTGTTTTTGGAAGAAAGCAGGCAGATTTTACCAATCACAGCTTGTTCCCATCTTGGAAATTTATGCCATAGCTACAGGATATGTCATAATATTTAATGGCATAATATTTTCTTAACTCTCAGGAGCGAATGCATGCACAGCCATCATTCCAACCACAGCAGCCTCATCACCTCCCAACATGGAGATCAGGGAGCCCTGAATCTGGTTATATTTTTATTCGGGGGCAGGAGTAGTCATGTGATATCAATCTCCATGGTCACCATACCAGCTGAATTAAAAATGCATCGTTTTGGGAATGATTTGGCACTCCATAATTACGGGGATGGATTCCAGAAATGTAGGTAACATATTGGAGACTTACAGTTAGGTCCATAAATATTTGGACAGAGACAACATTTATCTAATTTTGGTTCTAGACATTACCACAATGAATTTGAAACAAAACAAATCAGATGCAGTTGAAGTTCAGACTTTCAGCTTTCATTTGAGGGTATCCACATTAAAATTGGATGAAGGGTTTAGGAGTTTCAGCTCCTTAACATGTGCCACCCTGTTTTTAAAGGGACCAAAAGTAATTGGACAATTGACTCCAAGGCTATTTCATGGACAGGTGTGGGAAATCCCTTCATTATATCATTCTCAATTAAGCAGATAAAAGGGCTGGTGTTGATTTGAGGTGTGGTGTTTGCATTTGGAAGGTTTAGCTGTGAAGGAAACATGCGGTCAAAGGAGCTCTCCATGCAGGTGAAACAAGCTATCCTTAAGCTGCAAAAAACAGAAAAAACCCATCCGAGAAATTGCTACAACTTTAGGAGTGGCAAAATCTACAGTTTGGTACATTCTGAGAAAGAAAGAAAGCACTGGTGAACTCATCAATCCAAAAAGACCTGGGCGCCCACGGAAGACAACAGTGGTGGATGATCGCAGAATACTCTCCATGGTGAAGAGAAACCCCTTCACAACAGCCAACCAAGTGAACAACACTCTCCAGGAGGTAGGCATATCAATATCCAAATCTACCATAAAGAGAAGACTGCATGAAATTAAATACAGAGGGTTCACTGCACGGTGCAAGCCACTCATAAGAATCAAGAATAAAAAGGCTAGGCTGGACTTTGCTAAAAAACATCTAAAAAAGCCAGCACAGTTCTGGAAGAACATTCTTTGGACAGATGAAACCAAGATCAACCTCTACTAGAATGATGGAAAGAGAAAAGTATGGCGAAGGCGTGGTACAGCTCATGATCCAAAGCATACCACATCATCTGTAAAACATGGCGGAAGCAGTGTGATGGCTTGGGCATGCATGGCTGCCAGTGGCACTGGGTCACTAGTGTTTATTGATGATGTGACACAGGACAGAAACAGCCGAATGAATTCTGAGGCATTCAGAGCCATACTGTGTGCTCAGATCCAGCCAAATGCAGCCAAACTGATTGGTCGTCGTTTCATACTACAGATGGACAATGACCCAAAACATAAAGCCAAAGCAACCCAGGAGTTTATTAAAGCAAAGAAGTGGAATATTCTTGAATGGCCAAGTCAGTCACTTGATCTCAACCCAATTGAACATGCATTTCACTTGTTAAAGACTAAACTTCAGACAGAAAGGCCCACAAACAAACAACAACTGAAAACCACCGCGGTGAAGGCCTGGCAGAGCATCAAAAAGAAGGAAACACAGCGTCTGGTGATGTCCATGAGTTCAAGACTTCAGGCAGTCATTGCTAACAAAGGGTTTTCAACCAAGTACTAGAAATGAACATTTTATTTACAATTATTTAATCTGTCCAATTACTTTTGGTCCCTTTAAAAACAGGGTGGCACATGTTAAGGAGCTAAAACTCCTAAACCCTTCATCCAATTTTAATGTGGATACCCTCAAATGAAAGCTGAAAGTCTGAACTTCAACTGCATCTGATTTGTTTTGTTTCAAATTCATTGTGGTAATGTCTAGAACCAAAATTAGATAAATGTTGTCTCTGTCCAAATATTTATGGACCTAACTGTACTTGCTGGTTATCATGCAGTTTTCTTGAAAAAAAAAACTTGCAAAGAAGGATGTCTCAGAAACTTTGCATTTATTTCCTTTACTTCTACTGTGCATGCTGGGCAAACCTCACCTGGTCCATCCTTACTTTTGACTTTCATCAATGATTTGGAAGTTGATGAAAAAGACTTGTAATATATTGAATTCCTTTCGCCCTTGTAAACAGGCCTCAGCATAGATAGGTGGAGATGCTCGTGGGTCAAGTGCCCAAAACGCTGGAGTAACCAACAAGCAACTTTGCCTTAACTCTCGTAGGTTATTTAGGTAAAGGACTGACACAGATCAACCAATTTGGAGACTTAAAGGGAATCTGTAGGAAATTTCTCCACCCCCAAACCATGATTATGACTGCAAACAAATAAAGAAGTCTTTTGTAACATGATTATGAATGTGTTGCCCTTTAAGAGATGAGCAAGATGATCCCTTTATGACCCCAAAGCGATGTTCCAGCAGCGTAAGATCGTGTTTTGAAATTCTGAATATGTGTCCAAAAGTGCATTGGGGCATGACGATGCACTTACAGCTCCTCGGCCTCCCTGTCATTTATTAGGGCGTGACGATGCACTTACAGCTCCTTGGCCTCCCTGTCGTGTATTAGGGCGTGACGATGCACTTACAGCTCCTTGGCCTCCCTGTCGTGTATTAGGGCGTGACGATGCACTTACAGCTCCTTGGCCTCCCTGTCGTGTATTAGGGCGTGACGATGCACTTACAGCTACTTGGCCTCCCTGTCGTGTATTAGGGCGTGACAATGCACTTACAGCTCCTTGGCCTCCCTGTCGTGTATTGGGGCATGACGATGCACTTACAGCTCCTTGGCCTCCCTGTCATTTATTAGGGCGTAACGATGCACTTACAGCTCCTTGGCCTCCCTGTTGTGTATTAGGGCGTGACGATGCACTTACAGCTCCTTGGCCTCCCTGTCGTGTATTAGGGCGTGATGATGCACTTACAGCTCCTTGGCCTCCCTGTCGTGTATTAGGGCATGACGATGCACTTACAGCTCCTTGGCCTCCCTGTTGTGTATTAGGGCGTGACGATGCACTTACAGCTCCTTGGCCTCCCTGTTGTGTATTAGGGCGTGACGATGCACTTACAGCTCCTTGGCCTCCCTGTCGTGTATTAGGGCGTGACGATGCACTTACAGCTCCTTGGCCTCCCTGTCGTGTATTGGGGCGTGACGATGTACTTACAGCTCCTTGGCCTCCCTGTCGTGTATTAGGGCGTGACGATGCACTTACAGCTCCTTGGCCTCCCTGTCGTGTATTAGGGCGTGACGATGCACTTACAGCTCCTTGGCCTCCCTGTCGTGTATTAGGGCATGACGATGCACTTACAGCTCCTTGGCCTCCCTGTTGTGTATTAGGGCGTGACGATGCACTTACAGCTCCTTGGCCTCCCTGTCGTGTATTGGGGCGTGACGATGCACTTACAGCTCCTTGGCCTCCCTGTCGTGTATTAGGGCGTGACGATGCACTTACAGCTCCTTGGCCTCCCTGTCGTGTATTAGGGAGTGACGATGCACTTACAGCTCCTTGGCCTCCCTGTCGTGTATTGGGGCATGACGATGCACTTACAGCTCCTTGGCCTCCCTGTCATTTATTAGGGCGTAACGATGCACTTACAGCTCCTTGGCCTCCCTGTCGTGTATTAGGGCGTGACGATGCACTTACAGCTCCTTGGCCTCCCTGTCGTGTATTAGGGCGTGATGATGCACTTACAGCTCCTTGGCCTCCCTGTCGTGTATTAGGGCATGACGATGCACTTACAGCTCCTTGGCCTCCCTGTTGTGAATTAGGGCATGACGATGCACTTACAGCTCCTTGGCCTCCCTGTTGTGTATTAGGGCGTGACGATGCACTTACAGCTCCTTGGCCTCCCTGTCGTGTATTAGGGCGTGACGATGCACTTACAGCTCCTTGGCCTCCCTGTCGTGTATTGGGGCGTGACGATGTACTTACAGCTCCTTGGCCTCCCTGTCGTGTATTAGGGCGTGACGATGCACTTACAGCTCCTTGGCCTCCCTGTCGTGTATTAGGGCGTGACGATGCACTTACAGCTCCTTGGCCTCCCTGTCGTGTATTAGGGCATGACGATGCACTTACAGCTCCTTGGCCTCCCTGTTGTGTATTAGGGCGTGACGATGCACTTACAGCTCCTTGGCCTCCCTGTCGTGTATTGGGGCGTGACGATGCACTTACAGCTCCTTGGCCTCCCTGTCGTGTGTTAGGGCGTGACGATGCACTTACAGCTCCTTGGCCTCCCTGTCGTGTATTGGGGCGTGACGATGCACTTACAGCTCCTTGGCCTCCCTGTCGTGTATTAGGGCGTGACGATGCACTTACAGCTCCTTGGCCTCCCTGTCGTGTATTGGGGCCTGACGATGTACTTACAGCTCCTTGGCCTCCCTGTCGTGTATTGGGGCGTGACGATGCACTTACAGCTCCTAGGCCTCCTGTCGTGTATTGGAAACATAGCAAGTTTAGGGCCACATCTCACCACAAATAAATTGATATGTAGGTAGTGTTTGCAAGTATGCGAAAAATAGAATGATCCCAATCATCCATAAGGTCAAAAGATGAAGAGAGCGACAACAGAAATCACGGTAGCAAAAAGTATCTTCTTCTTCTTTATTAATACATCACAAAATACAGGAAATTCTAAATATATACGTCTGGAAGTGCATTGGGGTGTGAAGATGCACTTACAGCTCCTCAGCCTCTATATCGTGTATTGGAGGCAACAACCTGTCAATCATCCAGAGGTGAGTGATGCTAGGCAGGGAATACAGCGTGAGGCTGAGGAGCTGTAAGTGCATTGTCACGCCCCAATGCACTTCTAGACACTTATAAAACAGAACTTTAAAACATCATTTCTCACAGCTGCATGGCTACACAGACAATAAATGGTTTGGTGGTGTAGAAGTTCTGACAGGTTCCCTTTAAATATGTTCCATGTCCTAAATTATAGTCTTGTGGTTTGGGGATCGCTCATTCTAGCTGGATCTATCAGCTAGAACGAGCTGATAAATCCAAACATTGGGATACCCATAAGTTCAGCTGATATTAATGGGACACCCAAAAATCCTGAGTGTCAAGGAGCTGTGGTTGTATAGACAAAATTTAAGGGCTCAACGCTACACCAGTCCTGATGTCCTTTCATTCTCAGGATTGGTTGGAGACCCAATAGGTGGCTGAATAAAATATCATTGCTATACAAGATGGCGATAACCCTTTAAAGATTGGTTCGGTAGGGAGTCGGACGCTAGACCACCCAAAAGTCAGAATGGGGGGGACCTGTGTCCATCTCTCCCCACGCTTTCCCCAGCCATTTGTCAACACAGCAAGGCTCCATTCATCTTCTCCAATTTTGTGGTTGGTGGAGAACCTTGAGAACGGATCCCCCATTCTGGAGTCACAGCCGTCAGGACACGCATGGATCCAACACTGATTACCTCTCCGGTAGAAAGGCAATACTGAGTATAAAGTCTACGGTGGGCGAAGGCATAAATATACCAACCAATCAGCTTCCAGAGCTCAATTTTTCAGAGCCCCTTTCTGGAGAAGTTGCAACATAATCGATTTCTAGCATTTTTGCACCCGTTTTGGTGAATCTTCTCTATGTGTCAAGTGCATAAAATGAATCCATTTCCATAAAGTAGGTTGGAAAATATGAATCCACACATCATAATGTAATCCTGTAGTGACCAGTTACCACCTCTGGAGGGCAGTGTTTCCATTATACCCTATGCACCCCTGAAGAAGCAGAAGACACCAGGATGGCAGAAGTCTCAACATTGCAACAATGGTTCTGCCTGCAATTCCCCTAGTATCACAATATGATAGGTTACATTGCCTTCCCTTCTGTGTAATAATCCAGAAAACTGCCCCAATCCTGCTGCAACCTCATCATATAGATGAATGATCATAAAGAAACAGGTGCATGTCTGTGTCTGCCCAGCACTAGGACCATGAAGCTTCCTTTCTTTCTGAGCCCCCCCTTCTTCTTCTGCCTTCTGCACCCCCCATTCCCTGTAGCACCCCACTGCCTCCCGGCCCCAGCTCTCCATCCCCGGCCCTGGGAGCAGCCAGGCCCCGCAGATCATCATCACAGCTCAGCCTCCAGGTGCAGCACAACACAGACACAGCCCAGGAGGCAGAGAGGAGGGGGAGGAGGAGGGAGGGATGGGGGTGAGATGAGATGTTGTTACCTGGAAGATGGCTGCTCCTCCAACAGCCACATCATGATGCCCAGGGAAAAATGGAGAGAAAAAAGCAGGGGAGATGAACAATAAACCCTTGTGCCAGGAATTTGCATTTCTCCACCATACACATTACACTGGCAAGACAGGAGCCCAGGATCATACAGGAGACATCCATCCCTGGATTCCCCATCAGCTATGGACAGAGAGTGAGTGCTGCCTTTTTCTATCATTGCACCCTATGCCTTGACAACCCCAGGAGCCCCCCTATATCTATATATATATATAGACTTGTTTTAGATGCCCCCATCCCCTGGCACCATGACTCCCCTGTCATTCTGCATGGCTGCTCTAAAATCTGGCAGATTCCTCTTTATTCTGCATCATTTCCTGCAATAGCTGAGGCTTGTGTGTGCCTGTGTGTGTGTGCACTGGGAGCAGCATGGGGGGCAATGCCATCTTCTTGTGTTATTTTATGCTGCCATTCAAGGTGGGGAAGAGGAAGGGGCAGATTTTTGTGAATCAACCCTATTTGCATCTGGATTCATTCATAAAAAAAGGGCTGTGATCAGTTTGAGGAACCATGATAGCTGCTTCCCCACCCTCCTCCTCTCCTCCTCCTCCTCCCCTTCACCTCCTCCTCCTCCTTGGTGTATGTGTGAGTGTGTAAGTGTGTGTGTCTCTCTGCAGATGTGATGCCCAGGCCAGGGGCCAGCACACAGCTCTCCAGCTCATCAGCAGGGTTTTAGGGACCCTTGTCACACTCTCACCTGCAAGCACAAAGAACCTCTGGTCATGTGACCAGCCATTCACAAAAATTCTCCTCCATTCAGAGATGCTTCATGTTTCCATGTCATAAGGGGGGCTCTGCTTTGCTGCCCCCTAATGATGCCAAGGGCTCCCATCTTGCAAAATAATGGACACCCCCTTCCCCTCCCCCCCCCCCAAATAAGAGAATGATCTGATTTTATTGCATGACAGGAAGGATCATTTCAGGCTGATACAATGTATCTTCTCTATTTATTTAACCCTATCATTGCTATAAAAGAAAAAGACAGGTATTGCAGCAGCGCTTTTCTTCTGCTCACCATTGCTGTGGCAAGGTGTGGGCAGCACCCTTTTTTTTTTTTTTTGCAAATACCTAGTGTGTCCTGTATGGTTTGTGTCTAATTATATATCATGGTGTCTTATTGCATTGTTAGATGTACCCTGGATAATATCATATGTCCCTCCCCTAAGAGCCTGCTTACAATATCAGGGGTGATTCATGCAGGAAGTTACATTTTACAGATGATTTATTTATAATCCAGGTGGAATATAGCATTAGTCGTGTATCTGGATATTATGGGCATAAAGGGAGTGTAAGGGTTACAACAGAAACACATAGATAATGTATATGTATGTGTGCAGAATATATATAGATATATATATATACAGACAGCTATACAAACCGTATATCTATTTGTATGTCTGTTTATATATTTTTTATATTTTTGTCAATTATTATAATAATATATATATTTTTTTTTTTTTTGCAGAAGACACAATAGACGTAGCATTAGTGATGGTTCAGACAAAGAAAAAAAAATACAAAGGAATAGGGGCGTCTGAATGATTTAATCCAGCCCAAAGATATTTGCAATGAAGGCGAACAGAGGCGTCAACAATCTGTAGCTCCAAAATAGAAATCACAGAATATTTTGCTTCATTTTATTTTTTTTTTTTTAGAATGATAGTAGAGGCAATAATCTTAGTCACCGCTGCTATCAGTTGCCCGTCTTGTGGGAGATAAGCTGCCGTCAGACGCTTAGAACTATTGAGATGAAAACACGTCATCGGCCGAATAATGTGCTAATGTTCATGGTGGCATCGGGAGAAATAGCTGTCGGCCAACGTGGCCATCTTCAGGCCATGACTAGTTTCATTGTGTAGCTATTGGTCATTCGTACGAAAATCTCCATCAATAAATGGGCACACTGTTCAGATAGTCAGTCAGAGTTTCCCTTTTTTAGTTGATGTTTGCGTCATGTCTAGCATAAGCATTAGGCTCTGTTCACACTAGAATATTTGACTTTCATACAATGGATGCAAGCGGCGGCTGATGGAGCCCATTTACATATAATGGAGTCCATTTTGGTTCTATCAAGGCGTTCATAATTTGGAAAGTGTTGAATGATGTAGGAACCCCCAATGGAGAATGACATACCGGCTCTGGCATGCCAAGGTGAGGAGGCTTATTTGCCGTGCAATGCTCCTCTGGGAAATTTAATATGCAAATTGCCTCTTTAGAGATGAAGAGGACTTGAACTCTATAGCGCCACCTGTTGGAAGCAGCGATTCTACAAGTCACTATTGACCCTTTAACGAGCCTTTAAATTGAGATTCTGATTTGACTTACAGTACAGACCAAAAGTTTGGACACACCTTCTCATTCAAAGATTTTTCTGTATTTTCATGACTATGAAAATTGTAGAATCACACTGAAGGCATCAAAACTATGAATTAACACATGTGGAATTATACATTACACTTTACAAAAAAGTGTGAAACAACTGAAAATATGTCTTATATTCTAGGTTCTTCAAAGTAGCCTCCTTTTGCTTTGATTACTGCTTTGCACGCAGAAAAGGTGAACGGATGGACTCTACATGCCTGGTTCCCACCGTGAAGCATGGAGGAGGTGGTGTGATGATGTGGGGGTGCTTTGCTGGTGACACTGTTGGGGATTTATTCAAAATTGAAGCGGTGAGCGGTCCAGCTCACCCCAAACCATCTCGATTGGGTTCAGGTCTGGTGACTGTGGAGGCCAGGTCATCTGGCGTAGCACCCCATCACTCTCCTTCTTGGTCAAATAGCCCTTACACAGTCTGGAGGTGTGTTTGGGGTCATTGTCCTCTTGAAAAACAAATGATGGTCCAACTAAATGCAAACCGGATGGAATAGCATGCTGCTGCAAGATGCTGTGGTAGCCATGCTGGTTCACTATGCCTTCCATTTTGAATAAATCCCCAACAGTGTCACCAGCAAAGCACCCCCACACCATCACACCTCCTCCTCCATGCTTCACGGTGGGAACCAGGCATGTAGAGTCCATCCGTTCACCTTTTCTGTGTGCAAAGCAGTAATCAAAGCAAAAGGTGGCTACTTTGAAGAACCTAGAATATAAGACATATTTTCAGTTGTTTCACACTTTTTTGTAAAGTGTAATGTATAATTCCACATGTGTTAATTCATAGTTTTGATGCCTTCAGTGTAATTCTACAATTTTCATAGCCATGAAAATACAGAAAAATCTTTGAATGAGAAGGTGTGTCCAAACTTTTGGTCTGTACTGTAAGTCACACTTCAAGGCTCGTTAAAGGGTTAATAGTGACTTGTAGGATTGCTGCATCCAATAGGTGGCGCTATAGAGTTCAAGTCCTCTTCCACTCTGAAGAGGTAATTTGCAAATAGACTTCCATGTGACGGTCATACGGTTCTAAGAAGCAATATCTCTCCTTGTGGAGAATGACATGGCTGACATGTCAGTGTAAGGAGATTTATAGGCTGTGCAATGCTCCTCTGGGAAATTAAATATGCAAATTGAATCTTCAGAGAGAGAGAGGACTTGAACTCTGTAAGTAGCCATCCTAAAAGTCAATACAGACCCTTTAATGAGCCTTGCCACATGACTTAGGATAAAAGCCAAACCTAGAGGACCATTGCATGGCCTATAAGTCTCCTTACACTGGCATGTTAGGCATGTTTCTCTCCACAAACAGAGACGTTATGCCTTAGACCTCTGTCAGTGACTTTTCATACTGCTAAATCAGATCCGAAAGCTAAGAATATAGGTCACTTTGTAATGATGGCTACTCGGATAGAATACCACTCCATATATTCAATATAGAAAAAATCTGGTACTCTCCAATGTGCAAAGAAGAAAATATACCGTAGCTTTATTGGGACAGCAATCCAGATTAACATAAGGTTTCGGTCTAACATTCAGACCTTTCTCAGACAGTTTGCAGATTAGATATGCACCCAAAAAAGGTGGAGACCTCACCGACTTCCAGAAGAGTTGGAAAGTCTCCAGAATGCCATAGAAACAACCTGAAAGATAGCGTCCTTTAGGGAGGCAGGAACAGTGTGCGGATGAGGTATGATTTAAGAATGGGATGTGGCTTGTGAAAAAAGGGGCATTCTTGTACAAAAAAAAAATGTAAAAAACTATTTAGAAAAGTTGGCAAGTATGGTTAAAGTCCAGGTGATCCCATAGTAGATATATAGAAATTAAGTTCTCTGCTGTCGACTGGTTTTCTCCATTACATGTAGGAGTATGGCGCTTTTTGTTTATTTCTAATTAATAAAGTGCTTCCTGATTTCAGCTCCATGAGAAAATGATCTAAGGTTGACCCAGGAGGCTCTATTAGAGTGGCTTCTAGAGATCCAGCAGAAGACAGCCCCATTTGGAGGTGACCTTGACATCAATCACTTGTCACTAGGGTCACTTTTTTTGTAGATTAATTAAAAAATTACCTATTAGATTTTATTTTACCAATAGCACATCTTGTGTGTAAAATGAGAAAAATATTGATTGTCACAAAGTTTTGAGGCTGACTCATTTCCAGCGGTGAGCATAAGGAACCTTTGCTGATCTTCCAGTTCTCTTGACTTATCTGTGTAGTCCCGACCCGAAGCATTGCCCCAAGAGTAGTTCGTTTACGTGTAACCCTCTCCACTTACAAGTCCACCCTTTCTCCAAGTCTGTTGTTGAGGGGAATTGTCCAAATGTGACATGGTGTGTTAATCAGACATGTCAATAGTGTCAAACTGGAGGAACCAATTTTCAGAATGTCAAGATTCCTGTCCGTGAATTTATTGGAAAGCTGAATGCAAATATATGGCCCCTGTCTGCCAAAATCAATTAAGACGTCACTACCCTTACCCATAGACCTCCAAAATTGACCTTAATTTTTTTAGTAGGTAGGGTCTAAATATAGAATCATAGAATGGTAGAGTTGGAAGGGGGCTCCTGGGCCATCTGGTCCAACCCCCTGCTCAAAGCAGGATTCTCTAAATCATCCCAGATATATGGGAGGAGTCCTTGCAATGGAGAGCACCATGGTTTGATAGCTACCAAACTATTCTTTTCCATTCTCTGATGTCGTCACAAGAGCAAATTCAGTAGTTGAGACATAAAAAAAGAGGTTGCTAGGGATCTACTGCCAACAGCTGACGCCGGATTGTCAGACAATGCCTCCATAACAACCAGTTTTTCTCAGGTTACTCAGGTATTGAGCTCAAGATTGAACTGTGACTGACTTAAAGGGAATCTGTCACCCCATTTTAGCCATATCAGCTAAAGATATGACTGAATAGTGCGTCCCATAAGCAAGCTATCGGTATGTAGCTTATATCCAGATACCCCCGTTTTGATAGCAAAATACCTTTGTAAAGTTGGGATTCTTTTCTGTAGATCAGGGCGGTCCGGTCCGGAGGGCGGCGTTTTCTCTCCTCTCCCTCCCCCCGCTCCTCGGCATTTCTTGCGTATCGCCGTCTGTGAATAGCACAGACAGCGTTCTGCTTCCCGTGACTGCGCTTTTCAAATTCACCCCGTGCCTGCGCAGTGTGCTTTGTCCAACAGTAGGCAAAGCATAAAATCATTACAGCACATGCGCAACTCTTTCTTTGCCCCGGAAATGACTGCTTGCCTTGGACGACTTCCGGGGCAAGGAAAGTGAATGACAATAGTTGCGCATGCGCTGTAATGATTTTATGCTTTGCCCACTGTTGGGCAAAGCACACTACGCAGGTGCGGGGGGAATTTGAAAAGCGCAATTGCGGGAACACTACGCTGTCTGTGCGATTCACAGACGGCGATACGCAAGAGATGCCGAGGAGCGGGGGGGTAAGAGGAGAGAAAACACCGCCCTCCAGACCAGTCCGCCCTGATTTTCAGAAAAGAATCCCAACTTTACAAAGGTATTTTGCTATCAAAACGGGGGTATCTGGATATAAGCTACATACCGATAGCTTGCTTATGGGACGCACTATTCAGTCATATCTTTAGCTGATATGGCTAAAATGGGGTGACAGATTCCCTTTAAAGCAGAGATGGAACAAAGAGACATAAAAAAAAAATCTTAGAGGGGTTCTGTGGGTGTGAAGTTTCCCTAATCCCAATATCAGACCGGTGGGAGTCCGACTCCCGGCATCTTCCCAGATTAGTTGCTTGCAGCTCCGGAGACAGCTGGATGTAAACTGTGATCGGAGCTGCAATGTGTAGGTACATTTAGTATGTAGCAGCCGCTGCCAGGTCCTGCAGAACTGCTCCTCTTCTCCTGAACAGCAAGTTAGACAACAGGCAGGTACTCAGATATATAATCCAGAATTGGTGATACTTCATTTTATGATTTTATATATATATATATATATATATATATATATATATATATATATATATATATATACAGATAGATAGATATTACATTTTGTGTCCCCTGTGAATGACAACTGAACTTTTTGCATTGCTTAGGCTCTTGGCAACAAAACTCTAGAAGTCCTTCCAAGTGCTAGTCACAATTCTCCCCTAAAGTAGCAGCTATAGGTGCCTCTATAATCGTAGCCAAAGGAGCTTCAGTTTAAGCCACAGATGATCCCCTGAAACCCAGACATTTCTTACCTCTTCGTCTGACTTTCCCTTTACATATGACACTTGTTGCAGCCTACACATGTATGTCAGACTATGTAACTGTTGGTGCAGGCGCCAACTTCCGTTACTCTAACAGTAGTGACCAGTAAGTCGCTAAGACTGTGCTCACATGGCATTTGGCAAATGAGGTATATCATGTATGGTAAAAAATATATAATAATGCAGAAAGAGCAGCCATTTCATATCCAGTGGGTAATTAGGAGTCTGTGGACCTAGTGTGCACCTACAAGGGCAAAGGCTGGACGTATACAGCAAATTAATTCTGATCATAGCCTGTGATAATATTTATACAGTCATTGTCGAATGTGTTCGCACCCTTGAAACCAGAAATTAAATATTTCTCCAGAAAATTATTGCAATTACCCATGTTTTGTTATACACGTGTTTATTTCCTTTGTATATATTGGAATAGTATAATAAAAAAACTGAGAAAAAAAGGCAAATTGGACATAATTTCACAAAAAAAAAAAAATGGACCAGACAAAATTGTTGGCACCCTCAACTTAATATTTGGTTGCACACCATTTGGAATAAATAACTCCAATAAATCACTTCCTATAACGATCAGCAAGCTTCTTACACCTCTCAAATGGAATTATGGATCACCTTCTCCCAACAGCAATTGTAAGATCTCCACTTAGGTGTTCAGTGGGATTTAGATCTGGACTCATTGCTGTCACTTCAGAACTCTCTAGCTCTTTGTTTCCATCCATTTATGGGTACTTCTTGAAGTATGTTTGGAGTCATTGTCTGCTGGAAGATTCATGACCTTGAACGAAACCCCAGCTTTCTGACACTGGGCACTACATTGCCACCCAAAATTTTTTGGTAATTTTCAGTTTTCATGATGCCTTGCACGCAGTGCCAAAGGCAGCAAATCAACCCCAAAACATCTTTGAATCTCCACCATGTTTGACTGTAGGTACTGTGTTCTTTTCTTTGTAGTCCTCTTTCCATTTTCGGTAAACAGTAGACTGATGTGCTTCACCAAAAAGCTCTATCTTAGACTCATCTGCCACGAGACACTTTCCCAGAAGGATTTTGGCTTACTCACGTATATTTTGGCAAAGTGCAGTCTAGCTTTTTTATGCCTCTGTGTCAGCAGTTGGGTCCTCATGGGTCTCCTGCCATAACGTTTCATTTCATTCACCTGTGGACAGATAGTTTGCGCTGACACTGATGCACCCTGAGCCTGCAGGACAGCTTGAAATTTCTATGGACCTTGATTGGGGCTACTTATCTACCATACTATATTGTGTTGCAACCTTCCATAAACTTTTCTCTGCCATCAACTTCCAGGGAGATTAGCTACAATGCCATGGGTTGTAAATTTATTGATTTTGATGCACACAATGGACAAAGGAACATCAAGATCTTTAGAGATGGACTTGTAACCTTGAGATTTTTTATATTTTTCAACAATTTTGGATATCAAGTCCTCATACAGTTCTCTTCTCCTCTTTCTGTTCTCCATGCTTAGTGTGGCACACACAGACACACAATACAAAGATTGAGTCAACTTCTACCCTTTTTATCTGGTTTCAGGTGTGATTTTCAGATTTCCCACACCTTTTGCTTCTCTCAGGTGAGTTTGAACAAACATCACATACTTGAAACAAAGTTGTTTACCCAAAATTTTGGAAAGGTGCAAACAATTTTGTCTGGCCCATTTTGGGGGTTTTGTGTGAAATTATGTCCAATTTGCATTTTTTTCATTTTTTTGTGTGTTTTTCCACACAAACGAAATAAACGTGTATAACAAAATATGTGTAATTGCAATCATTTTGTTGACGAAATACTCCATTTTCTGGAACAATTTCAAGGGTCCCAACACTTTCAGCCTTGACTGTGTGAATATAAACTGTAGTGCAGCGGCGTCCTCACTGTGCAGTGAAGAGGCAGTGACCCAGAAGAGTTCAAAGTAAATGTAGGTTAAATGTCCAAAAACGTAAAAAACAAAACAAACGGTATCCTCCGGATTGCAGCCGGGAAACAAGACAGTCCGTAAATTTGTCTGGTTGCCGAGGGAGACTTCACCACCGTATTAGTCTGCGGGGTGCCAGGAGTTCGCTCTGCTTGGTTCTGTGTTCCCTCACACAGGCTGAGCTTTTGCAGAGCCGTCTGCTCTGCACCTTGCAAACTCCACACTGACACACCCAACCCTCTGCTGTAGGGGTTTTTACAAACAACCTGTTGCCGTAGGCCACATGGAAAACCCGGGCCGGGGGAGAAAACGAACCGCCCTGCTACCTTCCTGTAGTCCGTTTCAAAAATAAAAGCCCATGGCAGGTTTTTCTTATCTGCCTTGGAGAGATAACTTGCCCAAGACTAACACTCACTTTTATTCTGCATTGCAATCACATCTACGTCTGTGACTGCAGTGCACTCCCGCGGCCTCCATTAGCCTCTTTGAGCATCCTGGCGGACACATAGCGACCCTCACATATGACCCTGGTCATTTGCTGTGCACATGCTGCGGAAAAATTTGCACGGAATCGCAGCTTTTTTTTTTTCCGCAGCATGTCAATTATTTGTGCGGATTCCGCAGCGTTTTTACACCCATTTATTATTGAAATCCACAGGTGTAAAAACACATGCCAAATTGGCAATAAAGGAATTCCGCATAAAAAATGCACTGATTTAGACCTGCGGATTCTGCCAAGAGATGCAGATTCCGTGCAGAAAATTCCGCACAGCAATCTGCAGCGTGTGCACAAACCCTAAGGCCGGCGTCACACTGGCGACAGAATCGGACGACTGCAATACGATGAAATATCGCATTGCAGTCTGCCCTATGTTAATCTATGGAGCAGCTCCCAGTATCAGATTTTTTGTGGTCCGTTTTAAACGTCCGAGTGCAATCGCAGCATGCAGCATAGATTTGCCCTTTCTGGCACTTTGCCCGTCTATTCCCATTGCCCTGTAGCGGTGGCGAATGGGTTAATAAGGGGTTACAGCCACCTTGCAATTGAAAGGTGACTGTAAGCCAGGTTAATAATTGAGAGCTGTCAATTAGACAACTATCAATTATTAATCCTATTGAAGTAAATAAAAAAACACACACACTTTAAGAATAAATAATTTTAATGAAATAAAAACACATTTTTTTGACCATCTTTTATTTTACTCTTAATCCGTGCGAAGCCCTTGATCTCCTAAAATAAATATAAAATAATAAAACAACATTATTCTTACCTATCTGGCGATCTGTCACGTCCCACGATGTAATCCTTCACAAAGGGTTAACTAGCAATCAGCTAAGCAGCGCAACTAATGCTGCGTGCTCAGCTGATAGCTCCTGAATGAATAAGCTTATCTCCTGCCGACAGGAGAGGATGTGATTAATGAATGAAGCTTAATTGATTGTATCCCACTTTCACCTTAGGTCAGGTCACTGAAGTGAAAGTGGCAATAAATCAATTAAGCTTCATTCATTCATCTCTTCCTCTCCTTTCGCTGGGAGAGGAAGTTATTCATTCAGGAGGTTATAGCTCAGAGACAGCATTATAGCTCTCTGCGAGCTGTAACCTGTTAACCCTTTCTGATGGATTACACCGTGGGACCTGACTGTACATCGGATTGGTAAGAATAATTTTGCTTTTTTATTTTATTTTTATTACAGGAAATGGTTTTAGCAGGAAAATAAAATATGGTCAAAAACTGTGTGATTATTTCATTAAACTTCTTTTTTATTAAACTGTGTGTGTTTGATTTTTCTTTCATACAATAGGATTAATAATTGATAGTTGTCTAATTGACAGCTCTCAATTATTAACCTGGCTTACAGTCACCTTTCAATTGCAAGGTGGCTGTAACCCCTTATTAACCCATTCGCCACTGCTACAGGGCAATGGGAATAGACGGGCAAAGTGCCAGAAAGGGCAAATCTAATTATAGATTTGCCCTTTCTGGGGTGTCTGGGGGCAGATGTTAGTAGCCAGGGGGGGCACAAAAAAAATGTACCCTCCCTAGGCTATTATTATCTGCCCCCACTCGCTTGCTTTGTCTGTCTGGTGGAGAAAATACAGCGGGAGCCCACGCATTTTTTTTCAACGAATTTACACCTTTAATTAACCCCTACATGTCTGAAATTTGGCACACATACACTTATGTAATTGTAAGTTCAAACCATATATCAAAATACAGGAAATGACATGGTTAACTGTGTCTAAACAATGTATCATTTCATGTCGGCTTCTGTGATTTCACAAAAGCCGGCAATTGAATTAGCGGCTATTACAGTATGTAGAAGTGTAAGAACTATAAATATATGTATATATATATATGTCACAATGACATGTATATATATATATATATATATATATATATATATATATATATTGTGAGACAGTGAAGGAATATGTGTTGAATGGGGTGTACATTTCACCTAGGTATAAGGGAAATGTGTGGCTTTGTAAACCTAGTGGTAGAGAAAGGTCACTACACCTTACATTCATTACACACTTGCAGCTCAGGCCTGAAACCATTCAGCTGTTAATTAGGAGACCAGAAGTAGGTGTCTGCAAACACAATCAGAGAGCACGCTCAGTCTGGACACAGGAAGGTGTCCCGGCACAAGAAGCCGTCTCCAGGAGTGGGAGCTGGCTTAGTCTGGACACAGGAAGGTGTCCCGGCACAAGAAGCAGTCTCCAGGAGTTTGAGCTATATCAGTCTGGGTGCAGGAAGTACCCCGGACACAGGAGTAGTCTCAGTGCGAATCCGTGTGAATAGCGGCTGAATAGGAGTGGATCTCTCTCAAGTCTGGACATGGAAGGTGCCTTCAGACACAAGGAGGAGTATCTGTGAAACTCCATACTGGTAACATATATCATATGTGTTGTTTTGGGGTCAGGCTGGTAGAGCCGGGACCCGGATAGACAGGGCAATCGATCTATGTGTAATTAGTGGCTAGACAAGCCCAGGTTTTCTGTTTATGCTTTATTTTATCTGTTTGCTGTGGACTTTAATAAAGCTGGTTGCGGCCAGTTTTCATCAGAACTGCTGTCTGAATGAACTGTTTTCATGTCACTCTGTCTACCCAGACAGCGATCCTAGAGCTATATCCCCTGGAAATGTCACTATATATATGTTCTATGTGTATATATCTATTCTTTCTTTTGTGATTTAAATACTATTCTTTTGGATCCATTATATGTCAGTTTTGCAAGCCTGCGAGAAATTCTCGCAAGTCGGATGAAAATCGGATATTACAAGGTACACACACATGCGACTAAATCGCATCTTTGAAGGAAAATCGGATGCCAGGCGGATGTGTGATGTTTTCATTTTGGTACGATAATCGACCGACTAAAACGGTCCGATTTTTTGTAGTTGTGTCTGACCCCGGCCTAACAGTAAAATCTGCACTATAGTATGGCACTTAATAATAATAATCTTTATATAGCGCCAACATATTCCGCAGCGCTTTACAGTTTAACAGTTTCAAAACACAAGTCATAAGTAACAGCGTTAACAATACAATAATTAAAGCAAAATAAGCCGCCCCTGCTCGTGAGAGCTTACAATCTACAATGAGGTGGGGGAGATACAAAGTACAGGTGTGTATATACAATGGTGCATTTACAATGATGGTCCAGCCATCTTGAGGGAGTGAGGGATGGATGGAGATAGTGAATGGGCTACACACGCACACTAACACATAGAATGACTCTTCCCTTCTGAGCTTTGCACTGTGCCTGAAAAATATTTCCCAATTACATGTAGGGTATTGGCGCACACAGAAAAAATGGACCTCAGATTGATGGAAAAAAAATCCTATTTCCCATTATAAAATTAAAAACTTGGGGCTAAAACAACATTTTAGTGGTAAAAATGTAATTTATTCTTTCTTTACGGCTGGTATAAAATTCTGTGAGGTACATGTGGTATCAATATGACCACTGAACCCTATATGAATTCATTGGGGAGTGTAGTTTGTAAAATCAGTTCCTATGTGGGGGGTTTCTGTTGTTCTGGCACCTCAGGGGCTCTGCCAATGTGACATGGCACCCTCAAACCATTCCAGCAAAATCTGAACTCCAATATGGCGCCTCTTCCCTTGTGAGCTTTGCACTGTGCTTCAAAAGTAGTATTCCCCCTCATATGGGGTATCGGCGTACTCAGGAGAAATTGCACAACAAATTATATGGTGAAATTTCTCCTGTTACCCTTGTGAAAATAAAAAAATGGGCTTAAAATAACATTTTTTGGGGGATTTTTTTTTATTTTCAACGTTGTAAACTTCAGTGAAGAACTTTGAGGTTCAAGGTGCTCACCACACATCTAAATACATTCCTTGAGAGGTTTAGTTTCCAAAATGGGATCACTTGTGTGGGGGTTTCCATTGTTTAGGAATGTCAGGGGCTCTCCAAACGGAGCATGTCATCCACTAATGATTCCAGCAAATTTTACATTCAAAAAGTCAAATGACCTCCTTCCTTTCCAAGCCATGCCGTGCGCCCAAACAGTAGTTTTCTCCGACATATGAGCTGTCGGTGTACTCATGAGAAATTGCATAACAAATTGTAGAGTGCAATTTTTCCTGTTACCCTTATGAAAATGCAATATTTGGGGCTAAAAATAACATTTTTGTGGGGAAAATGTGATTTTTGTATTTTCAGGGCTTAACATTATAAACTTCTGTTAAGCACCTGGGGGTTCAATGTGCTCACCTTACATCTAGATCAGTTCTCTGAGTGGTCTAGTTTTCAAAATTGTGTCACTTGTGGGGGATTTTCACTGTTTAGGCACATCAGAGGCTCTCACATTACTTGAGGGGTTAAATATTGAAATGATGTCACTTGTGGGGGGCTTCTACTATTTAGGAACATCAGGGGCTCTCCAAATGGGACATGATTCCTGCAAATTTTACATTCAAAAAGTCAAATGACGCTCCTTCCCTTCTGAGCCCTGCGGTGCGCCTATACAGTAGTTTTCTTTGCACTACAAATTGTATGGTGCAATTTCTTCTGTTACCCTTATGAAAATGCAAATTTTGGATTACAAAACATTTTTGTGGGGAAAATGTGATTTTTTTTTTTTTTATTTTCATGGCTCAACGTTATTAACTTCTGCGGAGCACCTGAGGGTTCAATGTGCTCAGTGCTCAAAACACATCTAGATCAGTTCCCTGAGGGGTCTAGTTTCCAAAATGGTGTCACTTGTGGGGAATTTTCACTGTTTAGACACATCAGAGGCTCTCCAAACGCGACATGGCGTCCGCTAATTGTTCCAGCAAATTTTGCAGTCAAATGGCACTCCTTCCCTTCCGAGCTTTGCTGTGCGCACAAACAGGGGTTTTGCCCCTCATATGGGGTATTGGCATTCTCAGGAGAAATTGCACAACAAATTTTGGGGTCTGTTTTTTTCCTGTTACCCTTGTGAAAATTTAAAAAAATTGTGTCTCAAGTAAATTTTTTGTGAAAAAAAGTTAAATGTTCATTTTTTTCCACATTCCAAAAATTCCTGTGAAGCACCTAAAGGGTTAATAAACTTCTTGACTGTGGTTTTGAGCACCTTGAGGGGTGCAGTTTTTAGAATGTTGTCACTTTTAGGTATTTTCTATCATATAGGCCGCTCAAAGTCACTTCAAATGTGAGGTGGTCTCTAAAAAAAAATGGTTTTGTAAATTTTGTTGGAAAAAGGAGAAATCGCTGTTCAAATTTTAACCCTTAAAACTTCCTAGCAAAAGAAAAAAATATTTAAAAAATTGTGCTGATGTAAAGTAAACAAGTGGGAAATGTTATTTATTAACTATTTTGTGTGACACATCTCTCTGATTTAAGGTCATCAGAATTCAAAGTTGAAAATTGCAACATTTTCCAAATTTTCGCCAAGTTTCCTTTTTCTCACAAATAAACGCAAGTCATATCAAATAAATTTTAACCACTATCATAAAGTACAATATGTCACAAAAAAACTTTCTCAGAATCACCGGGATCCGTTGAAGAGTTCCAGAGTTACTACCTCATAAAGTAGAAAAATATTTAGAGTTGAGAGTCCTCAGTGGTTGATACCTTTTAATGGCTAACTGAAAAGATGGTAACAAATTGCAAGCTTTCGAGACTACTCAGGTCTCTTCATCAGGCTGAACTAATACAAAATCTGAAGAATCACATATTTATACACAAAAACACAGAAAAAATGCAATAGGTAAGACAAGTGACTTGAAGCAGAATAGTCATTATGGCAGAGGGATGAGCATAAATATTGGAACAGTTCATAGATAAGGAGAGAAAGTTTTATTACCCTCTGATTGGGGTCTGGTAATGTTTTGTGATGTTTTCACAGGGTATTTGGAGTAAATTCCTTAATTGATGTAATAGGCCATAAAACCATGTGACAGGTTCATTCCAGCATTAAGAGTGTCAAAGGTGGCGGGGTCTGTATGTGGGGGAGACCGGGCAAAAACTGAGAACAAGGATGAATTATCATCGCCACACAATAAGAGAAAAAAGAATGGATCTACCTGTGGCAAAACATTTTTGCTCCCCTGATCATAGCATGTCAGATATGAAAATACTGGTACTAAGAAGCAGATTCACATCTCAGAGACAGAGAAGAATTTGCGAATACAAATTGATGGTAACCTTTGACACTCTTAATGCTGGAATGAACCTGTCACATGGTTTTATGGCCTATTACATCAATTAAGGAATTTACTCCAAATACCCTGTGAAAACATCACAAAACATTACCAGACCCCAATCAGAGGGTAATAAAACTTTCTCTCCTTATCTATGAACTGTTCCAATATTTATGCTCATCCCTCTGCCATAATGACTATTCTTCTTCACGTCACTTGTCTTACCTATTGCATTTTTTCTGTGTTTTTGTGTATAAATATGTGATTCTTCAGATTTTGTATTAGTCTTTGCCTGATGAAGAGACCTGAGTAGTCTCGAAAGCTTGCAATTTGTTACCATCTTTTCAGTTAGCCATTAAAAGGTATCAACCGCTGAGGACTCTCAACTCTAAATATTTTTCTATCTACTGGCTAACACGGTACGAAGATATACATCTTTACTGTACCTCATAAAGTGACAGTGGTCAGAATTGTAAAAATTGGCCTGGTCATTAACGTGCAAACCACCTTGGGCGGTAAAGGGGTGTTTCAAAACTATTATTGATATTCATCCTAGATGTCTCTATATTTATTTTAATCATATAATAGTTTTTTATAATATAGTTTCATTAAAGATTCCCTACCCTTCTGTCTCTAACTGCTTTATTTTATTTTTTAAGCTATTTTTGTTTTGGTGATGCTTAGTTTGAAGAATCCCCAGTGCATGCTGGGATACTCAAACAAGATGTCATCAGGTGGCAGAGGCTGCGGCCACAGCCTCCATCCCCACCTTGAATCGAAGCGTCAACAATGGCGTCTGTTTTAGGGATTGGGCTAGTCCCTGCTCTACTGAGCATGTGTCTGTTGTCAGTTCTGACTTATTCTCAGTACACGTACCCTTCTTACCGTGCAATTGTCTTCTTAGTGCACAGTGACAGTGCGCTATCTAGCTGGCTCTAATTAGAGGTGACAAGCTGGCAACAGAGCACACTGTCAGTGCACATTGTAAGGAAAGAAAGTGGCGAGCTGGTCTCTGCTCGTTGGGTTATGTCCGAACAATGTGCATTGACAGTGCTCTCTGTTTCCAACTTGTCACTTCTAATATTAGCCGGCGAGATAGTGCACTGTCACTGTGCACTGAGAAGAATATTTCATAGTGACAAGAATCTACTGAGCATATGCCAGAATTGACACCCAATGCATGCTCAGTACAGCAGCGATGAGCCTAGCCCCTGAAATGGATGTCACTGATGATGCTTCGTTTCAGGGAGGAAACAGAGGCTGTGGCCCCATGAGGATGTTTTCCTTTGAGCATCCCAACAGGCGTTGGAGATTTTTAAATGAATCGCCATCAAAACGGAAATATGTTAAAAAAATTAAATAAAGTTTCACTTTAAATAAAATTTCACTTTATGTTTTGGTAAAGCAATACCAGATGCAACCTGTGGATTAGTATGGAGCTATTTCTGAAACAAAACATGTGTTTTAATCCTTTAAATCGTATGTATCATGAGAAAATTATCTATTGTTTAAATGGGTTTTTTGTGTTACATATATTTTTGAAATTTTTTAGCAATGTTTCTTTGTTTTTCATATCGCTATGTAAAAAAAAATAATAGTCTTGCAATTTTCACATTTGTCATTGAGGTTATTTTAGAGTAATACCTCATGTTCTTTCAGGAAGAGTTTTCAGCAGTTTCCTTATCAGCAGAGGTAGGATTACAATGACAGGTAACACCTCTGTTCACAGCTGATAGTACAGGATCCATCTATCACAAAAGGTGATGTCACTGATGATCCTGCTCCCTTCACAATGATGTCTGCACACGCTTATTAGATGTGTCAAAACGAATGATAGGGTCTGTTCATTGCTGCTAATGTGCATTTATATTTCCTGAAACAACAGGAAGTTTGAGTATAAAAAAGCATTTAACGCAAAAATTTGAATTAAACATAAGTCATTTTCTGATGACAGCTTCCCTTTAAATCCTGTTTGTTTTACTTAAAGGGAATCTGTCACCAGGTTTTTGCCACCTAATCTGAGAGCAGTATGATGTAGGTGCAGAGACCCTGATTCCTGTGATGTATCACTTACTGGGCTGCTTGCTATAGTTTTGATCAAATCTCTGTTCCAATGCACTGCTCCAAGAAGAGGCGGTGTTTGCTAGCGCTGCTCAGGACAATAGAGGTCTCCATTGATTATTTGACAATAGTGGCACTGGCAGGGCCCATCATTTTGTGCTCCCCGTAGAATTTATCCCCTAGGGAAGTCGCCCCTGTGACTCCACGTTATGCCACCTTTGGTATCCTGCTTGCCTCGCTTCTACTTCATTGATTTCCTCAACATCATTTTGCTAGTATCCTCCCTTGGGTCAGTCCAAACCTGGTTGCTGCATACTGTCTTTTTTTTTATTATATCCAGATCTGTATAATTTCTTCCATAACCCCCTTCAAGAAAAACGTATCCTTGAAGGGTTGCGTGACTTCTTTTTTAAAAGTATGTATACAGTATGTAATATGTGAATGTACGCAATGTGCCGAAGCTACATTTATTTTTTTCCTAATTTTTTTAAAGGTAAATTGAACTTTTGCAAAATATTTTTTTTAAATATTTTTTACATTTTCTAAACATTTTTTTTACACATTTCTTAGTCCCATTGGCCATCAAATGACCACTTGTACAATTCACTGCAGTACAGGGCTTCATATAAGCACCAACACAGTAATGATGAGGGTATTCATTGGCCCCAAACTGCGATACCATCAACTGATACTCTTAGAAGCAGATGTTGGCTATATAACACAGCCGTCAGTGGCAGTGTGGGGAGCGGGTGTAGCTCCTGGGTCCCCTCCATACATGTGCATATGACATATGGTGGGTATGCATGTAATGCAGGTGACCGAATGCAACTCGGGGAACAGTCACTGAACAGTTTAACCTTTTCAAATACAGCAAAATTTGCAGTAATTAATGGACAGTTGATAATATCAAAGAGTGCAAACAGCAAAAAAACATGAAACAACACAATTAGAATATCGGGGAAAGTCTCTCAAGAATTATACTAATGTCTTCTATGTAAGGGTGGTACACCCATGGCCGTAGTGCGGGGGGGGAGTCAATGGGAGTTTTCCAGCCAGGTAGCAAGTCCTTCTAACAAGGGAGCGTTGAGCCTCCTGTGCCCCAACCAGCTCCCGCCCCACCTGTTGTCCTAACCCAGGCCGACCCCTGTACTGTACGTTATGGCTGGAAGTAATAGCTCTGCTGACTTGTGTCGTCCCTCTGTAACCACAGGCGTCCTCCTCTAGTTGACGGCTCCTCCTGGATCTTCGATGCCTGACTGTCAGCGGGCGTCTCCCAGGCTTGGGGCAGAGAGGGCTGGGTCCCAATTCTCGATGGGCGTGATCTGGCCTCTGGGACTTGACCGGCGCGGGTTGAAAGCTGGTCTTGACTGGCGCGGCCTGAAGTCTGGGTCTTGAGCGGCACAGGTCTGATCTCTGGGTCTTGACTGACGTAGTCGAGTCTCTGGGTCCTGTCTGGTGGTGACCGATACCCTGCTGCCGCACGCTTTCCACTGTGGCCTGTCACACTGTTTTTAGCGTAGTCTCTGGTCCAAGTCTGCACCACTGCTCTACTTAGCGCAAAATTCCTCTGCAATTTGATGTGCAGGGCTTTTATATCCAGGTACTCTCTCATTCAAAGCACCTGACCAGGTGTGGCACCAGGACTGGCTCCCCCTGCAATTCTTCTGATGCAAATTGGTTTCACCTAGCTTTATCCCGCCAGCAGATAGCAGTCTAATATCGCATCTTGCAGGGACTTTTCAGAGGCATCATCGCTTCCTCTTACATGCAGCCTGGTCACAGGTCACTAGCAAGGGCCATTTACGATACGGGGATTTGTGTGTTATCATGGTGAAAGGAGTTGGGGTTATAAACCCCTTTCTGATGACCGTATAAGAGAAACGCCCTGACCAAAATTTTGGCCCTCTGTGCAAGTGCAGAGAGTTACACCCCAAAGTTACTAGCATGTCTAACCACTTCAGCCTGTTCCTGTTTAACTGGGAAATCTCAGTGCTTTAGGATTAAAGTGTAACCATCAAACTCGTTGCCATTATCCAGTGTGTTACCATTAAGCTTGTTGCCATCATCCAGTGTGTAACCATCAAGCTCGTTGCCATCATCCAGTGTGTAACCATCAAGCTCGTTGCCATCATCCAGTGTGTAACCATCAAGCTCATTGCCATCATCCAGTGTGTAACCATTAAGCTCGTTGCCATTATCCAGTGTGTAACCATCAAGCTTGTTGCCATCAGCCAGTGTGTAACCATTAAGTTCGTTGCCATCATCCAGTGTATAACCATTAAGCTCGTTGCCATCATCCAGTGTGTAACCATTAAGCTTGTTGCCATCATCCAGTGTGTAACCATTAAGCTCGTTGCCATCATCCAGTGAGTGACCATTAAGCTTGTGCCCTCATCCAGTGTGCAACCATTAAGCTTGTTGCCATCATCCAGTGTGTAACCATTAAGCTCGTTGCCATCATCCAGTGAGTGACCATTAAGCTTGTGCCCTCATCCAGTGTGCAACCATTAAGCTTGTTGCCATCAGCCAGTGTGTAACCATTAAGCTCGTTGCCATCATCCAGTGTATAACCATTAAGCTCGTTGCCATCATCCAGTGTGTAACCATTAAGCTTGTTGCCATCATCCAGTGTGTAACCATTAAGCTCGTTGCCATCATCCAGTGAGTGACCATTAAGCTTGTGCCCTCATCCAGTGTGCAACCATTAAGCTTGTTGCCATCATCCAGTGTGTAACCATTAAGCTCGTTGCCATCATCCAGTGAGTGACCATTAAGCTCGTTGCCATCATCCAGTGTGTAACCATTCAGCTTGTGCCCTCAGAGAGAGATTATACTCATGGTACTTCCTTGCCTCAAGTTGAATAATTCAGTTTCAGTTGAACTCTGTCATTTCTGTGTCTATCCATGTGCCATCCTGTATTGAGGGGGTTGTTTTGGGGGTCCAAGAACCAGGCATAAAATACTGATCTGCTTACATATCCATGGACAAGGTATGTGTAGAATTATAGATTTGTACCTTCTTATGTCTTGGATATATATTTGTGTTAATGTACTATCATTGATGATAAAGTACAGGGAGATTTACTCAACACAGGCCTCGAATATTCTGTTGTATCTTCCGTTATGTGTTATCGATGATGGAAGAAGTGACCTCTGTTTTATGCCAAACCCATTTTGATGTGGCGATCCATGTTCCTTTACGTATCAGCAAGCATATTGTGGGAAATTGTAGCAATTTCACATTGGATGTTAAAATCTTCCACGTGGTTTTCTGATAGACTTTTCTTATGAGCATACCCTAAAGCAAGAAGTATGGTGGTGTTCATGGTGGCCAAAGCCACTGTTGCTCAAAAAGGACTCGGAAGTCGTAAATGGAGGTTAAACGTTGGTAAAACTGGCCGACGCCTTTTTCATCGCTTTTACAAGGGGTCATCCTGGCTTGTTCAAGGCTCCATAAATTGAGGAGCACATTGCACATTATTTTATTAAGATTGCTTTTCATAAAGAGAGTTATTATAGACTATTCAGGGCCTCTATCGAGTAAATCTACCTGTATTTCAGGCCTGCATTAGGCCTAGCACAGTATATCAGAAGTGTTTCTCTAAAGAGAAGCTAGTATCAGAAAATATCTATTGTTTAAATCAGGTTTTCTTTTATAAATGTATCATTATTTTTTTTACATTTTTGACCATGTTTTTTCTATGCCACAAATTGTATTAAATATAAAAAATGAGAACTCTTGCACTTCTCACACCTGCCACTGGGGCTTTTTTTTGGACTCTAACTTCCTGTCGTTTCAGGAAACAACACATGTACATTAGCAGCAATGAACAGACTCCGCACCTATTATTTGTATTAAAGCATCTAATGAGCATGTGCAAAGGTCATTGTAAAAGGAGAGGGTCATTGTAAAGGGAGAGTGTCCTATGCGACATTGCGTATTATGATTAGTGCATCCTGTGTTATCAGCTTCGTTTAGAGACGTTACCTGTCATTGTAATCATGCCTGTGATGATAAGCAGCCTGCTGAAAATTACTCCTGAAAGGACAGGAAGTACAAGTCCAAAAAGCCTCAGTGGCAAGTGTGAAAATTTCAAGATTAAAAATGTTAGTTCTTTACTAAAAATTGTGACGTTAAAAAAAAAAATCATTTTTTAGAAATAGATATGACACTAATAGCAAATTTAAACAATCATTTCCCATTTTTTGATAATAGCTTCCCTTTAATAGAAATATGGTAACAAAATGCTCTAAATTCCCTAAGTACCCATGTGTTGTGAATGTTTTAGAAATGAATTCTGAGCAGAGGCTCCCTCTGGTGGTTGCAAACAGTACTGAACCATTCAATGAGGATTGGCAATCAGGAATCACGGACTGGCTGGATATAAGGGAGGTTCCCTCCCATCATGGTTGCCGGTGATCATTTGTTCTTGTCTCAACGTTGTTTCCTGGTTCACTTGGAAGCTTGCTGAGTCTTGCCTCTTCTCCTGCTCTCAGATAAGATGTTTTCTGTTTTTTGTTTTTGTGCTTGCCATTTGCGTGTTTCTCTGCATTTCTGTGGGGTTGGCCAGGTTCCCCTCCACGGGGGGCTTGGACTCCTCTCGGTTCCTCTGGAGCCACTGTTGTTTGTTCATTTGCCTTTTCCAGTTTTTTCAGTGGCTGGGGCTTAGTTTTGTTACACCAGAGAACTAATTTAGGTGGTAGAGGTCATGTGATCTCAGGTGTTTTTGCAATTAGTAGTGTTGGCTTTTTTTTAGGGTTTTTTTGGATTGCAGTAAGTGCCCTTCCTGTCCTTTTCTGTCTGGGCAGATTGGGCCCCAGCGTTTGCTCATACTATTTTCTGTCTGTGTCTGTATTTCCTCTTGTCTAACCGCCATTACATGTTTGGGGGCTTCCTATATTCTTTGGGGATCTGCTCCGGGGCAGATAGCTTTCCTCTTTCTATCTTTAGGTGTAGTTAACCTCTCAGGCTGTGACGAGGCGTCTAGGACCAACGTAGGAACGCTCCACGGCTGCCTTTAGTTGTGGTGGTTAGTCAGGGTACTGCAATCCAGTAGATTCCAACCTCCCTGGTGTATTGCCGTTTTTGCCTGCTCTCCTCAGCTACCAAAACATAACAGTATCACCGGCCACACTGAAAATTATATGGTACTCACAGAAGGGAAAAATAGTGTGGAAAGAAAAAAGGTTGTCAGAGTTGTCAGAGATTTTTTTTTTTTCTGTTTGTTGCATTTTTTCCCTCTTTTTCTCTGGGTGCTGAGGAGGATTTTTTTTTTCTTCTCAATGGAGTTTGCACAGTTGTCTGGCCGTGTGGATCAGCTTGCCACTGAGGTTCGGAGTATTGCTACCTATCTTGCTGGGTTGCCAGTTGTGGAACCCAGGATCCCCATGCCAGATTTGTTTTTGGGGGATTGAGCTAAATTTCTGAATTTCAAAAATAACTAAGTTGTTTTTTGCCTTAAAACCTAAAGGTACTGCCACACTACACGATCCCGCTAACGATCTCGTTAGCGTCGCATACTAATGAGATCGCTAGCGGGATCGTTTACAATATCGCTAGTGTCGGCCACATTTAGCGATGTCGTTAAGGACGCTATCGCGGTTAGCGATCTCCTTAACGACTTTAGCGGTACAAAAGTACCGCTAAATCGCTAAGAAAAGGTGCCACACTCAGCGATAATACTTACCCAGCGGGAGCGCCGACGATAAAATAGGGTCCGGAACGATTCCAGCGACGAGCGAGATCACAGCAGGATCTCAGCAGGGAGCTCGTCGCTGACAGATGCCGCACACAACAACATCGCTAACGGGATCGCTAAATAGTGACGTTTTTTAGCGATCCCGTTAGCGATGTTGTTTAGTGTGGCATACCCTTAAGTCCTCAGGGAACGCAGCACAGCAGGTTCAAATTGTCATCTCTCTCCTGCGCGGCAATCCTCAGGATTGGGCTTTTTCCCTGACACCTGGGGACCCTGTTTTGAGTAATGTTGATGCATTTTTTCTGGCTCTGGGGTTATTGTGCGATGAACCTAATGTCACTGATCAAGCTGAAAAAACCTTGTTGGCATTAAATCAGAGGCTTGAGGACGCTGAGTTGTACTGTCAGAAATTCCGAAAGTGGGCAGTCCTGACCAAATGGAATGATGATGCTTTGGCAGCCCTTTTTCGGAAGAGTCTGTCAGAGAATGTAAAAGATGTTATGGTGGGTTTCCCTTCTCCCTCTGGTCTCAATGATTCTATGTCATTAGCGATTCAAATTGACAGACGTTTGCGTGAGCGTAGAAGTATGCGTGGAATAGTGTTGCCTTGTGAACCTGTGTAGCCCTGGTATGTAAGGCACACAGGATCTGGAGAATGCACAGTAAGGTAACAGTTAAAGCTTGACACTCACTTACACTTCAGACACACCCACAGGGGTGTATAGGGGAGTGACGTGTAGCACAGGAGAGAGTCAGTCTAGCTTCCTGTCATCATACAGAGCAGTCAGGGCTAGTTCTTCTCAGACAGTGAGGATTCCTGTCAGAGCTCTGGGTGAGCAGAAGATTAGTTCCTGCCAATTCAACGAAGTGGAGTCTAGTAACGGATGACTAGTTATCATCCCGAGTCTAGTCAGAGTTACCTTTTACTCAGTCTGAACTTTGAGGAAACTGAGAGTTACTCAGTGAGACCAAGGAAGAAAACTGACTTTCTATCTTCACGCTTCAGTGCTACATTGAAAGCAGAAGCAGGGCGAAGGGCATAGTGGGAAGGATTCAGAAGTGCCTTAAGGATCGGATTATCCTGCACATTGTCACCGGTCACTGGGGACCGAAGCGTCACTATAGCTCCAGGCATAGTGATAGAAAAGCCAGAGTCTTACTGGACCTTAGGTTGCAGAAAGCCGCCCTTAGAGTGCCAGTACGTAACCGAGTCAGGAGAACAAGACTTCTGAGTCCGGCGCGCGGCAAAAGAAAGTACTTAGTTCACCACTTATAAGGCTCTATCACAAAACCGGCCGGGCAGTACAGCTAGTGGGAAAAGCTGAAAACTATGGAGTTAACTTAGCTACAGGCAAGCTTGGACTCACTCATCATTTGGAAAGAGAAGGAGGCCTGTAACCTGCTCAACTGTTACCGCTACGTGCATTCATCCACCCCGAACAGCCTCCCTGGGACCTGCCTGAACAACTTGAAGTAAAAGGTATGGAAAGAAGCTTCTATGTGTGAGACTGAGTTATTTGATTGCATTCCTGCACAACCCCACCATAACTATCGACCTGAGGGAAGAGTCCCACCTGTAGGGGACCCGACATCTAGCTGCCTCACCATCCCCTCAGAGACCTACAGCAGCGCTGGTCTTAGTGATCAGAGAACTACAGGTGGCGTCACGAACCGTATATATACCTATCCCCTGTAAATATTCCCCCCAACATACGCCTGACCGCCAGGGCCACAGACCGAGCCAGCGCTACCTGTGACAACCCCATAGACTTCCATGGGCTCGGCTCTGAGTACCCCATTGCTCTGGTAAACCACAATTGTGGTGCGGGTCAAGACAAACTTGGCGTCACGAACAGGATCCGAAACTTGCAGAATTGTGAGCCCTGTGTGCCTGCGGAGTGTTTTGGTGAAAAAGACTGTTGCTATTGTTTGGCGCCAAATACCGCCATATTTGCCGCCATATTCGCGCCCTGAGGCGCTGGAGAAGAAGGTGGGCGTACCTGAAGGAGCGCGCAAAGTCTTGGACACGCCCCCGGCTCTGACTCAGCGGCAGGTCCTGCGACAGGAAGTGGACGCTCTGACATCAGAGTGCCTGCGACGAAGGTCCTGTTCCTACTGCTGTGCCTGGGAAATAGCAGCTTCTGAAACCGGTAGGCTCCGTTTAACCAAGGGGGCGCTAATATGTTGCAACAACCGGCCGACAGTGCGGCCCCAGCCGGAGGACCCAACTCCGCACCGCGTGGCGTTGTAGCGCCAGATGGGGGCGCAGGCCCAGCACTCAGTCCGGTGGTCCCGCTCATGCCACTAACGCTTCCATATATGCCTGGGGCGAAATGGCTTCCCCAGTACAGCGGCGAGCCAGGCACTTTAGCAGGATTCAAACGGAAGATATGCAGTGTCCTGGAAATGTACTCTATGTCTGAGAGGCAAAAAGCTGCAGTATTAATAGGGCAGCTAACTGGCGCTGCTGAGAGAGAAGTGGAGACTTGGGCTACCACGGACCAGGAGTTGGTGCCTGCAATCCTCTTAAAGTTACAGGCCATTTTTGAAGATCGCACCGAAACAGATCTCCGGATGGCATTCTATAACTGTTCACAGCAACCAAGTGACAGCATAAGGGACTATGCCTGCCGACTACAAGGGGCCCTGAGAGCCCTCAAGCAGGTTAATACCATAAGTGTCATTGATGAAAATAAGATGCTGAAAGAACAATTTGTGCAGGGACTGAGGTCCCAAGCGGAACGCAGAACTGTGAATTGGTGGTCTTTAGATCACCCTGATGCTACCTTTGATGCCCTAAAGGACATGGCAATAAAAGGGCTGCGGCCCCTGGGCAAACCTGAGGTGGCAACCCAACATCGTCAGGGTGAAGTCACTCTGGAGCCGGCGGCAACCCCCTTTTCCTCGCTAGTGGCCGAAACCAAAACGCAGGTGACACCCCCTAGTGAATTGGACTGTCTGCGCTCAGAGGTGCGCCAGCTGACTAAAAATCTGGCTGCTGTGATGAGTGCCCTGCAGCTGCGGAAAGAGGAAGAAGGGAAGATCTTATTAGCTGATTGCCCAGAAGACGTCCCGTGGATGAACCGGAGAAGAAGGAAGACGTCGCCCCCCCGGAGGAGGACAACGCCACCCCCAGGAGCGACCTCTGATCAACACCCTCCTCGTCGGGAGATCACCTGTTACCGATGCAACCGGAAAGGTCATATGTCTCCACAGTGTCCTTTAAACGGGCAGAACCTGGGTCCGAGGGCCAACACCCAGGAGGAGACCCGTCAGGCCCCCTAGACTGGAACCGCAGGTATGTGGGTGGACGACCCTACCTGTCTATCATTCTAGATGGTATTGCTGTTCCGGCATTGTTAGACACTGGGTCTCAGGTGACCCTAATACCTGATGCCCTATATACTAAGTTCTGGTCAATGGACAGTCTTAAACCCCCGAGCCCTGACTTTACCGTGTATGCTTCTAATGGTCTTCCTGTAGAAGTACTCGGGACAAAATGTGTAGATGTGAAAGTGGGCAGAGAGGAGTTGAAAGACCAGGGGCTTCTGGTAGTAAAGACTGTAAATGAGGAGAACGGTTTAAATATAATTTTGGGTACTAACATTATCAGTAATTGTTTGGGAGAAGTTGTGTTCTTACTCCAACAGCTCGCTGAGATTGCCCGACCAAGGCAGAAAGGAGTAATCCAAAGAGAGATCCGGGCCCTGGTGTGTCAGCAGCAAGCGAAGCTTACAGACGGCGAAATTGGTAATGTACGGGTCACTGACTCGAATCCCATTGTGATACCCCCAATGAGTGAAATGATAATCTGGTGCAGGGCAGCCATAGGTCTGAGAGGACAGAATTACCAAGCTGTAGTAGAACCCCACCATTCAGAACATAGACCTACACTTATGACTGCTAGGGGAGTAGTGGAAGTGGTGAATGGAAGAGTACCGGTACGGCTTCTCAACTGGGAGATGATGAGGTAAACTTACCCCGTTATGCAACCATTGCTAAACTACATGCTGTTGACAATAATTCTATTCTCCCGGCTGAGTCCTTAGACTCCCGCCAAATAGCGGAGGACAATGACCCGGCAACCCAGGTGGCGGAATGGTGTCAGCAACTCCATGTTGGGACGGACACCACTCCCGCTCACCAGAAGCAAGGGGTATTACGGGTGGTGCAAGAGTACGCCCAAGTATTTAGCAAGAATCCACTTGATTTTGGGATAATTAAGGGAGTACAACATCATATCCCTACAGGCAGTCATCCTCCCATCAAAGAGCGGTATAGGCCTATACCCCCAGCCCATTATCAGAAGGCTAAGGAAATGTTGCGAGATATGAAAGAAGCCGGAGTAATCAGGGATAGTTGTAGTCCCTGGGCAGCACCTCTAGTCCTGGTTAGAAAGAAAGATGGTAGCTTGAGAATGTGTGTGGATTACAGGCAGGTGAACCGCATAACACACAAGGATGCATACCCGTTACCACGTATAGAGGAGTCATTAGCTGCTCTGAAAACGGCTAACTACTTTTCTACCCTTGATCTGACTAGTGGATACTGGCAAGTGGCTGTGGCTGAGGAGGATCGTGAGAAAACGGCTTTCACCACCCCAATGGGGCTCTGTGAGTTCGACAGAATGCCGTTTGGGCTCAGCAGTGCCCCAGGAACATTTCAGAGAGTGATGGAGAACTGCCTGGGACATCTCAATTTTGAAACCGTGCTGCTATACTTAGACGACGTCATCGTGTACTCCAAGACATATGAGGACCATCTGAAGCACCTGGCAGAAGTATTTGAGTCCCTGTCCAGGTACGGGATGAAGTTGAAACCCTCAAAATGCCATCTACTCAAACAGAAGGTACAATATTTGGGGCACATCGTCAGTTCGGAAGGAGTAGCACCGGACCCAGAGAAAGTCACTGCCATCCAGAAGTGGCTGGAGCCGAAGAACCTCAAGGAAGTGCGACAGTTCCTGGGACTAACGGGTTACTACAGAAGGTTCGTGAAAGATTACACGAAGAAGGCAGCGCCTCTACAGGACCTCCTAGTAGGCCAATCCCTAAAGAGCAGAAATCCTCCCTTCAATTGGGGTAAGGAACAGGCTGAAGCATTCCAAAAGATGAAAGAGATCCTTACAGGCGATGAGATCTTGACGTATCCTGATTACAGCCAACCGTTCCTGCTGTACACCGATGCTAGTAATGAAGGTTTAGGAGCAGTTCTCAGTCAGAAGCAGAATGGCCAAGAAAAAGTCATCGCTTATGCCAGCAGAAAACTCAGGCCAACTGAGAGGAATCCGGAAAATTATAGCAGCTTCAAGCTGGAGTTTCTGGCGCTGGTCTGGGCCATTACTGAAAGATTTAAGCACTACCTGGCCTCCAACAAGTTCACGGCGTACACAGACAACAACCCGCTAACGCACCTGGAAACGGCCAAGTTGGGCGCCATGGAGCAGCGTTGGATGGCTCGGTTGTCTAATTACCAGTTTACTATCAAGTACCGGGCAGGCCGAAAGAATGCTAATGCTGACGCATTGTCCCGAATGCCGCATGACTCTGACACGGAGGAAGAATCGGACGACCTGGAAGAAATTGAGCTACCTGCGTTCCATCGAAATGGGGTAGTCCACGAGCATCGAGTCTACAGAAAGCAGTATGGTGCAACGTTAAATCCTTTACCCCATCACAGCTGGAAAGAGACTCAGGACAGCGATCCAGTGGTCAGCCGTATCAAGGAGTTGTTAAGACAGGAAGGTTCCTCCTTGGAAAAAGATGCACCTATGTCAGCAAAGCTCCTGTGGAACGAGAGAAGCAGGTTATTCCTATACCGTGAGAAGTTGTGCAGGAGATACGTCAATCCCAGGACCCACGAGATGGTCTGGCAAATAGTGGTCCCCAAGGCAGACGCACAAATGGTGTTGGAAGCATACCATGATCAAGCAGGACACTTTGGCTGGAGAAAGCTGGAGACCCTGTTGAGGTGCCGGTTCTACTGGGTAGGGATGCGCAGCTCCATTGAGAGGTGGTGTCGGAACTGTGGACCCTGTGGTCTCAGAAGAAAGGACTACGGTAGTCAGAGGGCACCCCTGCAGCCTATCCGGACGACTCGTCCCTTGGAGATTGTGGCCCTGGACCACGTCAAACTGTCGCCAAGTAGATCTGGATACTCATACGCCTTGACCATGGTGGACCATTACTCTAGATTTCTGGTGGTTGTACCAGTTAAGGATCAGACAGCAGTGACGGCAGCAAAAACCTTTCAAGCAAGCTTCTGCAGACCGCATGGGTATCCGGAGCAAGTATTAACCGATCAAGGACCTGCTTTCGAAGCTGATCTATTCAAGGAATTCTGTCACATGTATGGGTGTAAGAAAATTAGAACAACACCATACCATCCTCAAACCAACGGTCTTTGCGAGAAAATGAACCACATTGTCCTTGATTTGTTGAAATCCATACCGTTGGAAGACAGAAATCGATGGCCGGACTTACTACCTGATTTGGTTGACTTGTATAACCATATACCTGTAAGTTCCACTAACTGCACTCCAGCCTATCTTATGAGAGCAAGGCCCGGAAGACTACCAATGGATTTAGAACTTGGAGTGGTAGAACCAGAGGCAGATGACGCTATTGAAAATTGGGACATCAATCGGCAAGAGCAATACAGAAGAGTGCAAGTCTGTGTAGAAGAAAGTCTCAACAAGGTACGGGAAAAACAGGAAGATATTTACAACAGGAATGCTCCTGCCAAGCCTTTGATGCCTGGAGAAGTGGTATTGAAAAGGAAAAGGAAAATGCACAAATTGGATAACCAGTGGGAGCAAGAACCCTACGTCGTACAAGATTCCAAATATGACAATAGAAAAGTTTGTATCATCAGTAAGGACGGAGGAAGAACAATATCCACTGTGTCCAGAGACCATTTGAAATTGTGTCCAGAACCCTTAAAGTTTCGTGAAGAGAACTCTGTCATCAATCAAGAAGAAAGAAAAGAAGAGGTCATACACACGGATCTGGGAGATTTCCCTGCAGATTGGCCGAGACTGGGAGATGCTGTAATAATTCCGGTGTTGCAATTTTATCAGCCACAAGAGGAAGTTCTACCTCCAGTTGTGCCCATGGTGCCAGTTGAGCCAGTTCAGGAGTTACCTACTCCAGCAGCACCCCAACCTGCGGAACCTCAAGAGGAAGAATCATCTGAAGCAGCGCCCCATGCTATGGGAACCCCTGGTGAAGCTGACTCACACCGCCCAGCCATCAGTACGCTTGCCAGATCCATAGAAAGATTGAGGCAGTTCTATAGTTTGCCGTTACGTAGAACAGTTGGGTTAGAGATTAATATACCTGAAGCTACTCCACGTAGATCAGAACGTACAACGAAAGGGAAGATACCTATTCGTTATCAAAAGTAGTCCTAGCAAACTAGTTTACTAAGTATGGATAATTGTATAAAGTATTGTTATGATATGTAAATTACTTGAAAATGTTCCATGATGGACTCTGAGGTTGAGGACTGAGCCAGCCCAAGAACTGATCTTGTATATAGTTGCACTTTGTGCATTCTCTACCAGCACACCTACCTCTGAACATAAAACCCGTATGGTGAGGCACTGAGTGAGGTCTGCATTCAGATGTCCTGCAGCCCACCCAGGACCCACGTTGAAGGTTTGGTGCGGGTCCTTCACAAGAATATTGTCATCTATTTATATGAAAATGTCTATTTAGTATTTTGTATTTTTCTATGCCTATTGTTATAATGCAACGTTCAAGAAATCCGTACCTCCCTGATGGGAAGAGTTTAAAATGTTACTTGTTTAAATGGAAAACAAAATGTCTTTCTTCTTATATTTCACAGCCCGGGAGTGCTGTATTTTACCAAGGGGGAATGTGTAGCCCTGGTATGTAAGGCACACAGGATCTGGAGAATGCACAGTAAGGTAACAGTTAAAGCTTGACACTCACTTACACTTCAGACACACCCACAGGGGTGTATAGGGGAGTGACGTGTAGCACAGGAGAGAGTCAGTCTAGCTTCCTGTCATCGTACAGAGCAGTCAGGGCTAGTTCTTCTCAGACAGTGAGGATTCCTGTCAGAGCTCTGGGTGAGCAGAAGATTAGTTCCTGCCAATTCAACGAAGTGGAGTCTAGTAACGGATGACTAGTTATCATCCCGAGTCTAGTCAGAGTTACCTTTTACTCAGTCTGAACTTTGAGGAAACTGAGAGTTACTCAGTGAGACCAAGGAAGAAAACTGACTTTCTATCTTCACGCTTCAGTGCTACATTGAAAGCAGAAGCAGGGCGAAGGGCATAGTGGGAAGGATTCAGAAGTGCCTTAAGGATCGGATTATCCTGCACATTGTCACCGGTCACTGGGGACCGAAGCGTCACTATAGCTCCAGGCATAGTGATAGAAAAGCCAGAGTCTTACTGGACCTTAGGTTGCAGAAAGCCGCCCTTAGAGTGCCAGTACGTAACCGAGTCAGGAGAACAAGACTTCTGAGTCCGGCGCGCGGCAAAAGAAAGTACTTAGTTCACCACTTATAAGGCTCTATCACAAAACCGGCCGGGCAGTACAGCTAGTGGGAAAAGCTGAAAACTATGGAGTTAACTTAGCTACAGGCAAGCTTGGACTCACTCATCATTTGGAAAGAGAAGGAGGCCTGTAACCTGCTCAACTGTTACCGCTACGTGCATTCATCCACCCCGAACAGCCTCCCTGGGACCTGCCTGAACAACTTGAAGTAAAAGGTATGGAAAGAAGCTTCTATGTGTGAGACTGAGTTATTTGATTGCATTCCTGCACAACCCCACCATAACTATCGACCTGAGGGAAGAGTCCCACCTGTAGGGGACCCGACATCTAGCTGCCTCACCATCCCCTCAGAGACCTACAGCAGCGCTGGTCTTAGTGATCAGAGAACTACAGGTGGCGTCACGAACCGTATATATACCTATCCCCTGTAAATATTCCCCCCAACATACGCCTGACCGCCAGGGCCACAGACCGAGCCAGCGCTACCTGTGACAACCCCATAGACTTCCATGGGCTCGGCTCTGAGTACCCCATTGCTCTGGTAAACCACAATTGTGGTGCGGGTCAAGACAAACCAGCTTCTGAACCCATGCAGTGTGATAGAGTGGCTTCTGGGCACAGCGTCATGAGTTTCGAAAACGCAATGGGTTATGTTTCTACTGTGGTGATGCCTCTCATGCTATTTCAGTCTGCCCTAAGCGGGGAAGACGTTTTGCACGCTCAGTTGTCTTGGGTAGTGTTCAGACTAAATTTTTGTTGACTGTTACTCTGATTTGCTCCCTGTCCACATTTTTTGCTCAGGCTTTTGTTGATTCGGGAGCAGCTATTAACCTGATGGATTTTGATTTTGCTAAACGTTGTGGGTTTCCCTTGATACCCCTACGGAAGTCTATTCTCCTACTGGGGATTGATTCTACCCCTTTGGCTGAGAATAAACCCCAGTTCTCTACTCAGGTGATAATGAGGGTTGAACCTGATCATCAGGAGAATTGCAAATTTTTGGTGCTGTATAATCTGCATGACATTATTGTACTAGGTTTCCCTTGGTTACAGTCTCATAATCCTGTTTTGGATTGGAAATCTGTGTCTGTAACCAGTTGGGGCTGCCAATGTGTTAATGCCAACACTCCTGTTTTTTCTGCCTCTCCCCAGGCTCAAGATGTTCCTGACTTTTTGACTGATTTTTCTGATGTGTTTAGCGAAAGTAAATCTGCATCCTTGCCCCCCCATAGGAGCTATGACTGCGCTATTGAATTAGTGCCTGGTAGTAAATTCCCTAAAGGTCGCCTTTTTAACTTGTCTGTACCTGAACATGACGCTATGCGGTCTTATATCAAGGAGTCATTGGAGAAGGGTCATATCAGACCATCCTCTTCACCCTTGGGTGCCGTTTTTTTCTTTGTGGCCAAAAAGGATGGTTCATTAAGGCCGTGTATTGATTATCATCTCTTGAACAATATCACTGTGAAATATCAATATCCATTACCCTTGATTTCTGACCTGTTTTCCAGGGTGAAAAGTGCTACTTGGTTTACCAAGCTTGACCTCAGGGGGGGCGTATAACCTTATTCGCATTAAGCACGGGGATGAATGGAAGACGGCGTTTAATACCCCAGAGGGGCATTTTGAGTACCTAGTGATGCCCTTTGGGCTCACTAATGCTTCTTCCGTCTTCCAGTCCTTCACGAATGACATTTTCAGGGATTTTGTGGATAAATTTCTGATTGTTTATTTGGATGATATCTTGATTTTTTCCAATGACTGGGACTCTCATGTGAAACATGTTCGGACTGTGTTCCAGATTTTGAGAGAGAATGCTCTGTATGTGAAGGGATCAAAGTGTCTTTTTGGCGTACAGAGGATCTCATTTCTGGGATTCATTTTGTCTCCATCTGTTATTGAAATGGACCCGGTCAAGGTTCAGGCCATCTGTGATTGGGTCCAACCTACTTCATTAAAGGCTCTTCAGAGATTCTTGGGTTTTGCCAATTTTTATCGTAAATTTATTGGTAATTTCTCTGTTATTGTTAAACCATTGACTGATTTGACCAAAAGGGTTCTGATGTGGTGAATTGGCCTCCTGAGGCAGTCTCTGCGTTTCAGGAACTTAAACAGAGATTCACTTCTGCACCTGTTCTACGGCAGCCTGATGTTTCTCTTCCATTTCAGGTGGAGGTTGATGCCTCTGAAATTGGGGCAGGTGCCGTTTTGTCCCAAAGAGATCCTGAGACCTCTAAAAGTAACCCTTATGCTTTTTTCTCTCGAAAATTTTCTCCAACTGAACGTAATTATGACGTGGGTAATCGGGAGTTATTGGCCATGAAGTGGGCTTTTGAAGAGTGGAGACATTGGCTGGAGGGAGCCAAACATCAGGTGGTGGTCCTCACAGACCATAAGAATCTGGTTTATCTGGAATCTGCCAAGCGACTTAATCCTAGACAGGCCAGGTGGGCCTTGTTTTTCACACGTTTTAATTTTGTGGTTTCCTTTCTTCCTGGCACTAAGAATGTTAAGGCGGATGCCCTCTCGAGGAGTTTCCTTGCGGACTCTCCTGAGTTATCTGATCCTGCTGTTATTTTGAAAGAGGGTGTAGTTCTTTCCGCCATCTCGCCCAATTTGAGACTGGCTCTGGAAGGGTGTCAGGAGGATAAACCCGAGCGCAGCCCTGTTGGGAAATTGTTTGTCCCAGACCAGTGGAAAAAGAGTGTGATGTCTGAGATTCATTGTTCCGCGTTGGCCGGTCATCCCGGAATTTTTGGTACCAGAGACTTGGTGAGTCGGTCCTTTTGGTGGCCTACTTTGTCTCGTGACGTCAGGGAGTTTGTGCAGTCCTGTGGGACTTGCTCTCGCTCCAAGCCTTGCTCTCGCTCTAGTGGTTTGTTGATGCCATTGCCTGTGCCGAAGAGACCATGGACCCATATCTCTATGGATTTTATTTCCGACCTCCCTGTTTCTCAGAGAATGACCGTTATCTGGGTGATTTGTGATAGGTTTTCCAAGATGATACATCTTGTGCCATTACCTAAGTTGCCTTCCTCCTCCGAATTGGTGCCTTTGTTCCTTCAGCACGTGGTTCAGTTACACGGCATTCCTGAGAACATTGTGTCTGACAGAGGAGTCCAGTTTGTTTCCAGATTTTGGAGGACTTTTTGTTCTAAACTTGGTGTTCAATTGTCTTTCTCCTCTGCTTTTCATCCTCAGACCATTTGACAAACTGAGAGAACAAACCAGACATTGGAGACTTATCTGAGATGCTTTGTGTCTGCTGATCAAGATGACTGGGTCTCTTTTTTGCCTTTGTCTGAGTTTGCTCTTAATAATACGGCAAGCTCTGCCACTTTGATGTCTCCATTTTTCTGCAATTTTGGGTTTCACCCTCGATTTTCTTCGGGACAGACGGAGGCTTCTGTCTGTCCGGGTGTTGACTCTGTTGTGTAACGTATGCAGCAGATTTGGGACCAGGTAGTGGAGAGGTTGTCCCTCTCTCAGGAGAAGGCCCAGCGGTTTGCCAACCGGCATAGGACTGATGGTCCTCGGTTTAAAGTGGGGGACTTGGTCTGGTTGTCCTCAAGAAATATCCCTATGAGAGTTGCATCTCCTAAGTTTAAGCCTAGGTTCATTGGACCTTATAAGATCATGGAGATTCTCAATCCTGTTTCTTTTCGTTTACTTCTTCCAGGGACATTTAAGATACATAACGTGTTCCACAAGTCCTTATCGAAGAGGTTTGTCGAGCCAGTGGTTCCTATGGCTGCGCCTCCTGACCCTGTTTTGGTTGAGGGCAATCTGGAGTATGTGGTTGAGAAAATATTGGATTCTCGTTTTTCTAGACGGAAACTCCAGTATTTGGTTAAGTGGAGAGGTTATGGTCAGGAGGACAATTCTTGGGTGTTTGCTTCGGACATCCATGCTAGGAGACTGATCCGTGCGTATCACAGAGCTCATCCTGACCGACCTGTCACGGGTGTGTCGCTGCGAAGATCGTCGCGATTGCACACCCTGACTTCTCACAGCTGAGTTTCTGGTGCTGGGTGTTTTTCGGCAGAGATCGAGTTAATTCTTCCTCTCTCTGTGCTGGACTAGACCAACCTCGTTCAGCTGCAATTAATGTTGTGGTAATTGGTTTCCTTCAAATACCTGCCTGTCTGCTGGGGAAGTGTCGGTGAAAGCATTCATGCAGACCAGCAGAGCGGATCGTTGTATGGTGAAGGCTGAAGTTAAGAGTACCTGTGTGGTCTTTTTTCCCCTCCTCGCTTTATCATTTATCTCCGTACCCATTGGTGTCCCCTCTGTTTCCTGTGGTATGACTTTTGTATGCAAGGTGGATTTTAGTTTACCCCTTGTACTGTCTCGTTCGTTTATTACTGTGTTTAGGCATATACCTACCAGTCCCCGGTGTTGGGATCAGGGTCCTTCTCAGGACTGGATCACTGAGGTTCAGGGATCCTCAGGAGGTAGGGATTACGCTGGCGGCCTGGACCTCTGTACCATCAACAGTACCTCCAGGTAGAGGGATTAGTCAGGACCCCAGCTTAGGGTCAGCATAGACCCAGACCTCCTGTATGCAGTAACAGCGTGACATTTTCACCGACCACTAAAGATTTTCTCCAGTCACCATGGATCCAGTAGTCAGTCTAGCTCGGCAGTTGCAGAGTTTGTCCATGGAGCTGGCGGACGTTAAGTCCAAGGTTTTGTTTCCCCCGGAGCAGGCCGGACCTGAACCTAAAGTAGCTCTCCCTGACAGATTCACTGGGGGGCGGGACAAGTTTTTTGCTTTCCGGGAGGCATGTAAATTGTACTTTCGGCTGCGACCTCGGTCATCTGGGAGTGAGGAGCAAAGGGTGGGGATTGTCATCTCGCTCCTACAGGGAGACCCCCAATCCTGGGCGTTCGCTCTTCCCCCGAGCTCCCCAGCTCTCCAGTCAGTGGATGGGTTTTTTACGGCTCTGGGTCTTGTGTATGATGACCCGGATCGGGTCTCCCTTGCTGAATCTAAGTTACGTAGGATCCAGCAGGGAGATCGTCCGGCAGAGGAATTCTGTTCGGAGTTCCGTAGGTGGGCCACGGACACCCAGTGGAATGACCCGGCTCTTAGGAGCCAGTTTTGTCAAGGTTTATCTGACAAATTAAAGGATGTGCTGGCACAGTATGACCCTCCCACGTCACTGGAAGCCGCTATGGCCCTTGCTATTCGTATTGACAGACGTCTTCGGGAGAGGTGCGGGGTAACCTTGCCCCCTGTGATGACTCCACCTTCCTCTAGGGTTCCTTATATGAAGCTTCCCCTGGCCAGTCCAGAGGAGCCTATGCAATTAGGAGGGACATCATTCCGGGGGAGGGGATCGGTGGGGCGCCACAAAACAGGAGGTTGTTTCTTCTGTGGAAAAAAGGGACATTTTATTAGGGGGTGTCCATCCCGTCCTTTGCAGAGTGAGAAGTCGCCGGAAAACTATTGATCCCAGATTGTGTGGTGGACGGCAATCTGGGAGTAAGTATTTCGTCCCTAAGTTCGTCTCAGTTTCTCGTACCGGCGGAGGTGGTGGAGGGTGCAAGAACTGAGAGGATATCTGTTCTTCTGGATAGTGGGGCCGGGGCTAATCTGGTGGATGCTCGCTTTCCCCGGGTTCAAGGTATGCGATTGAGTGTGTTGACTAAACCCGTCCCCATATTCTCGATCGACGCCAGACCTCTCGGTCAGGGAAGTTTTTTGCAAGCAGTGCATAACATAGATCTTCAAGTGGGGGCGTTACATAAAGAACTGTTGTCTTGTTATGTGTTGGAGGGTCTTCCCACTCCTATAGTGCTGGGCCTTCCTTGGTTAACTAAGCATAACCCGGTTATTGATTGGCAATCCAGAGAGATAAGCCAATGGAGTGAATTCTGTAATAAAAACTGCATGAATACGGTCATTGGGGCGGTCGCTCCTAGGGCCTTACCTCCATTTCTAGTGGACTTTGAGGATGTATTCTCGGAGAAAAGGGTGTCAAGAACTACCTCCTCATCGCGAGTATGACTGTTCTGTTAACTTGCTCACTGGGGCCAAGTTACCGAAATCTAGGTTGTATAACCTTTCTGGTCCTGAGAGACAGGCCATGAAGGATTATATTTCAGAGAGTCTGGCTAAGGGGCATATTAGACCTTCATCTTCCCCGGTGGCCGCGGGGTTCTTCTTTGTGAAAAAAAAAGATGGAGGCCTACGCCCTTGCCTGGATTTCCGTGAGCTTAATCGGATTACAGTCCGAGATCCGTATCCGCTCCCACTTATTCCCTATATCTTCAATCAGATCGTGGGTGCCAAATGGTTCTCTAAGTTGGATCTCAGGGGGGCGTACAATCTGATTAGGATGAAGGAGGGGGATGAGTGGAAGACGGCGTTTAACACTCCGGAGGGGCATTATGAGAACCTTGTCATGCCATTTGGTCTGAGTATTGCCCCGGCAGTGTTTCAACACTTTGTAAATGACATCTTTCGCCACCTAATGGGACAGTTTGTGGTCATATATCTGGATGATATCTTAATTTACTCGCCGGATCTTGTGTCTCATCAGGAGCATGTTAGGCAGGTGTTACAGATCTTGCGGGATAATAAACTGTACGCCAAATGGGAGAAGTGTGTGTTCGCCGTACAGGAACTTCAGTTTTTAGGGTTCCTGGTGTCAGTATCCGGTTTTCGTATGGACCCTGGCAAAGTGCGGGCAGTTCTTGAGTGGGATCTGCCAGAGGATCTTAAGGCATTACAACGTTTCCTGGGGTTTGCTAACTACTACCGGAAGTTCATTCGTAATTTTTCGTCCATAGTTAAACCTCTCACAGACATGACTAAAAAAGGGACGGATTTTTCAAAGTGGTCTGACAATGTCACGCGGTCTTATGATATGTGTACGATGTCAGTAAACTATTCTTAAAAGAACAACACTCTATACAACATATAGATTAGCAACATCAGCATGTAAATATAGAATAGATTTACCTGACACGATATCCGTTGAACTCAGGGTTAATCTTGAGGACTTGATACACTGTCACAGGAAAGAGGAGGACCGGGGGTCTAACCTGACCCTAAACTGGGGTCCTAACTAATCCCTCACCTTGGAGGTACTGATAATGGTTCAGAGGTCCAAGTCTCCAGCCTAACCCTGTCTCCTATCAGTCCCTGAACCCTGTAATCAGTCCTAAGAAGGATACTGATTACCACCAAAGGGATATGGGCTGATCTCTGCTAAATACACAGATTAGACATATAAGACAGACTGGAGAAAACACAGACTTGCATACACACTCAAACACAGAAGGAACATAAATGATCTGGGATATTAAACTCTAAGCAAGGTGAGCTTAAAACAACTAAGGAGCTCTTTAACTTAAGTCTATACAGATACAATCCTATCTGTGGTCTGCATGAAGAATTTCACTGGCAACTCCCAACACAGACAACCAGAGATTTAAAGGAAACCAATCAACAAATAATTAATTGCAGCCGGGAGAAACTGCACCCAGTCCCAGAACTGAGCACAGACAGAATTAACTCCCTAACTGCCAAACACAAAGAAACAGCAACTCAGCTGTGAGAAGTCAGAATGTGCAACCGCGACGATCTTCGTGGCGATGCACACATGACAGTACCCCCCCTTCTACGAGGGGCCTCCGGACCCTCAGGGCCAGGTTTGCCCGGGTGAGTTCTGTGGAAGGTCCGCACCAAACGATCTGCGTTAATGTCAGACGCAGGAACCCACGTCCTCTCCTCTGGACCATACCCCTTCCAATGCACCAAGTACTGAAGGGACCGGCGATTCAGACGTGAGTCAATGATCTTTGACACTTGAAACTCCAAGTTACCATTGACCACCACTGGAGGAGGAGGTAGAGGTGATGGTATGACTGGTGCCACGTACCTCTTAAGTAATGACTTGTGGAACACATTATGAATTTTAAACGTAGGAGGGAGGTCCAGACGAAATGCCACAGGATTAATTATGGAACTGATCCTGTACGGCCCGATGAATCTGGGGCCCAGCTTCCAGGAGGGAACTTTAAGTTTTATATTCCTGGTAGACAACCATACCAGATCGTTCACATTAAGATCTGGACCAGAAACTCTCCTCCTATCAGCCATACGTTTATAACGGTTCCCCATAGCACTCAGATTATTCAATACACCTCTCCACACTGAAGCAAGTGACGACGAGAAACGCTCCTCCTCAGGAACCCCAGAAGGGCCCCCCCCATTGAATGTACAAAACTGGGGGTGAAAACCATATGCCCCAAAAAACGGGGACTTACCAGTGGACTCGCTCCGCCTGTTGTTAAGAGCAAACTCTGCCAGAGGCAAGAAAGAAGACCAGTCCTCCTGGTTCTCTGAGACAAAACACCGAAGATAAGTCTCTAGGCTTTGATTCAGACGCTCTGTCTGACCATTGGTCTGCGGATGAAAAGCCGAGGAAAATGACAATTGCATCCCCCGACGTAAACAAAATGCCCTCCAAAACTTGGACACAAACTGAGACCCCCTATCTGACACCACATCAGAAGGCAACCCATGAAGTCTCACAATCTCCCCAATGAACACCTGCGCCAGAGTTTTAGCATTAGGGAGGGCAGGAAGAGCAATGAAATGTGCCATCTTACTGAACCTGTCAACAACCACCAGTATGACAGTCTTCCCTGACGACTGAGGAAGGTCCGTGATGAAGTCCATAGACAAATGAGTCCATGGACGCTCCGGAAGTTTCAAGGGTAAGAGGGTCCCAGACGGACGGGTATGAGGGGTCTTAGAGCGAGCACAAACCCCACAGGACGCGACAAAAGTTAAAACATCTTTATTAACGTTAGGCCACCAAAACCGGCGAGAAAGGAGATCTAAAGTAGCCTTACTCCCTGGATGTCCTGCTAAAGCAGAATTATGATGTGCCTCAATAACCTTTTGTCTCAACTGATTTGGGACAAACAGTCTCCCTGGAGGTCCTGCAGGGGCGTCCCCCTGAGCCTCTAACACCTCCTCCTCAAGCTCAGAACATACAGCCGACACTACCACCCCCTCCTGAAGGATAGGAATCGGGTCATCCATTCTCCCGGCCCCTGGGAAACTGCGAGACAAGGCATCCGCCTTAACATTCTTAGATCCAGGGCGATAAGTGACAACAAAATTAAACCTGGTAAAAAACAACGACCATCGAGCTTGTCTGGAATTCAGACGCTTAGCAGATTCCAAATACAGCAGGTTCTTGTGATCAGTAATGACGGTGACCGGGTGGACTGCCCCCTCCAAAAAGTGACGCCATTCTTCAAAAGCCAACTTAATGGCCAAAAGTTCCCTATTGCCGATATCATAATTCCTTTCAGCGGACGACAATTTTTTAGAAAAGAAAGCGCACGGATGCCATTTACCAGGGGACGGACCCTGGGACAATATTGCACCCACCCCTACGTCAGACGCGTCCACCTCCACAACGAACGGCTGTGATGCATCTGGTTGGATGAGAACGGGTGCCGAAGCAAAACATTTTTTCAAAGAGGAAAAAGCTTGGCAAGCTTTGTCCGACCATTTAGAAAAATCCGTCCCTTTTCTTGTCATGTCAGTGAGAGGTTTGACAACAGATGAGAAATTACAAATAAATTTCCGGTAGTAGTTAGCAAACCCCAGAAAACGCTGCAGAGCCTTAAGATCCTCTGGCTGATCCCATTCAAGCACTGCTCTCACCTTTTCAGGGTCCATACGGAAACCGGAGGCTGACACCAAGAACCCCAAAAACTGAAGTTCCTGTACGGCGAATACACACTTTTCCAGTTTGGCGTATAGTTTATTGTCTCGCAAGATCTGCAACACCTGTCTCACATGCTCCTGGTGAGACACAAGATCTGGTGAGTAAATTAAAATGTCATCCAAATATACGACCACAAACAGCCCCACCAGATGACGAAAAATGTCATTAACAAAATGTTGGAATACTGCTGGTGCAGTAGTCAGACCAAAAGGCATGACAAGGTTCTCATAATGTCCCTCCGGCGTGTTAAACGCCGTTTTCCACTCATCCCCCTCTTTTATCCTAATCAGATTATACGCCCCCCTGAGATCCAATTTAGAGAACCATTTGGCGCCAACAATTTGATTGAAGAGATCAGGAATCAGAGGGAGTGGATACGGATCTCGAACAGTAATCCGATTAAGTTCGCGGAAATCCAAGCAAGGGCGTAGGCCTCCATCTTTTTTCTTCACAAAGAAGAACCCCGCGGCCACTGGGGAAGATGAAGGTCTAATATGCCCTTTGGCCAGACTTTCCGAAATATAATCTTTCATAGCCTGCCTCTCAGGACCAGAAAGGTTATATAACCTAGCTTTAGGTAACTTAGCATCAGGAAGTAAATTAATAGAGCAGTCATACACGCGATGAGGAGGCAACTCCTGACACCCCTCCTCAGAGAACACATCCCCAAAGTCCTCCAAAAAAGGAGGCAAAGTACTAGGCACGACCGCACTGATGACTGTGTTCATGCAGTTACTTTTGCAAAACTCCCCCCATTGGCTTATATCTCTGGACTGCCAATTAATCACAGGGTTATGTTTAACCAACCAAGGAAGTCCCAACACAATAGGAGTAGGTAGACCCTCCAACACATAACAAGATAATAGTTCCCTATGTATTGCCCCTACCCGAAGGTCAATGTTATGAACCTCATGAACAAAGCTACCTTGGCCGAGAGGCCTGGCGTCAATGGAGAATATAGGGATCGGTTTGACCAATACACTCAGATGCATACCTTGAGCCTGAGCAAACTGAGCGTCAACCAGATTAGCCCCGGACCCACTATCAAGAAGAACAGAAAATCTCTCCACTCTCGTACCAACCACCACCTCCACTGGTACAAGGAACTGAGAAGAACTAGCGGACGAAATACATACTCCCAGGTTGTCGTCCACCACACAACCTGGGATTAACAGTTTTCCGGCGACTTTTTGCTCAACAAGGCACGGGATGGACATCCCCCAACAAAATGTCCCTCTTTCCCGCAGAAGAAACACCTTCTAGTCCTGCGGCGTACCGCCAATCCCCTCCTACGAAATGATGTCCCTCCCAACTGCATAGGCTTCTCCGAACAGACAAGGGGAACCTCAACATAAGGGACTTTAGTAGTAAGTGGAGTAACAACAGGGGGCGGAGTTACCTCGCACCTCTCCCGGAGCCGTCTATCAGTACGGATAGCTAGGGCCATAGCAGCCTCCAGTGATGGAGGAGAATCATACTGAGCCAAAACGTCCTTTAATTTGTCAGAAAGCCCATGACAAAACTGGCTCCTAAGAGCTGGGTCATTCCACTGAGTATCTGTGGCCCATCTACGGAACTCAGAAGCAAATTCCTCCGCCGGACGATCTCCCTGCTGTATCTTACGTAATTTTGTCTCAGCAAGAGAGACCCGATCTGGGTCATCATATACCAAACCCAGGGCAGTAAAAAATCGATCTACTGACTGCAGAGCCGGGGATCCCGGAGGAAGGGAGAAGGCCCAGGATTGAGGGTCCCCTTGTAGGAGCGAGATAACAATTCCCACTCTCTGCTCTTCACTCCCTGATGATCGAGGCCGAAGCCGAAAATACAATTTACATGCTTCCCTGAAGGTAAAAAATTTGTCTCGCCCACCAGTGAACCTGTCCGGGAGAGCTACTTTAGGTTCAAATCTGGTTTGCTCCGAGGGAGACAAAACTTTGGACTTAATGTCCGTCAGCTCCATGGATAATCCCTGCAACTGCAGAGCCAGCTGGGCTACTGGATCCATGGCAACTGGAAATAATTTTATGGGCCAGTGAAAATGTCACGCGGTCTTATGATATGTGTACGATGTCAGTAAACTATTCTTAAAAGAACAACACTCTATACAACATATAGATTAGCAACATCAGCATGTAAATATAGAATAGATTTACCTGACACGATATCCGTTGAACTCAGGGTTAATCTTGAGGACTTGATACACTGTCACAGGAAAGAGGAGGACCGGGGGTCTAACCTGACCCTAAACTGGGGTCCTAACTAATCCCTCACCTTGGAGGTACTGATAATGGTTCAGAGGTCCAAGTCTCCAGCCTAACCCTGTCTCCTATCAGTCCCTGAACCCTGTAATCAGTCCTAAGAAGGATACTGATTACCACCAAAGGGATATGGGCTGATCTCTGCTAAATACACAGATTAGACATATAAGACAGACTGGAGAAAACACAGACTTGCATACACACTCAAACACAGAAGGAACATAAATGATCTGGGATATTAAACTCTAAGCAAGGTGAGCTTAAAACAACTAAGGAGCTCTTTAACTTAAGTCTATACAGATACAATCCTATCTGTGGTCTGCATGAAGAATTTCACTGGCAACTCCCAACACAGACAACCAGAGATTTAAAGGAAACCAATCAACAAATAATTAATTGCAGCCGGGAGAAACTGCACCCAGTCCCAGAACTGAGCACAGACAGAATTAACTCCCTAACTGCCAAACACAAAGAAACAGCAACTCAGCTGTGAGAAGTCAGAATGTGCAACCGCGACGATCTTCGTGGCGATGCACACATGACAGACAAGGCTTGTCAAGCGTTTTCCTCTTTGAAAAAATGTTTTGCTTCAGCACCCATACTTATTCAACCTGATGCGTCACAGCCGTTCATTGTTGAGGTGGACGCTTCCGAGGTAGGGGTGGGAGCAGTATTGTCACAAGGTTCGTCCCCTGGTAAATGGCATCCGTGCGCCTTCTTCTCTAAAAAATTGCCGTCCGTTGAGAGGAATTATGATGTCGGCAATAGGGAACTCTTGGCCATTAAGTTGGCTTTTGAGGAGTGGCGTCATTTTTTGGAGGGGGCAGTCCACCCGGTCACCGTCATTACCGATCACAAAAACCTGCTATATTTAGAGTCCGCTAAACGTCTGAATCCCAGGCAAGCTAGGTGGTCGTTGTTTTTTACCAGGTTTAATTTTGTCGTCACATATCGTCCTGGCTCAAAAAATGTTAAGGCGGATGCCTTATCTCGCTGTTTCCCAGGGGCTGGGAATACGGAGGACCCGGTTCCGGTCCTTCAGGAGGGGGTGGTGGTGTCGGCAGTATGCTCTGAGCTTGAGGAGGAGGTATTGGAGGCTCAGGGGGACGCCCCTGTAGGACCTCCAGGGAGACTGTTTGTTCCAAATCAGTTGCGACAAAAGGTGATCGAGGCACACCATAATTCAGCTTTGGCAGGACACCCAGGGAGTAAAGCAACTGAGGATCTCCTCTCGCGCCGGTTTTGGTGGCCTAACTTACATAGGGAGGTGGTAACTTTTGTCGCGTCCTGCGAGGTTTGTGCGCGCTCTAAGACCCCACATACCCGTCCGTCGGGGACCCTCTTACCTTTGAAGATCCCGGAGCGTCCGTGGACTCATCTGTCTATGGACTTCATTACGGACCTCCCGCCATCTTCAGGTAAAACAGTCATACTCGTTGTAGTGGACAGGTTCAGCAAGATGGCACATTTTATCGCTCTTCCTGCTCTTCCTAATGCTAAAACTCTTGCGCAGGTGTTTATTGGGGAGATTGTTAGGCTTCACGGGGTACCCTCCGATGTGGTGTCGGATCGAGGGTCTCAGTTTGTGTCCAAATTCTGGAAAGCATTTTGTACACGACGGGGGATGCAGTTGTCATTTTCATCGGCTTTTCACCCGCAGACCAATGGTCAGACAGAGCGTCTGAACCAGAGCTTGGAGACATATCTCCGGTGTTTTGTGTCAGAGAACCAGGAGGACTGGGCTTCTTTCTTGCCTCTGGCGGAATTTGCTCTAAATAATAGGCGGAGCGAGTCCACTGGTAAGTCCCCGTTTTTTGGGGCATATGGTTTTCACCCCCAGTTTTGTACTTTCAATAGGGGGGGCTCTTCTGGGGTTCCTGAGGAGGAACGATTTTCGTCGTCACTTGCTTCAGTGTGGAGAGGAGTGCTGAATAATCTGAGTACTATGGGGAACCGATACAAACGTATGGCTGATAGGAGGAGAGTGTCTGGTCCGGATCTAAGTGTGAACGATCTGGTATGGTTGTCTACCAAAAATATAAAACTTAAGGTTCCCTCCTGGAAACTGGGTCCCAGGTTCATCGGGCCATACAAGATCAGTGCTATAATTAATCCGGTTGCATTCCGTCTTGACCTCCCTCCTACATTTAAAATTCATAATGTGTTCCACAGATCGTTGCTTAAGAGGTATGTGGCGCCGGTGATACCTCCAGGTGTCGAGAGTCATCGATTCACGTCTGAATCGCCGGTCCCTTCAGTACCTTGTTCATTGGAGGGGGTATGGTCCTGAGGAGAGGACGTGGGTTTCTGCGTCGGATATTAACGCAGACCGATTGGTTCGGGCCTTCCACACTACTCACCCAGATAAACCCGGCCCTGAGGGTCCGGAGGCCCCTCGTAGAAGGGGGGGTACTGTCACGGGTGTGTCGCTGCGAAGATCGTCGCGATTGCACACCCTGACTTCTCACAGCTGAGTTTCTGGTGCTGGGTGTTTTTCAGCAGAGAGGGAGTTAATTCTTCCTCTCTCTGTGCTGGACTAGACCAGCCTCGCTCAGCTACAATTAATGTTGTGGTAATTGGTTTCCTTCAAATACCTGCCTGTCTGCTGGGGAAGTGTCAAGCATTCATGCAGACCAGCAGAGCGGATCGTTGTATGGTGAAGGCTGAAGTTAAGAGTACCTGTGTGGTCTTTTTTCCCTCCTCGCTTTATCATTTATCTCCGTACCCGTTGGTGTCCCCTCTGTTTCCTGTGGTATGACTTTTGTATGCAAGGTGGATTTTAGTTTACCCCTTGTACTGTCTCGTTCGTTTATTACTGTGTTTAGGCATATACCTACCAGTCCCCGGTGTTGTGATCAGGGTCCTTCTCAGGACTGGATCACTGAGGTTCAGGGATCCTCAGGAGGTAGGGATTATGCTGGCGGCCTGGACCTCTGTACCATCAACAGTACCTCCAGGTAGAGGGATTAGTCAGGACCCCAGCTTAGGGTCAGCATAGACCCCAGACCTCCTGTATGCAGTAACAGCGTGACACGACCTGGTTGCACAAATGAGGGTTCGGTGACCCCTCCTCAAGGGGGGGTACTGTTGTGAATGTTTTAGAAATGAATTCTGAGCAGAGGCTCCCTCTGGTGGTTGCAAACAGTACTGAACCATTCAATGAGGATTGGCAATCAGGAATCACGGACTGGCTGGATATAAGGGAGGTTCCCTCCCATCATGGTTGCCGGTGATCAATTGTTCTTGTCTCAATGTTGTTTCCTGGTTCACTTGGAAGCTTGCTGAGTCTTGCCTCTTCTCCTGCTCTCAGATAAGATGTTTTCTGTTTTTTGTTTTTGTGCTTGCCATTTGCGTGTTTCTCTGCATTTCTATGGGGTTGGCCAGGTTCCCCTCCACGGGGGGCTTGGTCTCCTCTCGGTTCCTCTGGAGCCACTGTTGTTTGTTCATGTCACGCGGTCTTATGATATGTGTACGATGTCAGTAAACTATTCTTAAAAGAACAACACTCTATACAACATATAGATTAGCAACATCAGCATGTAAATATAGAATAGATTTACCTGACACGATATCCGTTGAACTCAGGGTTAATCTTGAGGACTTGATACACTGTCACAGGAAAGAGGAGGACCGGGGGTCTAACCTGACCCTAAACTGGGGTCCTAACTAATCCCTCACCTTGGAGGTACTGATAATGGTTCAGAGGTCCAAGTCTCCAGCCTAACCCTGTCTCCTATCAGTCCCTGAACCCTGTAATCAGTCCTAAGAAGGATTCTGATTACCACCAAAGGGATATGGGCTGATCTCTGCTAAATACACAGATTAGACATATAAGACAGACTGGAGAAAACACAGACTTGCATACACACTCAAACACAGAAGGAACATAAATGATCTGGGATATTAAACTCTAAGCAAGGTGAGCTTAAAACAACTAAGGAGCTCTTTAACTAAAGTCTATACAGATACAATCCTATCTGTGGTCTGCATGAAGAATTTCACTGGCAACTCCCAACACAGACAACCAGAGATTTAAAGGAAACCAATCAACAAATAATTAATTGCAGCCGGGAGAAACTGCACCCAGTCCCAGAACTGAGCACAGACAGAATTAACTCCCTAACTGCCAAACACAAAGAAACAGCAACTCAGCTGTGAGAAGTCAGAATGTGCAACCGCGACGATCTTCGTGGCGATGCACACATGACAGTTCATTTGCCTTTTCCAGTTTTTTCAGTGGCTGCGGCTTAGTTTTGTTACACCAGAGAACTAATTTAGGTGGTAGAGGTCGTGTGATCTCAGGTGTTTTTGCAATTAGTAGTGTTGGCTTTTTTTTAGGGTTTTTTTGGATTGCAGTAAGTATCCTTCCTGTCCTTTTCTGTCTGGGCAGATTGGGCCCCAGCGTTTGCTCATACTATTTTCTGTCTGTGTCTGTATTTCCTCTTGTCTAACCGCCATTACATGTTTGGGGGCTTCCTATATTCTTTGGGGATCTGCTCCGGGGCAGATAGCTTTCCTCTTTCTATCTTTAGGTGTAGTTAACCTCTCAGGCTGTGACGAGGCGTCTAGGACCAACGTAGGAACGCTCCATGGCTGCCTTTAGTTGTGGTGGTTAGTCAGGGTACTGCAATCCAGTAGATTCCAACCTCTCTGGTGTATTGCCGTTTTTGCCTGCTCTCCTCAGCTACCAAAACATAAGACCCATGGCTGTGGTTGATTTATGTCATTAGCGCCTATGCTGTATGAAAAAAAAAAGGAGGGGGGGGAAATAAACTGTAATATTGTTTCATCTTCTTGTCCAAGTGTTTTTGAAACTTTAACCCTTTTCTTTACTCTTGTAGTTACATCGTGAGAGTCCGCGCAGTGGTGATGTCCAGAGACGACTCTAGCGGGGGCTGGGTGCCCATGGGAGGAGGAGGTCTCAGTCACGTAATGATTTGCAAAGTGCGACGACCAGACACCTCTCACCAACGAGACTACCTTATCCGTGGGGAAAGGCTGAGAGATCAGACTGTACGTATCACAGTCATGTAAAATGTATAGAAACGTGGTTGTTATTTTTCATATGTTGGATAGGATTAGGAATAAGACATTTTGGACGCTCTATCATCCTCACTGACATCAGTCAGCCATGTTGAGCGGTTGACCTATATTCGTCATTAGAAGTTACCAAGCACTTGGAACCCCTCTGATTCATCTCAGGGTTCCTCACGTTGACAGCTGACCTTTCAATGACAAGTTCACTATAATCTTCAGGCATCTTATAAATGCTCATGAAGGACACAAGGACAGATTCTTTTAGCATGCCCGAATTAAGAAAAAAATAACTAGAACATGCATCAGCTGTGATTGTCTTGATTGTTTATTAGTCGGTATACAAATTACATGTGCCACCTCTAAGTGGGCAACCAAACTGACTCATATAATCCCCTCTTGTTTTTTACAACGCCTGTTAAGAAGAGTCACCCAAAAATAAGCCAACCAGATGCTAGGTCAGCTGAAAATTATGTGGGATCTCAGCAAGAAGTGTTCGGTTTCCCTGCAGCACCCCCACAGGGGAAATGTAGCATTACACGGTATCCATTAAAATCTATAGGCTTCTCTTGAATTGCATAAGCAAGTCTGCTCCTCCAAATAGAGAGGCAGTGGGGCACTTTGCTCTGGGAAAATGATGGAAGCTACTGATATTTCTATTGTCCTGTCTGTATATTGGAATAAGTTTATCAGGAACACCGCACTGCACTTGCTCACTGAGCCAGTGCGCATGTCCTGAGTAAAACACCTGTGCCCAAAGATACCTGTGGAGCAGGGCAGCAGCGGTGGAGATGCGTGCTTCAGACAAACAGGACCTGAAGTACGTGACTGCCAAGGGGCGGAGTCGGCCACAGGTCTCTCAGAGGAAGCAGGAGCAGAGAGAGATTGCTTTAGGCCAGATAGGACCTGAAGCACCTGACTGCTGGGGGTGTGGCCAAAGCTCCGGAGAGCTAGGAGATGAAGGAATACTCCTAGAAGGGTAACTACGGGACCAAGTTACAAGGGGCATAGACAGAACGGATAGTCAGGACGTAGCCAAGAGGTCATACACAGAGAGGGCAGCGCAGTACAAGAGAAGCAGGCAGAGGGTAGTCAGGACGTAGCTAATTGGTCATACACAGAGAGGGCAGCACAGTACAAAAGGGGCAGGCAAAACTCGTAACAGGGACACAGCCAAATCAGAACCAGACAGACGTAACATTCACAGGCACAAAGCACTGGCACAGGCACAACAGGGTCAAACACACTCGGCAAAGGGTCAGAGTATAAGAGACGAGGAATGACCCCACCATGAGGCTATAAGAAGCCTCCCAGAATCCCAGAGTGAGGCTGAAAACTAATAAAATATTATATTTATCCCATATGGTGAATACTGTAATGGGAAAAAAATAGGAATTGCAGAATTTTTGCTTTTTGATCACTTTGCCACCCAAAAAAAATGTAATGAATGTAGATCAGAAAGTCATGTGGACCCCAAAATGATTCCAATAAAAACTACAGCTTTGCTCACAAGAAACAAGTTCCCATACAGGTCTATTGACCAAAAACAAATTAAAAAGTTACATTTCTTGGAAAAATAAAAAATGAAAAGGGGTCCACTTGGACCATGTCACCCTATGGCCTATATAAAACAAGAGCCGGCATTAATTAGGAAGCCTTGCTTTAAAGCAGTCTGTCCTGACAGACGGCCTTTCATTTATTGATGTGGTGGCCACCTCTTCTTTTAGATACCTGCATACAACCCGGATTCAAAAAAGTTATGACGCTCTGTAAAATGACAAGAGTGCAATGATTTGGAAATCTCTTAGAGGGTGAACGTTGGACATTTTTCCATTTCATTTGAAAACATTTGCAAATGTATAAATTGATGGCAGCGACACATCTGAATAAAGATGGAACAAAGTTAACAAAAGGCTGGAAAAGTATGATGTGGTACTAATGAAAAACAGCCGGGGGACTGTCAATTTTCAACTTAGTCACATGACTGTGTATATAAAGAGCATGTTAGAGAGGCAGAAGCAACATAGCCTTTGGGCAAAGCTATATATGGTATTTATGGTCATGTAAAATACTGAATTAAGACTTAAAAGTTGGACCAAGAGGCTTCAGTGTTACTTTGCAAAGCCCGAATGTGTCTAAAAGGCTAAAATCACACATGCACTTTCTGATGCAGTGTTGATTCAGTTTTCTGTAGAATTGGTTGTTTTACCACAATTTGAAATGTTGACATTGCTATGTTGGACACCAGTGAATGAGGTCTGTTCATATTCCCTCCGCAGACCATCCTAGAGTGCGTCCTGAAAAAGGGTCTAGTCTACAATAAAGCCAATCCCATCTTCCATCACTGGAAAGTAGAAGAGAACAAGTTTGGCCTGACCTTCCAGAGCCCAGCGGATGCCGTCACGTTTGAGAGGAGTGTGCAAGCTGCTATGGAAGAGCTGGTAGAAGGTTTGTGATAAAGCTGATCAGTGTATGAGATCAGATGTTGTATGGATCAGGAGTCTAGTGGTGTTTTAGAGAGGGGTCCACTCTCTGAGTATGTTCATTGGGTGCTAGGTGCCAAAGGATAATTCTGGTTTCTCTAACAATCCAGAGTCTTTGTCCCAGATAAAATAAGCAAGTTTCCGTGGATCAATTCAGTGTGAATCCACATTAGAATGGAAAAATCAAGCTATCCGGGTGACTTCAGCCAAAGCATGCTCATTGGCATGAGACAAGCCAGCTGTCACTCTGCTGCAATGCAGGTAGGTGCAGGCTCCACTAGATGGCAGTAGAGTGGAAGCAGGACTGCACCTAAACAGATTGGGCCTGCGGTGCAGCAGTGAGGCTACCACAGGTGGCAGCAAAATAGTCAAACAAGCCGGGTCAAATCGTAGACTGTAGCGCAGTACCAAAGGAACAAGAAAACTCAGGGTCAGGGACAAGCCAAAGGATCAGTAACGGTCAGGAGCGAATAAGCCAAAAGACAGAAGCAGGTCAGGATACAAGCCAAGTCAAAACCAGGGAGTCAGCACACTAAAGGGAAACACTGAGTCAAGACGGGAATAGGGAAACACAGAGACACGGGTTCAGACAGCAAACGCAGCAGGACAAATCAGAGCAATCAAAGTCAGCTACAGCAGCCCTAGGCAAAAACTATAACTGACATCGCCTGCAGGAAGCAGCGGCGATAAATAGCCAACCTGAACCCAGACAGGGGCTGAGAAAGGTTAACTCTTGACATGACCAGACCGGGAAAAATGTAAAACAGGACTCAAAACCCGGTCTGGATCATGACACCAGCACCAGTATTTCAAAAGCTTCCAGCCAAGCGGTGTTTTCTCATACAAAAGTGTCAGAAGTATACCAAGAATGGTGTGGTTGAAGAAAAACATCTAGCAAAGTAGATCCAGTTTATGTAAAGCATCTAATCAAGGAAAGTCATCAAAGGAGAATGTGATGCATTGTTCTGATGGAAGCAGGTCAGATGAGGCTGTGAAGAATCGCTCTGATAGAAGCGGGTCTGTAAGGGTGTGAAAAATCGTGCTAATGGAAGATTTCAGAGGAGAATATGAAGGATCGTTTTGATAGAAGCAAGTCAGAGGAGGATGTGAAGAATCGTTTTGATAAAAGGAGTCAGAGGAGGATGTGAAGAATTGTTCTGATAAATAGGGGCAGTGTACAGTCAAGTAAATTGCAGCAGAACACAACTCTGGTGTTCACTTAACGTGTTTGAATGCACAACTCAGCATTCTTTAGCACTGATTGACTATACCAGCAGATGTTCAGTTCCAGTTTTGTTCATGTCTAAGGGAACAGAAAGGTGACTCCAGTGAGATAAACATTGCAAAAGTTGTAGTATCACTGAGCAGTGTGTAAATATTAGCTAGTCAGATGACACAAGGCGTATGCTTCAATGAACCCTACCTGTTAGGAGTCAGACTTTCATGTGATGGAGTAATGGTGTGGAAAAGGTCCTCTTGGCACACACTGGGTCCTTTGATATCTGTGGGTGGACGTTTGGACAGTACGGCTTATCTAAGCATTTATTCATTCATGTTAATAATTTATCCGTTGCAGAAAGGCAGTGCACAATGCCACAAGGGTCTTATAATCATGGATTGATTGCAGAAACATGACAGCGAGTTTTTATTTTACTTCTTTGCTCTTCACAGTCCTCAGATCTTAATCCTGTAGAGCATCTTTGGGATGAGGTAGAACAAGCTGTTCAGAGCCTGTTAGTATCTCCATCTAATTTGCGGCAATTGTGTGGCAAACCCTACCTGCATGGAACAATATTCCTGCAAAACTATTCCAACACCTGGTGGATTCTACACCATGATGACAAGCTGAAGAGCAAAAGAGGTCCAAGACACCACCAGATGGGTGTTTCTAATAAAGTGGACATTCTGTGTTATATACTGTATTTACAGCGGGTGAAATAAGTATTGAACACGTCACCAATTTTCTAAGTAAATCTATTTCTAAAGGTGCCATTGACATGAAATTCACACCAGATGCCGGTAACAACCCATCCAATCCACACAGGCAAAGAAATCAAACCATAGCTGTCCATAAATTAAGTTATGTGTAATAATGAAAAATGACACAGGAAAAACGTATTGAACACGCTTACTGAAATGTAATTAATACTTCATACAAAAGGCTTCGTTAGTAATGACAGCTTCAAGACGCCTCCTGTATAGAAAAACTAGTGACATGCATTGCTCAGTCAGGTGTGATTTTCGCCCATTCTTCCACACAAACACTCTTCACATCCTGAAGGTCCCGTGGGCTCCTTCTATGAACTCTGAGCTTTAGTTCCTTACATACATTTTCTATTGGATTCAGGTCCGGTGATCGGCTCGGCCGTTCTAGAAGCTTTATTTTTTTTATCTGAAACCAATTGAGAGTTTCCTTGGCTGTGTGTTTAGGATCATTGTCTTGCTGAAATGTCCACCCTCGTTTCATCTTCATCCTGGTAGATTGCAGCAGATTTTTATCAAGAATGTCTCTTACATTTGTCCATTCATCCTTCCTTCAATTACATGAAGTTTGCCAGTGCTGTATGCTCAAAAACAGCCCTACACCATGATGATCCCACCTGTAAACTTCACTGTTAGTATGCTCTCCATGGGTGGTCCCTGGGTCTTGGATAAAGGTACTGCCACACTAAGCTATCCCGCTAGCGATCTCGTTAGCGTTGCATACTAATGAGATCGCTAGCGGGATTGTTTCTATATCGCTAAATGCTGCCGCATTTAGCGATATAGTTAACGACGCTATCGCCGTTAGCGATCTTCTTAACGACTTTAGCGGTACAAAAGTACCGCTAAATCGCTAAGAAAAGGTGCCACACAGCGATTAGATACTTACCCAGCGGGAGCGCCAGCGATGAAATAGGGTCCGGAACGATTCCAGCGACGAGCGAGATCACAGCAGGAAGCTCGTCGCTGGAAGCTGCCGCACTGAACAATATCGCTAACGGGATCGCTAAATAGTGACGTTTTTTAGCGATCCCGTTAGCGATATTGTTTAGTGTGGCATACCCTTAACTCTTCTGATAATTCTTTTCACTCCTTAATCTAAAATCTTTTGGGAGCACCTGGTCATGGCCGGTGTATGGTGAAATGATGTTCTTTCCACTTCTGGATTATGGCCCCAACACTGCTCAGTGGAACCTTCAGTAGTTTAGAAATTCTTCTGTAACCAATGCCATCAGTATGTTTTGCAACATTAAGGTTGCGAAGGTCTTGAGACAGCTCACTGGTTTTACCTATCATGATATGTTTCTTTTGTGGCACCTTGATAATGAGACACCTTATATAGGTCATCAATTGAACCAGCTGATATTATTTGTTACTAAGTTGCTTTCTAATTACTGATAGGTTTCAGCAGGTGTCAGGACTTACCATGGCTTTTTGCACCTCTCTTTCTTCATGCATTCAATACTTTTTCCTTGTGTCATTTCTCATTTTTACACATAACTTAATTTATGGACAACTATGGTTTGATTTCTTTGCCTGTGTGGATTGGATGGGTTGTTACCAACATCTAATAAGAATTTCATGTAAATAGCACATTTAGAGATATATTTACTTAGAAAATTATTGACGTGTTCAATACTTATTTCACTCACTGTATACGTTATATGCAACTATATACATTTTTGTACCTGCTTAAACTTCAGTCCATAATCTAATATAGACTTCTTCGTCCTCATAGGTTCTTTGTCACATTCAACATCCTCCTCCTCCTCCTCTCGAGAAGAAGCTCAAGCTATGGAAGATGTCATACCAGTAAGTTAAAACCCAAACTCCACATATACCAATGTTTTGGTCATCATTTCTGAACAAAACCTAAGCACGTCTTAAAAAGTTGCTAAGATTTAATTGCCTATTAAAAAAACATATAAGTCGTACCTTCTTGATAGATCTCATCTCATTGTGCCCCCATTGTGGTCCTCAATAATTGAAGGAGATGTATGGTGTTTTAAAATAAAAAAATTGAAGTACTGCAACTTTAATAGTGGAGGTATTAGAGCCTTAAATGATAGGATATCTCCCTATATTTGCTACAGTGGGGAACAATTACAAGGACTGTCTTTCACTCTGGAGAACCTGTCATATTCATGCATTACATATATGACCTATTGATTTTAAAAGGTACAATGTAATTCCACATTTATCCTGTGGGGGGTGCTGCAGGAAAATTAAAAACTTGGTGGGTTCCTCATAGATCAAAACTTAAAGAAGCACTCCCATCAAAATTTTTATCCTCTTCATATATTGCAATAATCACATTATCTAGCCCCATGTACTTACAATTACTCATTTTGCCTTTCTATTCAGTTAATTATTCTCTTTTCCATTAGGTCTATGAGATCACGTGATTAAAAACTGACTAGCTGAACACTTCTAAGCTCTATGTAGAAACAGGAAATCTCTTTTCCCTGCATAAATCACTGCAAAAGTCTCTGGCAGTGGGGAGGAGGGAGCAGCTGGGTCAGGAGGTGAAGAGGGGAATGGGGAATGATAAATGCAGGGACAAGAGACTTCCTGTTTCTACATAGAGCTGAGAAAATAGAAGAATGAACTGGGTAGAAAGGCAAAATGAGCAATTGTAAGTACACAGTGCTGTATAATATGATGACTGCAATATATTAAGAGGACAAAAACTTTGTTGGTAGGAGGAGTGTTTTTTTTTAATCCTGGGGTCACAATAGCAAAACACTTTTTTGTTTGGAGTCTTCCTTAAAAAAGGAACTGTCCATACCAGCCAATCTTTTTGTGTACTACCTAGGTGTACTCTTATTTTTCTCCGTACATTACTCTACTGACATAGTATGTTTACTTTCCATATCTTTAGCTTCACACAGATAGTGAATCATCTTCCAACAGCCGAAAGGAAATGTTACCAAAACACATCACCATCGTCACCAGTGAGTCGTCCTCTAGCTGCTACGTGAGATCTCCTGTTTCTGAAGAATTTGGGTTTTCCACTGGTCCATCAGTCAGTCCAACCACACAGGTATATAAAATATAGTTTTCCATTATTATTCTGTAATAAGTCATAAAGTATAGCTAAACTTTAAAAAATTCTGTTGATTTATTGAAACCCCTTAAAAACCCTGTAGATCGGTGGGAGATCCAGGTGCCTTCACTGACATCTCCTACCACTGTGCAGAATTGCTCACAGCCTGCGTGGGAGTGTTAGAGTTGTGCGGTCACATTAGAAGATGCAGGTTGCCGATGAGTTTCATGGCAGCCAGGGGCCTGCTGAAGGCTATCATCTTAGTCTTCCAGTGAAGCCCAGTATTAAGCATAATTTTCTAGATTTTTTGCAATACTTGTGTATATATACAGTGGGGTAAATAAGCATTTGATCCCCTTGCTGATTTTGTAATTTTGTCCACTGAAAAAGACAAGAACAGTCTATAATTTTAAGGGTAGGTTAATTTTAACATTGAGAGATAGAATATCAAAAATAAAATCCAGAAAATCACATTGTATAAATTATATACATTTATTTCCATTTTGCAGTGAGAAATAAGTATTTGATCCCTCTGGCAAACAAGACCTAATACTTGGTGGCAAAACCTTTGTTGGCAAGCACAGCAGTCAGACGGTTTTGTAGTTGATGATGAGGTTTGCGCACATGTCAGGAGGAATTTTGCTCCACTCCTCTTTGCAGATCATCTCTAAATCATTAAGATTTTGACGCTGTCGCTTGGCAACTCGGAGCTTCAACTCCATCCATAAGTTTTCTATGGGATTAAGGTATGGAGACTGGCTAGGCCACTCCATGTCCTTAATGTGCTTCTTTTTGAGCCACTCCTTTGTTGCTCTGGCTTTATGTTTTGGGTCACTGTCTTGCTGGAAGACCCAGCCACGACCCATTTTTAATGTCCTGGTGGAAGTAAGGAGGTTGTCACTCAGGATTTTACGGTACATGGCTCCATCCATTCTCCCATTGATGCAGTGAAGTAATCCAGTGCCCTTAGCAGAGAAACACCCCCAAAACATAATGGTTCCACCTCCATGCTTGACAGTGGGGACGGTTTTTTGGGTCATAGGCAGCATTTCTCTTCCTCCAAACACGGCGAGTTGAGTTAATGCCAAGAGCTCAATTTTTGTCTCATCTGACCACAGCACCTTCTCCCAATCACTCACAGAATCATCCAGGTGTTCATTGGCAAACTTCAGAGAGGCCTGCACATGTGCCTTCTTGAGCAGGGGGACCTTGCGGGCATTGCAGGAGTTTAAACCTTTACGGCGTAATGTGTTACCAATGGTTTTCTTGGTGACTGTGGTGCCAGCTGCCTTGAGATCATTAACAAGTTCCCCCCGAGAAGTTTTAGGCTGATCTCTCACCTTCCTCATGATCAAGGATACCCCACGAATTGAGATTTTGCATGGTGCCCCAGATCGATGTCGATTGACAGTCATTTTGTATTTCTTCCATTTACTTACTATGCACCAACAGTTGTCTCCTTCTCACCCAGCGTTACTTATGGTTTTGTAGCCCATTCCAGCTTTGTGCAGGTCTATGATCCTTAGAAAGCTCTTTGGTCTTGCCCATGTTGTAGAGCAGGGGTGGGCAATCTGTTTTTCTGCCAAGGACCATTTGGATATTTATACCATCCTTTGGGGGCCATGCAAACTCCGCCCACAAAGTACATCCTGACTCTGGCACTGGTGTCAGGACGTAATCTTTCATTGCATGCGCTTCAATGTTCAGTAGTGAACACTGCGTGTGTGTGCTAACAGAGCAAGAAGAAATTAATGACCTGGTGGCAATGAAAATACAGCTCCCTGCCAAAGCCCTGCGGTCCCTGAGAATCTGCCCGGGGGCCGGATAAAAGGTCATTGGAGGCCGGATAAAAGGTCATCGAGGCCATAAATGGCCCAGGGGGCCTGAGGTTCCCCACCCATGTTGTAGAGGTTAGAGTCTGACTGATTAATTGAGTTTGTGGACAGGAGTCTTTTATAAAGGTGACTATGTAAGACAGCTGTCTTTAATGCAGGTAATCAGTTGACTAGGAGCGTCTAACTGGTCTGTAGGAGCCAGAACTCTTAATGGTTGGTAGGGGATCAAATACTTATTTCTCACTGCAAAATGCAAATAAATTTATATAATTTATACAATGTGATTTTCTGGATTTTATTTTTGATAATTCCATCTCACAATGTTAAAATTAACCTACCCTTAAAATTATAGACTGTTCATGTCTTTGTCAGTGGGCAAATTTACAAAATCAGCAGGGGATCAAATACTTATATATATATATATTATATTGTATTATGCAGAACAAGCATCACAGGAGACCAAAAATAATGTAAAAAGAAATATTTAAAAATGTAAAAAAAAAATTTTAAAGTGTAAAGAAAAAGTAAAAATGTAAAAAAAATAAATTAAAATGTAATTGTCCTTCCCAATTCCTGGTTAAAAAAGAAGGAATTATTTAGTAATAAACATAATAATAAATATAAATAAAATATAGTAATTAAAAAATACTTGATATTGACGATTAAATAAATATCACAACTTAAATAAAAAAAATTATACAAGTTTAGTATAGCCAAAATTGTACTGACCTGAAAAATCATGTTTCTGGGTCATTTTTACCGCATACTAAACACCATAAAAAAACACAAAAAAACATTGCAGAATTGCAATTTTTTTCCCATTATTTCACTGCACTTGTATGTTTCCCTGTCTTTCAGTACATTATATGGTAAAATGAATAGTGGAATTCAAAATTACAACTCTCCCTGCAAAAAAAACAAACAAGTCCTTGTATGGCCATGGGGAAGGAAAAATAAAAAAAGGTATGGCCATTGTAAAAAAGGGAGGAAAAAATTAAAGTGCAAAAACTGAACTTGGCCACAGCTGTAAGGTGTTAAGGGGCTTCAACCTGTCAAAGAACTGACAGTATAAGTATGTTTAGATTACGGTACTTTTAGGCTTTATTTTTGGCCGATGCTCTATGGGCAATCTTCATACCAAACCATACCTAGTGCTGTGTCATCTACAACTGTTTGTCATACAGCCATGCATCCATAGGACCCCTGCTTGGCATATGTTTTTTTATGCGGCATGCATCCTCATCAAAGCGTACTTGATTGTGTTTTTTCTTGAAGATATATTGAAAAAGCATTTAGTGAAGCATAAGCTGAATATAGCCCGAGTAAGGCAAGAAGAACGCTTCTACCATCTCCATAGACCACCTGCCAAAGTTTTGTGACGCTTTGATCACAAGCCTGTGACCTTTTACTCTTTGATCAACTCCATTGATATAAATGTAAGGCAGACAAGAAGTGTTTTGTTTGACTAACACAAATTCACCTCTCCCATCAGTCACAGCCTTTAAAACGTCTGTCCTTCCATGACGAAGAAGAACTTGAGAGCATCAACCCATGCAAAGACCTTTGGGTATCAAAGGGTTATGAAGACTATCGCCGAGCAGCTCTACAGCAACCAGATCAGTCCAAGTCTGACTTAAGAGTCCACTTCCAAAAAGCCACCGGGAGCAAAGCCAAGGACAGGCACTTTCCAGGAGCTGCGGGTTCAACTACATCAGAAAGTGAGGGTCAGTTAAAGGATCCCAGGGCCTCCCCTTCTTGCAGGATTCACGGCACCCCTTCTCCTAAGTCTAAGGAACACTCTCATATGTCTGGGGAGGAGGATACAGCCACTGCCCGTTGTGTCTATTGCAGGGACGTGTTTAGCAGTGAAGAGAATGGCAGAGGGCAGTGCCAGGACGCTCCAGACCCCATAGGGCGTTGTGTCTACCAACTTTCCTGCATGTGGTGTGCTGAGAGCTTACTATACCACTGCATGTCAGACTCAGAGGGCGAGTATTCGGACCCCTGCTCCTGTGACCCTGGGCATCCCCATTTCTGTATACGCTGGGCTGCCCTGGTGGCCTTGTCTCTTGTGGTCCCCTGCATGTGCTGCTACCTCCCATTACGGGCATGCCACTGGTGCGGGGAACACTGTGGCTGTTGTGGGGGAAGCATAAAGCGGTGCGGTGAGAGGAAGAGGAACAGGGTGCAAGGAGGAAAGTGTAATGTTCAGTTTTCAACCTCCTGAGAGCCAGCTTATTTACATGGCAGGATCTGCGCCAATCTTTGTGAGTGGGCAAGTCATACCACTGGCCCGGGAGACGTGTATTTCAGACAAAATATGGCTGCAGAGGCAACGACCTACCAAAAAGAGGCAGGATGGAATTTGATTAAGAATAGGTGGTCCTGACAAAATAATTTCTATATTGTACATGATGTAACATCTATTTATGTATTACCGGCTGGAAGTGAAATTCTACAGATGACCAAAAATGATGAGCTAAGGTCACACTAATTCTAATTTTTGACCATTTGATTATTCTGAGGTGGGAGACCGCATATGAATATTGGTTATGCATTTACTCTAGATAACACACCTTCTGACCATAATCTAAACAGTGTGCTGATGTTTTTTTTGGTTACAAGGGTAACAGGGTAATCGTTTTGCTCTCAAGTTGAAGACTTGTGCCATGAGGACTCTACAAGAGGCCAAACTCAGTTTTAGCTTCAAAAGTCTTGAGGACCATCATCTAGATGTGTCCTCCTTGGACTCCATTAAGTTTCATGACGTCATCATCTAATTATTTAAAAAGAAAATACAGTTTAATATTGGATATGGCAACCAAATTTGGCCAAGCTATAAGTTTTAGGGACACTTTTGCTTAAAAATAGTCATTTCTGACCACTTGGCTACGCTTATAGCATTATCTTCATGGTAACTTATTTTGGTCTTCTGAGGATGAAATCTCCATGCTGTAATTACCGTAAGCAAGGTTAACTTGTGGACCAAAGCTTGGATGTACAGACCCAGAAAATAAATGATGAAAGAGATATGAGATTTGGGAAAACCTCACACGTTCCCATATATCTAGCACCTCTGTATCTTCAGCTGCAATGCTGAGGTCCATGAAGGAGAATTCAGACCATCTCAGTGTAGAGAAAATTGCTGTTTGAAGAGGGTCAGCTCATGGTGGGTCAAGCCATGTTTGGTTGGACAGATGGCTAAGTAAATTTTGACTGAATCAACTGTGCTCCCTCAATGGTGTCCTTATACCTGAGCCTCTTCTTTGGTGTATTTTCCTTTCTGATCCATGTTTATACCTGTGACAAAAGAGAACAGCAGTAAATGTCCTACCAGAACAGCTATAGAAAAGTAAATGTGAAAGCTAATACTCATTTTATACATGGACATTATTAGTTGCCACTTTTGTATAGCTGTTTTTTGCAAGAAAGACACCTTCAACTTGAGAAGACGAGAAGGACAGGGTGAGGTTTTACTCCAGTGATTACCCCAAAAAATTACAAGATTGTTAATGTATGTGGCAGCTCGAAAAGGGTACTGGTTGTCATTGAGGAGATCCAGGTTATATGAAGGGTATATGAAGATTTACAGGCAATGCTCTAAGGAAAAAATAAATGTAAATTTGGTCTCCTCCAAAATAAAGAAAGATTTCTCTCATTAGTCAAACTGAAGACACTTCCAAAAGGAAGAGACACTCATCTCTACGTACTCATCGGAGTTCTTGCTTTTTATCAGTATTGGTTGAGTACACTGTTTTGTACTTTGGGGGAAAAAAATCCAGAAACAGATGTCTACAGTTGGGTGTCTCTACCTTTTTGGCGGAGTCTCTTGTTTGGCTGTGAGAATAGTTTTTTTTTTTCTGGAAGAAAGATAATTTGCAGTTTACATGGCGGAATTGCACTGGTATCGTACCTGGAGAGGTTAGACCCAAACTGGATATCATTTCTTAATTTAGAGTTATACATTTAAGATGTTTTGGAAATTCTTACATTTTTAATCTTTCACGCACCTACAGAGTCACCTATATTTTTAATACAGTGCCTGAAATTGCCTGTTAATATCTGATGAACACATCTGCCTTCAGCAACATCTTTGACCAAGGAAGCCATGTTGACCATGACTGTGTTGACTTGCTTCAGTCTTATTTGTCATTCTGGGAGGTGCAGAGATACTCCAACAGGTCATTTCAGGCAAATATCCATATACAATACATTCTGGTAATTGCGTTAATTAGGGAACATGATTTTATAAGTGGATTTATCGCTTTATTGACTTGCCGATGATTAGTCATGTAACGGTACGGTCATGGTTACCACGAATCACATGAATAATTAAATAACATAGGAGTGCCTGGATTTTATAAAAAAAAATGGTCCCAACCAATAATTATTATTTTTTTTAGTGTTTGACTAAAAACTAAAGAGACAATCATTGTAAGTGAGACACATTTGACATGAGGGGAGCCAGTGATTCAATACTGGCTGGTAGGTGTATCTCCTGAGACTATCTGGATCAGAAATGTCAATGAGCAGATGAGTAAAAACTGTTATATAAAAGCAGCATTTGGAACCTAATAGGGTATTTCCATCTCCTACATTTATGGCATATCCATACTATATGCCATAAATGTATAGTAGATCTAGGTTCCACCAATGGGACTTGCATCCATCTGGAGAACATTGCTTTGTGCAAGACGCTGATATTGAAGAGGTGGTCGGAATTACCATTCACTTGTATGGGAATTAGGAGCGAAACGCGTCAGTAGATGCAAATGCTATTGGTAGAACCTGCATGTACTATACTTTTATGGCATATCCCAAAAGCCCTGCATACATATTAAAAGATCAGGGACCTCCTGACATAAATACAATGTCTATGGATGCCGTTAGATAGTTTAGGTGAGCAACCAGATCTTAGGGCTCCATTCTTTGGTCTTTGTAGTCAATGACCATTTGCAACTGAGGAACAAATCTGTGTGGTGACTGAGTCTATATTGGGATCAAGCAAAAGACTGGGAATAATCTTGTATATCACTCAATGGAAGGACAGCCTCATACATGGAAATGAGGTCTCACTGGAAGGTCTCATCTGTGAGAAGATGGTCTCATTGTGTGTGCACTCACTACTGAGAATAACCAATCAGCTGGGTTTGGAGAAGGGGATCATTTATAGGAACTAGTGCAAATAAGAATAAAGATGTTGAAAACAACAGTCAGTCATATGGCGAGAAAATGTAGGCATTGGCATTGGCATTAAAAAAGTTTTTGGGTCTGTTTCATACATCACCCTTTTTACTGGTGATGATTGCGTTGATATATTTGAGCCTTTGCAAATATATTCCATTTCGGGAATTGTTTTTAAGAAGTAGAAATCCAAATCGGATCCCCTATTGTTTTTTAATGGCCTTCAAAAGTGCACATTCCCATTTATGCTTGTGATATGCAGACTATTGAGGCTGAGGTGCTGTAGGATAGCCCTGGGGCATATGATTTTCCCTTGGCTTCCCTTTTTTGGGATTTCCCTTGATCTCAGCAGGCACAATCTTGCCATTTAAAATAAATGTATGTTATGGTACTATTAACAAACTAAGAACATGCAAAATAGGGGTCTACTAAAGGGGTTGTCTCCCATGGAGAAAATATACCAACTATTCACAGGAAGGAGCATAAATGATCGCTTGGGGTCCAACTGCTGGGACCTCCACTGCTCATGAGAAGTCCTTTGGTGGAACAGAGTGGTAGTGCGCCCGTGCGACCATCTCTTATAGGAGTGGTGGTTGCATATGTTTTCCTACCACTCTGTTCAAAGGATCAGTGGTGGTCTCAGCAGCTGGACCAACAGCGATTCAGCATTTATTATTTATCCTTCTAGGTTCAGATGCCGATATTTTTGATTCCACTCTTGTTATCAAAGTGGAGCCCAGTTCAATATCTCACATTTTAGGCTACAGCTAAACAGCAACTTTGGATGCACAATATTAAGATCACAACGTAGAGCCACTAATGATAGTGAATGTGAAAAGTTAGCGCAACGGCAAAAATCTAAACCTGTCTGACCACAATCCTTAGGTGGTATTTTATCTGAATGACATTGTGATCTCAAGTCCCCCTGTAGCTCTAGCTTTACCCATGCACATTCATGCAATCTATGGACGTGCTGCACAGATACAGGTGGCTTATATGGTTACTGTATGGTATATAGACCAGTCTCAGCTGTGTCTTCATGGACATTAGCAATCAACTAACCGTATATGGTGCAGTCAAGTACACAAAAGGGAAAAAATGTACAGCCTAATGCCCATTACTGGGAACATCAAGCCTTTACTATCCATAGAACCTTAGATCCTATGATGAACCCTGGAGCACCTCCAAAACGTAACCTAATAAGACTGTATACCGATCTACACAATAACCTCCATCTTCACCTGTCATTCCTGGAAGCCACTTTATCCTGTTATAGGAAATTGTACCCATCAATTGCCAGTTGGCACTAATCCAATGCACATTATAATGACAATCTATTTTTTGGCCCCATGAGAGCCTTAGAAATTGCAAGCCTTAGAGGAGGATTCCACCTATAGATTATTTTCATTTACTGGCACACATAACACCCTCCGCATTTTACTACGTATTTTGCTTCTATCTGTTGGTAGTATACCACTTTTTCATGGTGCATTGGGGTTTCTGTGCTCCTCTGTGCCTTTTGTGAGTTACTTTCATTTTTGTTGCAGGACCACGAATTGTAAGTTTTTGATGCCCACCAGTGTGTGGTTCTGTTTTTGTCACTTGCACTAGGGTCATTTATTAAAGAGTTGTCCCAAGTTAGCAAATTAACAACTATTCACTTGACAGGTGATAACATGCTAATTGTTGGCGGAGGGAGGAACCTCTGGGACTCCTACAAATATCGAAAAAGAAGCTCTGTAATCTGTGACAAAGCAGCGCGTAGTGTCAAGCATGCGCTCTATTCTAACTGCACATTTCGGAACCCCATTCTCGGGTTCCGTGCGGGTCCTTGCAGTCTGAGGGCACGTGCACACGATCGTGTATTCTCTCATCCAAGATAATTGGGTCGATTCTCTAGGATGAGGGAGAAGATGGAGAAATACATTTTCTCCATCTTCTCCATTCTGTCAGTCCATGGAAATTACTCTGCACTCAGATGTCATCCGAGCGCAGTCTGATGTTTTCCAAGGACATATTGACTTGCATGGTTGAGTACGATCCTAATATCGAATCAAACTCAGAAATACAGCGATTTTTTTCCTTGGACCAATTCAGCCCGAGGAAAAAATCTGACATGTGCACGGCCCCATAGAATAACATTGGTCGGGTTGCAGTCCGATGTTTTGTCAGATCACACTAGACCCTCAGCACTCAGTATTACTTTGAGGAATTGGACAACTTCTTTTGAAAGAACACTTCAGGAACATTGATACAATGTGTTGCGTTTAGAACAGAATACAAAGGAGTGGGGCATGACTCAGATTAAAAAAATAAATAAATAAAAATATTAAAGTGTCATACACCGCTCCTCAGACCCTAGACTAGGGCAAAACACCGTGCCTCCGCTTTTTCTGAAGTGTCCCTTTAAATGTCATATTTCTAGCTATATCGAGAAAGATTGAGATTCAAGGTAATTCAATGGGGGCATCACCAGATAACTAATACTCCCTGTGTTGCTATGTTCTATGGGTTTAGTTGTATCCTAAACGCAAAAAAAAAAAATTAACCAAATTATTTAGAATTGAGAGTCCTCAGTGGTTGATACCTTTTAATGGCTAACTGAAAAGATGGTAACAAATTGCCCCCAAATTAAATTTTCCCATAAATGACATAATCAGAAGTTTGAACAGTTGTTAGGATTTAATAACTTTTATTTATTTAAAGAGATATTAGTTTAGTATATTGTTGCGGCAGCCAGTTTTACAGCTCATTACAGATTTGGGACTAGTCGTGCACCTCTGTATCCATCACATGACTAAAGATTAGTTAATGGAAGTAAACTATTACTTAAGGAATGACAGCAAGCAGAGATCTTCAAAAATGCAGGGAATTGATCCAGAAACAATATTGGAAAATTGTATAATTTTTCATTATAGAAAAAAAAAATAACCTTAATTTGCTAAATCCGAAATACCCCTTTAAACTGCTGCACTGTGATTGGCTAATTTTCCGATTGCTCTCCCTGAATAACGGGAAATCCTGCTTTTAGCTTTGTATACAGGGGCATAAAGCCATCCATTTGGAGCAAATAAAAAAAAAATCAAAAGCTACAGATATCCTATAATACAACCAAAACGAAGGGTAAAACGAAGTCGACATATGTTGTAAATATGAGGGTGTTAAAGGGGTTGTCTACTACTTGGACAACTTTATTCTCAACTCCCGCACTGGCGCTGTGATGTCACATGAGCACTGCAGCGCACAGACGTCAGAGGGAAGTGTGAGCGAAGCAGTCCGTTAGCAGCCGCTGATTGGCTGCAGCGCTTACGTGATGGTGGACCCAGCGCCAACATCCCCGGTGAAGGATATCATGTTATAATGTTTTGATTTTACTCATGGAATCACAGAAATAAAGAAGGGGTTGTCCATGTAGAAGACAACACTTTTAAAGAGGAGGTCACAAGGTTAAAAGTTTCTGCCTTTTCTATATACCCTCTGTTCCTCTGAGTACTCGACGTATTTAATTTTTAGAATCTGCCAGACAGTTCCAGAGATATGGACCTTTTTATTTAGTAAGCTCAATATGTTCATTTTTTGACAAGGGGGTGTGGCTCTGAGTAATTATGCATTTATCCTGAAGACACACCCATGAGGATCCTGTGACCACCTTCCATTTAGTAAAGACCATAAAAATAACATATTTGGTGCACTAAATTAAAAGGTCATTATTTTTGTAACTGGTGGAATTTTACAGACTGGATATTCGGAGGAAGAGCGGGAATAAAATAAGCGCAAATACTGGACACTTTTGACCTATATAGTTAGAGGACCCCTTTAAAGTAAATTGTCAGGAATTGGAGAACGAGTGAAGTGCTGATATTTTTGAGGACATGGACTTGAAGGTCGTCCTGAGAGATAAGTCACCTCCACATCCAAATCCACATCTTCACCGCAAGCAGAAGTGCAACTCAGCATCGTACACAACTCCACAACACACACACATACACACAAGCCTGTAAAGTTTGCACTAGCTGTGCAGTGTTCTGTATATTGCTGGAATGTTTTATTGCTATTTTGTATTAAATGAAAAAAAAAAAAGGTTGCTATTAAATAATTTTTTTTTGTGGTTGGAGCGAATATCTTTTTTTTTTTTCTCTCGAGGAATTTATTGTGTTTTTCTACTGTTATTTTGTACAGAAAGAAGGAAGGTAAAATAGATTTTATGGTTATTTTGTTCTTGCCTCCTAGAAGTGAAGCTGTCGCGTACTCCCATAAGCGAGCAGTTATATTTTGTGGTCTGGACAATTATGGTGGCCGTCACGTCTTAAGAGGCGCGCCTCATGCCCTGGGAATGAATCAAAAAAGAGGATCATAAAAATGGCTGCTTCCTGCTTGTGTGCGAGAGACGGGTCCAATTTAAAGAAAAATACAATATTTGAAAAAAAAAAGTTGATGATTTAAATTTTAATGCATTTATTTAATTTTTTTATTGATTTGTTTTCCAATTGTGTTTGATCTTCAGTTGAAATGTTCTTCCTCATGATCGCAATGGACGGCAAGGTTCAGATATATTTAATTTTTTGCATATTACAAATGGTATCTTGATTATGGTTCTCCTTTTCAGTTTCTTACTGTAACACCCAGATGAAATCCCGTCATCCCTTCTGATAGTTCAGTGTTTCAAAATATGATTTAATCATTAAATATGTTTATTTTTTAATGAACAGCAAAAATTGTTGTCCTTTGTTCAATTTTCTTGTGTGTCTCGGGTGCAGCTGGTGGTTTTGTGCGTGCGCGGATGCTATGGTTGACATGCCAGTCTTGTTTGAGCACCAAAAATAAAGCCAAAAATGTCATATATTAGACCACCTTTCATGTCCCCAAAAGGCTCCCAATCCAACCCATTCCTGACAGAGCCAATTTTTGCTTATGAACTATTATTTTTTCTTCCCCTTCCTCCATAATTTTTTTTTAAATTTCTCCATCTACTTCGCTGGGCTGTGAGGGGTTTTTTTTTTTTTGCAGGACAAGTTAAAGTTTTGAATGACACCATGCACTTTACCATCTAATGTACTGAAAAAAAACAAAACAAAATTAGGTAAAATGGTAAAAAAAAACAACAACCCAAAACGCCATTGATTTATGTGTTTTTTTTTCTTACGGCTTTGAGTTATTATATGGCGATACACCTGGGGGGGGCATTACTTTTTTATTTCTCTTGTCTACTTTGCCATAAGAGAGGTTTTTTTTTCTTTTTGCAGGACAAATTGTAGTTAGAAATTACACCATTCACTTTACCATCTAATGTACCAAAAAGAAAGAAGAAAAAACAAACAATGGTGGAAAAAACATAATTAATTTTTGGGTTTTACTTTTAAGTTTTTGAGTCAGGATACGGCAATACCTCGATGGCCATAATTTTTTTTTATATCTCCGTATACTTTGCTGCCTGAGGGCTTGTTTTTTTATTTGACTGACAGAAAAAAGACCAAGCACAGGTATATAATGTGTTCGGCTGGGAACATGTGTCATCAATATGAAGTTCCCCCACAGGAAGTCATAGTGATCCTATTGGTGATGTACTCATAGTAATCATTGAAACAACCGAGAGAAGAATGAAGTAAACTGAAACCACCCAAGAAATAATATAAAGATGTATTGAAAATTAGAATACTTTATTGATGCATCTAAAATCATTAAGTACAAAAACGTTTAACAAGGAGATCAAACAATAGAATAACACAAGTAAAAAGACAAGGACGGAAAGGTCTCCAATGAGTATTTAAATGGGAAAAAGTGACCAGCCGGCTTCAAATGTCAATACAGATAGCAATGGGGGTCAAAGTCATGTAAAACAAGCTTAGAATGAGTCAATCAAAAAATATATCAGAAAGCAGACCCCCAAAGGTGGAATGCATTAGGTCTGTTGTTGTCTGTAAAGAAGCATTAAATCAGGTATATTGGAAATGCTTATGCAAAGTCATCCATCCTGCAACCCTAATTTAAAGTGACCTCAATGGGCGGTGTGGCGTTCTTCACATGCGCCATATAGAGCGATGCTCACATTTTATGAGGCACATAAAAGGAGCCCTTTTCCACACTTTTACATAAGCCAGAGGCTAAACGCGCGTCGGGGTATAGGGGGTGATCCCCTCTTTCACTTCATTATGGATAAATTATTTTTTTTTTTACAACTAAGTGCTTATCAACTTTATGTTTTCATAATATAATTCTGCATCCTGCATGGAAACATTGTGAATTTGACCCCTTATCTACCTGCTGACATTAATCCTGCTCGCCAGTATTAACATTCTTATAGACAATACCGTGCATGGCATCCCTTTATACTTGCACTTTCCTAGCACTTTATACACACCATCTATATACTTATCATTTTGACTTTCTTTATATGACGATGTTTTTTTGTAATACTATTTTTGGTAAATATTATCTATTGTCTCCCCAGTGGTGAGAGCATTTTCATGTGGAGTTTACACTTAAGGGTGTTTTTGTACATATTTATCATCTGTGTATAATTTTTGCACCGGTCACTTTAAATTAGAGTTGCAGGATGGATGATTTTGCATAAGCATTTCCAATATACCTGATTTAATGCTTCTTTACAGACTACAGCAGACCTATTACGTTCTACCTTTAGGAGTTTGCTTTCTGGTATATTCTTCTGTGCTTGTTTTACATGACTTTGACCCCCATTACTATTTGTATTGACATTTGAAGCCGGCTGGTCACTGTTTTCCCATTTAAATACTCATTGTTGACCTTTCCGTCCTTGTCTCTTGACTTGTGTTATTCTATTGTTTGATCTCCTTATTGAACATTTTTTTTTTTTTAGATGCATCAATAAAGTATTCTAATTTTCAATACATTTTTATGTTATGTGTTGGGTTTCGGTTTACTCCATTCTTCTCTTGGTTGTTGCTGTTTTTTTCTTTTTTATTTGCAGGACAAGTTATACTTTTAAATTACAACATTCACTTTACCATTTAATGCACCGAAAAACAAGAAAAAAAAATAAAATGGGGTGAAATGGTGAAAAAATTAAAACTATAGTGATTTTTAGGTATTATTTTTATGGCTTTTGCTGTGCTGTAAACATGACGTGGCAGCAGGAGTCTCTCGCTCAATGTGAGTCGCTCAGCCAGGGCCTGTGGGGTACTCGGCACCAAGCCCATTCACTTCAATGGGGGATGTCACGGGTAGCACAGCTCGGTCCGTTGCCCTGGGCGATCACTATAAAATGTGGGATATTTACAGGGGATTAAAGTATTTACAGTTTATTCGTGACGCCACCTGTGGTACCTGGTCAGGGTGACCAGCGCTGCTGTGTAGATCCTCTGAGGGGTTGTTAATGGGCAGCAAGGTGTTAAGTCTTCCACAGGCAAGACTGGGTCCCTCAGGGTATATGGCGGTGTAGGGGTGCAGGAGCAATAAGGCAGACACACACACGAAAGTCTCTTTCTGTACCTTTACTGATGGTATAGTTGCAGGCACGTCCCGGGAAGCTGGTAGGGTGGAGGATGCACGTCCAGTAATCCCACTGAGTAGGTGTAGGGCCTCCGTACTCCTGTATGTGTGTGAGTTTCTGACCTGTATAAAACGAAGTCTAACTCTGTCTTCTTCGTATACACCCGGCTGACTTTGTGGTGAGGCCTTCTCTTGGATAGAACTTAGTCTCTAATGGTTGCGCTGACCAGACTCCTGTTCTTCCTGACCCCGGTTACGTATCAGCACTGCTGGGCCCCTGCGACTTGAAGTCCGACAGGGTCTTCGGTATCTCCTACTAGTCGTGTAGATGCTAGCAAGCTCGGACCCGGTGTCCGGTTGTGCAGAGTAGAGGTAAGCGATCAATGCTGTTTCAACCTCTGTCACTCTCTTCTTCCTTCCACTCGCCTTTCGTCCTACTCTAACCCTTAACATAAGCACACTAGCAGTAGATGGCTGATTCTCCTTTCTCTTCACCGCTCTCAAAGCGTCGGCACGCTTGCTCACTGAAACTACCTCAGTTGACTCAGTACTGACCAGGCTGAAGTGGCTATCTTCCTCCACTCTTACTGGACTCCACACAGTAAACTGTTATGATTTGGTAGCTGAGGAGAGCAGGCAAAAAAGGAAATACACCAGAGCAGTTGGAAACTATGAGATTGCAGTACCCTGACTAACCACCACAACTAGAGGCAGCCGTGGAGCGTTCCTACGTTGGTCCTAGACGCCTCGTCACAGCCTGAGAAACTAACTACACCTAAAGATAGAAAGAGGAAAGCTAGCTGCCCCGGAGCAGATCCCCAAAGAACATAGAAAGCCCCCAAACATGTAATGGCGGTTAGACAAGAAGAAATACTGACACAGACAGAAAATAGTATGAGCAAACGTTGGGGCCCAAACTTACTAAATAGAAAAGGATAGGAAGGGTACTTACTGCAATCCCAAAAAACCCTGAAAAGCACCAACTCTACTAATTTCAAAAACGCCTGAGATCACACGACCTCTACCACCTAAATTAGTTCTCTGGTGTAACCAAAAACAAAACAGCAGCCACTGAAAAAAACTGGAAAAAGCAAATGTACAAACATCAGTGGCTGAACTGAACTGAGAGGGCAAAAGCCCCCAGAGGGGACCCTGAAGGCCCCCACAGAAGTGCAGGACAAAACGCAAAAATCAAGCACAAAAACAAAAAGAAGAAAATGTCTTATCTGTTAGCAGGAGATGCAGACACGACACAGCAGGCTACCAAGGAAACAGGAATCAAGGATTGAGACCAGAACAATTGATCACCGGCAACCCTGATGGGAAGGCGACTCCCTTATATAAGACCAGTCAGTAACACCTGATTCCCAATCCTCACAATCTTCACTGGACAGTCCAGTACCGTTTGTAACCACCAGAGGGAGCTTCTGCTCAGAACTCATTTCCAGCCTATTCACAACAGTAAACTAAGTTCAAGTTGTAGTCTTTAGTCTTTCTGTCACTGCTGTTCCCTTTCCTTCTTCTCCTTCTAATGCCCTGTCTGAAGCAGCTATCAGGACCTTCCGTCAGACTGAGCTATTCACACTTCAAGAGCTATCTTTCCACGCTCCAAGGGAACTAACAGTCTTTCAACGTTCTGAGGTAACTCTCCCTCTCAGCTCGTCTCTCTGAGGTAATCTGACACTTCTCTCTGTGAGGTGATCTGATCTCACTCTGAGGTAGACTAAAATCTAACTACCGTCTCTCCACTACCCTTATATATATACATACTCTCCAAGGGCTCCCTCTGGTGGCTCCAGGGAATAGTGAAGGTGTGAATGAATATCAGGTGTGTGGGTTTACCTTCTGTGCATCCTCCTGGGAACATGTGGCTCCAAGCGCAGCTGGGCTACACAAATGGCGATAACAAACTATTTTTTTTAATAGTAGTTCAACTGAATTCACAACTTTGTAACGTGTCGATATTTTTTGGAGGCACCATAACTTTTTTATTTTTCTCTCAACGGAGCTGTGTGAGGGCATGATTTTCATTTATTTTTTTCTACATGGCGAGCTGTCGTTCTCATTAGTATAAGGCCACATGCACGCTTTCAGTATTTGGTCAATTTTTTACCTTAGTATTTGTAAGGCAAAATCAGGAGTGGAACAGAGGAAGAATATAACAGAAACACGTCACCATTTCTGTATTTATCACCCACTCCTGGTTTTTGCTTACAAATGCTGAGGTAAAACACGTGCCAAATACTCAACGTGTGCACGTGAGACAATTTAGGGGCATACACCAATGTTTTGGTTGCAGTTTTTGGGGAAGGTACGACAACTGAGAAAAGGCAATTCTGGAGTTTTGATTTATGGGTTATTCAACCGTCCAGAAATTCCCGAAGTTGGTAAAAATAGGGCACTTTTGTTTTCTTATGTCTGTAAAAAATTTTTTGATGTGCCTGTGATTTTTTTTTAAAGCTGGAGAGACTTGTACAGAAATTTATGTCGGTATTTATCAGCTAATGTCTTCATATAGGATTAAAGGGAATCTGTCACCCTAAATTGGCGGGATATTTAAATGATGGCAGTCAGGTCAGATGGGTGGTGTTTTGGGTACTTGCCTTAACATGTTGTTCGCCGCTGTCTCCATTATTTCTGGGAATTGTAGTCGTTGCCCTCCATATAACGCGCCTGCGCATTGCAATCTTGAATTGCGCACGCGCAGTATGCTTTGCCCGCAGATTGCAATGCACAGGCGCATTATATGGAGGGCAACGACTACAATTCCCAGAAATAATGGAGACAGCGGCGAACAACATGTTAAGGCAAGTACCCAAAACACCGCCCATCTGACCTGACTGCCATCATTTAAATATCCCGCCAATTTAGGGTGACAGATTCCCTTTAATGGCCTGCAGACATTTATCACTTCTAGTTAATCATTTATTAGGGTCATCAAATGTGTCCGAAAAAAAATGTCTGTCCTTGATTTTTTTGAGAAGCTGTCCAGAAAAAAAAATCAAGTTGACAGCCCTGCGTTTACTGGAAGGTTTTTTTTTTCCCTTTTGCAGCATTTTTTTTCCTCATGAGTTTTGTTAAAAAGAAAAAAGCTGGCTTTTTTTATGCTTTCAATTAAATGGGTAAAAAAATACACAGCAAAAACAGAAAAGAAAAATGAATGATATGCTGCCGTGAAACAAATAAATAAAAAAAACAAATGTAACTAAAAAAATTCAAGCAAAAAAACCAAAACGCACCGTGTGAATGATATTTTAGAAATCTCATTTATTTGGCTGCCTACATGGCAAAATCCCATAATAATCCCAAGAGACAGATAAGGGGTGAGGTCTAAAGTGAAATGTATCTGAATTCAGGAAATATTAGCTGGTTTTGTTCAGTGTAAAAAATGTAAAAAAAACAACTTTATTTTTAATGTCATACAAATATTAATTTTACAAACTTAAAAAAATTAATAATAAAAATATGGCGAATGATTCAGTCACAGCAGTGACTCCACAACACACACATCACTGGGGGGCACGTGACATCACTGCGCGGGAAATTTCACCTCACACAGAGATTGTCCGCACATTCAGACTATCAATAAAGTTCGAGGATTCCAGCTTATAAAGAAAGCGTTCTGATTGGAGCATTGGTGTGACGTCAATTAGGCGCGTCAGTGACGGTTGCTAAGCGACAGTAGGAAGACGCACAAACCTGTCCTACAGGTGAGTGAGACGATGAGTGAACCCGGAAGTGAAGAGCTACGGCCAGAAGAGGACGACAAGATGGAGGTGGAAGACGGCGGAGCTCTGGGGATAGCGCTGAGAGAGGCGGCCGCGCTGCTGCGGGAGCTCGGGTGAGAGAACTGTGTGGTGTTTCTAGTCTAATAGAAGCTAGGTAGGCATGCTGGGACTTGTAGTGCTGACGCTGTCCTGCAGTCATTACCATGACAGAAGTCTGACAGGGGCCCTCGTGTTTTACTCCCTTTCTTCCAAGAGCCATCACTTTTTTTTTTTTTTTAGTAATTTTTTTTTTTAGGGGTTTGATTAAAACTTTATATTTAATAAGAAAATCCTTTTTTACACTTTTAATTAGTCCTCGTCTGGGATTTGAACTTGCGATTGCACTTTCAGTACGGTCATGAGGCTGACCGGCTCCTAGGAGGTCCAGCTACAGGCGCCAGCACGCCGTGGCGATCAATCCGCACCCTGCGATGGCCGTGAGAAGGGAAGGCCGCCATATTAACGGCTTTTAATTCCACCGGCAGCGACATTGAAGAGGTTAAACTGATGAGATCTTACTCCCAACAGCTCCTGTTGCACCAATTTATCTCATGTAACATTGCTGGCCTCCGCTCTTCATGCGGCAGGCTCCACTCATGAACCCACCTGTTAAGGAGGGGACCCTGGAGAGACCACGCAGATCCCACCGCTGCCACCAGTTTGTCAAATATCACAGCCGGAGGGGGGTCTCATCTCAGATCCACCCGCTTTATCTTTGGAGTGAACAGCTTTCTGCTGCCCCCTATTGTCCGGACAATTAAGCGATTGATCGACGGTTATCGGGAAACTTAACAGTGAGCGTATGGTATATACACCTCTGCTCCCAACACGTAATATATGTATATTCCCCTGATACAGTCACCGCAAACTCCACGATAACCCCAGTCCACTCACTGCCGCCACCAGTCATTTATACAGGCTGATTGGAGACCTGGTTCTTGTAGTGTATGGCTACAGAACAAAAGGAAAAGAACGGTTACAATTTATATGTAATGTAAAACGAGAGGCAGTCTTTATATGAAAAAAAAATATACAAAAGATTTTACAAAGGGGATAAAACAATACGTCATCTACAATTACAGAAAATAAGAGATTAACAAAAGACTTACTACGCCAATCACAGAGATAATTCAGCTTAGTGGATGGAAGCAATGCAATTGAGAAGTCTGGTTGCGGGATAAAGCCTACACTGGTATGTAATTTCCTCAGCATTGAACACAGATCATAATGTGTGTTGACCTTTTATTAGCACCTGAGTTCCCTCCTATGTCTCTGATGCTTTGTAGATGCACTGGCTCAACTGAGCGCTCCTATGTACTCTGAGAGCCACTGACTCCTCTGGTGGTGGCTCATGCCCAGGGAATAGAAAAGAATAGAAAAGTATCAGCAGGACTGATGCTTCTCTCCCCCGACCTCATCTGTCAAGGAAAAGTCTGGAGCCACCATGCACATTAGTTGGCCTCCCAAAATCATTCAGTTTGGAAGATGTTTATCAAATGTGTATGGGCCTTCAAAGTCTTATGGTATCCAGACTGTCCATGTTTCCTCTTTTCATAGAAGTGGCTGAGTCCTGTAGATTACTGCACAGTTCCCAGTGATTGCCAAAGGTTTCACACCACCATCTCTGTGGAGAAGCTGCTCATACACATGAGCTGTTGGCTGGGCACTTGAGTGCCTGATGTCCCCCTTGTCTTGCTCATTAGTGCTCTTATTTATTATGTTTGGTAGAGATGACCAGCTGTCACACTCTTCTCCCTGGAGTATCTTATTTCTCATTGATCGTTTGTGATATCTACCATTCTTTATGTACAAGTGCACGTGCCAGCAGCAGTGAGTAACCTTTGTTTGGTTCTGGAGAACCTGCTGTCTACTAGATTCCTGACTCTTTTCAGTAGCATTTAATATTGGCTCAAGAATATCTTGTCACCGACTTTTGTGCCACTACAAATCCCAGCATGCATGCTGCCAGGTCATGCTGGCTGCTATCATTGTACAACATTTGGAGAACCTCAGTACACTGAAGAAAAAAAAAAAGCGGGAGGGCTTGTTAGATTTTTAACATCTTTTAGTAGATGGGCCCCACATGGTGGCATCCTGTGTTTTCCATGACCTGAATTTGCAACTAATCCTCTACTTTTTCTGTTGCAGGTATACTGGACCTTTATCTAGTGAGGATGCGCTGCTACGCTCCTGTGAGTCGGGAGCTGAGTGCCAGGTCTTTACATCACTCTGTGTATGGCTGCTGTCAGAGCTGAAATCTGTGACCTACCTGATGGAAAATGTCAGCCCAACCGAAGGTGAGAGGCGCTCAGCTCATCTATATCTGAGTGCTCAGAGCCTAGTTTTGTCATATACGTGTTTGCATATAAAGATATACAGTCTTGACATAAATAAAATGGGTCTCAGCAATAAGAAATTACTTCA
>JARQOD010000008.1:26363647-26538154 GCA_033576555.1 Oophaga sylvatica | reverse complement strand
TTTTCTGAGTTTATCTCAAACGCCCAAATGCCCTGATTATAGACAATGGGGCTCTTTGGGTGCTGCTTGTGTCTATTATGTCACAGATCCAATTCCTTTATCCATTCCTAATGCTGGTAGGAACCTAGGCTTATAAAAGTTCAGTATTTTTTTTTTCCTTTTTTCTTTTATGATTTACAGGTACTGATGACCGGTACAGTACCTGACCGAGGAGGGCGACCGAATGAAATTGAGCCGCCAATGCCTATGTGGGAGAAGAGAAAGGAAGGGGAGGAGGAGGACAGCAACGGTGGGGCAAAAGAAATAAAAGAAAAAAGAAGTGAGCTCAATTGAAAAATCTTTTTTCCACCTTATCTGTTTAGTGCCTGTTTGCACACAATCAATTTGGCAGTAATCTCTGGATATATTGCCCCTCTGTGGTTGCACAGAACATTCCTCACATACTGTGCACAGTTTACTCTGGGCAGTGTAATGCTATAACAGGATCATAGAGTAACCAATGGCGATCTAATGTATATGGTCACGTGTATACATACGGTATATATATTATATAGAATGTGACACCCGGCCCTCCAATATAATTTTTTTTTTTATTTTTAAGGATACTTCACTGTGCAGCTTGGCAGATATATATTTTTTAAATTGGCAGTATTCTAATAGCTCCAGTTTTGATACCCACAATAAGCTGGTCGAATACATTTTAATTTTTTTTGCTTCCTCCAATGTGTATATATACAGTACAGACCAAAAGTTTTGACACACCTTCTCATTCAAAGATTTTTCTGTATTTTCATGACTATGAAAATTGTAGAATCACACTGAAGGCATCAAAACTATGAATTACCATGTGGAATTATACATTACACTTTACAAAAAAGTGTGAAACAACTGAAAATATGTCTTATATTCTAGGTTCTTCAAAGTAGCCACCTTTTGCTTTGATTACTGCTTTGCATGCAGAAAAGGTGAACGGATGGACTCTACATGCCTGGTTCCCACCGTGAAGCATGGAGGAGGTGGTGTGGGGGTGCTTTGCTGGTGACACTGTTGGGGATTTATTCAAAATTGAAGCGGTGAGCGGTCCAGCTCACCCCAAACCATCTCGATTGGGTTCAGGTCTGGTGACTGTGGAGGCCAGGTCATCTGGCGTAGCACCCCAACACTCTCCTTCTTGGTCAAATAGCCCTTACACAGTCTGGAGGTGTGTTTGGGGTCATTGTCCTATTGAAAAATAAATGATGGTCCAACTAAACGCAAACCGGATGGAATAGCATGCTGCTGCAAGATGCTGTGGTAGCCATGCTGGTTCAGTATGCCTTCAATTTTGAATAAATCCCCAACAGTGTCACCAGCAAAGCACCCCCACACCATCACACCACCTCTCTCCATGCTTCACGGTGGGAACCAGGCATGTAGAGTCCATCCGTTCACCTTTTCTGCGTGCAAAGCAGTAATCAAAGCAAAAGGTGGCTACTTTGAAGAACCTAGAATATAAGACATATTTTCAGTTGTTTCACACTTTTTTGTAAAGTGTAATGTATAATTCCACATGTGTTAATTCATAGTTTTTGATGCCTTCAGTGTGATTCTACAATTTTCATAGCCATGAAAATATAGAAAAATCTTTGAATGAGAAGGTGTGTCCAAACTTTTGGTCTGTACTGTATATATTTAATTTTTTTTTTTCTCCCGTAAAATGTAACCGCCTACTGGAAGGAGCACTTACAATTGTAGTGAATAAAATCGCAACTGCTATAATGTAATGATTGAATTACAGCTTTAGTTTAATTCATGACAAGCAAATGGTTCATTGTATAAATGTGTAATATAAGATGCATATTTTATTTTTTAAATGCTTAATTTCAGGAACCAATTGGTGGGAGTGCTCAATGTGTTAAAGGTTTATTCCCATATTCATCTTTTTAAGGTGAAAACGGGGCTAACAGCTTCTAGGTCTCGGCCTATATACCACGCTTTAGTTACCTTTCCGGGGTCTACTGTTGAGTCTACACCACTTGCTCCTGATGTCTGGCATTGGCTGCTGCGGATTCAACATAACCTCAACGCTGCAGCCAATCAGTGAGCTCAGCGGATTGGAGCACGGCATGCCGTCTTCACTGGAATTCCCTGAGCGCACTGATTGATGTCAGCACCATAGACAATGGCAGAGACTTACTGGTGGACTCTGGGAAGGTGAGTACAGCATAGTGTGTTGTGTGTGCGTGTTGTGTTGTTTTTTTTTTTTGTTTTGTTTGTTTTTTTGGGGGGGGGGATTTAGAAAATTATATCCCTCCCTTTTAAGCTGTACAAGGGAATGCTTGTATATAATATAGACTCCTCCATATATTATCAGTTCCTACCCGCACTTGTATACCATGAGGTTTATGTTTTATGTATGTTGATTTGCTTAAAATAAAATCTATTAAAAATAAATCTTTGTTTAATTTTATTATTACTTTCTTTTTCTGAAAAGATAACTTTTCAGAAGTCTCATTTTCATCACAGATGGGATTACACTAAAATGTAAGGTATTTGATAACCCCTCTATATACAGTAGTAACACGTATCCCCATTCACAATAGGTGATGTCACAGTTCACCTCTCCTCTGTACATGACTGATAAACCTCTATACGTAGATAACACAGATCCACCATCACATAGTGATGTCACAGCTCACCTCCTCCTGTACTGTACAATGACTGATAACACCTCTATATACAGTAGATAACACAGGATCCACCATTCACAATAGGTGATATCACAGCTCACCTCCTCCTCCTGTACAAGACTGTAACACCTCTATATACAGTGATAACACAGATCCACCATCACAATAGGTGAGTCACAGCTACCTCTTCCCGTACATGATGATAACACCTCTTATACGTAGATACAAGGATCCATCATACACAATAGGTGATATCACAGCTCACCTCCTCCTCCTCCTGTACAATGACTGATAAAACCTCTATATGTAGTATATTTAAGCCAGTGTGAAAATTGCAGGTATGTACAATTATTAAATGGCATCATAGCCATACCTTAGTCTGTGCTACAAGCTGAATATAGCTATGCACTAGGTAGGAGACAGTGCATGTGTGTGTGTATGTGTGTGTGTGTGTATATATATATATATATATATATATATATATATATATATATATATATATATTATATATATATATATATAATATATATAAATCTTAGAATCACAAATCCCATTGATGATTGGCCATCACGGTTGTGTCTTCTCTTCCCAAGAGGGAGTTCCTTTTTGTCGCACCTATTTGCTCCCATTACACATGGGAATAAGAGTGAGATATTTCCCTAGCTGTAAGACACATTTTTTTTTTTTTTAAATTCTTCCATTGCATTGCATTTTTACTTAAAGATGCTAGATTAAGTCTTTGCTGACAAAATTGTAACATTTACTTTCCTGTACACTTCACACATATAAAGAAAACATTTTATAAAGTACTTTTTTAGCATTTTAAACCCCAGATGTAAAATCACTAGAAATATTTGACCTCATATATTGCACCATTCCCCCCTTTCTTTAGCATTTATTAGTTTTAGTGCAGCTCTGGTCCACCCGTATAGAGAAAATATAGTGGATGTCAACGGACGATGGTTTTCAATGTTAGTAGAGTCCTGTGTGATGGCACGCGCAACAATTATCTGTAATGATTGAGGAGACCAGGAGACAAGTGGTTAAAACAAAAAGTTCCATAGAAGTCAATGGGCTGTCCATATAACACAGAGAGACCCCGAGTAGCTGTTCTCCTCTGTGGCTACCAGATGAGTCCTCAGCGGAATTAAAGGATATAGGTAACCTCATGAACAAAAACTTAAATGGAATGTATCACCAGAAAATGAACTATTTGTTAAATTAGATTTTTATGTGAAATGTATTAAAAAAAAATACTTTCATTCTTTTTTGCAATTTTCTCACTGGACACTATGCCTAATATTAGACTCCTCCTTCCTATTGGACACATGGACATTGGTCGCAATGGACTGACTCAAGCCCTATTTAATTGTATTTAATAAGCGCGCTTCAATCTGAGGAAACGTCATTGTACAGGAGGTAGAGGAGGTGAGCTGTGACATCACCTATTGTGAATGGTGGATCCTGTGTTATCTACTGTATATAGAGGCAATATCAGTCATTGTACAGGAGGAGGTGAGCTGTGACATCACCTATTGTGAATGGTGGATCCTGTGTTATCTACTGTATATAGAGGTGTTATCAGTCATTGTACAGGAGGAGGAGGTGATCTGTGACATCACCTATTGTGAATGGTGGATCCTGTGTTACCTTCTGTGTATAGAGGTGTTATCAGTCATTGTAGAGGAGGAGGAGGTGAGCTGTGATATCCCCTATTGTGAATGGTGGATCCTTTGCTATCTACTGTATATAGAGGTGTTATCTGAAATTATAATTTCTGTGATGATTACAGTACTAAAAACTCTTCTGTAAAGAACAAGAAGTTGAGTCTAATATAAAGCTTAATGGTCCGTGTAAAAATTGCAAAATTTCATATATATTGCTAAAAATATATTTTCTTACATTTTTTATATAATCAGTAGATGGATAAATATATAGAGCATGGGAAATAAATAATAAAAAAGCATACAAACCTGATGGGTCATTTTGCTGTGTACACATAGCTAAAAGGGAATGTTCACACGTTGTGCTTTTTTCTTTTTTTATGCAAATTTAAATTCTGCTTTTTTACAGTACCAGCAAAAGCTATGAGAATTTGGAAATCTCATGCACACACTTTATTTTTTTTTTTTTCCTGATTGAATTGGAAAACTAGTTAGTAAACAAAGCCCGGCCTGCTCAATGCTTTGCCAATGTCTTAAGTAAACTATTCCCGACCAATTCAACTCCCAACCCTGTTTTTATATTTGCAATTGTGTATGTTTTCATGAACTCGTAAGCTTTTTTTTTTTTTTTTTTTTTTTTTTGAATAGTAACATTTTTCCGGACATAAAAATCTTTTTCCACTATATAAGTTGATCAAATTGCCTTTTTTTTTTTTCCTTTTAACCCCTTTCCGACGTTGGGCGTAATAGTATCTTGGCTCCGGCGCTGAGCCTGCATCTTTCTCTGCACATGTCTTCCAGCAAGCACGCCGGAAATCCCTGTAATCGCGGGTCACGATGGGTTGGCATGACAACCAGAGGTCTCCAGCGTATCTGTACCAAAATGGTATCCATAAAAACGTCAGCTCGGTGCAGAAAAAATAAGCCCTCACCCAGCCCCAAAACACGAAAAATGTAGACTGTACTGGTCTCAGAAAAAAAAAAACTTAAACAAAAAAGAACCTAGACATGTTTGGTGTCTATGAACTCGTAATGACCTGGAGAATCATAATGGCAGATCAGTTTTAGCATTTAGTAAAGATGGTAAAAAAAAAAAAAAAACAAACAAAACCGTGGAATGGCACTTTTTTTGCAATTTCACCACACTTGCAATTTTTTTCCCGTTTTCTAGTACACGATATGTTAAAACGAATGGTGTCATTCAAAAGTACAACTCGTCCCGCAAAAAACAAGCCCTCACATGGCCATTTTGATGGAAAAATAAAAAAGTTATGGCTCTGGGAAGAAGGGGGAGCGAAAAACGAAAAGCAAAAAAACAGAAAATGGCCCGGGGGTTAAGGGGTAATGTTTTATGATTTCGCATAGGTCTTACACTGGTGGCTTGTTTATGCATGCATGCTTAACTTTGGGATCCTGAAAAATGCAGCAAAAAGGTCAGCAAAACCTGCTTTTTGTCTATACCTTATTTATTTATTTTTTTTACTGCTCGAGAGATCAGGCTTTGGCTGCAGCAAAAAAAACAATGTGTGAACATAGCCTGAAGATGACAATAATGTTATGTTTCCTTGTCTGGAGAGCAGGCTTTTCTGACCTGCACGGACCCTTTGTGCTGTACATGGTTGCGCGTCATTTAGGAGGTATCGCTTTGTACAAGTAAAGGTCCGTTGTGTCCACTTAGAGCGTTTTACACCATTAGTTCAGTCCTTCCTGTGGGCGATTAGTCAGGGGGTTGTGTCACTTTGTATCTTTAATGCCTTTAGGGTCTCCAGGATTTGAGTGAGAGCGGCCGGTTTCATCTTGGAGTCCTTGCTCAGCGCTTGCACCTTGTCCTGTAGCGCGCACAGCTGGCTGTGTAAGTTGGCGTTCTCGGCTGCCAGCTGGGAGTTGGTGCAGTGCAGTCCGGTGTTCTCCAGCAGAAGGCGATTCCTCTCCTGCAACCAAGTACAGCAGAGATGTAAGATACAGAGCCATTTTACTATTTCTATACCTCCATCTCCCTGATTGTCTCCTCACCTCTTCTGTCTCTTTTAGCTTCCTCAGTAAAGTTTCAGATTTCTTGCAGCCGCCAACACAGTGACTTTTCATATGATAAGGATCTGCTGCCCCAGATACATGGGGCCCATGTTTTTCACCTCTTCTTTCTACTCTTCCCTGGCTAGTAGGCCAGTTCTCCATGACATCCTTGTGCAGTCCTGAAAAAGAACAAACAAGTAAAGTAATAAGCCAGGAGTTCAGGATCTACAAAAGGTTGTTAGTAGTGATGAGCGAGCGTGCTAAGATAAGGTGTTATCCTAGCATACGATGTTCGACAGCCGCAACACATGCAGAGATTGCCTGTCGAACAGTCGCGGCAACTCGAACATAGTATTCGAGCACGCTGAAGATGATCTATTAGCACAGGAGCATGCTCGCTCATCACTAGTTGTAAGAAATTCATTTAAAGGATTCTCCTAGGACTTGTGGTTATTTTACATCCCCCCTTTATTTTCCTTTCTCTTTTTTTCGTCTAGCTGTAGAGAGAGCTGATGGCGAAAGGCACCCTGATAGTGGGGTGAGGATGGATGCTTGTGTCGGTGTGCCTCCTAATTGACGCTTTCAGAGATGGATGGAGCCTTTTAAATGGTTAAACACTAGCAATCACAGGAGGGACAGTGGCTCTCGGGCTGCACAGTAACCTCTATTTTATTGGATGTGCCAGGTATTACAGCTCTTCAGATCCCATGTATGTGCATGATATTGGGCTGCAATAACCTGTGCAGATACTGCAAAATATACACGTTGTCAAAATTGTTGGTACCCCTCGTTTAATGACAGAAAAAAACCCAATGGTCACCAAACAGCACAATGAGTATCTGTAGCTCTCTATACAGGCCACTCATTGATTCCAAGATTGTAGACACCTGTGTTGCTAATTAGTGGACACACCGCGATTTAACATGTCCCTTTTGTCACATTATTTTCAGTGGTACCATCAGTTCTGTCCAGGCCTATTTCATGAGCTTTATTTTTTTTAAAATTCTGTGGAAGCGTGGCTGAAAAGCAATGTCTGACTTTCATTTGTTCTTTTTCATTGATTTTTGATTTATTATTACTTTTGTCAGATTCAAGTTATTTCTGTCACCATTGTGTGTTTTTCTGTCATTAAATTTTTGACCACGTGTGTATGGTGCCATGCCTAGTAAACTATGTAGGTTACAGGTCGGGCCAGAGCACCATGATCACTTTAATCAGCTGATCGGTGTGGATGCTAGAAATCTGCAGACAGGAGATGGGTTTTCTCAAACGTATGGCCAGTGTTACACTACATGATTATGGCAGAACTGATTTACCTGAAGTCACATAGCCTTGCTTGGCCACACTCCATATCTGAAAAAAAGAAACAAGATCACCTGTAGAAATAATATGAGAACCATGTGTCAGGAATTAACAGCCTTGGCCAGACACAGCGTTTTTTAATATGAGAACACCATGATGTAGGGGCTGAGAACCTGATTCCGGCGATGTGTCACTTACTGGGCTGTTTGTTTCTGTTTTCAATAAAACACGGATTTTGGTAAGAACTTACCTGTAAAATCCTTTTCAGCGAAGGAAGGAAGAGAGACACAGTAATTCATTACTGATGGGTAGGCGGAGCCCCAGATCAGGATGACACCTCAGATCAAAAGCGTGTTGACTGGCTGGCTCCTCCAGCTCGGGCTCCTCCTACTCAGCTCCTTCAGTCGTACCAAAGCTTTAGGGAAGAACCAAGATCACCAGCGGAGCAACATAACCCTTTCTGAAGAAACTTCAGAGAAAACACAAGAATACAGGTTATGCATGCAAAGTAAGCCAAAAAAAACACAGAGTCCCAGGTACTACTCACTGAACCTGACTACTGCGATGAGCTGGCGATGCTGGAACAGAGCCTTTAGCGCGCTGACCTCAGCCCAGATATTGCAATCAGATAAGGGTCGCGCTGCATCTGAAAACATCAACACACTTCTGCCTTGGGAGGGTGCTGTGTCTCTCTTCCTTCCTTCGCTGAAAAGGATTTTACAGGTAAGTTCTTACCAAAATCCGTGTTTCAGCTGCAGATGGAAGGAAGAGAGCCACAGTAATTCATTACTGATGGGACGTCCCAAAGCAGTTCAAAAATAAGGGTGGGAAAAAACCAACAAAGGCAGAAACCCAACAACCTTAACAAAAAAGCGCAACCAGCGCTAAACATAAGTTCATCTAGAACTTTAAACTACAGCTGCCTGCAGGACCCTACGTCCGAGGGCTGCATCAGCGGAAGCACTGACGTCCACTTTATAAAACTTTGTAAACGTGTGGACAGAGCGCCAAGTTGCCGCCCGGCAGAGCTGCACTGCCGAGGCACCTTGATGAAAAGCCCACGATGAAGCCACAGCTCTCGTGGAATGGGCTCGAATCTTAATCGGGCAAGATTCACCCCCAAGACGGTAAGCTTCCAGAATAGCTGACCAGATCCAACGAGCTATAGAATCCTTGGAGGCTCGTTGACCACGCCGACGACCTGCTGGAACCACAAACAGGGAGTCCGTCTTACAAAAACCTTGAGTAATAGATAGATAAAACTTCAAGGCCCGCACTAAATCCAATGTGTGTAAAGCTCGCTCTTTCGCATTCTTCGGATCCGGACAGAGTGAAGGCAACACAATATCCTGGTTAACATGAAATTGTGACACTACTTTAGGTAGAAAATCACCCCGTGTGCGAAGCACTACACGATCCGGAAAAAACTCCAGAAAAAGGAGGCGAGCAAGAAAGAGCTGCTAACTCAGAAACTCTCCTCAAAGAGGTGACCGCTACTAGGAAGGCCACCTTCCAAGAAAGTAAAGAAAGGCTAGCCGAATCCATAGGCTCAAAAGGTTTATGCTGAAGAGCCTCCAAAACAAGGTTGAGCCGCCAAAGAGACACGGGTGCCTTCCTCGGCGGAAACTTACGAGCTATACCGCGGAAAAAGGAAAGCACGTCCCTACGCGAGGCAATAGCTCTCCGGAATAATAAGGACAGAGCAGAAACCTAACCTTTCAGAGTGCTAACTGCCAAACCCTTGTCTAACCCATGCTGCAGAAAAACCAACAGATTGGGAATGGAAAACTTTCTCGGGTTCCGTGAAGATCCCGAACACCACGAAAAGAAGGTTTCCCAAGTTTTGTGGTAAATCCTAGTAGTAGCCGGACTTCTGGCAGCTCGAAGAGTAGCAATGACCTCGGCTGAAAAACCTCTACGGGTTAACATTTCGGTCTCAAGAGCCACGCCGTCAAACGCAGAGACTTCAAGTCCGGATAACGAACGAGTCCCTGGGTTAACAGGTCCGGGCGAAGAGGAAGTGGAAATGGCGGCGCCGCCAAAAGCGACACTAGTGTCGAGAACCACGTCCTCCTTGGCCAATCTAGGGCTATCAAAATAGCTGGAATTCTCTCCAGTCTGATCCGACGCAGCACCAGAGGGAGTAAGGATATCGGCGGAAACACATAGACTAGCTCGAAATGGTCCCACGGATCCACCAGAGCGTCTACCGCCACAGCCTTCGTGTCCTTGTACCTGGACATGAAGGTCGGTAGTTTGGTATTGAACTTGGACCCATCAAGTCCACTTGGTGAGTTCCCCAACGGAAGCACAGCAGTGCAAAAAATTTTCGGATGAAAACCCCATTCTCCGGGATCCATCTTCTCGCGACTAAGGAAGTCCGCCGTGGTATTCTGGACTCCTGGAATGAGAATTGCAGAGATGGCTGGAATCCTGGTCTCGGCCCAAATCAGTATCCGAGACACCTCCAGCATGGGAACTCCTCGTCCCGCCTTGGTGGTTGATATACGCGACCGCCGTCGCGTTGTCTGTCCGCACTCGGACTGGCAGACCGCTCAAGGAGACCGTCCAGTGTTGGAGGCAAAGAAAAAATTTTGCCCTCAATTCCAGGATGTTGATCGGTAGAACCGACTCTTCCGATGACCATACTCCCTGGATCCGAAGATCGTTCCAGACACCCTTCCCAGCCCGTCAGGCTGGCATTGGTGGTTATGACGACCACTTCGGAGGGAGGAAAGACTTTCCCAGGGATAACACTCCTGGACGTAACCACCATCCTAGGGATTCTCGCACCCTGTGAGAGATGGTGACGCTGCAATCCAGTGAACCTTGCGATTGATCCCAACGACTCAGAATGAGCCTATGGAGAGCTCTGGAATGAAATTGGGCAAACGGAAGTGCTCCATGGACGCCATCATCAAACCCAGAAGGCGCATACCTTCCGAAGGGACATTGCTGTCGCAGACTTCATAATCTGTACATGTTGGAGCAGACATGCCTGCTTGTCTGGAGGTAGGGACAACACCGCCCGTACCGTGTCGAAATGCATCCTCAAAAACAGGATTGCCTGCGACGATTCCAGAGACTACCTCTCCTTTGAGGCCACAATCGAAAGGTCGTCCAAATAGGGACGAATCGTAAGTCCCCGTCTTCGAAGAATTGCCATGAGATTTAGGCGCCAGAATCGTTGTAAAAATTCTGGGCGTTAAGGCCAAGCCGAATGGCCGAGCCACAACCTGGTAATGGTTGATTCTATGGTAAAAAACGAAGGAAGCGCTGGTGAGCTCTTCCGACGGGAACATGCCAATAAGCGTCGCGAATGTCGATTGACCAAAAAGTCGTTCTGCGACAGGGCTGCCATAACGGAGCGAAGCGACTCCATGCTCGGCTCTGACAGAATGTCAGATGTCAGTCCGCCTTAGCGGATTTTTTATTTTTTTTTTGCCAGCTTCTGCCTTAACAGAAGTTCTGTTTCCAGGGTATGCGGAATTTCTGAGAATTCCCCCCTCTTTTTTTTTTTTTTTTTTTTTTTTTTTTTAAAAAAGAGAGAGACGACGCAAACCCCCCAGAGGGTTGGCCAGATCATCCCTAGAACCGAAAAGGACTGCCGATAACTATCGGCACTAGTCCTGCAGGACGCAGAAGTCACAGCTCTGCGCTGCGGTAAAGCTGCTTCTTTTGCTTTGCCATCAGCTCCGTGAGGTCAGTCAAATAGCTGACCACTTTCTAAGCTAAAGATAGCAAACCCTGTTGGAAAACCGCGTTCCATCCAAGTCACAGTGCTCTTCTGACTGTGACTGCCGAGGATTGCGCCCTGGATAGCAGTGACGCATTATCCTTCAACTAGAAAAGCCCATCTACCTCGATAGAGGGGATCCATCTTGCCACGCCGTCCTTAGACGGTCCAACCGGCTCAGGGGAACTTAACAAGTACACCTAGATCCTTAATACCGAATCTATGATCCACGGCTACACAGATGGAAATTGTTGCCATCTCCGTTTCTGTCCAGCGTGTCCTGCAGACTCGCCTTCCCTTTTACCAGGAAGATTTGCTAAGCTGGGATAAAGGGACATTCACTTCAGGAGAAGGGGTCCAATTAACAAAACAACTCCGTAGAAAAAAACGGATACAGTTTGTAAGGTCGTCGCGACCCATGCGACTCTTGAAACATCCGGGCCGACTTACCAGGACGACTAGTTACCTCCTCCGGTAACTGTAACGTCCTCATGGCTTCCACAGAAATTTTAGTACGGCCCATGAGAGAGGCAGAGTGTCCCTGCCGATCCTCCTTGTCCGAATCGGACTTCTTCGCTAAGCGAGAAGGAAGGCACCGATTTGTGTCGCTTCCTTGAGAGGATCTAACTGACACTCCATAACCTAAAAGGTCAGACAGGCCATCAATAGAAACTAGTGAAGGCCTCCATTTTGACACCACTGGAACCTCCGACCGTGCATGAGTCGAGGTCTGCGTGTCAGATACGCGAGGCTGGTCCGTAGCGGATCTGGGAGAGGGTCTCTGACATGCCCTTGCATAGTATATGGCAGGATAAACCTGTCAGTAACCAGAACAGTTCTTAAATAAAAAACAAACGCTGAAGGGTTAAAGCTCTAAAAGAGAGAGCTACCCCAGCTGTCTCCCATTAAGAGTTAACCGCCTAAGAAGGGGTTAAAGTAGCAGACTCCCCACAACCTTGATAATGAAAAGGGTGTGCGAATCTCAGGCGCCTCTTATAAGGCAGCAGCTGCAGGACAGCTTTTTATGCCACACTAAACGTTCCACAAGATCGCTAAAAAATTGCGCTGTTTTGTATAACGCAATGACCGCCAAAGTTGTCAAGGAGATCGCTAACCGCTTATGCGATGTAATGAGATCGCCCAGATTGGCAGCTACAGCGACATTAGCAGTATTAATGTCGCAGACTCCCCACAAACTCTTTATTAATATTGAAAGAGTGTGCGAGCCCCTTATGGATAACAGCCGCAGGACAGCGCAGTCTGTCACTCATTAGTGCCCCAGAAGGCGCCCCGCTGTGGGGGTGAAGGGGTTAAGCTTCTGCCGCGGCTAGAAGCGACTCACCCAGCTGGTAACAGTTGTAACATCTTGCCGGGAGGGGAGGAGGGAGAAGAGCCAGAAGAAGCTTTCAGCCTGCTTCTTTAATGGCCGCCGCGCTGTGCCTCCGTGTGCTCCATGAGGGAAGCCGGAAATGGAGACAGCAGTAAAGCGCGCGCTCAGAGTGGGGCGAAAATTCAAATAAAAAGGCGCGCACTCCTCTCCTATGTCCTGCAGGCATCCACCTGCGGACAAAAAACACAGTCACCGACATGTAATGTACAGCGGCTGCCGCAGCAGTCGCTTAAACACTCACACACACATTAATAAAAATGTGAGGTAAAAATGTGAGGTACTCACCAGCCGAAGCGCCACAGGGACCCCCAGGGGTTTCTGGCGCTATGCCCATGCTTCCCCCCCAGGGCGGGAAGCGCAGTGACCCCAGTGTAGGTTTGCGCCCCCGCCAGGGAAGCTCTCCTCATCCCCCCAGGCCGGCAGGGTTCTGCAGGGAACCATTATGTAGTTACAGATCCGCCAAGGGAGAGGTTGGGGTACAGCAGCGCTGAAGCATACTGATAACCATGTAGCTTGAAATACAGTGTTAATATGTAATAGCGCTGCCACCGCAGACGCTAAAGCACTCACACATTATTATAAAAATTTTGTGGAGTACTCACCAGCTTTGCGCCACAGGGACCCCTCAGGATTTGTGGCGCTTGTGCCCATGCTTCCCCCCAGGGCGAGGAACGCAGTGACCGCACGTGTGGTTTGCGTCCCCGCCAGGGAAGCTCTCCTCATCCCCCAGGGCCGGCAAGATTCTGCAGGGACCATAATGTAAATACAGATCCGCCAAGGGAGAGGTGGGGGTCCAGCAGCGCTGAGACCCCTGAGACCTCTAGACCAACTGGTGATCCAAGTCTCTTGTCCGAAATAAAATAATAAAATCTTCTGAGGAGCTGCATTAGCAGCGACCATCCTCTGAGACCTCAAATCTTAGAGTGAAGGAGCTGAGTAGGAGGAGCCCGAGCTGGAGGAGCCAGCCAGTTAACACGCTTTTGATCTGAGGTGTCATCCTGATCTGGGGCTCCGCCTACCCATCAGTAATGAATTACTGTGGCTCTCTTCCTTCCATCTGCAGCTGAAATCAGTGTTTTATTAACAGGAGGTAATCACTATAGGACTAGGTATCTCGTGAGTCCAAGTCAACTGTCCTGTGTAACCGCGCCCCCACCACTGATTGGCTGCTTTATGCACAGTGAGAACAGAAAGCTGCCAATCAGTGGTGTGGGTGGGGTTATACAGGGCTCAGTATTCTGAGCTCTGCTGGCTTTTGCAGCAGAGAAAACAAGAATTGTATCATCATGACAGCAAGCAGACCAGCAAGTGACACATTGCTGGAATCAGGGGCTGAGCCCCTACATCATGCTGCTGATAGATTTCCCCTTTAAAGTTTTCAAAACCCATTCAACAGGCACAAAATAAAAAATCTGTACAGAGATCAGATCATGCCCAAAACTGCCTATCCCTCATGATGGAGATGTGGAGGGCATATCTCACCGTTTGCAATACATAGGTGCAAAATCTGCAATGAAATCCAAGTGCAACAATTCCGCACTGTATCTGGACCTGACTTTTAGGACCAAGCACGATTTAAAAAAATAAAATATATATATATTTTTTTCCTAAATTTCTTAATTTAAAGGGTTGTCTAATAATATAAATGACATTTAATAAAAATGTGTCAAACGCTCCAACTAAAACTGGCGCCATCTGTGACCCGCTTCTCTGAGTGAGGACAGAGCAGCTCTGTAACAAGGGTCCTTCTGTAATGGCAGAGTAAAGTGTCACGAGCGGCTCACGGGGTTTGTCAGCGTCTCTGATTCGGGCAGTCACTTCAGCAGAAATGGAACCACAGGCCACGTCATTTCCTGCCTCTTATGACAGAATGGGGGGATGTAGAGAAGAAACAATCGTACAAGTCCTGAGGGGAAGACGGCTTCACATTCTGCGTTGTTACATTATTAGTCGTTCGCTCTAAGGGGAGATGTGTTGGGATCGTTATCACTGGCATGATTTCTCTGTCGTTTGGTAATTTAAAAGGAACCTGTCGGCACTAGTGATGAGTGAACGCACTCGGATAAGGTGTTTTTCTGAGCATGCTCGGGTCCTAACAGAGTGTCTTCAGCGTGCTCCAATACTATGCTCGAGTCCCTGCGGCTGCATGTCTAACAAACAGGCAATCCGTGCATGTGTTGGGGCTTTTCTTTGTTTAGCCGACTTGGTCATAGTGCGTTCGCCGTCATCCCCCCACCCCCCAACAATGTCATGCCATCAAAACAGGAGCCAGGGATGTTTTCGGTTTGCAGGACTCCTGCCTGGAATACTGAGGGTCCTGCAAATTAATTTGCTCATCTTTGGTTAACGTTATATTTAAATCAGGTTGGAAGTGCACTCTGGGTGTGTCTTGCATGGCTGCTTTCAAGTGCATGTGCACGCCCCCAGAGCACTTCCAGCCCTGCATTATATTTCTCATGACTGGCACATACAGATCATTCTTATTGGGGGGATGGAAAGCGCCTATGGTGTGCAAAACTCCATGATCCCGCCACCTAAATAACCCCATTCTGAAAATTTAGTGGCAGAAATTTTTGTGAATACACCCCAGTATTGATGACTTGTACCCCTCCAACTGCTGCGGTGCTCCTGTGTCCCCTCCATCATTTACCATAGCTGTGCCCTCCATACACAGCAGTGACTGCACCTGATTATGTGGCCCTCTTCCTTCCATGTGAGCGCTTCTCCCTTATTAATCAGTAGTCAGATCCCCCCCACAAATCAGATGATTGCAGGGAGTCAGACTGCTGTGACCCCAAATAATCTCCTGCCTCCAGAGACCATGACGTAATAAAAGTTGTTTTTGACACAACCCCTTTATATCACTCATACGTGTCTGCCACCAATGCAGTTACAATGAAGCAAGTTTGCAAATAATACAAACAAGTTTTGTGTATGCAGCAACCAGGCAGACTTATGTGTTGCCGTGGTTACAGATTGCACACAGACCATGTATGAAGTTTGTTTCTCTCCGCTTCATGTTACTCTCTTCTTGTGGATTGCAGGATCAGACTACGTGGGCTTAGTGTGTAGTCTGTAACCACAGAGACACAGGTCTGCATAGAAGCTGTCGGCGCTCCATGCTTGCTGCGGTTTCTTACACAGTTGGCACACAGCGGCGTTTCCTTCAGACGGATCTCCACCAGACTTTGCAAAAAAGGAAGTCCTAGTCTGGAGCACACTTGACTGGCTTTCATAAAATACGACGTCATCTCCTCGCGGTGACCGGTCCCTCTCTGCGTGGAAAAATAAATCAACTTAGAGCAGGTCACATAAAATAGTTATAAACTTCCAGAACGAGCTCACTGATGGATTCTCAGTTCACTCGTTCAGCAGCCGGTGCAACGCGGAGGTTATCGAAGTCAAACGGTGCAACATTTTTAATGAAACCAAATTGCAAAAATGGGTTTTAGCTCCAAAATACATGCAGTAAAGCAAAAAATAAATTAAAAGCCCAAATCCTGCCAATCCTTTAATGCTCCTTCGCCCCCATATAGATTGCATTGGCTTTTTTACAAGTAGGTCAAGAACCGATGGACTGAGTTGTATCAGTGACCGGGGAACATTATGGACAGAAATGCCCGTATAAAAGAATCCCTGAAAAATCTGAATTTAAGGGCTTGTCTATTTCTAGGGACAGTAACTACCTCTAAGGGGACCCTTAAATGAATTTTCGGTCTGGGTGCTGCCTGTGTTGGACCTAGTGAATTAACTTTTGTTACGCCAAGTTGGTGTTAACTCATTACATCTCTGCAACGGAGATATGTGAAATAATAAAAAAAAACTTTTTTTTTTACCCGCTCTGTGGTCACTAATACATTGTGTATAAGAATATTTTTGAATGCTCCTCTTTGAAAAAACTGTAAAAAAAAATAAATAGCAACACAAACCACTTTTTTATTCTTTTACTACAGAAAAAAAAAATCCCACTTAAAACAAAAAAAACAAAAACCCTAGAGGGTTTGGTATCACTGTAATCGTACTGACCAGGAGAATCAAGTTGCCAGGCCATTTTTTTTTTCTTTACTGCACAAAGAAAAAATGGTAAAACCACTTAGTTTTTTTGCTGCCTTTTTGGATTTTTTTTTTGCTGTTTTTCAGTACATTATTTGCTAAATGGTGTTATTAAAAACTACAACTACCCTCATACGGCTATGTCGACGGAAAAATGACTAAATAAATAAAATAAAAATGTAGGATTCTTGGAAAAAGGGTAGGAAAAAAGAAAAGATAAGCACAAAAATGAAAATTTGGTTTGGCAAACAGAAGATCAAAGGTACTTTTTTTTTTTTTTTTAATTTTATCATAATAATCTTTTTATTTTACATAGCGCTAACATATTTCGCAGTTTCCACACATTATCGTCGCTGTCCCCGATGGGGCTCACAATCTAGATTCCCTATCAGTATGTCTTTGGAGTGTGGGAGGAAACCGGAGAACCCGGAGGAAACCCATGCAAACACGGGGAGAACATACAAACTCCTTGCAGATGTTGTCCTTGGTGGGATTCGAACCCAGGACTCCAGCGCTGCAAGGCTGTAGTGCTAACCACTGAGCCACCGTGCTGCCCTAAAAGGGATACTCCAGTCAAGACTGTAATTTCCCATGTGCATTTCCATCCTACTTGATGATATACAAGCTGTTGGCTGTGGATTATACGAGGCTGTTGGTAACCAGTCACCTTGCCATCCTCTAGTTTCCGCGCTGCCTGTGACATGCATGCTGCTGCGCAGAGCCTCTCATGGGCCTTACACCTACATCACACACTATAGCTTCTGATCCATGTAATCTGGGCCAACGTACCTGTCTTTTTCCAAAATTTGACAAGAAAAGGGAAAACTAGAAATCACTTTTTCAAAGTCTTCCCGGGATATAAGGCCTCGATCATCCGGATCGTAGAACTGGAAAACAGACTAGAAGGAAAAAGGTAGAAGTCATTTTGGGGGAAAAAAAAAACCAGGCCCTTTTAAATAAACGACTGGGTTAAATTGATGGTTCATGGTCATTCATAAGCTTAATAAAATATTAATGTTTTATTTAAGGGAAAAAAAACAAGAGGGTCACAATATGTCGCCCTAGTTTATAAATCTATGCTTCCCAGTAAAAAAGAGGGCTTCGTGGTAATACAGAGTTGGGTGCCCACTCTCACATATGGAAAAACTGAAGCCGTTTGCAAATCTAAGACTGGCTCTGTGCACATAGTTTTTCGAGAAGATTGAGGGACATAAACTGAGCGGAAACTCCCTGGATCCTCCTCTATATCTCAAAACTTCTCCAAAACTTGGAGTTTCTGTTTAGTTTCTGCCCTGAAAACCCTGTAAAAAGGCTTCATGAACGCATAGGCTTATTTTGCTTTAATTATTGTATTGTTAACGTTGTTACCTATGACTTGTGTTTTGAAACTGTTAAACTGTAAAGCGCTGCGGAATATGTTGGCGCTATATAAATAAAGATTATTATTATTATTATAGATTTTCTTTTCAGGCATTCAGGTTTGTTTTTTTTTTAAAGGGGAAACTTCTTCTGAAAATGCTTCTTTTTGGGAGAGTTTTTTTTTTCGAGTGTTTTTTCTTTTCCTGAGATATTTGCGGAAGCAGTTTTGAAGAGTTTCTTAAATATTTCGAAAAGATTTTTTTTTTTTTTTTTTAAAGCATTTAACTTGACAATGCCATCAGGAGCCGCTTACATGCACCTTTTTTTTTTTTTTTTCACCAACAATCTCAACATCTAAACATCAAACAGGATTATTAACATTGAAATGAATAGGAAGAATCTTTCACTCATTTTTTTTTTCATTTTTTTTAGAGAATCTGCTTTAAGAAAAACTCTACCTATAGCATAACACTCCCCACTGTGTATAAAACTTGCAAAGGAAACTGTGGTCAGGAAGTGAGCGTGTGTCCGCGATCTCTGGCTCACTGCCTAAATTATTTGTTAAATTTGACAAACTGCACTCAAGACCTGATACATAACCCTAATTTCCTACTTCCCAAAGTCATATTCCCAGCTCTCCTGGAGGCCGTGCTAGGGAGATTTTGATATTGGTCTTATTCTGGCACCTTTTCCTGACAATTTAGTTAAATGTGTTTTTTTTTTTTTTTTTTAATGTAATTTTTTAAAATATTTTCCATATCACTATCTATATAAAAAAAAACTAAACTCTTGCAATTTTCATCCTGGTCATTGAGCCTTATACCAGGCGCATATTTTCTGTTCTGTACCAATCAATTTCCAACACCCACGTGGATATAGACTCTGAGAACTCATTGTCTTTTAAAGGAGAGTTTTCTGGGCATTCTTTGGTCTGGGCAAAGGAGGAGGAGGTGAGCTGTGATATCACCTATTGTGAATGATGGATCATGTGTTATTTACTGTATATTGAGGTGTTATCAGTTATTGTACAGGAGGAGGTGAGCTGTGACATCACCAATTGTGAATAGTGGACCTGTGTTATCTACTGTATATAGAGATGTTATCAGTCATTGTACAGGAGAAGGTGAGCTGTGACATCACCTATTGTGAATGGTGGATCCTGTGTTATCTACTGTATATAGAGGTGTTATCAGTCATTGTACAGGAGGAGGAGGTGAGCTGTGACATCACCTATTGTGAATGGTGGATCCTGTGTTATCTCCTGTATATAGAGGTGTTATCAGTCATTGTACAGGAGGAGGTGAGCTGTGACATCACCTATTGTGAATGGTGGATCCTGTGTTATCTACTGTATATAGAGGTGTTATCAGTCATTGTACAGGAGGAGGTGAGCTGTGACATCACCTATTGTGAATGGTGGATCCTGTGTTATCTACTGTATATAGAGGTGTTACCTTTCCTTGCATTCATTTCTGTGATAATGAAACTGCCCAGAAACATATCAAAAAAACTGACCGGCACATCCAAACATAGATTCAGTGTGAACAGGTGCTAAACCTAGAGTCACCAACTCATATACATACAAGAAAAAAAGGTAGCACACTGTAGCGCTATAGCTTGCAAACACGAAATATGAAAAATATGAAAAATGAATTGCATCATTACCTTAGAAATATGAAAAATTGAGAAGTCTTAGCGCATAAGATGGCCAAATTATGCGAGCCTGATAGCCACGTCAAGGCTCCTCTCGTATATCAGGTCCTAACTAATGCCTATCCTCGCTTTAGAAAAGTCTGTCTGCATGGGAACATATGAGTCCTCTCTTCAGACTAAAATCTACATCTCTGTGGAGGGGTGATGAACCTGTTGTAATTAAAAAGACTTCTCAATTTTTCATATTTCTAAGGTAATGATGCAATTCATTTTTCATATTTTTCATATTTCGTGTTTGCAAGCTATAGCGCTACAGTGTGCTACCTTTTTTTCTTGTATGTATATGAAACTGCCCAGAAAGTCACCAACCGAGCAGGGAGTATGACTTGCTGACTAAAGGTACTGCCACACTAAACAATCCCGCTAGCGATAACGATAACGACGCATACTAATGCGATCGCTAGCGGGATTGTTTCTATATCGCTGATAGCGGCTTAACTTAGCGATGTCGTTAAGGACGCTATCGCGGTTAGCGATCTCCTTAACGACTTTAGCGGTACAAAAGTACCGCTAAATCGCTAAGAAAAGGTGCCACACTCAGCGATATATACTTACCAGCGGGGGCGCCGACGATAAAATAGGGTCCGGAACGATGTCAGCGACGAGCGAGATCACAGCAGGATCTCAGCAGGGGCCACGTCGCTGGTAGATGCCGCACACCACAACATCGCTAACGGGATCGCTAAATAGTGACGTTTTTTAGCGATCCCGTTAGCGATGTTGTTTAGTGTGGCATACCCTTTACACTGACTTACTGGCCAGTGTAAAAATTGTAAGATTTCTGATTGTTTCTTAAGAAAGCTACTGATATGAATTAAAATAAAAGGGAAAACATACATTTCACATAAAAACCCGATTTAAACAATAGGTCATGTTCTCTTCCCACATTCCTCTTTCTTTTCTTTTAACGGCCTTCGGCTTGATCTCAAGCCATGGCGAAATGAAGGATGAACGATCTGTAGGAAGATTGATCTTATGCAAGACTAGATATGTATGACGGTATAGATTGGGATATGTTGAGAGTCCTCTCAACACTGAAAGGCAAGAAAGTAAAGTGAAAGCTCTATTACACTGCTGGAAGCCTGGAGGCTGGGCTGGGACAAGGGGTAGGCTGCCTAGGGTGCTGCCTCTTACTGGGAGTTGTAGTTTCATGTGATACAAATGTATATGTGCCTGACTTGACATTGCAATTGATTGCTGCACTAAGCTTGGTGATATTGTCATATACTGATGGTGGTTCTAGTGACCTATTTACTGTTGATGGTTCGGGTGCCGTTTTTATGTGATGTTGATGGCTCTGGTGATATATTCATGTACTAATGATGATTTTGGTTTTGTATTCATGTACTGATGATGGTTCTGGTGATGAATACAGCACCAGAACCATCATCACTATGTGAATACATCACCAGAGCCATCAATAGTGGATGAATATAGCACCAGAATAATCATAACTACATGAAGATGTCACCACAACCACCATCAGTACAGGAATACGAGACCACAACCACCATCAGTACAGGAATACGAGACCACAACCACCATCAGTACAGGAATACGAGACCACAACCACCATCAGTACAGGAATACGAGATCAGAACCCTCATCAGTACAGGAATACGAGACCAGAACCATCATCCGCACATGAATACATCACCAGAACCACTATCTATACAGGAATATGGCACCAGAGCCAACATCAGTTTTTTTGCAAGCTGTATTTGTTGCATGACGGATATAAAAACCATCATACATATCCTTTTATAATGGAGTCTGTTTAGCTTCCATTGGGGTATCCGCCAAATTCTGCACAAGATAATTGAAACCAAATGGCCTCCATTATAGTTAAATAACATTAGTTTCCATGACTATTCTTGAGTTTGACATTTAAAATATAGGATGTCAGGGATGAATATCGCTATTTTTCCCTAGTATCGTGTAAATGGTCTGCGAGCAATGAATGATTCCATATCTAACTATGAAAACACACTCCCTGTTCAGCCTCACCTCTAAAATACACCACTTTTTTAACTTTTGCAGGTATTTTTTGGTGAAACGGGTAAAAATTCTAGTATAAGAGGTCATCAGAGCTCGTTACCTGACCTATCAGTGGGGAAGGGGAGGTGCGTTAGGGGTCCTGTTACCTTGATCCATTCCTTTACATGGGGGCTGAGGGTTCATGTCTGCAGAGGGGGCATCGGCTTCATCTACCTAGGGCTCTAAAGTAGCTTGTCCCGGCCCTGCCTGGAGGTAGTACTTCGTTTTTTTCCTGTATTAGTCGGTCACGGTGGACACTTTTCTGTCCATTAACTCCTAATTCATTGCAGCTGCCATAAAGCACCGCACCCTCTGGTGTACTGTTTATATAGGCAACTAGGGTTTGGCTACAGTATGGCCACTTCTGGAAAAGTTCTTAAAAAAATAAAAGGCAATAAATAACTGCAACATTTAATAACGCATTATGTGTCTTCTGCTGACTTGAAACTAAAATTAAACATATATTTCATTCCTAGTAAGAGAAATGACTGCTTTCTAATCAATTAGGATGACTTCCTATTCCTGAACCATGAGTATGGTGCATAATTATTATACATTTTCAGTTAATTTTTTTTTTACGGGAAGTAAACTCATAGTTTTAGTGGAAGGTCAATTATGATGTTGCCAAAGTGTAAGTGAAAAGTAGACTAGCTGATTCATTTTAGAGCTTGGCTAACAGCAAGTGAGTAATGTGTGTACTTCACATCTACTACAATACAGAGGGGCTTCCCCTGGACTAAAGGAAATCTTTGAAGCCAACAAATTCCTAAAATAAAGCCTTCAGCTACGTTATTTGGGGGCATCAAAGACAGGCTCTGAGGAGATCAAGACCATCTATAGTTATAGGCGTGGCCAAGTTGAAACTTGTTGACCCAATGAAAAATCTCCAACTAAGCCCCCAACTATCATGGGTTCTTAATTGTATTGGTCTTCTTATATGAGCCAAAGGTATCTTTTAGGCCCATAGACTCTAGGGCTTTGGTGCGACTGCAACCCATGCATCTATTCTGGTTACACTGCTGGTTATGGGTTCTACTTTGGTTTACATGCTAGAACTTTGGAAAATCAAAGTCGGACTGGAATTCATTAGACCTACCCCTAGAAATTATTCTTTGGGCCACCCTTCCTCTATATAGAATGTGTGACGTCGACTTACAACTGCATTGTAATCTTTATCACTATTGTACACACAGAAAGATTCATCGGTAACGCCCAATAGGTTACTGGTGACGCAACCCAAAAATAGTTGATTGGCTCCATTGTCTCATCCAAATGTGTCAACTAGTTGTCCATCATTTCCAAGAAAACTTACCGTCACCATTAGCTCTATGCTGTGGCTGAGGCTTTCAGGGTCTAGTTGTAAAGATCTTACTGGAGTCCAGTCTGGAATCACTTCTGGGGGCTTAATTGGAGTGCTGGGCTAATAGGAGAAGAAAAGTCAAAACATTAAGAACCTTTCTTCATTATGGGTCACCGCCAATGTAAAGAAGTATACTTAACCCCTTCATGACCCAGCCTATTTTGACCTTAAAGACCTTGCCATTTTTTGCAATTCTGACCAGTGTCCCTTTATGAGGTAATAACTCAGGAACGCTTCAACGGATCCTAGCGATTCTGAGATTGTTTTTTCGTGACATATTGGGCTTCATGTTAGTGGTAAATTAAGGTCGATAATTTTTGCGTTGATTTGTGAAAAAAATGGAAATTTGGCGAAAATTCTGAAAATTTTGTAATTTTCAAATTTTTAATTTTTATTCTGTTAAACCAGAGAGTTATGTGGCACAAAATAGTTAATAAATAACATTTCCCACATGTCTACTTTACATCAGCACAATTTTGGGAACAACATTTTTTTTTGTTAGGAAGTTATAAGGGTTAAAAGTTGACCAGCGATTTCTCCTTTTTACATCAAAATTTACAAAACCATTTTTTTTAGGGACCACCTCACATTTGAAGTCACTTTGAGGGGTCTATATGGCAGAAAATACCCAAAAGTGACACCTTTATAAAAACTGCACCCCTGAAGCTACTCAAAACTACATTCAAGAAGATTATTAACCCTTCAGGTGCTTCACAGGAACTAAAGCAACGTGGAAGGAAAAAATGGACATTTTAATTTTTCCAACAAAAAATTTCTTTTAGCATCAATTTTTTCATTTTTACATGGGCATCAGGATAAAATGGATCCTAAAATTTGTTGGGCAATTTCTCCTGAGTACACAGATACCTCATATGTGGTCATAAACCACTGTTTGGGCGCACGGCAGGGCTCAGAAGGGAAGGAGCGCCATTTGACTTTTTGAATGGAAAATATGCTGGAATATTTAGCGGTTGCCATGTCGCATTTGGAGAGTCCCTGTGTGCCTAAACATTGGAGCTCCCCCACAAGTGACCCCATTTTGGAAACTAGACCCCCTAAGGAACTTATCTAGATGCATAGTGAGCACTTTGAACCCCCAGGTGCTTCACAAATTGATCCGTAAAAAAAAGAAAGTACTTTTTTTTCACAAAAATTTTCTTTTAGCCTCAGTTTTTTTCATTTTCACATGGGCAACAGTATAAATTGGATCCTAAAATTTGTTGGGCAATTTCTCCTGAGTACACAGATACCTCATATGTGGTCATAAACCACTGTTTGGGCGCACGGCAGGGCTCAGAAGGGAAGGAGCGCCATTTGACTTTTTGAATGGAAAATATGCTGGAATATTTAGCGGTTGCCATGTCGCATTTGGAGAGTCCCTGTGTGCCTAAACATTGGAGCTCCCCCACAAGTGACCCCATTTTGGAAACTAGACGCCCTAAGGAACTTATCTAGATGCATAGTGAGCACTTTGAACCCCCAGGTGCTTCACAAATTGATCCGTAAAAAAAAGAAAGTACTTTTTTTTCACAAAAATTTTCTTTTAGCCTCAGTTTTTTTCATTTTCACATGGGCAACAGTATAAATTGGATCCTAAAATTTGTTGGGCAATTTCTCCTGAGTACATAGATACCTCATATGTGGTCATAAACCACTGTTTGGGCGCACGGCAGGGCTCAGAAGGGAAGGAGCGCCATTTGACTTTTTGAATGGAAAATATGCTGGAATATTTAGCGATTGCCATGTCGCATTTGGAGAGTCCCTGTGTGCCTAAACATTGGAGCTCCCCCACAAGTGACCCCATTTTGGAAACTAGACGCCCTAAGGAACTTATCTAGATGCATAGTGAGAACTTTGAACCCCCAGGTGCTTCACAGAAGTTTATAACGCAGAGCCGTGAAAATAAAAAATCATTTTTTTTCTCAAAAAATGATTTTTTAGCCCACTATTTTTTATTTTCACAATGGTTACAGGAGAAATTGGACCCCAAAAGTTGTTGTCCAGTTTGTCCTGAGTACGCTAGTACCCCATATGTGGGGGAACCACTGTTTGGGCACACGTCAGGGCTCGGAAGGGATGTGGTGACGCTTTGAAATGCCGACTTGATGGAATGGTCTGCGGGCATCTTGTTACGTTTGCAGAGCCCCTGATGTGCCTAAACAGTAGAAACTCCCCACAAGTGACCCCATTTAGGAAACTAGACCCCGCAAAGAACTTATCTAGATGTGTGGTGAGCACTTTGAACCCCCAAGGGCTACACAGAAGTTTATAACGCCCGGGCATGAAAATAAAAAAATCATATTTTTTCCACAATCAGGATCTTTTAGTCCCCAATTTTTTTATTTTCCCAAGGGTAACATGAGAAATTAGACCCCAAAAGTTGTTGTCCAATTTGTCCTGAGTATGCTGATATCCCATATGTGGGAGAAAACTACTGTATGGGCACACGTCGGGGCTCGGATGGGAAGTAGTGACGTTTTGAAATGCCCACTTGATGGAATGGTCTTCGGGCGTCATGTTACGTTTGCAGAGTCCCTGATGTGCCTAAACAGTAGAAACTCCCCACAAGTGACCCCATTTTGGAAACTAGATCCCCCAAGGAACTCCTATAGATATGTGATAAGCACTTTGAATCTCCAAGTCCTTCACAGAAGTTTATAACGCAGAGCCGTGAAAATATAAAATCATTTTTTTTCCACAAAAATAATTTTTAGTCCCCAATTTTTTTTCCCAATGTTAACAGGAGAAATTAGAACATCCAAAGTTGTTGTGCAATTTTTCCCGAGTACGCTGATACCTCATATGTGGGGATAAACCACTGTTTGGGCATACGTCGGGGCTTGGAATACAGGGAGCACTGTTTGACTTTTTGAACGCAAAATTTGCAGGAATCAATGGTGGCGCCATGTCGCGTATGGAGACCCCCTGATGTGCCTAAATAGTGGAAACCCCTCAATTCTAACTCCAACACTAACCCCAACACACCCCTAACCCCAACCCTAACCCCTACACACACCTAACCCTAATACAAACCCTAATCATAACCCTAACCCCAACACACCCCTAACCCTAATCCCAACTCTAACCATAAACCTAACTACAAGCCTAACCCTAATTCCAACCCTAACCCTAATTCCAACCCTAACTCAAATTCCAACCCTAACCGTAATTCTAACCTTAACCCTAATGCTAACCCTAACCCTAGTTCTAACCCTAAGGCTGGGTTCATATTGCGTTTTACCAGCCCGTTCAACACGTAGCGTTGACCGGCTGGTAACGGTATAGCATAACGTGATCGCGTTATGCTATACCCGCTAGCGCAGATGAATCAGCAGATAATCAGCCGCGGATCCGCAGCAAAATCAGTCGCGGATCAGCAAAAAATCCGCCGCGGATCAGCAGCAAATCCGCCGCGGATCCGCAGCGAAATCCGCCGCGGATCAGCAGCGAAATCCGCCGCGGATCCGCAGCGAAATCAGTCGCGGATCCGCAGCGAAATCAGTCCGCGGATCCGCAGCGAAATCAGTAGCGGATCGCGCGGCGAAATCCGCCGCGGATCAGCAGCATGAAATCCGCTCGCGGATCAGCAGCGAAATCCGCCGCGGATCCGCGCGAATCAGCAGCAATCAGTTGCGGATCCGCAGCGAAATCAGTAGCGGATCCGCAGCGAAATCCGCCGCGGATCAGCAGCAGTGAAATCCGCCGCGGATCAGCAGCAGTGAAATCCGCCGCGGATCAGCAGCAGTGAAATCCGCCGCGGATCAGCAGCAACATCCGCCGCGGATCCGCAGCGAAATCCGCCGCAGATCAGCAGCGAAATCAGCCGCGGATCAGCAGCGAATCCGCCGCGGATCAGCAGCGAAATCCCGCCGCGGATCAGCAGCGAAATCAGCCGCGGATCAGCAGCGATATCCGCCGCGGATCCGCAGCAAAATCAGCTGCGGATCAGCAGCAAAATCCGCTAGGAAAAAAAAAAAAAATTCTTTTTTTTATTATTTGTCCCTACCTATGACGGGGAGGGTTCATTTACTTTTTTTTTATTTTGATCACTGTGACAGTTTATCACAGTGATCAAAATAAATTTTTTTACAATGGAGGGCGCACTGCGCATGCGCCGGCCGGCGGGCGCACTGCGCATGCGCCCGCCATTTTCCAAGATGGCGGCACCCATGAAGAATCCCGGGCAGCCGCCGGGACGGATCCAGGGACATCGGTGGACCGGGAGAGGTGAGTAGGGGACGTCGGAAGGTGAGGGGGGGGGATCGGAAGGTGAGGGGGGGTGATCGCAGGAGCAGGGGAGCAGACAGCGACGGCGGTGACCGATCGCTGCCATCTTTCGATGGCGGCGGCCGATCACCGCCGTGACTCGGTGTGGGGGGGTCTGATCTTGGTGCCCAGCCATGGCAGATGCTATTGCAGCATCGGCCATGGCTGGATTGTAATATTTCACCAGTTTCATTGGTGAAATATTACAAATCGCTCTGATTGGCAGTTTCACTTTTAACAGCCAATCAGAGCGATCGTGGCCACGTGGGGGTTAAGCCAACCCCCCTGTGGTGATGCAGTAAGGGTCCTGTTACTGCGGGTCGGGTGACCTTTCAGTGACCCCGGACCCCCGACCCGCAGTAACATGATTTATAGCATGACGCCTACGTCGGCGTCATGGGTCGGGATGGCACAGGTTTTCATGACGCCAACGTCGGCGTCATAGGTCGGGAAGGGGTTAAAAGAAGTCCAAAATTTCCATAGTGCAATTATTTGCTCTTGTGTGCCGCGCCTTGAAATCTTTGGATTTTCTTGTGCAATAGTTAATGTCGTGATCTTCCACAAACTGTAGTCGGTGCCAGTAAACCTAAACGCAATACATCCTGTGTTCTTATGTAACGCGGTCCGCAGACCACACATGAGCTTCTACTTGATTCATCCTGTTGTGTACTAGCAGTACACATACTAGCACAGTCCATATCTTTAAACCTAATGTTACTGACCAGTCTTGTTATAGATGGCCACATAATTTGATGGTTATTTTCCAACCTCAGCCTAAAATGTAGTTCAAGCACAACATGAGGCAAGATTCTTACCATCAATTTGGAACTGCGTGGTTCCCGGTTGTAGGATAAGGTGAAAATCTCATCTTCTTTATGAAACGTGTCCAAAGATGTCTACAGAGAAAGGTAAACATTTGTGTAAAGAAATATATGGGGTGAAAAAGCTATCATAAATGGTAGAACCTCTCTGAGGTGACTACGGTAATTGTAAAAATGGACTTCTAGAAAACTAGTCATACAAAGGTGTTATTCCCATCTTACACATTTATGGCATATTTACCGGATTAATTCTTGTCCCAAGTATGAGGCCCACAAAATAGTCTGTCCCTCGGGCCACTGTGAAGGGAGAAGTGGCTGCGCATGCGCAGCTCTCTCAATTTCCTTCTTTGGGAGTTACAAAATATTAATAACCATGGCTAACACTATGAAGACTTTGAGAAAATTTGTAATGGATTCTAAATAGCAGTTTTTGTCTGGTCCAAGCAAAAAAAGGTAACCATTCAAATATTCAAGGTTAACGGGGTGAAGCAAAGAATTCAGGGTGACCTTAAGTCTTATTCTATGCCTAAACCTAAATTAATGGGTTTGAGTTTCCTCTTATTCTTGTGTCTGGTTTAGTCCCTTCTTCTCGACATGTGTCTACATTTGAGTGCTCATTCTTGCCCTTAGTTCACATAATTCTACTACTCTGGTCCTTTGACTGGTCGAATACATTCTGCTATTCCTTCGATTTTGTAATGAGGTTCCTCAAAAATAGCAGCACATATTCAATCTGTCCTTGGATTCCACAGTCTTGTTGGCTGTAATCTATAGTGATACGTCAACCATGTGGTATCCAACTCTAACATTATCCTTTTGAAGCTCCTATTGCTTGTTTTTAGATATTTCCATTCCACCACTGCTTATATCTACTGGAACACCTCTATTATTCCCACTATTATTCCTATTCTTGGAAACTTTTCTCAAGTTGTGAGACTAGAAGAATTTTATCATCTCCACCAATATATACACTCACATTGAGAAAATTGGAGTATTTTTATAGTACGTTGACGGACTCTTGTATACCCCGCTAAAGTGACTTCTGTTCATACTGTTAGTAAAGTCTACGTCATTCTCTCAAAATTGTAATGTAATAATTCTGGTGTCCAATATAGTCTCTGCACCAGTCACACCACTATCGAAATAGGGTGCAGAATTTGCCACCAAGTGACACTTATTATACTGGTGTCCAATTTGGCAGAGATGTCTTTGGGCCCCATTATGGTACCCATACTTGTTAGATAAAAGTCAGTCAAATGGCTAATTTCGAACTTAAATTATGATTGTTCAGTGTTTTGATGAAACAAATATTTTTTTTGTTTTTGATGGGTGGCTTGCAGACAAACATTTGTTGTTCAAAACACCAGTCGAGCATGTTGAATTTTTTTTAGCCAGTGATAAGCACTGGCTTATACAACACTGCAGATCTAGCCTGACATGTTTTTTGTTTCTACTGATGATGGCCCACATTTGTCTAAAAGTATATAGGGGCCTCTAGGCACCAAGCCCTGTGTGCAGCTGCTCTATCAGCGCCCCCTATAGTTACACCTTTGTATGTTCTTAACGGCTTGTTTTCTATCAATATTTATAGTACCCCTTTTAATGATAGTTCAACGTGCCCTGCAGAATAACACTTGGGAATTACTCACCGTGAGCAGAAGTATCACATCCTTGTTGGCTTTGATTGGCGGACTGGCTTTCTGCAGCTGACGTAATTCCAGAATATGTTGGTAAAGACTCTGTAGTTTGCTGACATTGATTTTCCCATTGTCTAAGTAATCAGGCAGGGCCTCATTAAGTGATACCAAGTCCTTTAGTTGTACCCCGAGAATGGGAATTTTAAAGCCCCCACATTCGTTGTATACCCTTCGATATGTACTGTAGTTACTGCTGGAGGATAGGAGCTCCGTCATCCCACTGAGGGTCTGTAAGGAGAGGCAAAAACGGAAGCATTGGAACAGAAAAGTGTGGAGTACCTTAAATAAATTCATGATGGCGCACAGAGGTCCAGTTTATAATTCTGTACAGCAGAACTCTATCTATAAATGACTTTATTCCTGCACAACATCCTCATCACATATATTTCAAAGGTGGAATTTAATCAGGTATCCTATTGTAATTTTTTTCATTTAATGGTGTTGTATGAGATAAGAAAAAAATAAGACCTGACACCTTTTTTCCTAGATCTAAGCCTTTGTGACACCACCAATGGTGGTGCTTTTTTTGGGATACACTCTTCCCCAAAGAGTCTTCCGATTTTTTTTTTTTTTTTTTTTATTTATTTTTTTTATGCTCTCAAAGCTTTTGTAAGGGGTTTTCCAGGACTACTTCATTGATGTCATATCATTTGGAAAGACAACCTATATCAAAAAGGTGGCAATCAACTGATTGAACAGAGATGTAGGACCATGAGATAGACTCCAACCAATCTTCTGAAAGTCAAACCCCCATGTATCTGATATTTGTAGTTAATCCACACATGTCATCAGTTCACTAGTACCGGATAACTCCTTTCTAAGAGTTTTCTGTTCTTTTTGAAACGTTAATAGACTATAAAGGATCCATATAAAAGAATGAACCAGTACTCCCCAGTGGAATCCCCCGACACACAGATGGTGTCCATCAAGTGATGATGATAACAACCATCAGTCACCTGACATCTGAAGATGCTGATTGGCTGCAGCGGTCAGATGACTGATGATGTTATCACACCCAAAATGATGTTCTGTTCATCAGTCACCTGATTGCTGAAATAATAGCTTCGGATCCAGACATAGAAGATCAGAGACACGGTACTGGATTGTTTTAGCAGAAAGTATTGCTTTTTTCTTTTATAAAGATTCTTCCCTACCCTTTTGTTAACTTTTCACAAGTAGTGGAAAACCCTTTAAGATCTCTCATAACCATGTCATTTCACGCTGTAGTGAAGTATAGTAAAGACTGGAGAGAAATGATGAGGTAAGAACCACACGTGAAATTCTGCTTTAACTCTTGTAAAACGTCAATCTGACCACAGATATGAACTTTTATGGGGCTTTTTCACAAAACACTTTAGTAACACAACCCCTAGAATCCCTGAGAACTTACAATTTTCCATTATACTTTACTGGAGAGTGATGATACATTCATGGTCACTTCTCTTTAAGAAGAGCTTAGTAGCTCGTCTATTACATCATCTGTTTAGTCTATTGAGCCTTCAGTCTTCTATCATCTTGGGGTGACCAATCCAAAAAACGCCAACTCCGCTCCGATGACGTAATGCTAATTACAGGTGCTTCACTTTTATAAATGCTCTCTGTGTAAGGTATACCGTTTTAGGATTTCTTAGCATATTGACTCATTCTTGCATTAACAACTCGGATAGTTTTTGCTACATATGCAGAGAAGTTACTTTTGTGTCACAAAGGCGAAACTTAACTACCATGATGGGGAAAGCCTACAACCTGTATTTTGGCTGCAGACTAGGAGATCACATCTTACCCAGTGGTTGCATGGGAAGAGGCAATCTATGCCTTTTGCAGTGGCAATGATCTGGAAAGAGCGACCAATTGCTAATTCTGCATGGTGCCCCCCCATTGGGGAAGGAGTTTCAAAGAAGAAGTGGACTTTACAATATCCAAACATTCCATCTGCAACGCGCCCAGTACCACACACAGAAGAGAGCGCTTGGAGTCATGAAGCGTCTTCCTCTCATGAACCAGACTTTCTGCCAGCAACCTCAACCGCTCCTTATAAGTGAACTGAACGATCTTGTTAGAAATTTGCATCTGCCCATGAGTAAGGCGGAGTTCTTAGGTCCCAGACTACAGCAGCGAGGTCTCCTAGCGGGCGATGTTCGGATTTCTTTGCCCACAACCTTGATAAAGATCTTGTCCAATACTTCTTCACGGAGGTCGATCTTGTGGCATGCAACAACATCAACAGTTTAATGGAAGCTCTGAAGATAAGTCACAATCCAGAGGAACGGAGGCTCTTTATAGATTCGTCCAAAACTATCCTAAAAGCCATCTTGCTGCATAATGGCAATGCGCTACCTTCAGTTCCAGTTGGTTATGCTGTCCACATTAAAGAAACCCATGACAACATGAGACAGCTGTTGAGGCGCCAGAACTATGACCTACATTTGTGGCCCCTCTGAGGTGACTTAAAGGTGGTGGCCCTCTTATTTAATCTCCAGGGTGGATATCCGGACCACTGCTGCTTTATGTGAGTGGGATAGTCGTGCAGGAGAATATCACTACATTAAACGAGACTGGCCTCTCTGACATTCAATTCAGCCAGGGAGTAAAAATGTCCTACATCTATGACATGTTGACAGACATAAGATTTTGTTACCACCATTGCATATCAAGTTGGGTCTAATGAAGAACTTTGTAAAGGCAATGGATAAAAATGTAAAAGCACTCAAGTATCTCATTGATAAATTTCCAAGGTTGAGGGAAGCAAAAATGGAGTCTTTTTTTGGACCTCAAATTCTCAAGCTTCTTCAAGATGAGGATTTTCTCCGTTTGTAGCAGGGCAAGGAAAAGGCTGCATGGGTGGAATTTGCATCACTGGTACCTAATATTTTGGGAACCTTGAGCAGAGAACTAAGAAGAGTTGGTGGAAAATCTCAAAACAGAAGGATCTTGACTGTAACATCTCTAAAGATTCATTTCTTACATTTGCATCTAGACTTTTTTTCTACCAAGCTGCAGAGCAGTGAGCGATGAGAGATTTCACTAAGATATTGTGGCTATGGAGACAAGATATCAAGGAAAATGGAATCCATCAATGCTTGGAGATTACTGTTTGACAATTGAAAGAGATGATCTGATGCAGGAGTACAAGCGACAAGCAAAAAAAAAGAGTTGTCACTGACTGAGGACCAAATTCTGTTGTGCAATTTCTGTAACTGTTTATGATTCTCAATAGTGTTTTTAGCCATGTTTTAGTTACAGGAGTTGTTGCTAAGTTTCCTCTAAATATGAGAATATAGGCATAACAAAATATTCTGCACCTTTATATTTGCAAAAATAATAATGTTTCAAAGTAGTGAAACTTTTATGAATTAATTGTATGTAGTGATGGGCGAATCCAAACAGTAAAGTTCGGGGTCCATAACGAACACCTACTGTTTGGGCACGTACCCCGGACACTGACGTCACCAGGAAGTCCGTGTTACTGTTCGGGTTTGGTACACATGTGCATGACAGCGTGGAAAACACAGCACCTGAATGGCGGTAAACTCATTACCGCCGGACAGACAGTCACGGTTCCCATGCTGTCAAATGACAACGTGAGCCCACGGTTGTGATTGGAGGTAAAAGTTTACTCCGGTCACTGGCATGAGCTGATGGGCCTACTACTCTCATCAGCCTACTCCTGCTGCGCTAATAACAGATAGCAGCGGCGGCTGATGGGAGTATTCATCAGCAGTGCCTGCATGCTAGCTAAATATATAATAAACAAAAACCGGCGTGGGTTCCACTGTATTTTTGATAACCAGCATGCAAAACGACAGCTGCAGGCTGCAACCCTCACTGTCACTGCAGCAAGTTTTTGTCAAAAAGAGGGGTCCACCGCCGTTAAAAAACAAAAAAACTATATTATATCCCTCACTTGTCTGTCGTTCTGTCCCACGCAGTAATCCATGTTTGGTGATGAACAGTTTTCAACCTGGATGGTGCCAAGATGGACTCGCCCAGGCTGGGAACCACTGGGGAATGAGCTGCTGCGAGCGCTGCCTCAGTGACTATCAGGTGACGTCATCGACGTTACCGCCGGTCACTGAGGCTGCATTCTGAGCCGGGCCCCTGAACTGTGGGGACTTGGTAAATCACTGCTAGACAGTGAGAAAAAGTCTCACGGTGCAGCCCTGAGCTCAGAGTTCAGAAATTTCTCCCGGTGAACTTGCCACAGCATCTTGAGACATTTTCTAATTTTCAAATGACAGCGTGGGAACTGCGGCTGTCTGACCAGCGGTAATGATCTTACTACTGATCAGAGGAAGTGTTTGCCACGCTGTCATGCATAGGACACTGTTATGATTTGGTACTGAGGAGAGCAGGCAAAAAAGGCAATACACCAGAGAGGTTGGAATCTACTGGATTGCAGTACCCTGACTAACCACCACAACTAAAGGCAGCCGTGGAGCGTACCTACGTTGGTCCTAGACGCCTCGTCACAGCCTGAGAAGCTAACTACACCTAAAGATAGAAAGAAGAAAACTATCTGCCCCGGAGCAGATCCCCAAAGAACATAGGAAGCCCCCAAACATGTAATGGCGGTTAGACAAGAGGAAATACAGACACAGACAGAAAATAGTATGAGCAAACGTTGGGGCCCAATCTTCCTAGAAAGAAAAGGATAGGAAGGACACTTACTGCAATCCAAAAAACCTTAAAAAAATACCAACTTACTAATTGCAAAAACACCTGAGATCACACGACCTCTACCACCTAAATTAGTTCTCTGGTGTAACAAAACCAAGCAGCAAATGAACAAATAACAGTGGCTCAATAAACTGAGAGGAGCACAAGCCCCCGGAGGGACCTGGCAGACCTCCACAGAAGTGCAGGACAAAATGCAAAAAGCAAGCACAAAAATAAAAGCAGAAAATATCTTATCTGTTAGCAGAAGATGCAGGCAAGACACAGCAAGCTTCCAAGTGAACCAGGAACCAAAGTTGAGACAAGAACAATTGATCACCGGCAACCCTGATGGGAGGGAACCTCCCTTATATAAGACCAGTCTGTAACACCTGATTGCCAATCTTCACAATCTTCATTGAATAGTTCAGTACTGTTTGTAACCACCAGAGGGAGCTTCTGCTCAGAATTCATTTCTAACACATTCACAACGGACACTGGATATTCGGGCCCCCATTCAAGTAAATGGGGTCTGGGTTTCGGGTACTGTTCTGCTTCTCGACCTGAACTTGCTGGACCTGAACATCCAGGGGTTCACCATCTCTAATTATACATAGTAGTAAAAGGAAACTGTGATATCATAGAAACTAGGGCCAAGTAAAAATTTTTATTTTCCGATTTGAATTCAGAAGATAAAAATCATTAAGAAACGGCTCATTTCCTAACTGAACCTGACAACTTTTGAAAATATATAGAACAGTGTTATTTGCCATTTAGAGCTGTAAATATCATGGTTATTATGGGTTCATCTTTACAAATGCAAATGTTCTTCCTAGCAATAATTAGTACAGGGGATATGTAAAGGGGGTTGGGTTTCTTTTTCTCAGAATTAAGCCTAATTTTGTATAGCGGTACTTTTTTGATACAGTACTAAATAAAGATTTCCATGCCAGCAGCTTGTTATAAACGTGACACAATTCAACTTTTTTTTTTTTTAACATTAATTTTGCTTAACGCCCGCATAAACCACCATCGGTCTACCTGAATACGAAGGGAGAAAAAAGCTAAACTTTATTCCTTGGGCTGAAAAGTTACACATTGACCCTTCATAATCTGTTTATTGAGAGTGAATAAAGATTCATTTAATACTGACCGGTAATCGTCCTGACTTGTGGTTACCTCAATGAAGGGTTAAACCAATACATAACTGCTGAAGAAATCACCTCGTATTCTTGTGGTTAAGAAGATGTGGTAGGTTTCTTAGAACGAGACCCGAGTGGCTTTGGCAGTTTACGTCTATCAGAAATGTCGAATGCAACTCGCTAAGAATGCAACTGGCTTCTTGACACATATTGCTTCTTAATTTTGCCAGTTCTAGACCTTTCTCAATTTTCTAAAACCTTAAATCAGTCTCTTGTTTTATCGTCTGGACGAAGACATCACTCGTTGGAGGGTTAATAACAAGAAGGGTAAAAAGGAAAGAACATAAAAAACAAAATCGGCTGATACTATTGTCTTAATAGGTTGTTTTTTTCAGACTTAAATATTGATGACCTGTAATTAGGAAAGCACATAATGAAACTAGCCTGTCGGAGGAAGGGTACTCCAAAACATGCAGCCACGCCCATGATGCTCTCAACGCCTCATTTGCATATGAACCTATAACTCGTTTTCTTCAAAATTATCTAGCTAATATTTAAACTAAAAGGTATGGCTCCTCTTAATGCGGGGTCCCCCACAAAGATATACGTTTACATTGATACAGACTTTGGATTTGACAGATTCCATTTAAACAAAAAAAAACATCAGTTTCCGTAAATATATGTATTTTTTTATGTGGTGTAAACGCCGCTGTTCTCCTGAATCCGGCGATGTTTTTCTTTTGTTTCTGCGCCTCTCCGTTCCTGAGATATAGCCCCCTTTTCCTGTATAAATATCTAGGCTTTTTTTTAGCCAAGTGGGTGTTGTCCTTAAGAACACTCCCATAGAGAAGAGCTGAGGATCATGCCCAATTGGCTAACAGGACTAGATTTACATACGGGGAAGAAGAGGCCATATCTCAGGAATGGAGAGGAGCAGGAACAAAAGAAAAACATCGCCGGATTCAGGAGAACAGCGGCATTTACACCAGGATAAAAATATATATATTTATTGCAAGTGACAGGTCCCCCTTTAAGTGTGGCAATCCCTTCAATCATTTGATCCACAGAGTTGTCAGGTGTCAAATTCCAATAAATCAGACATTGATGGCCTATTTGGGTCAACAAGGAATGGGCGACCATTAAAGAGGATTTCTACGACTAATATCCGGCTCCTAGTAGTTAGAAAAGAAGTGGCCCTCGGCCCTGGACAAAGTTTACCCAAGTAATGTCAACGACCAAAAAGGCCCACTTTTTTTTTATTTTCAAAAGGTCTACTATGCTGGCAATCTAGCGGATAATCCAGTCTCGGTCCATTTACAGTCAATGAAGCATTTTCCGCACTCACTTTTAATACATCGTGGGACAGGTAGCTATGGGTCTCTTTCAGTCTGGATATAGCGCTGTGACATAATCCCCCAATCACGGCCATGAGAGTATTGAAGTTCTGTAGTTTGCGAAGTTTCTGTAAAACATAGATCGATAATAAATTAAAACATTTACAAAAGTAGATAACCTGCCTCCTTCCTTCACAACGCCGTCTAACATGGCCAAATTCCAAGTAATCTACACTCCGCATAGTCTAGACATGGCTACATGTTCTGCTGTGTCATTCTATTAGATTAGTAGGTGTATTAGTTAGGAGTGCGTGCAAACAAAATAAGGTCATGGTGGCGTAGAGAAGAAAGTGCGAAACCTCGCACGTGTGGGAACAATCTAATCACATGATGTTTCCCTCTACTCATAGAAAAAGTAGGACATGGTCCCAATTCACGGCTACAACATATCTAGGATTTCGACAATCGGTAGGACATCAGACCAGAATGTCTAAAGAATCAAGCTGGTCAATGGTGGTTTTATTTTTTGACCAACGGGGTCTAAATTTTGGCAAATTTTTGGAGGCAGACTCTTCTCATGTCCAACATGGCTAACTTTTATTATTTCTTTATGTTGCATGTATACCAACTTATACTCCAGCTCATTTCTTTGTTTTTGCTGTAGTTTCTTGTACGTTAGTTCAAGAAGTTCTGACTAGTTGGACGCGATCCTACTCTGCCCTCCCATCCACATTGAGGTCGTCTGACACAAGGTGAGGTTCTAATATTAGAGGATAGGACCGTTCCGATTGGGAACACCTTGTTCCGGTGGGATGGCTTTTGCGCTTTTTTTTAATAAAAATGTGTACATTTATATATACTATTTACTTACTGTAGGGTGTATGCTCATTTTTTTTTCTATTTTTGGTTTTAACTTTCATCGTAATCCTTACCTGTGTCACCTGAATGAACTTGGTAAACACCTCGGCCCTCTGCTGTGGAGTTGGACGGTTGAGGATCATCAGCTGAACCCATTGTGAAATACTATTGCACAAGTTGACCGATCGCTCCAGTCGAGGAATTTCCCTTAGAGAATTTTGTAACGTGTAGCTTTGATAGTCTAAATGCTGTGGGGAAAAAAAAAACAATGATGGACCATATAAAGTTCTACCTAAAGTTGGCCAAAAACTTACAAACATGTACAGATACTCTCCCTGACTCCCCCTCATATATGGCCAAATATCCATTTCCTTTCAATAAATCCCTGCTAGACTTTTGCTTCCATGTAGGTTTTCAACAAATGATAAAATCTAACATGGCCAATTCTTCTTACCCCTGACATCTGTTGAAGGGTTCAATTGGGACCTTCTTCTACTATTCAAGTTGTAGACTGGTTCTGCTGACTTTCATCTCATGTGGTTGGAAACCTCAATTTTAATTAACCCTTCTACTCGCTGGTTTTAGTAGGTAGATGAAAAAAAAACAACAACTTCAAAGGAGTTGCTCTCAGACCCTGGCTAGAAATCTCCAAAAAGTGATTACAGATAGATAAAAGGGCCTTAAACTGATTCTTCCCGTCCTCAGTGATGGGCATTGTCGGATAGTGCTTGATTAAAACAGCACTTTTCCAATTTAAAGTTTGTTAGAATTTGAATTTGTTCTTGAGATATTACCACTTTTCTTTTGTTTACAGTTTGTTTCCTAGGAGACCGACCACCGTTGCTCTCTAGCAGTGGTGGCCAAACAAGTGCAATCTCTTTTTATAGTGAGCTTCTCGGAAGCTGTTCAGAATGAATGGATCATGTTGTTATCTCCTAATCCGGCCAGCTTCAGCGCAGTGCTTGCAAGCAAGAAAGCAGCGGTGGTCGGTCTCTTAGGCAACAAGCTGTAAACAAAAGAAAAACGTTATTATCTTAAGAACGGCTGTAAATTTTAATAAGCAGTATATTGCAAAAGTGCTTGTTTTTACAAGCTCTATCCGACAATATCCTTCTATGGGAATAACCCCTTTAATTCTGGTCCAAAAGGCATTGTGATATTGTAAAAGTCTATTAGTAGGTTTGATTTGGGTGGAATTAATCGTTTTTGACCACTACACCTGGACAACATACCCTTTTCTTCCTTCCAGTCAGTTGGGGGTCAGATCAAATTTCCCAATAGTGCATCATATATTAAGGCAAAATTAGTACTACCCTTATTGACAACATATGGTCCAGAGATAACACAAAGTACTAATAATCCATAATTGTTAGTAGACGATGACTGTATTAGACCATGCAAATATCTGGCTACTTATCAAGCACAGCTGAGGGTCTTGTACTATTTGGCCTTCCAGGTGAATCAGTCTAAATGGAAAATTGTAGTGTTGGAGGCTGACCTATTGAATAAACCAGGTTTTTTTATTTGCATTGATTTTTTTAAAATATTTAGGAATGTATTTATCATGATCTTTAGAAAAAATAACAATCTTGCAATTTTCATAAAGGCCACTGGGGCTTTTTTTTTAGACTTCTACTTCATGGCTTTTCAGTAAGGTTTTCAGCAGGCTCCTTATCATCTGAGCCAGGATTATAATGACAGACAACACCACTATAGAAAGCTTATAACACAGGATTCACCAATCACAAGCTCCCCCTGCTCCTCCTCCTTTCACAATGACCTTTGCACACGCTCATTAGATGCTTCCGTAAAAAGGTGTCTGTTCATTGTACATGTGTTGTTTCCTGAAACAACAGGGAGTCTAAAAAAAAAAAAAAAAAAGCCCCGGTGGTCGATGTGAGAATTGCAAGATTTCTATTTTTTATTTTTAAAAACCTAGTGTAATATGGACAAACAAATTACCAAAAATTAAAAAACAAACGTTAAAAACAACATCCTGATCAATCAATAGGTAATATTTTGATAATATCTTGGCTTTAAGTGACCTGTCCTGAGACTTTTTGGATTTTTATAAATGTTATATATTGATTTTAGACTTCTCCAAGCAGAAGATACATGTGAAAAATTTGACAAAGAGGAAGTTCAGGAATTATTTAAGTTTCCACATAAGATGAGATTAAATATGTAAAAAGGTCACTGAGATTTGCCTAGGAGATAATTTACCGAAATCCTGCAGAAACATTTAAATTCCAGGTAGGTGAGATGATCTGCGAGTTCGGACGGCTCCAGGTGATCGAAAAGAAGAGAGACTTTCCTCTTTTTATTAAAGCTAGGAGACTGTGGAAACGGTTTCTTGATTTCTTGATCAGAACTGTCACAGAAAAAAAAAAGCGAGAAGGATTCTGATCATTAAACATAATGTATTCAGAGACTTCTACTGAACAATCGTTCCCAAATGAAGACATGGAGCGACGGAGAATCTTCCAGGAACGGACGATCCGCCCAAATTCCTGCAACACTTCAGCAATGGCTCATCTTGGATATTAAAAAGAATGTAAAAAAAACCTAACATCGACCTCTCTACACTACACTTTCATATCCTTCAATAAGGACAAGCCTAGACATTGGCTTAAAGGGGTTGTCCTTCCATCATTTATTTTTGCTTAAAATGCATGTATTTTGGGTTAAAAATAATTTTTCAAATTGGCTTTGTTAAAAATGTTGCACCATACGCCTTCTATAGTCTCTGTGTCTGCAGAATGAGTTAACTGAGAATCTGTCAGTGAGTTCGGTCTGACCGTTGTCTTCTCCTGAGTTTCTCTCGGCTGACTTATAATCATAGACTGCGTCAAACATGTATGTGCTGGGGAAAAAAAGAGCCTTTAAGTACCGAACGGTGCAAAAATTTTCAGGAAACTCAATTGCAAAAAAAATGTTTTTTATTCTGAAATACATTTGAGAAAAAAAAATGTACCCAAAAAGTGGACAACTTGTAGAGTAGCAGGAGAATAACACAAAACATGGGGTTAACTTGTCACGGTAAGTGAATGACCTTTCCACTCTGATTAGGAATATTTTGGTTTTCATTCTCCTGCTTGGGCTGTAGCCTAATTTTCTACTGTCTCCCATTAGATCACATCGGAGTGGAGGTGGGCACCCTTGGATGTCCAGTCTGCTACCTAGTATGGACACCCTAGTAGGGTGTCACAGATCAGCGATAGATGGTAACCTGCTGATCACTTATTTAATGCGTCGGTTATTAGCATATTTGACCTCCACCCCATACAGACCCTGAAGCTTAAAAAGTCAGTGTCATTTTAATTTTTATTTCATAAATCAATAGTGCATATGAAAATAATAAACTTTATAATGTATCCTATCACGGAAATCTGCTTTTGTCTCCTCCTGGACTGATCATTTACTCTCAATTCATGGGGAAAATCTGCAAAACCTGTATTCTGTGACGTCAGATGTTCCTATATGTGACATAGATGACAGTTGGTGCTTGTAAATGTCTATGGAGGAGGGAGGAGCTAGAGGCAGAGACAGATATTTTACTGCAAGTTCAGTTACAGTTCTCCATAGAACTTTATAAGCACCAACTGACATCTATCTCGGTAATGGGAAATTCTGTATTCACTGACAACAGATTTCATGCTTGAACAGAGAATCAATGATCAGGCGTAGAAAGACGCAGATTTCTTTGATAAGATCTATTACAAAGTTGCTTATTTTCTCGTGCATTATTGGTTTATGGGAAGAAAAAGTTAAAACGACGGTTACTTTTTAAAGAGACCCAACAGCTTTTGCCACATAAGAAGACCCCAGTATAATAAATGACAAACTGTAAGCTTCAATAGACAACTCTGATATTCATAAATGCTAAAAGACTGCTTACAAACACGAGCATTCAATGCTTTCTCGTGGATCGCTTGGTCTTCTTTTCTCCTTTACCACTTCCCAGAAATCACCCATCAGTTCTTCCAGTTCATTGTCCTTACGAAACACCTCCGGATACTGATTCACCCAAAACCTAAAGGTAAGAGGGGACTGAGATTAGCAACATGGGCCGTAAAATGAGGTTTTCACATATACAGTATGTACTAATTATATATATACATATATATATATATACTCTGCTCAAAAAAATAAAGGGAACACTAACACAACACAATGTAACTCCAAGTCAATCAAACTTTTGGGGAATCTACCTCTCCAGTAACAAAGCAACACCAATTGTTAATCAATTTCACATGCTGTTGTGCAAATGGAACAGACAACAGGTACAAATGATCTTGCAATTAGCAAGATAAAGGAGTGGTTCTGCAGGTGGGGACCACAGACCACATCTCAGTACCAATGCATTCTGGTTGATGTTTTGGTCACTTTTGAATGTTGGTGTCACGCTGTATAGCAGATATATATATATATGTGATGATAGTAATCTATATCAAAAGGGCAACATACAATATAACATGCGCATAGATATATGATAACATAGAATTACCTGACAGAAAGTCCAGTGGGTCAATACGGAATCCGTTATACGCTGTCTCCGGCTAGAGGGTGACCGGGGTCTATGCTGACCCTAAACTGGGGTCCTAACTAATCCCTCTACCTGGAGGTACTGTTAAAGGTACAGAGGTCCAGGCCACCAGCGTAAACCCTGTCTCCTATCAATCCCTGCCAACTGTAATCTAGTCCTAAGAAGGACCCTGATTACCACCAAAGGGAATGAACAGGTAACGGTTAATGAACAGAAAGACATACAAGAAAGACAAGAAATAAAGTAAATAAAGTCTTACATACAACACTCACACACAGTAGGAACACCTAAGGTCTCAGAGATAAACTATAAGCTATAAGAGTAAAAACAACTAAGGAACTCTTAGCTTAAGTATTCTCAGAACCGATCCAGTCTGCTAGACTACATAAAGGCTTTCACCGGCATCTAACAAGCAGACTGGCAGGTATATGAAGGAATCTAATTAGAACATAATCAAAAGCAGCCGGGCGAGGCTGGACCTAGTCTTAGCAAAGAGCTAGGTAAAATTAACTCCCTCATTACCAAACACAAAGAAACAGCAACTCAGCTGTGAGAAGTCAGAGTGTGTAATCGCGACGATCCTTGTGGCGATACACCCATGACAGTACCCCCCCCTCTACGAGGGGACTCCGGACCCTCAGGGCCAGGTCTGCCCGAGTGAGTTGTGTGAAAGGTCCGAACCAATCGATCTGCGTTAACATCAGACGCAGGGACCCACGTCCTCTCCACAGGACCATACCCCCTCCAATGAACCAAGTACTGAAGGGATCGGCGACTGAGACGTGAGTCAATGATTTTCGACCCATGAAATTCCACGTTATCATTGACCACCACTGAAGGCGGAGGTAGAGGTGACGGTATGACTGGTGCCACATACTTTTTAAGTAATGACTTGTGAAACACATTATGAATTTTAAATGTAGGAGGGAGGTCCAGACGAAATGCCACAGGATTAATTATGGAACTGATCCTGTACGGCCCGATGAATCTGGGATCCAACCTCCAGGAGGAAACTTTAAGTTTTATATTCCTGGTAGACAACCAAACTAGATCGTTCACCTTCAGATCTAGACCAGAAACTCTCCCCCTATCAGCCATCCGTTTGTAACGGTTCCCCGTAACCTTCAGTCTTAACCGATCTGGAACTATCAGTCTCCCTGGAAGTCCCACCGGGGCGTCCCTCTGAGCCCCCAATACCTCCCCCTCAAGCTCAGAGCATACAGCTGACACTACAACTCCCTCCTGAGGAATAGGAACCGGATCATCCGTCTTCCCGGCCCCTGGGAAAGTACGAGATAAGGCATCAGGAAGCAACTTTATTGAGCAGTCATATGCGCGATGAGGAGGTAACTCTTTACACCCCTCCTCTGAGAACATCTCCCCAAAGTCCTCCAGATAAAGGAGACAAAGTCCTAGGCACAACCGCACCGATGACCGTGCTCATGCAGTTATTCCTGCAAAATTCACCCCACTGGCTTATCTTTCCGGATTGCCAATCAATCACTGGGTTATGTTTAGCCAACCAAGGAAGTCCCAACACAATAGGAGTAGGTAGACCCTCCAACACATAACAAGACAATTGCTCTTTATGTCTTGCCCCTACTCGAAGATCTATGTTATGAACAGCTTGTACCAAGCTACCTTGACCGAGAGGTCTAGAATCAATAGAGACTATAGGGACCGGTTTGGCCAATACACTCAGTTGCATACCATGCACCTGGGCAAACCGAGCGTCCACCAGATTAGCCCCGGACCCACTATCAAGAAAAACAGAAATCCTCTCAGTTCTAGTACCAATCACCACCTCCGCAGGCACGAGAAACTGAGAGGGATTTGGGGACGAAATACACACTCCCAGGTTAACTCCTTTGCTCAAAGAGGCCCGGGATGGACACCCCCCAACAAAATGTCCCTCTCTCCCGCAAAAGAAACACCTTCTAGTCTTGCGGTGCACCGCCAATTCCCTCCTACAAAAAGATGTCCCTCCCAACTGCATGGGTTCCTCAGAACAGACCAGGGGAACCTCAGTATAAGGGACTTTAGTAGTAGGTGGAGTCATCACGGGAGGCGGAGTTACCTCGCGTCTTCCCCGAATTCGTCTATCCATGCGAATAGCGAGGGCCATAGCAGCCTCCAGTGATGGCGGAGAATCATACTGAGCCAACACATCTTTTAATTTGTCAGACAACCCTTGACAAAACTGGCTCCTAAGAGCTGGGTCATTCCACTGAGTATCTGTTGCCCATCTACGGAACTCAGAAGAATATTCCTCCGCTGGACGATTTCCTTGCCGTATTTTACGTAACTTTGTTTCAGCAAGGGAAACTCGATCCGGATCATCATATACCAGACCCAGGGCAGTAAAAAATCGATCCACTGACTGGAGATCTGGGGAGCCTGGAGGAATAGAGAACGCCCAAGATTGAGGGTCCCCTTGTAAGAGCGAGATAACAATTCCCACCCTCTGCTCTTCACTCCCAGATGACCGAGGCCGCAGCCGAAAGTACAATTTACATGCCTCCCGGAAAGTAAAAAATTTGTCCCGCCCACCAGTGAACCTGTCCGGGAGAGCAACCTTAGGTTCAGATCTGGTTTGCTCCGGGGGGAACAAAACCTTGGACTTAATGTCTGCAAACTCCATGGACAACCCCTGCAACTGCCGGGCCAGCTGGGCTACTGGATCCATGACAGCTGGATAGAATCTTTAGTATGGCCGGTGAAAATGTCACGCTGTATAGCAGATATATATATATGTGATGATAGTAATCTATATCAAAAGGGCAACATACTATATAACATGCGCATAGATATATGATAACATAGAATTACCTGACAGAAAGTCCAGTGGGTCAATACGGAATCCGTTATACGCTGTCTCCGGCTAGAGGGTGACCGGGGTCTATGCTGACCCTAAACTGGGGTCCTAACTAATCCCTCTACCTGGAGGTACTGTTAAAGGTACAGAGGTCCAGGCCACCAGCGTAAACCCTGTCTCCTATCAATCCCTGCCAACTGTAATCTAGTCCTAAGAAGGACCCTGATTACCACCAAAGGGAATGAACAGGTAACGGTTAATGAACAGAAAGACATACAAGAAAGACAAGAAATAAAGTAAATAAAGTCTTACATACAACACTCACACACAGTAGGAACACCTAAGGTCTCAGAGATAAACTATAAGCTATAAGAGTAAAAACAACTAAGGAACTCTTAGCTTAAGTATTCTCAGAACCGATCCAGTCTGCTAGACTACATAAAGGCTTTCACCGGCATCTAACAAGCAGACTGGCAGGTATATGAAGGAATCTAATTAGAACATAATCAAAAGCAGCCGGGCGAGGCTGGACCTAGTCTTAGCAAAGAGCTAGGTAAAATTAACTCCCTCATTACCAAACACAAAGAAACAGCAACTCAGCTGTGAGAAGTCAGAGTGTGTAATCGCGACGATCCTTGTGGCGATACACCCATGACAGTTGGTTGTTCTTTCACACTCATGGGAGCATGAGACGGACTCTACAACCCACACAAGTGGCTCAGGTAGTACAGCTCATCCAGGATGGCACATCAATGCGAGCTGTGGCAAGAAGGTTTGCTGTGTCTGTCAGCGTAGTGTCCAGAGGCTGGAGGCGCTACCAGGAGACCTGCCAGTACACCAAGAGATGTGGAGGGGGTCGTAGGAGGACAACAACCCAGCAGCAGGACTACTACCTCCGATTTTGTGCAAGTAGGAACAGGAGGAGCACTGCTAGAGCCCTGCAAAATGACCTCCAGCAGGCCACAAATGTGCATGTGTCTGCACAAACGGTTAGAAACCGACTCCATGAGGATGGTCTGTGTAACGGGTCTGGTAGGTGGAACCACTGACGGAAACGGGTCTGGTTGGTGGAACCACTAAGCTTTATTATACAAGACAATTTACTTGCAAGAGAGCGGGTGGCATCCGGGAATAGGACAGGGAATCACGGCAATTAGCCAGGCAGTCTCTGGACAGGCAGGTTGTCACAATAAGTGACCAAGGAAGTCTCTGGACAGGCAGGTTGTCACGGCAAGTGACCTGGGCAGTCTCTGGACAGGCAGGTTGTCACGGCAAGTGACCTGGGCAGTCTCTGGACAGGCAGGTTGTCACGGCAAGTGACCAGGGCAGTCTCTGGACAGGCAGGTTGTCACGGCAAGTGACCAGGGCAGTCTCTGGGCAGGCAGGTTTGTCACGGCAAGTGACCAGGGCAGTCTCTGGGCAGGCAGGTTTTCACGGCAAGTGACCAGGGCAGTCTCTGAACAGGCAGGTTGTCACGGCAAGTGACCAGGGCAGTCTCTGGACAGGCAGGTTGTCACGGCAAGTGACCAGGGCAGTCTCTGGGCAGGCAGGTTTGTCACGGCAAGTGACCAGGGTAGTCTCTGGGCAGGCAGGTTTGTCACGGCAAGTGACCAGGGTAGTCTCTGGGCAGGCAGGTTTGTCACGGCAAGTGACCAGGGCAGTCTCTGGACAGGCAGGTTTGTCACGGTAAGTGACCAAGGCAGTCTCTAGACAAACAGGCATATACGACCTGAGCTGGTGGAGCCTCCTGGTAGGCTGCAGTCGGATGGCAGATGATCGCTCCCAGGTGAGCAGGCAAGAGTCTCTGGAATAGCTGGGGATCTCTGCTGATGATGTCCGAACCTCTAGATAGAGCTGCAGTCGGATGGCAGATGATCGCTCCCAGGTGAGCAGGCAAGAGTCTCTGCAATAGCCGGGGATCTCCGCAGATGATGTCCGAACCTCTGGATAGAGCTGCAGTCGGATGGCAGATGATCGCTCCCAGGTGAGCAGGCAACAGCCGGGGATCTCTGCTGAAATGTCCGAACCTCTGGATAGAGCTGCAGTCAGATGGCCGACAGGCAAACAGACAGGTAACAGGCAGGCAACTGGAAACAGGAGCTGATGGCTGAAGCAGAGTTAGACTGCACAGAAACAACATTGCTCGGGCACCTCCATTAAGGAGGAAGCCCTTAATATAGGGTGGAGTCCACCAGCATTGGCTGGAGACTGATTTGGAAAATGCGCGCGGCTCCTTTAAGAGCGGGGGAGGGTGCGGGCGCGCGCCCTAAGGCCAGCAGCAGGGAAGGAGCGCGCGGGACCAGCAGGGCGGAAGGAGGACGCGAGGATGCCAGAGGCGCAGAGGAGGCTGGGAGCACTGAGGACGCTGAGCGCAGGTGAGGAGAGCGACGTCCCTGTCTGGCAGCAGGCAGGGACGCGGGAGCTACAGTACCCCCCCTCTAGGCCCCCCTCTTTAGGCCAGAAAAAAATTTAGCTAGGATGAGAGGGGCATGGATGTTCTCCCGAGGTTCCCAGGTTCTCTCCTCAGGACCAAACCCCTTCCAATCCACCAAAAAATAAGTCTTTTTTCCTACCCTTTTTGAGGCCAGAATGTTCTCTACCTCAAATTCATCATCAGCAGACACTGGAGCAGGAGGTGTACCTGTAGACTTAAAAAAAGAGTTAAGAACCACAGGTTTGAGGAGAGATACATGAAAAGAATTAGGAATTCGCAAATTGACGGGAGTTTCAATTTATAGGACACCGGGTTGATCTGACTGATGATCTCAAAAGGACCGATGAACCGAGGACCTAACTTGTAGGACGGAATTTTGAGTCGAACATATTTGGACGAAAGCCAGACTTTGTCCCCAGGACGGAATTGAGGAGGATCCAGACGTTTTTTGTCAGCATGTCTTTTCATGCGCTCGGATGACTGAATGAGTGCGGACCGGGTACTCTCCCAGATGGAGGAGAATTCTCTAACCAGAGATTCCGCAGCTGGATTGTCCACAGAGATGGAAACAGGGACAGGGATCCGAGGGTGTTGACCGAAGACTACAAAAAACGGAGACTTGGTGGAAGATTCGCTCTCATGATTATTGTAGGAGAATTCGGCCCAAGGCAGGAGCTCCACCCAGTCAGAATGGTGGGCATTAACGAAGTGTCGAAGATAACTGGTCAAATTCTGATTTATTCGTTCAACTTGTCCATTGGACTGTGGGTGGTAAGCGGAGGAAAAATCCAGGGTGACGTCTAGCAACTTACAAGTGGCTCTCCAGAAACGTGAGGTGAACTGAACCCCACGATCCGACACAATGTGACGAGGCAGACCATGAAGACGGAAGATGTGGCGGATAAAGTCTTTAGCCAACTCGGGTGCAGACGGAAGACCTGGCAGAGGAATGAAGTGAGCCATCTTGGAAAAGCGGTCAGTGACCACCCAAATGACTGTACAACCAGCAGAGACGGGAAGATCAGTAATGAAGTCCATGGCTATATGCTGCCAGGGGGCAGCGGGTACAGGAAGCGGAAGAAGACGGCCGGTAGGCAGGTGTCTCGGAACTTTGTTGCGGGCACAGGAAACACAGGCAGAAACAAAGTCTATTACGTCTTTGTGCAGGGTAGGCCACCAATAATGCCGGGTAATGAGTTGGAGGGTCTTTTTTTGACCAGCGTGGCCAGCGAGTTTAGATGAATGACCCAATGTAGGATTCTCTTCCGATCAGTTTCTGATACGAACGTCTTACCAGGAGGGAGACGATTTAAACTCACGGGAGCCACCTGCATCACTCTGGCGGGATCGATGATATGCTTAGGTTCCTCCTCGAGATCCGACACCAGGAAAGACCGAGACAAGGCATCCGCCTTGATGTTTTTGTCAGCTGGGCGAAAATGCAAAAGAAAATCGAAGCGGGCAAAAAACAAGGACCACCGGGCTTGGCGAGGGTTAAGTCTCTGGGCATGCTGGAGGTATGCCAGATTCTTGTGGTCCGTGTAAATGATTACGGATGAAGAGCCCCTTCGAGTAGGTAACGCCACTCCTCCAATGCCAACTTGATGGCCAATAACTCTCGGTCTCCTATGGAGTAGTTGCGCTCGGAGGAGGAGAAGAGTTTGGAGAAGAAACCGCAGGATACCATCCTCCCGGATGAAGCTTTTTGGGTAAGTACCGCTCCGACTCCAGCAGAGGAAGCGTCCACCTCCAGGAAGAACTGCTTGTTGCCATCCGGGCGATGCAGCACTGGAGCGGAAGAGAAGGCCTGTTTTAGAGAAAGGAAGGCCTCCTCTGCTTCGGGCGTCCACTGTTTGGGGTTAGCATCCTTGCGGGTGAGCGCGGAGATTGGCGCAGTCCTGGAAGAGAAGTGCGGTATGAAGAGACGGTAATAGTTGGCAAATCCCAGGAACCGCTGAATGGCCTTCAACCCCTCCGGTCGGGGCCACTTCTCGATGGCAGACAATTTCTCCGGATCCATTCGTAGGCCTGTCTGAGAAATGATGTAGCCCAGAAACGGAAGCGATGTCTGCTCAAAGAGGCACTTCTCATATTTGGCGAAGAGGTGATTCTGCCTGAGCCTGAGCAGAACCTGACGAACATCCCTCCGGTGAGACTGAAGATCCGGAGAGAAGACCAAGATGTCGTCAAGGTACACCACAACGCAGGAGTAGAGGAGGTCCCGGAAGATGTCATTGACCAACTCCTGAAAGACTGCTGGAGCATTACAGAGACCAAAGGGCATCACCAAGTACTCGTAGTGGCCGTCCCGGGTGTTGAATGCCGTCTTCCATTCATCTCCTCGACGGATACGAACCAGGTTGTATGCTCCACGAAGATCTAGTTTGGTGAAGACTCTAGCCCCTCTAAGACGATCAAACAATTCTGGAATGAGCGGAAGAGGGTACTTATTCTTCACCGTGATCAAATTTAGGCCTCTGTAGTCAATACAGGGACGGAGAGATCCGTCCTTCTTTTTTACGAAGAAGAAACCTGCTCCCGCTGGGGAGGTAGATTTCCGGATGAATCCTTTTGCTAAGTTCTCCTCGATATATTCGGACATCGACCTGGTCTCAGCAGCGGACAACGGGTAAATACGCCCACGGGGAGGCGTGGTACCGGGTAGCAGGTCGATCGGGCAATCATATGGTCTATGCGGGGGTAATGTCTCTGCTTCCTTTTTATTGAAGACATCAGCAAATGACCAATATGGAATCGGGAGTCCTGGTAGATTAGCAGGAGTAGGAGAAGGACAGACGGGATGAACAGGCACCAGACACGTTTTATGACAGTCCTGTCCCCAGCGAAGAATCTCTCCATTCTGCCAGTCAAGCACAGGTGCATGCTTTTGGAGCCAAGGCAGACCTAGTAAGAAAGCATGAGAGAGTCCAGGCAGAACATGAAATGAGATGCTCTCAGAATGCAACATTCCCACCTGCAGGGTTATGGCTTCGGTGATAAGTCGGATGGGACGAGGTAGGAGACCCCCATCCACAGCAGCAACAGATACTGGTTCAACAAGAGGTTTGGTGGGAATGCGATACTTCTCTACTAGAGCCTGTGACACGAGATTCCCAGCTGCTCCAGAATCAAGTTGGGCCATCTCGAAGTAACGGTTCTTACCGAGAAGAATTGAGACCGAGAGCAGCAGAGATGAAGAGGATTTATTTTTGTCTAGATTGACCTCTCCGAGCTAACCTAGACACAGGCGTTTCCCGACTTCTCCGGACAGGTTCGGATCCAGTGCTCCTTACTACCGCAGTAGAAGAAACTTTTCTCGGCACGGCGTGAGTCCTGACGGGCTTTGACCATCTTGGTCTGGTCGACCTGCATAGGCTCAGCAGTGTGCACCTGGGGAGAAACGGAAGGGGTTAAATGAGGAAACTTTTTTTCACGGGTGACCTCTTTGGCTCGTTCCTGGAACCGTAGATCAATCCGATTGGCAAGATTTATTAAATCATCAAGCGAGGTTGGAATGTCCCGACCGGCAAGTTCGTCTTTAATACGGCCGGACAGACCCTCCCAGAAGACCGAAATTAGAGCTTCATTGTCCCAAGCCAGTTCTGAGGCTAGAGTACAGAACCGTATGGCATATTGACCAACGGTGAGACTTCCCTGACGGAGACGCAACAGAGATGATGCAGAGGAGGTCTTCCGTCCAGGTTCGTCGAATACCCTCCGGAAGGCCGAGAGAAAAGCAGGCAGGTCTGACACCAGAGGATCTTCTCTCTCCCAGAGAGGATTAAGCCAGGCCAGAGCCTCTCCGGTGAGATGGGACATGATGAAGGCAATTTTGGCCCGGTCAGAATTAAACTGGTGTGCCAGGAGTTCGAAATGCAGGGTGCACTGGTTAATGAAACCCGAGCCATAACAGGGTCGCCTCCATACCTAGGAGGAGCTGAAAGTCGGGGACCGGGAATGGAAACCACGGAATTGGGAGTCAGCGGGACTGCCGGATTATGAGTCATGGCTCCAGCGGTGGTTGCTGGTGATGGATTCAGAGTGTCCAAGCGGGAATTGACGTTCCGCAGGTGACCCAGGATAGCCTCCTGTTGAGACCTCTGGCGAGACAGCTCATGACACAGTTCCGGAAGTGAAGGGGTTTGGGTGCCACCGGGTTCCATGGCCCGAGCAAACTGTAACGGGTCTGGTAGGTGGAACCACTGACGGAAACGGGTCTGGTTGGTGGAACCACTAAGCTTTATTATACAAGACAATTTACTTGCAAGAGAGCGGGTGGCATCCGGGAATAGGACAGGGAATCACGGCAATTAGCCAGGCAGTCTCTGGACAGGCAGGTTGTCACAATAAGTGACCAAGGAAGTCTCTGGACAGGCAGGTTGTCACGGCAAGTGACCTGGGCAGTCTCTGGACAGGCAGGTTGTCACGGCAAGTGACCTGGGCAGTCTCTGGACAGGCAGGTTGTCACGGCAAGTGACCAGGGCAGTCTCTGGACAGGAAGGTTGTCACGGCAAGTGACCAGGGCAGTCTCTGGGCAGGCAGGTTTGTCACGGCAAGTGACCAGGGCAGTCTCTGGGCAGGCAGGTTGTCACGGCAAGTGACCAGGGCAGTCTCTGAACAGGCAGGTTGTCACGGCAAGTGACCAGGGCAGTCTCTGGACAGGCAGGTTGTCACGGCAAGTGACCAGGGCAGTCTCTGGGCAGGCAGGTTTGTCACGGCAAGTGACCAGGGTAGTCTCTGGGCAGGCAGGTTTGTCACGGCAAGTGACCAGGGTAGTCTCTGGGCAGGCAGGTTTGTCACGGCAAGTGACCAGGGCAGTCTCTGGACAGGCAAGTTTGTCACGGTAAGTGACCAAGGCAGTCTCTAGACAAACAGGCATATACGACCTGAGCTGGTGGAGCCTCCTGGTAGGCTGCAGTCGGATGGCAGATGATCGCTCCCAGGTGAGCAGGCAAGAGTCTCTGGAATAGCCGGGGATCTCTGCTGATGATGTCCGAACCTCTAGATAGAGCTGCAGTCGGATGGCAGATGATCGCTCCCAGGTGAGCAGGCAAGAGTCTCTGCAATAGCCGGGGATCTCCGCAGATGATGTCCGAACCTCTGGATAGAGCTGCAGTCGGATGGCAGATGATCGCTCCCAGGTGAGCAGGCAACAGCCGGGGATCTCTGCTGAAGATGTCCGAACCTCTGGATAGAGCTGCAGTCAGATGGCCGACAGGCAAACAGACAGGTAACAGGCAGGCAACTGGAAACAGGAGCTGATGGCTGAAGCAGAGTTAAGGGTATGCCACACTAAACAATATCGCTAACGAGATCGCTAAAAAACGTCACTATTTAGCGATCCCGTTAGCGATATTGTTCAGTGCGGCAGCTTCCAGCGACGAGCTTCCTGCTGTGATCTCGCTCGTCGCTGGAATCGCTCCGGACCCTATTTCATCGCTGGCGCTCCCGCTGGGTAAGTATCTTATCGCTGTGTGGCACCTTTTCTTAGCGATTTAGCGGTACTTTTGTACCGCTAAAGTCGTTAAGAAGATCGCTAACGGCGATAGCGTCGTTAACTATATCGCTAAATTGGCCGCATTTAGCGATATAGAAACGATCCGCTAGCGATCTCATTAGTATGCAACGCTAACGAGATCGCTAGCGGGATTGCTTAGTGTGGCAGTACCTTTAGACTGCACAGAAACAACATTGCTCGGGCACCTCCATTAAGGAGGAAGCCCTTAATATAGGGTGGAGTCCACCAGCATTGGCTGGAGACTGATTTGGAAAATGCGCGCGGCTCCTTTAAGAGCGGGGGAGGGTGCGGGCGCGCGCCCTAAGGCCAGCAGCAGGGAAGGAGCGCGCGGGACCAGCAGGGCGGAAGGAGGACGCCGAGGATGCCAGAGGCGCAGAGGAGGCTGGGAGCACTGAGGACGCTGAGCGCAGGTGAGGAGAGCGACGTCCCTGTCTGGCAGCAGGCAGGGACGCGGGCGCTACAGTCTGAGGGCCCGACGTCCACAAATGGGGGTTGTGCTCACAGCCCAACACCGTGCAGGGCAATTGGCATTTGTCAGAGAACACCAGCATTGGTAGATTTGACATTGGCACCCTGTTTTCACGGATGAGAGCAGGTTCACACTGAGCACATGTGACAGAGTCTGGAGATGCTGAGGACAATGTTCTGCTGCCTGCAACATCCTCCAGCATGACCAGTTTGGCAGTGGGTCAGTAATGGTATGGGGAAGCATTTCTTTGGAGGGCCGCACAGCCCTCCATGTGCTCGCCAGAGGTACCCTGACTGCCATTAGGTACCGGGATGAGATTCTCAAACCCGTAGTGAGACCATATGCAGGTGGAGTGGGACTTCGGTTCCTTTTGATGCATGACAATGCCAGACCTCATGTGGCTGGAGTGTGTCAGCAGTTCCTGCATGATGAAAGAAATGATGCTATGGACTGGCCCGCCCGTTCCCCAGACCTGAATCCAATCGAGCATATCTGGGACATCATGTCTTGTTCCATCCACCAACGCAAAATTGTACCACAGACTGTCCATGAGTTGACTGATGCTTTATTCCAGGTCTGGGAAGAGATCCCTCAGAAGAACATCCGCCGCCTCATCAGGAGAATTGCCCAGGCGTTATAGGGAGGTCATACACACTGCTGAGCATAATTTCCTTGTCTTGAGGCATTTCCACTGAAGTTGGATCAGCCTGTAATTTGATTTTCCACTTTGATTTTGAGCATCACACCAAATCCAGACCTCCATGGGATATTAACTTTGATTTACATTGATCATTTTTATGTTTTATTGTTCCCACCGCATTTCACTATGTAATGAATAAAGATTTGCAACTGGACTATATAATTCAGTGATACCTAGGATGTGGGATTTTAGTGTTCCCTTTATTTTTTTGAGCAGTGTATATATACAAACACAAATATATATATATATATATATATATATATATATATGTACATCATGAAAGTAAATCACGTTTAAAGGGATTGTACAAACTTCTAAAAACAATTGAATCGTCTTCAGACAGCTCCACGGGTTGTTGAAGTTTGTAGCAATTTTTTAACCCATAACTTTAGTATGATTACCACTGAGGATTAGGATTTCTATACCATCTTATAGGCAATTTCTAGTTTAAACCCACTTTTTGAATGCCTGTTAATGTGTACTGTTCCAAAAGAGTGGCACCCATAATTAATTACACCTGTGAATTAGCCAGATCAGCTTTAAGGTGACCTATCACTTGCCATAAATCTGTACATTTTTTTACCTGGTGTAAATGCCCCTGTTCTCCTGAATCCGACGATGTTTTTCTTTTGTTCCTGCGCCTCTCCGTTCCTGAGATATGGCCTCTTCTTCTCTGTATGTAAATCTACTCTTTTATCTAACTGGGCGTAGCCTTCACAAACAAGAAGAGCTGAAGACCACGCCCACTTAGTTAACAAGGCTATTTTTATATTTAGGGAAGAGGGGGTCATATCTCAGCAATGGAGAAGCGTAGGAACAAAAGAAAAACATCGCCGGATTCAGGAGAACAGCAGCATTCACACCAGATAAAAATTACAGAAAAAAATTACACTATGTTAAAAAAAAAAGAAAAATTACATATTTAAAGCAAGTGACGGGTTCTCTTTAAAAGTGCATCAGGAGGACTCAGCGCGTTCATGCAGCACACAGAAGTAACATTAATGTATTGTAATGTTTGATTGGTGGCGTTGTAGGGGAATTTAACACTTGCTCCCAGACAACCTGCAGTCAGCCAAAGTTTTGTAGACATGCCCAATCCCTTTAAAGCTTCCCTCCCTTGTTACACTTGATAGATTTATAGATAATGTATGAAGGAAAGTATATATGAAGGGCAGCACTGCTGAACCATGACTACAGAAGGCTACGTATACTAATTTGCTTTGTATTGGTAAAAGCTGGGACCAGACAAACTGCAGGAACAAGATAGGCAGGGCAGACAAATGACATTTACCTGAGAAAATGGCAGATCTGCATTCGCCTGTGGTTCTGAGAAGCTTCCCTGTAAGTAGTTAGTGGTTAAGGACATAAACACAGAGTTATTGGGAGTAACAGTAAAGCCTTATACAAGACAGGTAAGGATATAGTTGAAGAAGTTTCCGTGCAAATTCAGCAGATGGCACCACCCAGCTGTGCATGACAAGGATCATATGAATGGTGTCTTCATTCCTCCAGAGCTTTCCATCTACATCTTGTCAAACCGATAAAAAACAAGTATCATTAATGACACGTCAACACAATCGGCACATTATATATTTTTTTTTATTCCACTGTGTTTTGCTGGCTGCAGAATGAGTTAACTGAGAATCATTAAGTGAGCTTCTAAGCGTCTGATGGGAGAGATTGTGACAGTTTTATCTTTTTCTGAGCTGTTCTCAGCTGATTTATGACCACAGACCACATAAAAGTCAAATGTGCAGATAAATAAAAAGCCTGTAAAAGCCAAACGGTGAACAATTTTTAATGAAACCCAATTGCAAAAATTATTTTTAGCCCAAAATACAGGTACTTAAGTAAAAAAAAAAAAAAGAATTGTCCCCAAAGATGAACAACTCTTACATATTCAATATATTATTGTGACATAATAGCAAAACCCTTGACAAGCTGCCATTCTAATCCAGACAGAGCTGGTCATCTCTATGGATGAGCGAACGTGTTCGGAAAATGTTTGCCAATCTCAAATTCTGCGCGAACGCAGCACATTCGGATTCGTGTTCACTGTCTCGAGCATTTTTATTCAAAGTCGGCAAAAGTGGGTCATAGTTCGGAAAATTATCGCGTTTCCACTAATGCTTTTTTATGACTTTGGCTACGATAGTGGTGCTGTATGATGAGCGATGGGACATGTTTAATGAGAGGAGGGGGTGTGGAGAGGTTAAAGGAGCACCTGAAGAGATTACAGGAGCGGCGAGCGCATCCTCAGCCCCAACTCTGGCTGTGGCCAGCACTGGTCGCGAGTGTGCAGTTTGCAGGGGCAGCAAGGGTTGCCTAACCTGGGCATTTTTTGAGACCGCAAAGGATGACCCAACACACATTATTTGTCAAATTTGCAAACAAAACTAAGTAGAGGCTAAAATAGTTTGACTACTACATGCATGAATCAGTACATGCACGATCAACATGCCTTAGTCTGGGAATCTCACTGCGCTAAAATGCGGACTAGCAGGCTTCGCCAACTACCGGCCGTCCCCAGTGGCGTAGCAACTGTTTGTGGCGCCCGGGGCGGCAAATTTTAGGCCACACCCCTAGCCACACCCATTTCACTGGTCACACCCATATCCACACCCTGACCACACCCACTTAGCACTGCTGATCACACTGTTTCATAAACAATAATAATAAACACATACCTCTCAACCGTCCCGGTTTCAGGACCCTGGCCGCTGTCCCGGCCAGGCGGTTTACTTTCCGCATTAGAATCGTACATACGGAAACCCCGGGGACCTCCCACACATTCTGGCAGCCACAAGTCACATTCCATCGCTGACCTCATTTCCCCAGGATGTGGGGATCTCACCAGCTATAAGGCGCTCCATTCAATACCCGGCTCTCACTGAGCGAGACAGGCAGGATCTGGGGATCTCTTCATCTGTTGAACAGATCCCATGTTGAGATCCCCACATCCTGCTTGTCTCGCTCAGTGAGAGTCGGGTATTGTATGCAGCGGTCCATACAATACCCGGCTCTCACTCCAACAGATTCAGCGGCTCGATGCGTCGCCGTTCTGAAGACTCTCCCGAGAACGATTTGCAGTACCTGCTGCTGTAAGCTGACCGCCGGAAATGAGGTCAACGGTCATTTCCAGCGTTCAGCTGACTTACAGCACGTCACCTCCGGTGGAACGTGACATGTGGCTGCCAGAACGTGTGGGAGGTCCCCGGTTTCCGCAAGTACGATTCTAATGCGGGAAAGTAAACCTCCCGGCCAGGACAGCGGGACAGGGACCCAGCCCTACACAGATAACAGCATTCGCTCCGTCCCCACGCAGACCCATGCACATAATGGCACCCCTCCTTCCCCCTGCAGCCCCCAAGCACACAGATCCCGCAAGTAACAGGACCCTTGTACATGCGCGGCTCCGCTCTTTGTGGCCCTGTACACACACGGCTCCGCTCCACACACCTCACACGCACAAGGCTCCACTCCGTACACCTCGTACACACACGGCTTCGCTCCGTACACCTCGTACACACGGCTTTGCTCCGTACACCTCGTACTCACACGGCTTTGCTCCGTACACCTCGTACACACACGGCTCCGCTCCGTACACCTCCGCTCCGTACACCTCATACACACACGGCTTTGCTCCGTACACCTTGTACACACACGGCTCCGCTCCGTACACCTCGTACACACACGGCTCTGCTCCGTACACCTCGTACACACACGGCTCCGCTCCGTACACCTCGTACACACACGGCTCCGCTCCGTACACACACGGCTTTGCTCCGTACACTTCGTACACACACGGCTCCACTCCGTACACCTCGTACACACGGCTCCGCTCCGTACACCTCGTACACACATGGCTCCGCTCCATACACCTCCGCTCCGTACACCTCGTACACACACGGCTTTGCTCCGTACACCTCGTACACACACGGCTCCGCTCCGTACACCTCGTACACACACGGCTCCGCTCCGTACACCTCCCTGCGTACACCTCGTACACACACGGCTCCGCTCCGTACACCTCGTACACACACGGCTTTGCTCCGTACACCTCGTACACACACGGCTCCGCTCCGTACACCTCGTACACACGGCTCCGCTCCGTACACCTCATACACACACGGCTTCGCTCCGTACACCTCGTACACACACGCTTTGCTCCGTACACCTCGTACACACGGCTCCGCTCCGTACACCTCATACACACGGCTCCACTCCGTACACCTCGTATACACACGGCTTTCCTCCGCACACCTCGTACACACGGCTCCGCTCCGTACACCTCGTACACACGGCTCCGCTCCGTACACCTCGTACACACGGCTCCGCTCCGTACACCTCGTACACACACGGCTTCGCTCCGTACACCTCGTACACACACGGCTCCGCTCCGTACACCTCGTACACACGGCTCCGCTCCGTACACCTCGTACACACGGCTCCGCTCCGTACACCTCATGCACACACAGCTCAGCTACATCCACACTGTAAACCCCTTATGATCCCACATATAAACTTACCATCATCCAGCACCATGACGACCAGTACAGCAGTTTCCTGCACACAGGGGCCTGATCATGTGACACCTAACTCCTTCCCTCCTGTGACCTCATCACAGGTCCTGCTAGCACCTTTACAAAGCACAGCACAGCAATGGTAAATGCTGGCTGTGCGAAGTTGGGAGGGCAAGGAAGGGGTGCATGGGGGGCGTGGCGACTTCTCACTGCAGGACACATAGTGTCCTGACCGAGCCAGCGAGCGGTGGGAGGGGTTAGAATCGGGACTGTTGGGGTATGGAATTGCTGCTGCTGCGCCGCCCCCACACACAACGTGCCGCCTGGGGCGGACCGCCCCCCCCGCGCTACGCCACTGGCCGTCCCATCAACCCCATTTGCTGCCTCTTCCTCCTCCGTCACGATTCCAAGTGTTCATACACAGGTCTCCGGCCGCAGAAACTTCAATTGTTTACCCACCACAGTCAGGGTGAGGGAGTCGGTCAGCTATTATGGAAGTAGACATGACTGCTGGTTTTGTGTCACCTAGCACAACACATCTTTCTCAATCCACCATAACATCTCCGCCTGCACCTCACTCACAGTTCAGCAGTTTCTCCTGTTCTCCGTACTCCGCCCTCTCAGCACAGCAGCCAGCCCTCGTTCCCACAGTTGTGGCCACGTAAAAGAATGTTTCCTCCTACACCTGACAAAGCTAAGAGGTTGAACTCCACCATCTCCAATCTGTTGGCCATGGAAATGCTGCCTTTCCGCCTGGTGGATACAGACAGTTTCCGAAAGTTGATGGCCATCACAGTCCCGAGTATCAGTTGCCCAGTCGCCATTACTTCTCTAACAAATCTGTACTTGCGCTACACCAGCATTTCGCCGACAACATCACCCCTTCCCTGAAAAAATCTATGTCAGGATGCATTGCACCACTGACACCTGGACGAGCAAACATGGGCAGGGGCGTTACATCTCGCTGACTGGGCACTGGGTGGCTGTGGGGGCAGGCGGCTAAGGGACTGCTTCACAAGTCTTTGAATCCTCAAGGCTTGCGGGACAAACCACTGTATCTAACAGTTCCTCCACTAGCGCCTCCACCTGTGCCCTCAACATCTCCCTTAATCAGACACGCATTCCAACAGTGCAGAGCGAATCCTCACCACCTCCATACTGCGCAACCATGGCTCACCGCAATCAGGCAGTGTTTAAATTAACATACCTTGGAGATCGCAGTCATGCAGCTCAGGAGTATCCAGGCTGATTTAGAGCTTTGGATGTCTCCACTAAACCAGGAGCCAGGGAAGGCCATGTGCGATAACGGTGCAAACCTGGTGGCAGCCCTACACCGTGGCAATCTCACACACGTGCCTTTAATGGCTCCCGTTCTGAACCTGGTGGTACGACAATATCTCCGCCACTATCCCGGCCTAGATGCACTGCTGCAGAAAGCACGGTCGCTGTGTGCCCACTTCCAACAGTCGCACCCCGCAGGTCTTAGACTTGCATCGCTACAGAGGTCTTTCGCCTACCAGTTAACCGTTTGATTAGTGATGTTCCAGCACTGTGGAGTTCCACTCTGCACATGTTGCAGCGGCTGTGGCAGCAGCGATGAGCCCTGGTGCAGTATGTCCTTTTGCATAGCCTGGGCCAACGCAGTGCGGACATAGTGCAAATCGCGCTTGCGGAATGGGCACAGGTGAAGGACCTCCACCCTTCTGCACAGTATTGAAATGGCTACTAAGATGGTTAGTGCTGACAATGCCATCATTAGCATCACTATTCCAGTAATCTACATGCTGGAGCAGACTTTGAATAGTCTGCGGGAGGAGGTGTGGTCCCAGAGGAAGATGCGGAAGGGACAATACCTCAAATTTCCGGACTGTTGTTGCACAGACAGGTCCTATGGGAGGGTGGATTACAGCAATCAAGGGGGGCTCATGGTACCAGACAAACTGTTAGTGAAGGTGCAGGAGCCGAAGAACAAATGGAGGAGGAGGAGGTGATGGACGAGCAACAGTCCGGAGATGAAGAGGATAATGATCCCCTTTCTGTCGTCCGTGGTTGGCGGGAGGGGAACGGGGAAGCAACCTTGAGTGTTACCCCACCACCAACACAGCATGGACTTGGACCTCATGGAAGCACCTAACACATGAGCGCATTCTTGCTGCACTATCTTCAATATGATGCCTGAATTCTTAGGTTTAGAAATAGTGCTACTCTGTTAGATCCATGGTAAAAGAATAAATTTAGCCAGATGCTTCCCCCCTGGAGTATCGAAACATGCTTGTAGACAATCTTAAGAGTGGTTTTCCCCAAGACAGCAGTGGGGCACACAGTGTGCATCCCAGTTGTAGATGTCCAACCCACATCAAGTTGTCATCACCAAAACATTAGCAACAGCAGTGTAAATGGCATAAGCAATTTCTGTGAGTCGTTTAACACATTTCTTAGACCAGCCCGTGCACCAGCAGAACAGAGTACAAGTCTTACACATTGTGAACGACTGGAGAGGATGGTGCAGGAGTATCTGGAGCTCAATATCAATGCCATCAGGGCAGGTTTGGATCTATTTACATTTTGGTCTTCAAAAATGAGAGTGGCCTGACCTCGCCTGTCACGCCTTGGAGGTTGTGTCATGCCCGGCAGCCAGCGTTCTCTTAGAACGTGTCTTTAGGGCTGCTGGTGGTGTCCTGACGGATAAGCGCATTCGGCTGTCCCCTGAAAGTGTAGGCCTAAATTTCATTAAAATGAACAAGTCATGGATTCTCCAATTATTTTTTCAACCCCAGTTGCAGACTGGGCAGACTAGGCGATGGTGGTGTTTTTAGTGTCATGCATTGATCTTGCATTATTGCAGTCTGTGCCACCTTTGTGGTGTCTTCTCTGCCTGCTGTTGCTGCTGCTAATGTTACAAACAATGTTTTGAAATGGGGAGACTCCAAGTTGGGTCTCCATCTGGTGGATTGCATGTTGTGGAAGGTGTGTCAGAGGCCTATTATACTGTTTATACTCTGTGGAAATTGATGCCACTTTTGTGCTGTTTGACAATTATGTTTTTAAATGTTGAGACTCCAAGTTGGGCCTCCATCTGGTGAGTTGCCTGTGTAAGTAGGTCTCCCAGACAGGCAAGCCTGCACTTTCAGCCAACTACCTGTGTTACTTTCCTTACATTTTTCTAGCATTATTATTGTATGAAACTGATGTTTGTGCCATCTGAGTGTGGCTGGAATAATAAAAAAAAATTGGAGGTGTTGCATGAGGTATCAGGTCTCCCACCTAAGAAGGCTTACACCGCTTCCTTAATCATCAGGTCCTCATTGAAACTTCAATTCCAAGCTGTAAATGCTGTACCAGACCCTGATACCTCATGCATGGCCCATGGATGACTGCTGTTGTGCCATTTGCAAATTTCTACTGTGGGTCAATTGATGCCACTTTTCATGGTGTCTGCCCCTAATTTTAGCTGTTTGGGAAGCTTTTTGTCACCCCTTAAAGTGTTGTCTATGCATTTGGTTTTGCCTCCCAATTAATCTAATAGGGTTTGGGTATGTTCTTCAAACTCTTCAGCTAACAGTGGTCCAAACCGAACCTTGAAAGGTTTACTCATCTCTAATCAATCATCTTGGGATATGTCGGTTCAAGAGTCACGTTAAGAAAGGACAAATCTCTAGTAGTACCATACATAGGGCTGGCCCCAGCTCCTGGCGCACCCAGACAAGTATCGGGGCTCACTACATCTGGGGTTGGCCCGCCTGTCCCTGTGTGCATTGGTGGCATAAGCTGAGTCCGCTCCATATCGAGCGAGTGCAGGCTTTGCTTAACTGTTGCAATCGGAGCCAGCTTCCATTTCAGTAGTTTAACCCCTTAGATGTCAATTGTGACAGCTGCATTTAGGAGGTGTAACAATGCTACTCACTAGGAGGCGATATGAGACATCACTGGAACCGTTTCTATTTATAGACCGGCTGGTTTATTTCAGTCCTTATCAACTATATCACAGAAAACTCAAATACAGCCTTGGTCCAGCACAAACTAAAACATAAAGCAACAAGCCCATACAACAGTGCTGGTTAGCCCGCCTGGCTTAGTGTCCAGCTTCTTAGTCCTTTAACACAGGCACTTAGTCCAGGAGATCTGCACACCTCCACACACACATATACACATGAAACAAACAGGTCTCAATTTACAGAGTGAAACACACCCAGGGGTGGAGATATGGTGAGCAGCCATCTCTCCCAACTTTTCAGCTGCTCAAAACCTGTAATGGCAAATTAACCCCTTTTAGTCCTATATTTGCTAAAACATGACTCCATGTTTATCTCCCATCCAGTAGGTGTTCTACCGTCACCCTACAGAGGTTTTAAAATGCCAATGGAGTTGTTTTGGCAGTGTAGGGGACTACAGTTGGCGGTAATTTTACAATACACAGTAATATTACAATATTGCTTAAGTCCCCTGTAAAAAAAAATGTTAACGGTATCTAAAAGTTACAATAAAAAAAAATTACGTATTTGGGAAAAAAATCAAAATGGCAGAATCATTGTTATTTTTTGAGTCCCGTTGCTTCACCAAAAGGAATAAAAAGAGATCAGAAAGCTTTGCAAAACTTCAATTGGTAGTGATGAACACTACAACTTGCCCCCAAATAATAAGCCCTGATACAAGTCTATAGACTAAAAAAAAAAAAAAAAAATTTTAGAACTTTTTGGGAGGTGAAGAGGAAAAATCGAAAGCGAAGAGTTTGCCCAGTGTGACTTTGAAGCCAAAGGGCCTGCATTAACTTGGACCATACTCCACTTAAAATGGTTGTCCAGGTTTGGGGCTCAAGTTTGCAGTAACGCTATATGACTGTAGACTGGTGAATCCTCACATCGCATGCTGTCAGGATTCTCTGGTGCAGGCAGTGATGTGACTGCAAGTATGAGTTTTGCATACTACCGACCACATTCCAACTAGTCTTGTCGAGCCTCACTCAATTCACTTCTGTTGAACGAGGACGCATACGTCTAGTAGGCTTGTGACTTCTTGTATGCAAATTGCATACTTGTGGTCAGGCGCTTGCCAGCTTCCAGCGCTGGCACCTGAGAATCCTGACAGTGTGCAGTGTGAGGATTCCCAAGGCTGCAGTCATATAGAGTGACTTAGCAGATTTGGATCCTAAGCACGATCAACTTCTTTAATATTACTGGGTGGTTTCAATTTACTGCCTTAGTATTAGCCCTTACTGGACCACCTAATAATTGGGAGCCTTGGGGTAATTGCCCTGCCTCTCACCCACAAAATTTTTGGTGCCTTGTCCTGGGTCCTGACCCCGCTGGTGAGTGTTAGGGTATTTACCAAACGACTGTATGCATTTCTCCATCAGTTCCTCCAGACTGCAGCTCTTTCCCAGTTGCTCCAATGTGATGGACCCAAGAGCGCTGTTAATCTCGGCCGCGCTCGGACAAGTCATCCTTCTTCTCCTCCGACTCTGGCTGTGCCGACCCTTAACAGTGACAACGACTCCATTACCGTTAATCGTTTGACTCGTAAGCTCCAGGCGAGACTTTCTGTAAAAAGATAAACACATCACTATAAGGAGTAACCGTCGTTTTTTATTTTTATTTCATAAGTCAATAGTCCACATAAAAATAAGAAACTCTGTAATAGATCTCATCAGCAAGATCTGCTTCTTTCTCCTCCTGGATTAATTTTTCACTCTCATTTCAGGGGTAAAATCTGTATTTAGTGATGACAGATATTCCATTACTGAGATAGGAGATGACAGTTGGTGCTTGTAAAGTTTTATGGAAGGGGAGGAGCTAGAGGCCGACACAGGCATTCCGCTGCAAGTTCTCCTGAAATGTTAGTTACAGTTATAACACTGATATCCTATTTTTTTGGAGAGGTCATCAATATCAGATGGTGGGGGTCCGACACTGGGCACCCCCACCCACCTGCTGTTATTAGCTCTGGTGTAAACACAGAAAGGAGCAGAACAGCTCAACTCCAAAGAATGTGCAATGGCTGCTGCCGGGTACTGCACATCAATGATACATTCCCATTTATGTACACCTTTTCGGAAAAAAATCAGCTAATAAAATAGGTCCTGTGTTTAGAATCCCAAAGTGTGAGTGGCTATTAAGTAAAAACTCCCGCCCTGGAGGACCAGTCCTGCATTACACTGACAACCCATTGATTTGAATGTGGCAAGGTGTAATTCCTGATTTCTCCTGCGGAGGCACTGTGGGGAAATTATATAGTTGCTTTGACATATTCCCCCAGATCAAAGCTGATCGCTATAAAGGGTTGACGGGTGATAACTTGTCGATCGATGGAGGTCCAACTGCTGGGACGGGCACCGATCGGCAGAACGGGGAACTTTTATTCCTGTTAGAATGGAGCAGGGCCCATGTGCGACCTGTCTTTCCTTAATTCCTTACTGAGCTGCAGAATGCTGCGCTTGGCTTTTTCCATAGGGAATGGAAAGAACGGCGATTGGGTGTCCGAACTGAAATGCCATCTCGTTACGGGGGTAGAAGTTCCTCGATCTCAGATTGGTGCAGATCCCATCAGTCAAGCACCCACCGCTCAGCAAGTGATCACCTGATTTTTTGCACTTTTTAATGATCAAAGGTTCAAGTCCCCAAGGGAGGACTAAAGAATGAAAAAAATGTTTTAAAAAATATAAAAAAATTTCCAGTTCAAAAATAAAGAAGTAAAAAAATATAAGTAAATTTGGCATTGTTGTGTACGTAAAACCCTATCAAAATATACAATTATTTAAAATGTGCCTTAAAGGGTGAAAAGGAAAAGGAAATCGAAATGCCAGCATTGCTCCATCAACGGGTCTCTGACCAAACTTGGATGGTAAAAATTGACTCTGATCAAACTTTGAAGAAACTCTGATAAAACAACACTGATGAAACTTGAGACAGTTTTCTCGTGTGAGAAAGTCACTGACATGTGAATGAGGCAAAATAACAGGACTGGATAATACAGGTCCTAGGACGTCCAGGAGAATACAACCCAATCATAGCCTAACAGGGGAGTAGATTATTGGCTGCCTGGCTCCATCACATCAGGTGCCAGGAGGCCCAGCAGAAGACAATCCTGTCCTGACTTTGCAGCGGATGACCCTTAGTTGATCATCTGCATTATTCATATTGGGGGGTTTCCACCTATAAACCAAAAGATCTCATGTGTCATAAGTGGAGTTTGCAATGCAAATCGTAGCGTAAGTCCTCAAAATAGTTTCCACCAATGTCCAAAGTCTGAGGGATCCATGTTATACCGATCTGCAATACCATGATATAATAATTCACCACCGTAGACCATAATGTGGTGTGCCATATTACAGAGATGCTCTGTATAATACAGACCCCAGGAGAATATGTGTATCCCCATGAACGGTGCATTACTCATACAATAGAGGACTAGTGGTCTACTTATTTGGACTACCTGAACTTTTTGTCCAACTTCTCCTAACTTTTCCTACTTTCCATTCCCATTCCACTCACTCACATCTACATCTCTGGACTGACCGGTCCTAGCACAATAACTATGGCATCCTGCCCTTCTCCTTCAATATTCTGAGCACCGTAAAAAGCAGAAATCAAGACCAAAATCAGGAAACTGATGTCTCGCAAACAGGCCGGGCTGGTGGTCCTCTCACCGTAAGTACAAATATACAAATATCAGCTACTAAACGTAAAATTTAAGGTTCTCGGTATTTCAGGTTTGTGACCTCTGTGAAGGAGTCAAGACCTGGAGACCACAACTTTTGGTGTCTCACCACAAATGGATGCAGAGCCTCACCGTTTGCTGTCCTTGCGATTCATGTTGCAGAAAGGTTGCAAGGGAGAGTGGTGGAAACACTCTTTGGGGTCCACCGAGCGTCTTCACCTAGAGGTCCTGATCTTCGGAGGACCCCCGTGAGTCATTACATACAATGCTGAGAGATGGGACAGTCTAAGACAGGGAGTGTCTTTTCAGTAATGCAGGGTGACAAAGAGGAACTATGTAACTGTGTCAGTGAGAGCAAGGCGAGGATCCTGCGAGCTTCATACCAAGATTAACCAGAGACTTACGAAACACAACATCTCACCATGTCTAAAGCACTTAACCCTGTCAGGGACAACTCATTTTGCTGCATATCCACTCTGGGGTTCTCTAGCCGGTGTAGGCCCAAAATTGGTTTGTCAACCAAAACCAAAGCGCAGTCATTGTCCTAGTCCACTATTTTTCATGTCTCTACATATGACCCATGGATTGATCTGCATACCTGTATATGGCCCCTGCATTAGTCTCTATATGTGGCCCATGATTTGTCTCAATTTGTGGTCCCTGGTTTTGTCTTCATAGGTGTTCCTCTGGATTGGTCTCTATATGTGGCCCCTAGATTGGTCTCTATAACAAGCCCCTGGATTGGTCCCCATACGAGGCCCCTGGATTGGTCTTCATATCAGTCCCTTGGATTGATCCCCAAATGAGGCCCTTGAACTCATCTCCACATGTTGCCCTTTGATTGGTCTCTATATAATGGTGTTCATATATGGCCTTTGGATTGGTCTTCATACAAGTCCCCTGGATTGGTCTCCATATGAAGTCTTTAGATTGGTCTCCATATGTTGCTCCTAGATTGGTCTCCATACGTGGCCCCTGGAATGGTCTTCATATGTGGCCCTTAGATTGAACTCCATGCGTGACTCAGGAATCGTTTTCATTTGTGGCCCTGGATGTGTCTACATATGTGGCCTGGATTGGTCTTCATATGTGGCCCCTTGATTTGTCTTCATATGTGTCCTCTGGATTGGTTGCCATATGAGCCCCCTGGATTGATTTCTGTATAAGACCCTTGAATTGATCTCCATATGTTGCGCCTAGATTAGTGTCCAAACATTGCCTCTGGAATGGTCTTCATATGTGGCACCTAGATAGGTATCTATATGTGGCCACTGGATTAGTCTCTAAATGTGGCCACTGGATTGGTTTTGGTTTCCAAACCATAGTTGCAATCATGGTCTCAGTCTACTGTTTTTCATGGTTTCTGAATGTGGCACCCACCATTAATTCATCCCTTAATTTTCGTCTGTGTTGCGACCACGCACCACAATTGTGGATACCAGGGCTATGGGGTACTCGGAGCCGAGCCCATGGGCATCTATGGGAGTTGTCACTGGTAGCGGTGGCTCGGTCCGTGGCCCTGGCGGTCGTGCAATGGGGGAATATTTACAGGGGATTATTAGGATAGTTCGTGACGCCACCTGTGGTTTCTGGTAATTTGTACCAGCGCTGCTGTAAGGGTCTTCACAGGGGATGTTATGGGGCAGCTTGATAGTAAGTCTCCCACAGGTGAGACGTGTCCCTGGAAGTCTATGGTGGTTATGATGCAGGGGTAGTAAGAATTCAGTCACACACAAGGTAGTTCCTCTTCATACCTTTTACTGATGGTAGTTCAAGCAGATCCCGGGAAGCTGGTCGGGGTGGAGAGTGCACATTCCGGTAACAGCTGAGCAGGTTAGAGGCCTCCTTAACTTCAATGTACATGTGAATCCAACTTGCCTGAAGCGAAGTTAATTCTGAATCCCCAGCTTCTCAATAGCTGTACTGCCCGGCCAACATTGTGGTGGAGCCTTCTAAGTGGTGAGAACAGAGTCCTTCTATGCTTGGCCTAGCTAAAAGTCCTTGTTCCTCCTGACTCCGATTACGTATTGACACTTAAGGCTGCACTCTGCGACCTGTAGTCCAGATGCCTCCGGTAATCTTGTTACTATGCCTGAAACAGTAGCAACACTTCGGACTCCGGTGTCCGGCAATTTAGTGCAGGCAATCAAATACCTGGAGCACTTCTCTAACTTCTCCACTGCCCTTCGCCCTGCTCTCGCTCTTAGCATAAACACTGGGAGCTTCGTTGGTAATGTCAGCTTTCTTCTAGAGCTCGCCGAGCAGCTCTCAGTATCCTCCTCCCTCCAGCTTCTGTTGAGGTACTGATTAAGGGTAGCTCTGACTAGGCTAGGATGATCCACTTCACCCGTACTAGCCTCCACTTGCTTGTCAGGTGAGCTACGTTAGCTCTGCGAGGATTCAGTCCTCCCTTCTCTCTCTCCAAGTCCAGACTCCACTGGACTGAACTGCACTGTCCGAAGACAGGAAACTGACTGCACTGTCCTGAGACAGGAAGCTTAACTGAGCTCTGCTACATGTCACTGTGTAGCCCTGGTGGTAGGCACACGCAGTACCCTGGAGGATGTGTGGAGAGATAGCAGTTTAATGCTAAATGAACATTCATTCCAACATGCACTTAGACACGCCCACAGGTACATAAGCTAGTGACATCAGCAGGGAGTGGTCAGTTGGTCAGTCAGACAGTTAGTGTTCAGTCAGAGTGTGAAGACTGTGCAGGAGGAGAGGAGTGAGCTGCAGAGAATTCAGACGCCTGTCTAGAGGACGGTAGAGGTTCAGAGACGTGCTCCTGCCTAAAAGTATTACTGGTATTCTGCTAGCAAGCTCTGGAAGGAACTAAGAAGGAACTGACTGCTATATATATCTGTGAAGTGAGGGATGCTTATGCTACCAGCACGGGCAAGGCGAAAGGCAAGTGGATTATAGGATTAGTGCTACAGGATTGCAGAAGTCCAGCACGTTGTTAACCGGTTACTGGGACCGAAGCATCACCATAGCTTCATGCATGGTGGTAGAAGAACCAGATTTATTGGAGGGAACTATGCTTCATGCTAGTTGGACTCGTCATATTGGAAGTAAAGGAGGCCCCTAACTTGCCCAGCTGCTATCTCGAAATACATCCTCCTTGGATCAGCCTCCCTGGGACCTGCTTGAACATCTTACAAGTAAAGGTATGGAAAGACGCTGACCGTGTGAGACTGTGTTCTTTATCCGCACCCGACTTCACAAATCCCATAGACTTTGAGGGACCAGTCCCACCTGTAGGGGACCCGACATCTAGCTGCATCACCATCCCCTCAGAGATCTACAGCAGCGCTGGTACTAATTACCAGAACACTACAGGTGGCGTCACGAACTGTATATAAACCTATCCCCTGTAAATATATCCCCAACATACGCCAGACCGCCAGGGCCACAGACCGAGCCACAGCTACCTGTGACAATCCCCATAGACTTCTACGGGCTCGGCTCTGAGTACCCCATTGCCCTGGTAACCCACAATTGTGGTGGCGGGTCGACACAACTTTGGCGTCACGAACAGGATGCGAAACTCGCGAAATTGCGAGCCCTGCGTGCCTATGGAATTGTTTTAGTGAAAAAGACTGTTTGCTATTTTTGGCGCTAAAATCCGCCATTTTGCCGCCATATTCGCGCCCTCAGGCGCTGGAGAAGAAGGTGGGCGTACCTGTAAAAGCGCGCTGTTGCCTGGCTCCGCCCCCGGCTCTGACTCATCGGCAGGTCCTGCGACAGGAAGTGAACGCTCTGACATCAGAGCGCCTGCGACGAAGGTCCTGTCTCCACCGAAAAGGAATGAAGGAGATAGAGAGACGCTGGCGTGCCCTGAAACAGCGGCTGCTGAGGGACGCAGTGTTCTCTCCTACAAGCATAATGCCGTCTCCTGAATTCCCAAGTTCCCTGCTGAGGAAGGCTGAAGAGAAACCGGAGGCTGCCCCCAAAAGTACCGATCCTGATCCCACCGATGGAGCGGTGGAGGCAAAGGAGGTTGAGGAGGTATCGCCAGTTCCGGAACGCCCGCCCGGCCAGGAGGGCGCAGCAGATGATCAATCCCCGGTAGGGACACCGGAGGAAAACCAGCCGTCTGTGATGGAGCAGCGACAGCAGCAGGTTAGTGCGTCCTCAATTGAGCCATTGCGCACACCTGCTTCCTGCTCTGCATCACACCAGCATTGTGCATCGGCATCGCCCCCTGCGTGCATCTCCGTATCGCAATCGGCGACCCAATCTACATCGCAATCTACGGTCCAATCTACATCGCAATCTATGGTCCATTCTACATCGCAATCAGCAGTGTACATGACGACGCGCACAGCGACTGTTTCTGCATCGCAAAAGCAAGTGGCTATTACTGTAACGCAGACAGCGTCGCATAAAGTGGAAGCACTCGTTGCGCCCCTGATGGTTCATACAAAGACTGTTGCGACTCAAACTCAGATAGCAGGTCACGACTTGTTAGTGCTGGGATCAAGGGATCATCGCATTGTTCCAGCCCCCGGGATGGAAAGTGTAACAGAAATTAATAAAGAGATGTGAAGAACGGTAGGACCCAGACAGGGTTTACCGCAGCTGAGAAGATGTATATAAGTTTTTATAAAAGTGAAAGTAGTTGTACCGTTAATATGAAAAATGTCTATTTGATACTTTGTGTATTTTTCTATGTTTAATGCAACGTTCAAGATATTCGTACCTCCCGGATGGGAAGAAGTTAATGTTTGTTGTTATGCATAAACAAAATTTTCTGTCTTCTTGTATTTCACAGCCCGGGAGTGCTGTCGTTTACCATGGGGGAATGTGTAGCCCTGGTGGTAGGCACACGCAGTACCCTGGAGGATGTGTGGAGAGATAGCAGTTTAATGCTAAATGAACATTCATTCCAACATGCACTTAGACACGCCCACAGGTACATAAGCTAGTGACATCAGCAGGGAGTGGTCAGTTGGTCAGTCAGACAGTTAGTGTTCAGTCAGAGTGTGAAGACTGTGCAGGAGGAGAGGAGTGAGCTGCAGAGAATTCAGACGCCTGTCTAGAGGACGGTAGAGGTTCAGAGACGTGCTCCTGCCTAAAAGTATTACTGGTATTCTGCTAGCAAGCTCTGGAAGGAACTAAGAAGGAACTGACTGCTATATATATCTGTGAAGTGAGGGATGCTTATGCTACCAGCACGGGCAAGGCGAAAGGCAAGTGGATTATAGGATTAGTGCTACAGGATTGCAGAAGTCCAGCACGTTGTTAACCGGTTACTGGGACCGAAGCATCACCATAGCTTCATGCATGGTGGTAGAAGAACCAGATTTATTGGAGGGAACTATGCTTCATGCTAGTTGGACTCGTCATATTGGAAGTAAAGGAGGCCCCTAACTTGCCCAGCTGCTATCTCGAAATACATCCTCCTTGGATCAGCCTCCCTGGGACCTGCTTGAACATCTTACAAGTAAAGGTATGGAAAGACGCTGACCGTGTGAGACTGTGTTCTTTATCCGCACCCGACTTCACAAATCCCATAGACTTTGAGGGACCAGTCCCACCTGTAGGGGACCCGACATCTAGCTGCATCACCATCCCCTCAGAGATCTACAGCAGCGCTGGTACTAATTACCAGAACACTACAGGTGGCGTCACGAACTGTATATAAACCTATCCCCTGTAAATATATCCCCAACATACGCCAGACCGCCAGGGCCACAGACCGAGCCACAGCTACCTGTGACAATCCCCATAGACTTCTACGGGCTCGGCTCTGAGTACCCCATTGCCCTGGTAACCCACAATTGTGGTGGCGGGTCGACACATCACCACCTCCTATACCCCTGGTGGGTGTGTCTAAAAATGTGAGTGAAGTGCATAAATATCAAGCGTTGCTGTTACCTTCCTGTGCACTCTCCTGGACTTTATGTGTGCCTGCATAGCTGGGCTACACATCCCCCCTTGGTAAAACACAGCACTCCCGGGCTGTAAAAGACAAAAAGAACATTTTGTTTTGCATTAACAATAAACATTATAACTCATCCCATCCGGGAGGTACGACTTCTTGAACGTTACACTTTGTACAATGAAGAATACAAAAGTATCAAAATATCAAAATATCAAACGTGTTCATAAATACTAGATACTTGTGGAGGACCCGCACCAAAAACCTCCCACGTGGGTCCTGGGTGGGCTGCAGGACTTCTGACTGCAGACCTCACTCTAGGCCCACCATACGGGTTTTTCTTCAGAGGTTGATAGTAATGGTTTCGTGTCAAACCAAGATAATGCACCGTAGCGCAACTATTTACAAGAAAGTACTTGGGCTGGCATAGTCCACAGCCACTCAGTCCATTGGCAGGGTTAAAACACATTTCAAATAATTACATTAATACTTTTTCAAACTTTATACAATTTTTCAGATGCAATAAACCCTATCTGGGTCTTGCTAACTAGTCTTGATAACGAATAGGTAGTTTACCTTTAGTGAGACGTTCTGACCTACGTGGGGTAGCGTCAGGTATAGTATTCTCTAACCTTTCTGTTCTGCGTAATGGCAAACTATAATACTGTCTCAACCTTTCTATGGACCTGGCAAGCATGCTAGTGACTGGAGGAGGCGGTACTGCTTCACCAGCTTCACCAAGGGATTCCACTTCTTGTGGCGCTGCTTCTTGCGGGTCCGCTTCTTGGGGTTCTAACGGTTGAGGGTCTGCCGGAACAGGTTCTTCGGGAACTGGCTCTACTGGCGCAATTGGTATGACCGGTTGAAGAGACTCCTCTGGCGGTTGATAAAACTGCAGCACAGGAATAATTACAGCGTCTCCTAATCTGGGCCAATCTGCAGGTAAATCTCCCAAATCCGTGTGTATGACCGCTTCAGCACTCTCTTCTTGATGAAAAACAGGGTTTTCTTCACGGAGCTTTAATGGGCCAGGACACAACTTTAAATGATCTCTAGACACAGTTGCCGTCGTTTTTCCTCCATCCTTGCTGATGGTACAGACCTTGCTGTTATCGAAATTGGAATTTTGCACGACATATGGCTCCTGTTCCCACTGATCATCCAACTTGTGTGTTCTTCTTTTCCTTTTGAGCACCATTTCTCCAGGCATTAAAGGCTTAGCGGGAGCATTTTTGTTATAGTTCATCTCTTGCTTTTCTCTTACTTTGTTGAGACTGTTTTCTACGCAGGCTTGTACTCTCTTGTACTGTTCTTGTCGATTTGTGTCTCAATCTTCAGCGTTGTTATCAGCCTCTGGTTCTACCACACCGAGTTCTAAGTCCATTGGCAGCCTTCCCGGCCTTGCTCTCATAAGGTAGGCTGGAGTGCAGTTGGTGGAACTAACTGAGATATGGTTGTACAAGTCAACCAGGTCAGGTAACAAGTCTGGCCTCCGATTTCTTTCTTCCAGTGGTACAGTTTTCAGTAAGTCGATGACAATGTGATTCATTTTTTCACAAAGGCCGTTGGTCTGAGGGTGGTATGGTGTCGTTCTGATCTTTTTACATCCATACAATTGACAAAATTCTTGAAACAGTTCAGCTTCAAAGGCTGGACCTCGATCAGTCAGTACCTGCTCTGGATATCCGTGTGGTCTGCAGAAACTTGCTTGGAAGGTTCTTGCTGCTGTCTCTGCTGTCATATCTTTGACAGGGGCGACCACCAGAAACCGGGAATAGTGATCCACCATGGTCAGGGCATATGTGTATCCTGACCTGCTTGGGGACAACTTGACGTGATCCAATGCCACGATCTCCAAGGGACGAGTCGTCCGGATAGGCTGCAAGGGTGCCTTCTGGCTACTGTAGTCTTTTCGCCTGAGGCCACAGGGTCCACAGTTCCGGCACCACTTTTCGATGGAGCTGCGCATCCCTACCCAGTAGAACCGGCACCTCAACAGGGTCTCCAGCTTTCTCCAGCCAAAGTGTCCTGCTTGATCGTGGTATGCTTCCAGCACCATTTGGATGTCTGCTCTCGGGACCACTATTTGCCAAACCATCTCATGGGTCCTTGGGTCGACGTATCTCCTGCACAACTTCTCACGGTATATGAACAACCGGCTTCTCTCGTTCCACAGGAGCTTTGCTGGCATGGATGCATCTTTCTCCAAGGAGGAACCTTCCTGTTTTATCAACTCCTTGATACGGCTGACCACGGGATCGCTGTCCTGAGTCTCCTTCCAGCTGTGATGAGGTAAAGGGTTCAACATCTCACCACACCGCTTCCTGTAGACTCGTTGTTCTTGGACCATCCCATTTCGGTGGAACGCAGGTAGCTCGATTTCTTCCAGATCGTCTGACTCTTCCTCCGTGTCAGATTCATGCGGCATTCTGGACAAGGCGTCCGCGTTAGCATTTTTACGGCCCGCTCTGTATTTGATGGTAAACTGGTAGTTTGATAACCGAGCCATCCAATGTTGCTCCATGGCTCCCAGCTTGGCTGTTTCCAGATGCGTCAAGGGGTTGTTGTCTGTAAACGCAGTGAACCGGTTGGAGGCAAGGTAATGTTTAAATCTTTCGGTAATGGCCCAGACCAGCGCCAGAACTCCAGTTTGAAGCTGCTATAGTTTTCCGGATTCCTCTCAGTTGGCCTGAGTTTTCTGCTGGCATATGCGATGACTTTTTCTTGGCCGTTCTGCTTCTGACTGAGGACCGCTCCTAATCCTTCGTTACTGGCATCTGTGTATAGCAGGAACGGTTGGCTGTAATCTGGGTAGGCTTAAGGTACTGCCACACTTAGTGATCTCGTTAGCGATCTTAATAACGACGCAAGCTAATGAGATCGTTTTTGTGATCGTTTTAATGTCTCTAGTAGCTGCCACACTTAGTGATTCGTCGTTAACGACTCAAAAGCGGTTAGCGATCTCATTAACGACTTTAACGGTCATTGCGATGTAAAAAACAGCGCACATCGCTCACAAAAGGTGCCAGACACAGCGATATAGGCTCACCAGCGGGACGCCAACGATCTAAATACGGTCCAGAACTCTAGTGAACGATCAGCGAGATCACAGCAGGGGCCACGTCGTTGCTACATGCCACACACGTTAGCGTCACGAACGAGATCGCTAAATAGTGACGTATTTTAGCGATCTCGTTAGCGACGCTGTTTAGTGTGGCATACCCTTAAGATTTCATCGCCGGTAAGGATCTCTTTCATCTCTTTGAATGCCTCAGCTTGTTCTTTTCCCCAATTGAATGGAAGGTTTCTGCTCTTAAGAGGTTGTCCTACCAGGAGGTCCTGCAAAGGTGCCGCTTTCTTAGTGTAATCTTTTACAAACCTCCTGTAGTAACCTGTTAATCCCAGGAACTGACGCACCTCTTTTAAGTTCTTCGGCTCTGGCCATTTCTGAATAGCTGTGACCTTCTCGGGGTCCGGCGCTACTCCTTCGGAACTGACAATGTGTCCAAGTACTGTAAAAAAAAAAAAAAAAGGGGGAGGAAGCCAGCGCAGCACATGATCAGCATGAAATAATTTGTGTGCATCTGCACATAATTCTAACTGTTTTTTAAAATTGAGACATTTAGCAAACAATTGATCAATTCTTTGAGCTACCCCGCCACGACAAGGCATTCTCATATGGGGCAGTACCTACTCTAAGCTTATTATTTTCATTGTGCCATTGCGGCCTCCTAAATAATTAAAAGCATAACTGCAAAAAAACATAACTGCAAAAAACTAAAAAGCAGGACTGCAAAAACTGCCCAAGTCCCAAGTACTGTACCTTCCGTTTGAGCAGGTGGCATTTAGAGGGCTTTAGTTTCATCCCAAACTTGGACAATGACTCAAATACCTCCGCCAGGTGCTTCAGATGATCTTCATATGTCTTAGAGTACACAATTACGTCGTCCAAGTACAGCAGCACAGTTTCGAAGTTGAGATGTCCCAGACAGCTCTCCATCACCCTCTGGAATGTTCCTGGGGCACTGCTGAGACTAAACGGCATTCTGTCAAACTCGCAGAGTCCCATTGGGGTGGTGAAAGCAGTTTTCTCCCGGTCCTCCTCAGCCACAGCCACTTGCCAGTACCCACTAGTAAGGTCGAGGGTAGAAAAGTAGTTAGCCGTTTTCAGAGCAGCTAAGGATTCCTCTATACGTGGTAATGGGTATGCATCTTTATGTGTTATACGATTTACTTGCCTATAGTCTACACACATTTGCATGCTACCATCCTTTTTCTTCACTAGAACCAGAGGTGCTGCCCAGGGGCTACAACTATCCCTTATCACCCCGGCTTTCTTCATGTCATGCAGCATTTCCTTAGCTTTCTGATAGTGGGCTGGAGGTATAGGCCTGTACCGCTCTTTGATGGGAGGATGACTGCCTGTAGGGATATGATGCTGTACTCCCTTAATGGTCCCAAAATCAAGTGGGTGCTTGCTAAATACTTGTGCGTACTCTTGTACCACCCGTAGTACCCCCTGTTTCTGGTGGACGGAAGTGGTGTCTGTCCCTATATGAAGCTGCTGACACCAGTCCGCTACCGGGGTTGCCGGATCATTATCCTCCGCTGGCTGGCGGGAGGCTAAGGACTTGGTTGTGAGGATAGAATTATTATCTACGGCATGTAATTTAGCAACTGTAGCATAACGTGGCAAATTTACTTCATCGTCCCCCCAGTTGAGAAGTCGTACTGGTACTCTCCAATTTACTACTTCCACTACCCCTCTAGCAATCATGAGTGTAGGTCTGTGCTCTGAACGATGGGGCTCTACTACTGCTTGGTAGTTCTGTCCCCTCAGACCTATGGCTGCTCTACACCATATTAACATTTCACTCATTGGGGGTATTACAATGGGGTTCGAGTCTGTGACCCGCACATTACCGATTTCACCATCTGTAAGCTTCGCTTGCTGCTGGCACATCAGGGCCCGGATCTCCCTCTGGATCACTCCCTTCTGCTTTGGCTTGGCAACTTCAGCGAGCTGTTGGAGCAAAAACACAACTTCTCCCAGACAGTTACTGATAATGTTAGTACCTAGTATCACATTTAGACCATTTTCCTCATTTACAGTCCTGACTACTAGGAGTCCCTGATCCTTCAGCTCCACCCTGCCCACTTTTACATTTACGTTTTTGGCTCCAATTACTTCAACAGGGAGACCATTGGTAGCGTACACTGTCAAGTCAGGGCTCGGGGGCTGGAGGCTGTCCATGGACCAAAATTTATTGTAAAGGACGTCAGGTATGATGGTCACCTGAGATCCCGTGTCCAGCAGTGCAGGGATTGCAATCCCGTCCAGAATCATGGACAGGTAGGGCCGTCCACCCACGAACCTGCGGTTCCAGTCCAAGGGGCCTGATGAATCTACTCCTGGGTGTTGGCCCTCTGACCCAGGATCGGCTCGTTTAAAGGACATTGCTGAGCCATATGACCTTTTTGATTGCAGCGGTAGCAGACGATCTCCCGGCGAGGATGGTGTTGCTCCGGAGTCGCTCCTGGGGGTGGCGTGGTCCTCCTCTGGTGTGGCAACGTCCTCCATTTCCTCCGGTTCATCCAAGGGACATCCTCCGGACAGTCGGCTGGTAGGATCTTTCCTCCTTCCTCTTTCCGCAGTTGCAGGGCCTCCATTACAGTGGCCAAGTTCTTAGTCAGCTGGCGCACTTCTGAGCGCAGACATTCCAATTCACTAGGGGGCGCCACCTGCATTGTAGCTTCTGCCACCTGCGGGGAAAAGGTGGGTACTGCCGGCTTTAGAATGGCTTCACCCGGGTGATACTGATTTGCCACCTCAGGCTTTTCCAGGGGTCGCAGTCCCTTTATTGCCATGTCCTTTAGAGCATCAAAAGTGGCATCTGGATGATCCAAGGACCACCAGTTTACAGTCCTCCTTTCCTCTGGAGACCTCAGTCCCCGCACGAATTGCTCTTTTAACATTTGGCTCTCATCAATGGGCCTTGTGGGGTTAGCCTGTTTGAGAGCTCGCAGGGCCCCCTGTAGTCGGCAGGCGTAGTCCCTAATACTGTCACCCGGTCCCTGGAAGCACTGATAAAATGCCATCCGGAGATCCGTTTCTGTGTGGTCCTCGAAGATGGCCTGTAGCTTTAAGAGTATCGCAGGTACTGACTCCTGGGCTGCAATGGGCCAAGTCTCTACTTCTCTCTCAGCCGCACCAGCTAACTGCCCTATTACCACAGCAGCTTTTTGCTTTTCAGTCATTGAATACATATCCAAAATACTACATATTTTCCGTTTAAATCCTGGCAGGGTGCCTGGCTCGCCGCTGTACTGGGGGAGCCACTTCGCTCCAGGCATGTATGGGAGGGTTAGCGGCATTAGCGGTACGACGCCAAGCGGTGGGCTATTGGGGCCTCCGGCGGGGGCCGCTCCGTCTGCCGGTTGCTGCGACATATTGGTGCCCCCTTGGTTAATCTGAGCCTACCTCTTTCGCAGGCTGCAGCGTCGCAGGCACAGCGGTGGAGACAGGACCTTCGTTGCAGGCACAGCGGTGGAGACAGGACCTTCGTCGCTGGACTGTGATGTCAGAGCGTTCACTTCCTGTTTCACAGGACCTGCCGCCGCGTCAGAGCTGGGGGCGGAGCCAGGCAACAGCGCGTTTTCACAGGTACGCCCCCCTTCTTCACCAGCGCCTGAGGGCGCGAATATTGCGGTAAAGATGGCGGTATTTGGCGCCAACACAGCACACAGTCTTTTCCACAAACAGTTAATATAGGCACACAGGACTCACAATTGCAAGTTTCGCATCCTGTTCGTGACGCCAAATTTTTAGTTGTTGCGACCACGCACCACAATTGTGGATACCAGGGCTATGTGGTACTCGGAGCCGAGCCCATGGGCATCTATGGGAGTTGTCACTGGTAGCGGTGGCTCGGTCCGTGGCCCTGGCGGTCGTGCAATGGGGGAATATTTACAGGGGATTATTAGGATAGTTCGTGACGCCACCTGTGGTTTCTGGTAATTTGTACCAGCGCTGGTGTAAGGGTCTTCACAGGGGATGTTATGGGGCAGCTTGATAGTAAGTCTCCCACAGGTGAGATGTGTCCCTGGAAGTCTATGGTGGTTATGATGCAGGGGTAGTAAGAATTCAGTCACACACAAGGTAGTTCCTCTTCATACCTTTTACTGATGGTAGTTCAAGCAGATCCCGGGAAGCTGGTCGGGGTGGAGAGTGCACATTCCGGTAACAGCTGAGCAGGTTAGAGGCCTCCTTAACTTCAATGTACATGTGAATCCAACTTGCCTGAAGCGAAGTTAATTCTGAATCCCCAGCTTCTCAATAGCTGTACTGCCCGGCCAACATTGTGGTGGAGCCTTCTAAGTGGTGAGAACAGAGTCCTTCTATGCTTGGCCTAGCTAAAAGTCCTTGTTCCTCCTGACTCCGATTACGTATTGACACTTAAGGCTGCACTCTGCGACCTGTAGTCCAGATGCCTCCGGTAATCTTGTTACTATGCCTGAAACAGTAGCAACACTTCGGACTCCGGTGTCCGGCAATTTAGTGCAGGCAATCAAATACCTGGAGCACTTCTCTAACTTCTCCACTGCCCTTCGCCCTGCTCTCGCTCTTAGCATAAACACTGGGAGCTTCGTTGGTAATGTCAGCTTTCTTCTAGAGCTCGCCGAGCAGCTCTCAGTATCCTCCTCCCTCCAGCTTCTGTTGAGGTACTGATTAGGGGTAGCTCTGACTAGGCTAGGATGATCCACTTCACCCGTACTAGCCTCCACTTGCTTGTCAGGTGAGCTAAGTTAGCTCTGCGAGGATTCAGTCCTCCCTTCTCTCTCTCCAAGTCCAGACTCCACTGGACTGAACTGCACTGTCCGAAGACAGGAAACTGACTGCACTGTCCTGAGACAGGAAGCTTAACTGAGCTCTGCTACATGTCACCACCTCCTATACCCCTGGTGGGTGTGTCTAAAAATGTGAGTGAAGTGCATAAATATCAAGCGTTGCTGTTACCTTCCTGTGCACTCTCCTGGACTTTATGTGTGCCTGCATAGCTGGGCTACACATCTGTCTTCCTTTTTTTGGTAGAGGAAAGAAATTTACAACCAAAATGGCACCATGCGTCTTTGCTTTTTTAACTCTGTAAAGTCTCTTTGAGACATCAGTGTGTTCGGTATGTGTGGTGACAGTTTTCACCAGGGACACTTACACACATAGACCCATTCAAGTGAATGGGTGTCACATGTCAGTGTGTTTCCACGGACCGTGTGTCTGTGGGCAAAACACGCTTACAGCATCATTGGTCGCAAAACGTCCTTCACTTCCGTGTGTCACCAGTGTGACACGTACCGGCCCCTTGGAAGCAGCGGTACAGTTAGCACTTTTCCCCAGTCCCAGGTGTAGACTGATAGGAGTAATAGTTCCATCAGTTGCCGCCTGCTGTCGCTGTTATCAGATGAATATAACTCTAAACATTCTCCGCTGGCAGAGCAGGGGAGAATGATGAGAGCCATCTTCATCACCCGGCGCCGGGGAACAGCGCTAACTGTACCGCTGTTTCCAAGGCGCCGTTACGTATGGTATTGATGCAGCACACAGTTGCCACACGTATACCACAAGTATTACACATGGACAATGATATCTCCCGCACTGGTCTTTCCAGTACCTGAAATATCAGGACGTGTGAAACTGGCCTAAAGCAGAGACTTAACTTAATGATCTTGGGCCCTTATGCAAAATTATTGCATTTGCGCTTTTTTTCTTTATTTTCTTGGGTGTTTTTCTCCAATTTTTCATTTGCACCAAATTCTTGGTGATTCTTTTGACTTTTATATTTTTTTATGCTCACCACTGGGGGCGTGATTTGGGGTTTCCGGCCGATTAAAAGTCGCAAAATTGGTGCACAAATAAACTCCAGTCCTCCTCACCAGGAGAGACATTATGGCCGGCGTTACACTAAAGAGGAATACGGACGAGTGAGAGGCGTGAAAATAACGCTTTACACTCGGACCAATGTTTCTCTATGGAGCAGCTCTGATCATCCGTATATTTCTTGGCTGTATTTTACGGTGCGAGTCACTCGCAGCATGCTGCGATTGTCATCGTATTACGCCCGTAGTACGCCAATGAAAGTCTATGGGTGCGAGAAAAATACGGATTACACACGGACCACACGTGTGACTTGCGAGAAATACGCACCGGTGTCCTTTAGAAAAGCCGGCAATTCAGTACAGTATACTGTAAAATCACACTGACTGGTTTAATAAACAGCATCAGTGACGTCAGAGGGAATCCCCAGCTGACCTGAAGTGAACTGATTAGTGTGGGAAACATTCAATTAAGCTTCCCTGCTAATCACTTCATCTCCTGTGAGTCGGGAGATGAGCTCATTCATTCGGGGTTTACAGCAAGGCTGCCAGCATTAGCAGTGGTCCCCGCTGTAAACCTGTTAACCCTTTCAGATGGATTGCAGCGTGGGACCTGACTGAGCGCCGGAGAGGTAAGAATAATGTTGCTTTATTATTTTATTTTTATTACAGGAGAGCAAGGGATTCAGAAGGATTACCAGTACAATAAAATATGGTCAAAAACTGTGCATTTATTTCATTAAAATTATTTTTAATTAATGTGTGTGGGCTTTTTAACCATTTAATACAATAGGATAACTAATGGATAGTTGTCTAATTGACAACTCTCCATTATTAACCCGGCTTAATTAACCCCTTCCAATAGCAAGGTGGCCTTAACCCATTATTAACCCATTGGCCACTGCTACAGGGCAATGGGAATAGTCGGGCTAAGTACCAGAAAAGGCGCATCTAATAATAGATGTGCCTTTTCTGGGGTGGCTGGGGGCAGATGTTAGTAGCCAGGGGGGGCACAAAAAAATGCACCCTCCCTAGGCTATTATTATCTGCCCTCACTCACTGGCTTTCCCTGTCTGGTGGAGAAAATACAGCGGGAGCCCACACATTTTTTTTTCAACGATTTTACACCTTTAATTAACCCCTACATGTATGAAATTTTGCACACATACACTCATGTAATTGTTAATGAAAACCATATATCAAAATACAGGAAATGACATGGTTAACTGTATGTAAACCATGTGTGATTTCATGTCGGGTTCTGTAATGATTTTACAGAAGCCGGCAATTGAATTAGTGGCTATTATACTATGTAGAAGTGTATGAACTATAAATATATGTATATATATATATATGTCACAATGACATGTATATATATATATATATATATATATATGTATTCTATGTGTATATATGTATTCTTTCTTTTGTGATGTAAAAACTGTCATTTGGATCCATTATGTCGGTTTTGCAAGCCGTACGGATGCCATACGGATGCTTACATGCGCAAAATACGCAGCCACACCTTGACAATGGATGACATACGGATCACTGTTCAGGGAACTTTTCTGCGTATTACGTCCGTACGGTACGTATTTTTTTACGTTGGGTCTGACGCCCGCCTAAGTCTTGAAATAACTTTACATAGCCGATTCTGCTCCTCCATTACTGAAAAATGAGCATCTAAATCGACATGCAAATGAGGCTGAAGGGCTTTGGTAGGTCTGAAGCCTCTGTCCCTCCAGCTCTACTCCCTGACCAGCTCCACCTCTTCCTGTTTGGCTGACAGCCTCTGTGCTGTGTGACTTCAAAGAAAGGAGACATCAGTCATTCAGAAGGAGGCGTTGCTGGGCGGGGAATAGAGCTGGAGTGACAGAGGCTCTAAAATCCTATGTACGTGTTGCAAAATTTAACTTTTATAGACCTGTGGTGCATTTTTTTTAAAATTTCAAATTGGTGAATAGAATTAATTTTAGTAACATGTACTGTAGAGAAATCACACATGTAATCTGCACCCCAAAAAAAGCAGCAACAAAAAATGCAGCGTTTTTACTGCCAAGAGTGAAGGTTTTAACTACAAAAAGAGCTGCAAATCACCAGGTGTGAACACAGCCTAACGGTCCAAGCAGAGTGGATGTGATTTCATGAAAACTCCTGCCTTCTGTCTGATTACAACCGTTGTTTAACCTTTTTGATGTGTTTTTTTCTCTATAGACTTCTATGGGGAAGCATAAAAAACCCTATGTAAAAAAAAAGTTGTGTTTTTAAGTGCAGAAACAAAGATTTTCTATAAAAAAATGGAGTAAAGACCCTAACAAAAGTGCAGCAAAAACGCATCAAATATAGGGGAAAAGCATCAATAAAACGCAACAATCAAATGCAGAAAAGGCGGATAAAAAGCAGCAGAAAAAAAACCCTCAGGTGTGAACATGGCCTAGAGATCAATGAGGATCTTAAAAGCTTAGTTGAAAGTTTACATGCATTTTTCATGCTTTTTTTGTTGGATTTTTAATACAGAGGAGGAAGAGAAAAATAAAGCATCAAAACTGCGAGTAATATAAGCAGCATTTTTCCTGCCAATATCCTGAAAAAAAAATCCTGCAAAAAAACGCTGCGTGTGAACATCTCCTTATCTATAGTATCTGAGATTACTTTTTTTAAATAAACTTTTCCGTGACCGTCTGTTAATCCAGAATATTTCACCTTTCAGGACCCATTGATGCTAAGGGAAAAAATTTTTATTAGAGAAATAAAAAATAAAAAAACAATTTCCTGCAAATCTTTACAGTTTTTGGCCGCCCAATTTTCCAGATGAGAGCACTGAATGCAGTGCCGCCCCGGCAGGAGTCCATCCCGCTTCTTGGTCACTACTTAGGGGGGAGGGGAGAGCATTTCTCCCAGCATGCAATGCAGGACAATTATTTGGTGCAGGTAATAGGTGAGTAGTTTGGTTTGTGCTTGGATATGATACATAGGAAGAGCATGGCGGCGGGCGAGAGCTGGCCAGACGGGTGACACTGAGAGCAGATACCAGGTCAGAGCTTTCATCGCACTGGGAGGGACGGACATACACTGAATATGATGAGCGAGTATACTCGTTGCTCGGGTTTTCCTGAGCACGCTCGGGTGATCTCCGAGTATTTGGAAGTGCTTGGAGATTTAGTTTCTGTTGCCACAGCTGCATGACTTGCGGCTTTTTGACATCCTGAATACATGTGGGAATTCCCTAACAAACAGGCAATCCCCACTTGTATTCAGGCTAAGTAGCAGCAAATCATGCAGCTATGGCGACACAAACTAAATCTCCGAGCACTTCCAAATACTCGGAGACCACCCGAGCGTGCTCAGGAAAACCCGAGCAACGAGCATACTCGCTCATCACTATTGGAAACATTTCCTTTAGTTATCCAGCGGCTGCACTTACTTTACTCCATGTGATTAAGACCTCGTTCAGACGTCAGTTTTTCTCTCAAGCGAGAAAAACGGACAGATTAGTTTAATCCAAGGTTCATCACTTTTTTTGTAGGGAAAAAAAAAAAGTTTCTCCATTCTGACAGTCCATGAAAATCTGATGTCATCCGAGTACGGCCTGATTATTATTATGTTTCACGGACCCATAGACTTGCATTGCTGATTTTGATTCCACCCTCGTATCAAAATCGGACCCGTCTCTGCTTGGTCAGAGGGAAAAATCATAAATGAGACCTCATAATGCTGTGTGTGTAGCACAAAGACCCCCAGCTGTGAGGGGTGGAGGGAGCCGTCACACCCGGGGCCCCATGCTGGTGGTGCAAATGGTACCATCATTTTTATTTTTTGTTCTGCTCAGTTTCCGCTGGTGATAGAGCTGCCTTGTAAATAGTTGGAAACATAAGGATTTGTTCACACTGGGCTTTGTCTGAAACCAATCTGCTTCAAAATCCACCAAAAAAAAAATAAACGTATCCTAACAGGATCTGTCGGGATGTGTTCACACACAAGTTTTTATAGGTAGATTTTGAAGCAGATCTGCTATGTTCACACATTACATTTTTTTTTCAGCAGTCAAAACCTCCTCTCTCGGCAGTACAAACTCACCAAAAAATGCTGCAAAAAACACTTAGTTGTATTTTTCCATTTATTATTTTCTACGGGTGAAAAAAAAAATGCTGCAAAAAAGGGGAAAAAAATGTTGGTGTAAATTTTCCAATTCGGTCTGGAAAAAAAGGAAAAACTAAAGTGCATGAGATTTCTGAAATGTCATACCTTTTGCTGGTATTGTAGAAAACAGCTTTTAATTTGCCTAAAAAAAAAAAAAAATCACAGCAAAGTTTTGGTGTGCTTTTTTTTTTTTTTTTTCTTACATGATGGAATAGCCTAAAGTTCCTTCAGTTGATCCTAAGAGTATCCCAGTTTTGTCATGGGCAGTATTATGCCTCCTATTAGGCCGTACTGTACCTCCCATATGACTTTATACTTGTCATCACAGAGGTGTACTCTCATTGGAGCATTGCTTTCAGACGGCACATGTATATTCTGACTGCCAGAATGGGGACAGGAGCACATATTGACTTTCTCATTGTTGTGAAAGTCTGATTACCGTTTTCTGTGGTTTGAGAGCCCCTGATGAAGTCTTGAACATGGGGTGAAACATAGTGTGAATGCTGACTAATTTTTATATCATTTTTTGATGAGATCCTTTAAGGTCTATGGTCACGGCCCAACTATTTACTATTGCTCTATGTTTGTAGGATACGAGTCCTAAGGGGGGCCTCCGATTAGAAATCATGAGAGCTACAGGGCCTTCGGTGGTCATAATCCAACATTTAAAGTCTCTGGGTATTAAACTCCGAATGCCGAAGAAGGCAGTCAGTCCCGATGTCCAGGTAATCTGCAGAGGGAGGTAAAGTCCTCAAGACTCAACCATGCGTTCATCAACTTTTCTTTCCTTTTTTTAGAGGAAGACATCCAGTGGGGAAATATTTGGGGTTCCACTACAGTCCCTTACCCTGCCAAAGAGGGTGAGATCCCACAGTAAGTGGTGACTTTGTAAATATGACTTGGGTCCCATTCATGGTCCATAATTTCTCTAAAACACATCCCATGTGCATTGAGTATTCTCATTTCAAAGATTAAGTCGTTATTCCCATCTTCATAGAAGGATATTTTCGGATAGTGCGGATAAATACAAGCAATTTTGCAATTTTACTGATTGTTGAAATTTTCAGCCGTTCTTGAGATATTAACTCTTTTCTTTTGTTTACACCTCATTGCCTTGGAGACCGACCACTGCTTCTACACAGCAGAACGTGCACAGTGCTTAGAAACGATTTTCTATTGCTCTTATAAGCCCTGTTTTGAAGCTGGGAAGGATCTCTGGCGCGCTCTTACTAATCCATCCAGCTTCGGCACATTGCTTACTGGCTAGACAGCTGCGGTGGTCGGTCTCCTAGTCAACGAGCTGTAAACAAAAGAAAAGTGTTAATATCTCAAGAACGGCTGAAAACTTTAACAAGCGGAAAATTGAAAAAGTGCTTGGTTTTACAACTTCTATTTGATAACAGTGATTTTATGGAGATGGAGAAACCCTTTTAAATAGCAATTTTTCAACCATTTTTTTTATTCTAGGTTTGTGGGTGACATCTGCCAGTTCCTGAGTTGCCATTTGGACACTGAAGGGATCTTCAGAAAGTCTGGATCAGTAAATAGAATAAAAACCCTAAAGGTATATATATATGCCCCTTATACTTTTTTTTTTTTTTTTTTATGAAATGCTACAAGTATGTGTCATATAGAGGTTAATGATAATGGGAGAGTCTTCTACTCTGGGTGAAGGACTTGTCTGCAAGAAGCTTGAATATCTAATGGCTTTGGAGGACTTTCACATAAAGGCAGAACTTAGCACAATTCTCTTCCTGGATGACTGATCATAAAAGGTTATGAGAAGCTTGAAGGCACCATGGTGACAGTTCTCCCATTGAGGATGGTGGACATGCCAAAGTTGGGCAATGTTTATAATGTGGTGTTGATGGTGCTGGGGTCCTGGGTTCAAATCCCACCAAAGACAACATCTGCAAGGAGTTTGTATGTTCTCCCTGTGTTTTTTTTTTTTTTTTTTTTTGTGGGTTTCCTCCGAGTTCTCTGGTTTGCTCCCACACTCCAAAGACATACTGATAGGGAATGTAGATTGTGAGTTCCGATGGGGACAAGCGCGCTCTGGAATTAATGGCGCTATATGTGTGTAAAGTTAATATGGTTTCCTTTGTGATGCTTAAGGGTTCCAAATTTTCAAATTTTTAATATACAGACAAAAACTCGTTACTCTACTTATCCATGGGTGGAAATGTTCTTTAAATCAGTTTTCCAAAAGTATAATGTGACCTGACCCCCTAAGCACCGAGAGATTCCTGAAATTTTGCCGAACTTTCCGAGACAATTTTGGAAGGAAGAAGCCAAAATTTAAATTGTGTGTGTGTGTGTGTTGTCAGAGCTGCAGAAAAGGATATGGTGGCCAAATAAGAATGTCTTTGGGAGGAGGACAGAGGTGGCCTTTTCACCCATACTGAGTGTTAAGGTTTGTTCACACTACCGGATTTTCGTAGGCGAGCATTCCTGGGAGTCTCGCTCCTTTTTCTTGATGATCTTGTTGTCTGAGGGCTGTAGAAACTGGAGGGAGATTGGAGATCGGTGCGCGGACTGGCCGGCGACTCCCCTGAACGTGACAGCTACGTAAAAATACATGAAGCTGTCGCTTTCTAGTCGGGAGAGCTGCCAGCCAGTCCGTGCACTGCGCTCCGATGTGTACGGCCGTCTGACTGCGCCCTAAACCCTGACCTGACACTCGCTCAGGTGGAATGATCTTTTGCACAAAAGATCGTCCTTCTTGGCAGCGCATCTTACGGTGTCGATAGGACTCGTGCTGCCGAGAACAACCCATTAGGTACGTATCTGAATCCCGGTCTGCCTGATATTAAACGACCGGTAACCTCGGTGCAGGTCGACCATTCTTTATCCCTGTGCGTCCCGCGCCCTGTCCTTCTCCAGCAAAGAGAAATCGAGATTCTTGGTACGATCCTGGGGGCACCCGGTGTACGACAGCATGATTATCATTTAGGTCAGACTAGGTTGCCCCCCGATTTGCAGTCGATGATATCCTACATAGACTGTGTTAACTTTGTCTGAGCCGAATTTCTATAAGAATCCATCATTGTGCGAAAAACTTTTATTAACTTACATATAAACCTATAAAATCCCTTCTGATTTTGGGGTTTTCTGTCTGAAAAGAGAAGCAAAGTCCCCAAAGAAAGTCCTTATTTCCAGGCCCTTTATCATGGCTAGTCAATGTATGTACTAGACAATAATCCCGCAGTGACTCTTCCTGTGCTCGGTGAGTTAAGTCTGCGATTGTGCAAGGTTTGAGAATGGTGCAAGATATTCCTGCAAGAGAGGAAGGAGCGGCATCTTGTGACCGCAGTGCGCGGATGATGACATTTGTGAAACAGTCTCCTCTAACAAACGCCAAGTAACATTCGGTGGAATGGCGCCAGCTGATTTACTTTAGGGAAAAATCTCTTTTTTCTAGTAAACGGTCATTGGAGATATTTTTTTTTTTTTTTTTGTCTTGAGCAAGGACCTCAGCAGCCTAGAAACACAATTTAGCATAGTCTATGGATGTCGGCACTCTATGTGGAATTTCCTTTTTTGTTCCATATTCTTTTTTTTTTTTTTTTGCTACTATCTGTTTTTGTTGTGATTCTACGTGTGTTTATTTTTGGGGAATAGTTCCATTGGCTCTATCTAAAATTTTTGACTTGAAGTAGGAATTTGAAAAGTGCATTCCCAAATAATTTACTTTGCCCCTTCCCATAAAGGGTTATCCCTAACATTAAAAGGGGAGAGCGTTATACTCTACTGTCTGCCCCCGATTTAAAAACCAAATTATGGATATTTTCCAGATTTTTAATTTTATTTTTTAAAGGGGTTGTTTTAAGAAAAATAAAAAAAAAAATTGCTGTGTTTTTGTAGAAATAGCCCCACACCTGTCCAAAGGTTGAAGGGGTTGTTCAGGACTTTAATATTGGTGGGCTATCCTCAGGATAGGTCATCAGTATCTGATCGGCCGGGGTGCCACACCCAGCACACCCGTTGATCGGCTGTTCCCGATGTCTGCAGCAACTGGAACTGCTCCGTCGACGAAATAATGGCTGCGACCAGGTACTGCACATCCGCCCCTTATTCTACTCCATTAAGTTTAATATTGCCACGTTGCAGTACCAGATACAAACCATGAACAAGTGTGACGCCGTTTCTGGAAGAAAAAAAATAAATTTCTTAACCTGTTATATGGGCATGATATGACGGTATTACTTAGGCATTGTATGGCGACATTAGTTTGTGAAAAAAACTCTAATTTGGCAGTTTATTCCAGTTTTTGGATATAATAGATATAGATAAAATTGCATTCATCTCCTATAGGTAAATTTTGAGCCTTTCGGACAATTTTGCGCAGGGAATCCTTTACTAGATGTCCGGGGTCCCATTATATACAATGTCGTCCCCGACCGTTATCTCTTATTCTTCGTTCCTACGGTCGTCACTGTACAATATCTCCCTGCCTGACCTCCATGTATTTTATCTTTTGTGTTCCAGGCTCAGCTGGAGTCTGGGGAGGGCGGCCTGACCTCTGCTCAGCCCAGCGACGTGGCGGCATTATTAAAACAGTTCTTCCGTGAGCTTCCTCATCCTCTTCTAACCCCGGAGCTGCAGGACCCTCTGTGTCAGATACAACAGTCGCTCTCCGAGGAGGAGAAGGTTTCTGCCACTGCTCTGGTCACCTGCTTGCTTCCTCCTATTCATGGGGAGACTCTCAAGTATTTCTGCACCTTCCTTCAGAGTGTGGCTGCCAGGTAAGGAATGTAGTGCCCAACCGTCAGCACTAGGGGGAGCCTTAGATCTGTGCTTCCCCAAAAAGTAGATAATCTGCTCCCTAATAAAGCGGATCCATCACTTGCCATAAATATTATCTTTTTATTTTATTTACTTGGTCTAAATCCCGTTAAGTAGAGGATAACCCCTCTTAGTTAACAAGACTAAATTTTACAGACAGGGTGAGGATGAAAAAAAAGAAGATAAGGAGGCGCCTTCTATTTATGGGATTGAGAGGCATCGGGGCTAATAAAAATAATCCCCCCGTCAGATTCAGAAACATAATGGCATATTGACAAGGTTAAAGGGAGAAAAAAAATACAGCAAGTCCTATTTAAAGGGAATTTGATGTCAGAAAATGATCTATTGCTTAAGTCAGGGTTTTACAGTATGTTAAATTTTTTTTTTCCTCCATAATGTCAATCTATAAAAAAAAGTCAGACCTTTTGCACTGTTCACACTGGCTTTTAGTCCTTAAACTAGCTAGATTCATACTTCCTCTTCAATACAGAAGACTTTTCAGCAGTGTCATTATCACAGGCAGGATTACATTGACTGATAACCCTCTATATACAGTAGATAACACAGGATCCACCATACACACTAGGTGATATCACAGCTCACCCTCCTCCTGTACAATGACTGATAACACCTCTATATACAGTAGATAGCACAGGATCCACCATGCACAATAGGTGATATCACAGCTCACCTCCTCCTCCTGTACAATGACTGATAACACCTCTATATACAGTAGATAACACATGATCCATCATTCACAATAGGTGATGTCACAGCTCACCTCCTCCTCCTGTACAATGACTGATAACACCTCTATATACAGTAGATAACACAGGATCCACCATTCACAATAGGTGATGTCACAGCTCACCTCCTCCTCCTGTACATTTACTGATAACACCTCTATATACAGTAGATAACACAGGATCCACCATACACAATAGGTGATGTCACAGCTCACCTCCTCCTCCTGTACAATGACTGATAACACCTCTATATACAGTAGATAACACAGGATCCACCATTCACAATAGGTGATGTCACAGCTCACCTCCTCCTCCTGTACATTGACTGATAACCCCTCTATATACAGTAGATAACACAGGATCCACCATACACATAGGTGATATCACAGCTCACCTCCTCCTCCTGTACAATGACTGATAACACCTCTATATACAGTAGATAACACAGGATCCACCATTCACAATAGGTGATGTCATAGCTCACCTCCTCCTCCTGTACATTGACTGATAACACCTCTATATACAGTAGATAACACAGGATCCACCATACACACTAGGTGATGTCACAGCTCACCTCCTCCTCCTGTACAATGACTGATAACACCTCTATATACAGTAGATAACACAGGATCCACCATTCACAATAGGTGATGTCACAGCTCACCTCCCTCCTCCTGTACATTGACTGATAACCCCTCTATATACAGTAGATAACACAGGATCCATCATACACACTAGGTGATATCACAGCTCACCTCCTCCTGTACAATGACTGATAACACCTCTATATACAGTAGATAACACAGGATCCACCATTCACAATAGGTGAAGTCACAGCTCACCTCCTCCTCCTGTACAATGACTGATAACACCTCTATATACAGTAGATAACACAGGATCCACCATTCACAATAGGTGATGTCACAGCTCACCTCCTCCTCCTGTACATTGACTGATAACCCCTCTATATACAGTAGATTACACAGGATCCACCATACACACTAGGTGATATCACAGCTCACCTCCTCCTCCTGTACAATGACTGATAACACCTCTATATACAGTAGATAACACAGGATCCACCATACACACTAGGTGATATCACAGCTCACCTCCTCCTCCTGTACAATGACTGATAACACCTCTATATACAGTAGATAACACAGGATCCACCATTCACAATAGGTGAAGTCACAGCTCACCTCCTCCTGTACAATGACTGATAACACCTCTATATACAGCTGATAACACAGGATCCACCATTCACAATAGGTTATGTCACAGCTCACCTCCTCCTCCTGTACAATGACTGAAAACACCTCTGTATACAGTAGATAACACAGGATCCACCATTCACAATAGGTGATATCACAGCTCACCACCTCCTCCTGTACAATGACTGAAAACACCTCTATATACAGTAGATAACAGAGGATCCACCATTCACAATAGGTGATGTCACTGAGTCGCCCGCCAGCTATGGGGTACTCGGCACCGAGCCCGTCGATTACTATGGGGGATGTCACGGTGACACAGCTCGGTCCGTGGCCCTGGGACTCCCCTCAAAAAGGGGATATTTACAGGGGAGTAAAAGGTTTGTAGAAATGTTTGTGACGCCACCTGTGGTACCTGGTCAGGGTGACCAGCGCTGCTGTGTAGATCCGCTGAAGGGTTGGTATTGGGCAGTAAGGTGTTAAGCCTTCCACAGGTAAGGCTGGATCCTTCAGGGTAGGTAGAGTGTGTAGGGGTGCCAGGTGGAGGAGAATCTGACAGTAGAAGTAATAAGATGGACACACACACAAAAGTCTCTTTCTGTACCTTTACTGAAGATGTTATTGCAGGCACGTCCCGTGGTGCTGGCAGGGTGAAGGGTGCACATCCAGTTTCCTCCCTTGAGTAGGTGTAGGGCCTCCTTACTTCTATAATGTGAGTCTATGACCTGTGTGAAACTAGGTCTGAGTCTGTCTCCAACTCTACGCCCGGCTGACCTTGTGGTAGGGCCTTCTCTTGAAACAACAGTCTATGATGGCGGTACCTGCCAGACTCCCATCTTCCTGACCCAGTTACGTATCAACATTTATGGGCCCCTGCGACTTGTAGTCCCGCAGGGTCTCCGGTATTTCCTACTGGTCGTGAAGATTCCAGTAAGCTCAGACCCGGTGTCCGCTTGTAATGATGGGGATGAGCTGTTTAAGCTTCTTTGTCCCTCACTTGCTTTCCACTCGCCTTTCGTCCTACTCGGATCCTCACACTATCACACACTAGCAGATGGTGGACTGCTTCTTCTCCTTCTTCACCGCTCTCTAAGCGTCGGCACGCTTGCTCACTGAGCTGAACTCGGTTGACTCAGTTCTGACTAGGCTGGAGTGGTTTCTGTTCTACTCTTACTAGCCTCCACACGTTTGAACTAAGCTTCAAGCTGCAGACGTCAGATTCCTTCATAAACAGCTGAACTCCTCTTTGAGCTCTGCTCCGTGTGCCAGACTGCACACTTTCTTCTGCGCTCCCAACACTCTCTAAGCAGGTCTGTCTCTGCTCTTCACTTCACCCTCTGAGGTGACTAAAGCTTGACTTCTCTCTAGTCTACGAGGTGACACTGCGGACTGCAGCCCTCTTACTAGGCAGTCTAGAAGCTCAACTGAACTTCCTAGGCGTAAACTGTCTGCTTCAGTGTCTTCACCCTCCTTATATATGGCTAAACAGCTCCCTCTGGTGGCTCTAGGGATGGGTGAAGATGTGTGAATGTATATACAGGACCTTCTAGTGCACCCTTCTGGAGATTAGGATTCCAAGCACAGCTGGGCTCCACATCACAGCTCACCTCCTCCTCCTGTACAATGACTGAAGTGATCACACCTCTATATACAGTAGATAGCACAGGATCCACCATTCACAATAGGTGATGTCACAGCTCACCTCCTCCTCCTCCTGTACAATGACCGATAACACCTCTATATGACTCGCACCACACTGAAGTGGTTACCAGGGCTATGGGGTACTCAGAGCCGAGCCCAATGATTTCTATGGGAGTTGTCACTGGCAGCGGGACTCGGTCCGTGGCCCTGGCAGTCAAGCGATGGGGGATATTTACAGGGGATTATTAGGATAGGTAGTTTCGTGGTATCTGGTTAATTGGACCAGCGCTGCTATAATGATCTTCACAGGGGATGTTATGGGGGCAGCTGGGTGGTAGGTCTCCCACAGGTGAGACTGGTCCCTGGAAGTCTATGGTGATGATGCAGGGTGTAGGTAATAATTCAGTCACACACGAAATGGCTTCTTTTCATACCTTTTACTTGAAGGTGTTTCAGGAAGATCCCGGGGAGCTGGTCGGGGTGGAGAATGCACACTCGGGTAGCCGCTGAGCAGGTTAGAGGCCTCCTTAACTTCAAATGTATGTGAGTCCTAACTTGCGTGAAGCGAAGTTAACTCTGCAATCTCCAGCTTTCTCAATAGCTGACAAGCCCGGCCAATATTGTGGTGGAGCCTTCTGAGTGGTGAGAACAGAGTCCTTCTATGCAGGGCCCTGCTAAAAGTCCTTGTTCCTCCTGACTCCGATTACGTATCGACTCTTAGGGCTGCTCTCTGCGACCTGTAGTCCAGATGCCTCCGGTTATCTTGTTACTATGCTTGAAACACTAGCAACGCTTCGGACTCCGGTGTCCGGTGATTTAGTGCAGGCAATCCAATACCTGAAGCACTTCTCTCTCTGTCTTCTCCACTATGCCCTTCGCCCTGCTCTCGCTCTTAGCATAAGCACTTGTGGCTTCGATGGTAATGTCAGCTTGTCCCAGAGCTCACTGCACAGCTCTCAGTATCCTCCAAGTCCAGACTGGACTGAGACTGAACTGCACTGTCCTCAGACAGGAAACTATCTGCCTTGAGCTCTTCTCAGACAGGAAACAGACTGAGCTCTGCTACGTGTCACTACCTCCTATACCCCTGGTGGGTGTGTCTGAAAGGGTGAGTGAAGTGCATGGATAACAAGCTTTTACGGTTACCTTCCTGTGCATTCTCCTGGATTTTATGTGTGCCTGACATAGCTGGGCCACACATCCCCCCTTGGTTAAACACAGCACGGGCTGTAAAAGAGAAAAAGAAAACATTTTTGTTTTGCATTTAACATAAACATTTAACTCATCCCATCCGGGAGGTAAGGAATCTTGAACGTTACAATTTGTACATTGGAAAAAATACAAAAGTATCAAAACATTCTCATAATACAAGATAATATTCTTGTGGAGGACCCCACCAAAAACCTCCCACGTGGGTCCTGGGTGGGCTGCAGGACTTCTGACTGCAGACCTCACTCTAGGCCCACCATACGGGTTTTTCTTCAGAGGCGATAGTAATGGTTTCGTGTAAAACCAAGATAAGGCACCGTAGTGCAACTATTTACAAGAAAGTTTTTGGGCTGGCACAGTTCACAGCCACGCAGTCCATTGCATAGGGAAAAAGACACATATTTATATATCGATAGAAATCACATTAATAACTTTTTCAAACTTTATACATTTTGTCAGTGACAATAAACCCTGTCTGGGTCTTGCTAACTAGTTTACTAGGACTACTCCTGATAGCGAATAGGTAGTTTTCCTTTAGTGATACGTTCTGACCTACGTGGGGTAGCGTCAGGTATATTAGTCTCTAACCTTTCTGTTCTGCGTAACGGCAAACTATAGATACGACTCCACCTCTCTAGGGACCTGGCAAGCATGCTAGTGACTGGACGAGGCGGTAGCTTCACCAGCTTCACCAGGGGATTCCACTTCTTGTGGTGCTGCTTCTTGCGGGTCCACTTCTTGGGGTTCCAATGGTTGAGGGTCTGCCGGAATAGGTCCTTCTGGAACTGGCTCAACTGGCACAATTGGTATGACTGGTTGTAGAGACTCCTCTTGCGGTTGATAAAACTGCAGCACAGGAATAATTACAGCATCTCCCAGTCTGGGCCAATCCGCAGGTAAATCTCCCAAATCCATGTGTATGACCGCTTCATCATTTTCTTTCTGAAGGACAACAGGGTTTTCTTCACGGAGCTTTAATGGGCCAGGACACAACTTTAAATGATCTCTAGACACAGTTGCCGTCGTTTTCCCTCCATCCTTGCTAATGGTACAGACCTTTCTGTTATCAAAATTGGAATTTTGCACGACATATGGCTCCTGTTCCCACTGATCATCCAATTTGTGCGTTCTTCTTTTCCTTTTGAGCACCATTTCTCCAGGCATAAAAGGCGTAGCATGAGCATTTTTGTTATAGTTCATCTCTTGCTTTTCTCTTACTCTATTGAGACTGTCTTCTACGCAGGCTTGTACTCTCTTGTACTGTTCTTGTCGAGTGGTGTCCCAATCTTCAGCACTGTCATCAGCCCCCGGTTCTACCACACCCAGTTCCAAATCCATTGGCAATCTTCCGGGTCTTGCTCTCATAAGGTAGGCTGGAGTGCAGTTGGTGGAACTTACTGGTATGTGGTTATACAAGTCAACCAGGTCAGGTAACAAGTCTGGCCACCGATTTCTTTCTTCCAGTGGTACAGTTTTCAGTAAGTCGATGACAATGTGATTCATTTTTTCACAAAGGCCATTGGTCTGAGGGTGGTACGGGGTCGTTCTGATCTTCTTACATCCATACAACCGACAGAATTCCTGAAACAGTTCAGCTTCAAAGGCTGGACCTCGATCAGTCAGTACCTGCTCTGGATATCCGTGTGGTCTGCAGAAACTTGCTTGGAAGGTTCTTGCTGCTGTCTCTGCTGTCAGATCTTTGACAGGGGCGACCACCAGAAATTTGGAATAGTGATCCACCATGGTCAGGGCATATGAGTAGCCTGACCTGCTTGAGGACAACTTGACGTGATCCAATGCCACGATTTCCAGGGGACGAGTCGTCCGGATAGGCTGCAAGGGTGCCTTTTGACTATGATAGTCTTTTCGTCTGAGGCCACAGGGTCCACAGTTCCGGCACCACTTCTCGATGGAGCTGCGCATCCCTACCCAGTAGAACCGACACCTGAACAGGGTCTCCAACTTTTTCCAGCCAAAGTGTCCTGCTTGATCGTGGTACGCTTCCAGCACCATTTGGATGTCTGCTCTGGGGACCACTATTGCCAAACCATCTCATGGGTCCTTGGATCAACGTATCTCCTGCACAACTTCTCTCGGTATATGAACAACCGGCTTCTCTCATTCCACAGGAGCTTCGCTGGTACGGGTGCGTCTTTCTCCAAGGAGGAACCTTCCTGTTTTATCAACTCCTTGATACGGCTGACCACGGATCGCTGTCCTGAGTTTCCTTCCAGCTGTGATGAGGTAAAGGGTTCAACATCTCACCACACTGCTTTCTGTAGACTCGTTGCTCTTGGACCATCCCATTTCGGTGGAACGCAGGTAGCTCGATTTCTTCCAGATCATCTGATTCTTCCTCCGTGTCAGACTCATGCGGCATTCTGGACAAGGCGTCCGCGTTAGCATTTTTACGGCCCGCTCTGTACTTGATGGTAAACTGATAGTTTGACAACCGAGCCATCCAACGTTGCTCCATGGCTCCCAGCTTGGCTGTTTCAAGGTGCGTCAAGGGGTTGTTGTCCGTGTACGCCGTGAACTTGTTGGAGGCAAGATAATGTTTAAATCTTTCGGTAATGGCCCAGACCAGCGCCAGGAACTCCAGCTTGAAGCTGCTATAGTTTTCCGGATTCCTCTCAGTTGGCCTGAGTTTTCTGCTGGCATATGCGATGACTTTTTCTTGGCCGTTCTGCTTCTGACTGAGGACCGCTCCTAACCCTTCGTTACTGGCATCTGTGTATAGGAACGGTTGGCTGTAATCTGGGTAGGCTAGGATTTCATCGCCGGTCAAGATCTTTCATCTCTTTGAATGCCTCAGCTTGTTCTTTTCCCCAATTGAATGGAGGGTTTCTGCTCTTAAGAGGTTGTCCTACCAGGAGGTCCTGCAAAGGCGCCGCTTTCTTAGTGTAATCTTTTACAAACCTCCTGTAGTAACCTGTTAGTCCCAGGAACTGACGCACCTCCTTTAGATTCTTCGGCTCTGGCCATTTCTGGATGGCTGTGACCTTCTCGGGGTCCGGCGCTACTCCTTCGGAGCTGACAATATGCCCCAAGTATTGTACCTTTCGTTTGAGCAGATGGCATTTGGAGGGCTTCAGTTTCATCCCATACTTGGACAGTGACTCGAATACCTCTGCCAGGTGCTTCAGATGATCTTCATATGTCTTGGAGTACACAATTACGTCGTCCAGGTACAGCAGCACAGTTTCGAAGTTGAGATGTCCTAGACAGCTCTCCATCACTCTCTGGAATGTTCCCGGGGCACTGCTGAGGCCGAACGGCATTCTGTCAAACTCGCAGAGTCCCATTGGGGTGGTGAAAGCAGTTTTTTCCCGATCCTCCTCAGCCACAGCTACTTGCCAGTACCCACTAGTAAGGTCGAGGGTAGAAAAGTAGTTAGCCGTTTTCAGAGCAGCTAAGGATTCCTCTATGCGTGGTAATGGGTATGCATCTTTATGTGTTATACGATTTACTTGCCTATAATCTACACACATTCGCATGCTACCATCCTTTTTCTTAACTAGAACTAGAGGTGCTGCCCAGGGGCTACAACTATCCCTTATCACCCTAGCTTGCTTCATGTCACGCAGCATTTCCTTAGCTTTCTGATAGTGGGCTGGAGGTATAGGCCTATACCGCTCTTTGATGGGAGGATGGCTGCCTGTAGGGATATGATGCTGTACTCCCTTAATTGTCCCAAAATCAAGTGGGTGCTTGCTAAATACTTGTGCGTACTCTTGTACCACCCGTAGTACCCCCTGTTTCTGGTGGACGGAAATGGTGTCTGTCCCAATATGAAGCTGCTGACACCAGTCCGCTACCGGGGTTGCCGGACCATTATCCTCCGCTGGTTGGCGGGAGGCTAAGGACTCGGTTGTGAGGATAGAATTGTTATCTACGGCATGTAATTTAGCAACTGTAGCATAACGTGGCAAATTTACTTCATCGTCCCCCCAGTTGAGAAGTCGTACTGGTACTCTCCCATTTATTACTTCCACTACCCCTCTAGCAATCATGAGTGTAGGTCTGTGTTCTGAGCGATGGGGTTCTACTACTGCTTGGTAGTTCTGTCCTCTCAGACCCATGGCTGCTCTACACCATATTAACATTTCGCTCATTGGGGGTATTACAATGGGGTTCGAGTCTGTGACCCGTACATTACCGATTTCACCATCTGTAAGCTTCGCTTGCTGCTGGCACATCAGGGCCCGGATCTCCCTCTGGATCACTCCCTTCTGCTTTGGCCTGGCAATTTCAGCGAGCTGTTGGAGCAAAAACACAACTTCTCCCAGACAGTTACTGATAACGTTAGTACCTAGTATCACATTTAAGGCATTCTCCTCATTTACAGTCTTTACCACTAGAAGTCCCTGATCCTTCAGCTCCACCCTGCCCACTTTTACGTTTACATTTTTGGCTCCAATTACTTCAACAGGGAGACCATTGGTGGCGTTGTGTAGCCCTGGTGTTAGGCACACGCAGTACCCTGGAGGGTGTGTGGAGAGATAGCAGTTTAATGCTCAATACCCATTCACTCAACATACACTAGACACACCCTTAGGGTAGTGTAGTCACTTGTGAGGGAGTGGTCAGGGTGTATCCGTTGAGTGATAAGAGTAGTCAGTTTCCTGTCTTCGGACAGAGCAGACGTGTGGAGTCTAGCTGGGACCTGGAGGGAGGAAGCAGTCCAGCCTGGCTCTATCAGCAGTTCAGCAAGTGGAGGCCAGTAAGGGCGAGATATAGATCACCTCAGCCTGGTCAGAGCTGTACCTCACTTGAAGACACTGATAAAGAAAGAAGAGCTTAGTGCAGATATACTTCAGTCTCCTGTCCCAAGGACAGTGAAAGGTTCAGAGACGTGCTCCTGCCTAGTGGATAACTGAGAGTCTGTTAACTAACTCTGAAGGAAGAGAAGAAGGAAGTGATTACATGACTTTTTGCAAGTGTGAGTGTTTATGCTACCAGCGAGGACAAGGCGAAAGGCACAGTGGAAAGATTATTTGAAAAGTGCTTTTGGATTGAAGAAGTCCTGCACATTGTAACCGGTCACTGGGGACCGAAGGATCACTATTAGCTTCAAGCATAGTGGTAAGAAAACCAGAGATTTACCGGACCTTAGGTCGCGGCAAACAGCCCCAAATAGTCAGTACGTAACTGGGGTCAGGGGGAGTGAGGACCTTGAGTCAGTGCACGACAAGATAGGAATTCAGCTCTCTCACAGGAAGGCTCCTACCACAAAACTGACTGGGCGTACAGCTATGGAATAGCTGGAGTTATAGAGGGAACTACGCTTCATGCTGGTTGTACTCATCGTGTTGAAAGTAAAGGAGGCCCCTAACTTGTCCAGCTGCTATCTCAAAATACATTCTCCTTGGATCAGCCTCCCTGGGACCTGCCTGAACATCTTACAAGTAAAGGTATGGAAAGACGCTGACCGTGTGAGACTGAGTTATTTATTTGCATGCCTGCACAATCCCTATATAACTACCGACCTGAGGGAAGAGTCCCACCTGTAGGGGACCCGACATCTAGCTGCATCACCATCCCCTCAGAGATCTACAGCAGCGCTGGTACAAATTACCAGAGACTACAGGTGGCGTCACGAACTGTAAATATATCTATCCCCTGTAAATATTCCCCCAACATACGCCAGACCGCTAGGGCCACAGACCGAGCCACCGCTACCTGTGACAATCCCCATAGACTTCCATGGGCTCGGCTCTGAGTACCCCATTGCCCTGGTAACCCACAATTGTGGTGGCGGGTCGACACAGCGTACACTGTCAAGTCAGGGCTTGGGGGCTGGAGACTGTCCATGGACCAAAATTTATTGTAAAGGACGTCAGGTATGATGGTCACCTGAGATCCCGTGTCCAGCAGTGCAGGGATTGCAATCCCGTCCAGAATCATGGACAGGTAGGGCTGTCCACCCACGAACCTGCGGTTCCAGTCTAAGGGCCTGATGAGTCTACTCCTGGGTGTTGGCCCTCTGACCCAGGATCGGCTCGTTTAAAGGACATTGCTGAGCCATATGACCTTTTTGATTGCAGCGGTAACAGATGATCTCTCGGCGAGGATGGTGTTGATCAGGAGTCGCTCCTGGGGGTGGCGTGGTCCTCCTCCGGTGATGCGACGTCCTCCATTTCCTCCGGTTCATCCAAGGGACATCCTCCGGACAGTCGGCTAGTAGAATCTTTCCTCCTTCCTCTTTCCGCAGTTGCAGGGCATCCATTACAGTGGCCAAGTTCTTAGTCAGCTGGCGCACTTCTGAGCGCAGACATTCCAACTCACTAGGGGGCGCCACCTGCGTTTTAGCTTCTGCCACCTGCGGGGAAAAGGTGGGTACTGCCGGCTTCAGAGTGGCTTCACCCGGGTGATACTGATTTGCCACCTCAGGCTTTTCCAGGGGTCGCAGTCCTTTTATTGCCATGTCCTTTAGGGCATCAAAGGTGGCATCTGGATGATCCAAGGACCACCAGTTAACAGTCCTGCCTTCCTCTGGAGACCTCAGTCCCCGCACGAATTGCTCTTTCAACATTTGGCTCTCGTCAATGGGACTTGTGGGGTTAGCCTGTTTGAGAGCTCGCAGGGCTCCCTGTAGTCGGCAGGCGTAGTCCCTAATACTGTCACCCGGTCTCTGGAAGCACTGATAAAATGCCATCCGGAGATCCGTTTCTGTGCGGTCCTCAAAGATGGCCTGTAGCTTTAAGAGAATCGCAGGTACTGACTCCTGGTCTGCAGTGGGCCAAGTCTCTACTTCTCTCTCAGCCGCACCAGCTAACTGTCCTATTACCACAGCAGCTTTTTGCTTTTCAGTCATTGAGTACATATCCAAAATACTACATATTTTCCGTTTAAATCCTGGCAGGGTGCCTGACTCGCCGCTGTACTGGGGGAGCCACTTCGCTCCTGGCATGTATGGGAGCGTTAGCGGCATGAGCGGGACCACCGGGCCAGGTGAGGGGCCTGCACCTCCATCCTGCACTACAACGCCAAGCGGTGGGCTATCGGGGCCACCGGCTGGGGCCGCTCCGTCTGCCGGTTGCTGCGACATATTGATGCCCCCTTGGTTAATCTGAGCCTACCTCTTTCACAGGCTGCAGCGTCGCAGGCACAGCGGTGGAGACAGGACCTTTGTCGCTGGCGCTCTGATGCTAGAGCCTTCACTTCCTGTTTCACAGGACCTGTGGCTGAGTCAGAGTTGGGGGCGTGTCCAGGCAACAGCGCGCTCTTTCAGGTACGCCCCCCTTCTTCACCAGCGCCTGAGGGCGCGAATATTGCGGTAAAGATGGCGGTATTATGGCGCCAAACACAGCAAACAGTCTTTTTCACTAAACAGTTCAATAGGCAACACAGGACTCACAATTGCAAGCTTCGCATCCTGTTCGTGACACCAAAAAGCTGACTCGCACCACACTGAAGTGAATACCAGGGCTATGGGGTACTCAGAGCCGAGCCCAATGATTTCTATGGGAGTTGTCACTGGCAGCGGGACTCGGTCCGTGGCCCTGGCAGTCAAGCGATGGGGGATATTTACAGGGATTATTAGGATAGGTAGTTCGTGACGCCACCTGTGGTATCTGGTTAATTGGACCAGCGCTGCTATAATGATCTTCACAGGGGATGTTATGGGGCAGCTGGGTGGTAAGTCTCCCACAGGTGAGACTGGTCCCTGGAAGTCTATGGTGATGATGCAGGGTGTAGGTAATAATTCAGTCACACACGAAATAGCTTCTTTTCATACCTTTTACTTGAAGGTGTTTCAGGAAGATCCCGGGGAGCTGGTCGGGGTGGAGAATGCACACTCGGGTAGCCGCTGAGCAGGTTAGAGGCCTCCTTAACTTCAAATGTATGTGAGTCCTAACTTGCGTGAAGCGAAGTTAACTCTGCAATCTCCAGCTTTCTCAATAGCTGACAAGCCCGGCCAATATTGTGGTGGAGCCTTCTGAGTGGTGAGAACAGAGTCCTTCTATGCAGGGCCCTGCTAAAAGTCCTTGTTCCTCCTGACTCCGATTACGTATCGACTCTTAGGGCTGCTCTCTGCGACCTGTAGTCCAGATGCCTCCGGTTATCTTGTTACTATGCTTGAAACACTAGCAACGCTTCGGACTCCGGTGTCCGGTGATTTAGTGCAGGCAATCCAATACCTGAAGCACTTCTCTCTGTCTTCTCCACTATGCCCTTCGCCCTGCTCTCGCTCTTAGCATAAGCACTTGTGGCTTCGATGGTAATGTCAGCTTGTCCCAGAGCTCGCTGCACAGCTCTCAGTATCCTCCAAGTCCAGACTGGACTGAGACTGAACTGCACTGTCCTCAGACAGGAAACTATCTGCCTTGAGCTCTTCTCAGACAGGAAACAGACTGAGCTCTGCTACGTGTCACTACCTCCTATACCCCTGGTGGGTGTGTCTGAAAGGGTGAGTGAAGTGCATGGATAACAAGCTTTTACGGTTACCTTCCTGTGCATTCTCCTGGATTTTATGTGTGCCTGACATAGCTGGGCCACACATATATACAGTAGATAACACAGGATCCACCATACACAATAGGTGATATCACAGCTCACCTCCTCCTGCACAATAACTGATGACACCTCTATATACAGTAGATCACACAGGATCCACCATTCACAATAGGTGATGTCACAGCTCACCTCCTCCTCCCATTCACAATCTGTGCCCAGATTAGAGCATGCTCAGATAGGGCTCCTTTACAAACATATAGGGTCCATTGCAATTCATGTTTCACTACGCCATAGTGAAATTGGCTTTTTTTTTTTTATTAAGTGATACAGAAAATAAAAAAAAAAATTCCATGAAAACGCAATTGAAGCAATAAGTCAATTTTCTGATGATACATTGCCTTCAAGATAGTACACTGGCCAAAATGTATATACTGTTATGTTTAATGGAGGAAATGAGGGAGGGAGATTCTCTTTGGATCACTATATGAGACCACCTCCTGGATGTGAGGAGCCGTACACAGCTGACGGGATGCATCATTCATAACGGCTTGTAGACTTCTGTAGCCCAAAAGTGTTTTTGGTATACGGTTACCTCGGGGTCAGTTGTTGCTGCCACCTCTGCACCCCAATGTAATTCTACTAATATGTGTATATTTTTAGAATTTTTATTTTTTTATTTTTTTTTATTTTTCATTCCTTTCTTCTAGGTCTGCAGAGAACAGGATGGACTCTGGGAATCTGGCCGTAGTTCTGGCTCCGAGTTTGTTCTCTAGTGGTAACTTGGCTGAGAAGCTGACACTCGCCACAGAGAAACAGCTTCAACTTCAGGCTTCCGCCATCCAGAGTCTCATTGACAACGCGCAGGACATAGGTACTAAATCTGAGGTTCTCTGGGGGTCACCAGACACCGGAGATCATGGTATAAAGGGACACAGTAACCTCCCACTTCATCCACTGCTCCGCCATCATGTCGGTCATTTTTGTCTGAATTTCCACCCCTGTCTATTTTTTTACTGTATCTAGGACAAGATGGGAAATAATCTGAGACACGAATATCCCAAGAAATGTGAAAATTTCCAGGGGCAACTTTATAAAAATGTTTAGAACAAATCGGTCTTTGTTGCCCATTGCAACCAGTCACAGAACAGCGTTCATTTTTTATGGGGAGCAAAATTTATGAAAGTATTGGCTCCTTGAGACGTCAGTGGATCTGGGTCTGATGACGGACCACAATACATGGAGTGGCCGCGGCTCTCCCAATTGGAGTATTACAGCATTACATACTTTTGAGTATCCGACTACATTGGATTTGTTTGTAGTCTGTTACCATGGAGACAGATATTAATGAATATTTAGACTTGAGTATCATCATGAAGGTACATTTCTGCAATATTTACGTATGATATATATATATATTTTTTTCTCTCGGCAGGGCAGCTCCCCACATTTATCAGAGAAAAGATTTCCGTTCCTTGTGATCTGGTTGAGGAGGACTCTGTGGCAAACAACTCGGAGGGTCTTCGCAGGAGACGTAGACGTAGCATGAGTGGTATGGTAAAAATGATAAAATGCCTAAGTCCTTACTGCTTTTATTATAGACAGATCAGGTCAGACTGGGGTTTCTTTTTAGACCGGCCTGAAGACCTGATTCTGGGGCTCAATCTATAGCGGACACTTCCCGAGTCTGCACTCACTCATAGGGATGGGGACCTTGCCAATTTATTTTGCCCTACGTTTGTACAACTGAATTTTTGTGCTTGAACTCTTGGTTTTGTTACACACCTTCACCAATGAAATGGATGACTTTAATCTTTGTCTATTACCCTTTAAGGATTTGTCAATGAGGCTCTCAGTAAACTGAAGTCGGGCCTTGGTCCTTCCAGTGATCGAGGAGGTGAGGAAAAGCTGTAGTCTTCACATACAGTAAATTTTGCCTAATTTTGAGCATCTTCTTATGATTTCGTATTTGTGTTGAGCAGATGAAGTGGAGCTTCCACCAAGAAACAAGACAAAGCGTAAAGCTTCTGAAGATTCTGTTGGTGGTGAAGAGTTTATAGCCAAGAAACGGTACATAAGATTACTGAGTAGAGGTTCCCATGTTTTTGGAACTAAAATATTTATATACCACCTCACATATTTGTAGATCCTGGTCACAGCAGGTTTTTTTTGTTGTTGTTTGGCTTGTTTTCTTGAAAATTTCTCCAAATTTGATCTATGCACAGACATTTGAAATTGCCAACAAATGACACCCCAGATGTATTCGATGGGAGACAAGTCTGGAGACGCTGCAGGCCATGGTAGTGCGTTTGGGCTGCGCAGGCTGCACTCAGTATCACAGTCAACATGCGGTCTCATGTTGTCGTGAAAAATGGCTGCATGACTCGTTATACCACCCGGCACCATGATCCTCTGAGTAAGACCGGTGCAATGTTCCCTTGCGAAGGTCCCTTCGTAGTATTACTCATGTGGTCTCCAAACTTGTCTCTGACTCCTTGTGGCCCAGACAAAAGCAGTATTCATCACTGAAGAGAATAGACCTCCATTGCAGTCTCTGGTTCTCCATTGACATGTCATGAAGAGGCCTTCATGAGGAAATGTCATACTGGTTTTACTCCAGGGATTATGGTGTGGGGTAGTGTATCATACACTTACAGTAGCATAATGTACAGTGCTCAAACCCCTTCAGTCTTCATGTTACTGGCTCTACTGTGAGCTACCATGTCCTGCAGCATCTCTGGACATGTCTCCTATTGAGCGTTTCTAGGATGTCATTAGTTGGCAATTGCAAAGGAAGCTGCCAGCAGTGGATCTTGATCTTTTTGCTCCAGTTAATTCAATGTAGCAGAACCTTCCTCAGATGACCGTTAATAACCTTATTGATAACAGTTGAGGCTGTAAGTGCGGGAATTTTTTAACATGACGCTCATACTCCAGACTAAATACATTGAGATAATGTTTAAAGTATGATTCCATTTCTCATCATTTGCACATCTGTAACATGTCTATCCATTCTGTGAATTCCAGAATTCCACAACTTTTCCTTTTGGGTGTTGCAATTTCAATGTTAAGGGGTGTATAAAAGAAACTATACAAGTTTGGTATTGTCCTAATCCTACTGATTTTAGAAAATCATGTTGTTGGGTCCAGATAAGGAGGGAGCAGGCACAGCTAGTGCTGGCCCGGAGATGACAGGGATTTGAAAGTAGGAGGCTAGGGAAGGGTCAACTACTGGTTTTGCACGGTACACCAGAGGGTCAGTTGGAATGAGAGGTCTGGTCACATGCAGTGGGTCTGGCTTAGGATTGGGTCATCAGATTACGTGGGGGTGGGGTATTTGAGATACCTTAGAGGAGGATATTGGGTGGCGCGGCTGCCGTTAAAGCCGCAGGACCAGGGAACATCCCGCGCCTCTTTTTTTAAAAAATTTTTTATTTCATTGGTATTGACCAAACTCCGGTGATGGGTGAGGGATTTTGTGTTGCACTTTGTTTGTCATAGAACTTGGAGGTCAGGGATAGCCTTGGATAATGGGATCGGGGACCCATCAGTGTTATGGTGACCCCCCCCCCCCACCACCTCTCAATTTTATGTGTGGTAGTTCCCGGGGAACAGGAAAATGGCTTGAGCGGTGCCATGACTGCTTGATAACCCGAAGTTGGAGTGGTGCGACTGGTTAGTGTTGGGGGCCATCCAGGATCTCCACAGAATATTAATGTTATTATGCAAATAATTGTTCAATGAAAGCTGCTGAGGCCATTATATTCCATCGTCACTCCGCATTATGTTGTCATTTATTAACGCCGTACACACTTTGCAATACCCTAGTCATGTTGTGTGTTTTGTTGTTTTTGTAGGAAATCTCTAAGGGAGGCTGCAGATGGCAACTTATCCGGTGAAGAATTAATTGAGCCGATAGCGGCACCCTCTCATATCGTAGGTCGGTGGTAAAGACTGCCACAAGCGCCACCACTGCGGATTTCTATCCCTAGAATACCAAATCGTAGACTCATCTGTTACTTTCCCTCCTTAGAGGACGCTGGAGGTGTTGAGGTATTTTCCGACCTCTCGCTAAGCCCTGGTAACTTTCTAGAACTAAGTCCTGAAGCCCCGGCCATTCCGGCAACTCCAGAATTCTCTTCAAGAGGAAAAAAAGCGAGGGCTAAGCGGAGAATTAGCAAACAAGGCAAGAGGTGAGATATTCGTTGAGTCCAGCGTCCCAAGGACGTAGCACTATTAGTACTGTTTAATTTATTTATTTTTTCAAGCACAATAGAGGCTGTTTTTTTGTTGTTGTTGGTCTATATGTAGAACAATGTCATGTTGGATAATGTGTGGACGTTATTCATGGGCACCTATTTTGAGGTTTTTTTTTTTTGCAACTTTCATTAAATATTTAGCACTATTTGATTCCTTGCATGTTTTAGCTGCATAATGAGTTAATTAAGAATTTACCAGTGACTATGTTCTGACTGGGATTTTGTAATCTGAGATGGTGTGACTCGATTTGTTCATCCAGTGGCCAGTAATCCTTTACCGTTGGATGGGATCCCCACCAACTGCCTATTCCCTGATGGCATCCATGGTTCTTCTCTTGATTGACCATCCTGGCATTGTAGCAATGTGACGCACATGTGACCTCTCGCAAGGCCGGCTAATCGATAGGAGAGCAGTGGATGCTGGCAGGTAGAAGGCGCTTAGTTTGGTTCCCGTCCATCAGCCACATATTGCTAACCTAGCCACTAGACTGACTCAATTCTCTTTTTTTAAGCTCCTCTCAGTTGATTTCTGACTACATCAACTTTACCGTGGCCTGGGGGTCATAAATCCACCCATAGGAGTTAATAAAAAGGAAGTTATAAACTCAACATCCGAATGAGCTCACATTCAGTGGAAAAACCACTTCTCCTGAAGGTGTCCATATCCTTTACCGCACCTCAAACTTGTTTTAGAACAGTTTGGATATTTTGGGGCATATGGCAGTTTTTGTAGTTTAGGGTTATGGGTGTTTACTGTGGAATAATAATGTTAAAAATAAAAATCTGTATCTACAGGATATCATCTGGTCAGATCCAGCTTTCTCCAGCCCAACTGGACAGAAAAGAAAAGGTCCGTAACTCCTTGAGACTCTTCCATCGAACACGAGCAGTCAAGCAGCCGGTAAAAATCAACCCAATCATTAGTAGCCTTGTGCTCTATTCCAAAAATGTATATATGTTTTATTTAAGGTGTCCTTGATGTGTGTTTTCATGACTGATATTTATTTATTTTTTACTTGTGTAGACACCTGAGGGCAAGAGCATGGAGCCAAGTGGGTGGAATATGATGAAGAGGATGGTTGCTGAAGCTTTGGAGGGTCCAATTTTCAATGGAAAGGATTTTCGAATGTCCACATTTTCTCTTAAAGGATCCAACACTGGTGGGTTCCTTAGACTTCATTCAGAGTTTGTCAAAAAATTGTTTTTTTTTTTTCCATAACTTTTATTTAAGGTTTTATATTTACTTTATCTTTAGTGAATACTACAGATGATAAACCTTCATCTATCCAACATCCATCATCTCCTCCTTCGCTGAGGTCTTCTTGGAAGTCTCTAGATGTTGGCAGTGGAGACCTAGGTGAAAAAAATTCTGGAAAGCAACGCAGAGTGTTACGCCGGTCACTTAGCATGCCAGAAAAAATGGATGATTGTGGCAAGTCCGTAGAGGATCAAGAAGTGAAAGAACTGAATAGTTTAACACTAAGTGATGAAAGTAAATTAGAAGACCATGATGTTAACCACTTGGAAGAAAAGACATCTACATTCGACAGTGACCAACTCCCATTGGTGGACTGTTTAATCTCAGAGAAATCTCACTTGATACAAAATCAGGTCTCCGTCACGGATCTTGGTGGTTTCCATCCTTCCGAGACCTTAAGACGACCCAATGGTCACACATCCCAGTACCGGAGTGTACGGAAATTAGTCCTTAGCTTTCCTTGGGTCTCTAGTTCATCAGAAATGGATCCTCAGCTGAAAGATTGGGAACAGCTAACCACTCACACCATTAAACGCAAAGGAGCAAGAAGGTTTGGCCGTTCGCTTAGTCAAGAGAGCGGATTAAGGTCAAATGAAGAGAGATGCCTCCTAAAGAAAACAGATGAGCATCTCGCTGACCATGACGCAGTGAAAACTCTCAATGGCCGAAACAGGCAAGTCTTTGTCAGCCGTAAGAATATAACATTGAGCAACTGGGGGTCCCGTAGTCTGGATAGTGGATGCCAAAAATCAGTTGATACATTGCCATTAAATATGGAAAACCTAGCTTTGGATGACTGTCAAAAATTGGACAAAGACATCCTAATTTTTGAGGATGAAATTGGCAAAGCAGGGAGTAGATTCAGAGGTTCTCAAATCCCTCTTCATGTCACCAGGCTGGAACCCATTAGTGATGTTGGGGATTTGTGTGTTAGCTAGGTCAGGTTGGACGTTCTTGAATATTAATTTCCATCAGTGAGCGAGATAAGTGGCTTCCATGGAGGACTGGAGTGGATGCCGGACGAGGGTAACACGAATCAAGTTGCTTATCCTTTTCCTTACTGAAGTTGCAAAGTTTTTCTCCTCGGCACCAAGTTCTTAAACGAGTTACACCATGCTTGGTTGGTCCATTTGGTTATATTAAATATTAAGCTATGATGTAAATTGCTTTTTTTAATGCCATTTCTTATTTTAATCTCTTGTTACTTTTTCACATTTCAGTAATGCACATATTCTATTTTATTTTTTTATTAATATGCCAACTTATTTACAACACCCACGCATTGTCTTAGAGAGCATAAATCATTCTTCCACTCCGGTAAAAAAAAAAAAAAAAAAATTAAAATGTTATACCAAGTAGAATCTGCGGGGGCAGTATAAGACATATGGGTTCTTTCTGTAAAAAGCTTTCTCTGGAGTGTTCCTTTAAGCAGATAGTAGACGGTGGGACATCAGCCATTTTTTTTAAAAAAAACATTTTTTATAACTAATCCAATTATTTATTTATCGGGTCTCAGGAATGTTCTGATCCAATTTTGGAACAATTCTTCACAGTCTTCCAACTGATTTTATACCTTTTCAGATTCACTTTGACTATCATTACCCAAAGTCTTTTCCAATCTTAACTTATTTAATGAAGTCCTATTACTTCTATACGAATTGACACTTTATTTTTTTTGTTCTATTTGACATTTTTGTGTTTTTTTTTTTTTTTTTGTTCTTTTTTGTGTTTGTTTTGTTGGATTGTCCATGTTCTCAGCTTCCAATAAACTCTCTATTTTAACTATAGCTCGTTGTTGAATAATTCCTATTTTTTTTTCTCATTTGCTACAACTTTATCCTTTCTATTCCTCGATTTGATTGGGTAACTTTTTCAATTTTGACACAATCCTCCCCCATATTTTTTTTTTTTTTTTTTTTTTTCTTTAACTCTGCAAAATTTCCAGGCCAGACATGTCACTCTCCACAAGAAGTAACATTAGCCCCCCTCAGATCCCAGGTTCTGTTCACATTGGCTGCAACACTATATTATTTATTTTTATTTTTTTTATTGTGCTTTTTACTTATTTGATTAATTCAACAATTTTGTAAATTTTTCAATTTTCCTCGTTTTCAAATTTTCCAGCAAATTTTTTTTTATTTTTTTTTGTAAACGCACTTCTTTCTGTGCACTTCCATCTATATTTTTTGCATCCGAGACCCTCCACCTCCCACCGTACGGACAATTCGTCTGGTGCTAACCTAGCCTTCTCCAATCAGGGAGTAGAGGAGGGGTGCACACCAGAGGCTGGCAGGATTTGTCTAGGTCTGTGCCTGTGTCATCTCTGTACACAGAGAGAGGAGAGCACGGCAGCCTCTCTCTCTCCCCCTTCTATTCACACGGATTACACTTCGGGCATCGTCGCAAGCCGCCAACCCAGGAAGGGTCATCCTCACCAAGGCAAGAGGGTACCCTAAACATCATGGCCGAAGGAGGAGAGAGCGAGGATGAGATCCAGTTCCTCAGGACGGTGAGTGCTCAAATGCGATTAGACATCCGACTTCTCTACATTTTCTATAAAAGAAAAAAAATAAATTAAATTTTTGCAAAAAAAATTTAAAATATTTGCACCCCACCCTTTATACGATCCCAAATGATCGACTTCCTACGTAAAAGCTGAAGAGGTTAATTCACTGGAAGAAGGCGAAATCTGTTCTTCCACCTGTTGGACTCCAATCACTAGTGTGACAGGCTGACGCTCAGGAGGGGAATGTGTGAGTGACAGCTACCGAAAGGGAAACATAGCTGGGGGGTGAGGCTCCAGAACTACTTTAAGGAACAGAGTTGGGGGTTGGTGGGGAGGATAAGGGTTTTGTGTAGCACTTGGAGAGTTAAATATCACAACTCCTCCATTTGTCAAATGACCATACGTAAGAGTGTGGAGTCTTGCGGATACAGATTGCTAGCTCTTGGGTCTAGGAACGTTTTTTATTGGAAAATCTACACATTAAATTGGCATTATCGTCCGGATGCATCGCAAATATCTGATAAAAACGCTTTTATATATGACCATCTGGGTTTTATTCTGGCATGAAGTACTACAATGCTTCATCCTATCTTTCCAAAATCTGCACCGCTCTTGCCCATGAGGCCTTGTCTGGTGTTGAAACTCGGTGTTCTTTAATTAAAAAAGGGCTAAACCTGCAGTACCGCATACTGCCTGATGGGCTAGAGTGGCGCTGTTTCTGCAGCAAAAAAAAACAATTCTGTTTAATTGGCAAGTATCGCTAACAATTGGTGTTGTGAAATGCCATTTTTTTTAGCTTTATAGGTTAGAGCAGTGTCGGTCTGGAGAGTGCCAAGGGCCCACCGGTAAGATTGACTCTGGGGGCTCATTGTTCAGCAAAATGCCAACATTACATTGCCCTCATTCACAAATTTGCCTCTTCTTCTATGTAACAATATACTGGGTGGTTTGGTCAATGAATGCTGAGATTTCGCCTGATTTCTACATAATGAACCAAGAGTATTGTGCCAGTTACTGCTCATGTAGGGGGCCCACCGGAGGATTCACCTGTTCACCCGTGGGCCAGTCCGAGTCTGGGTAGGAGTCTATGCTCAGCAGGCTTGTAGTAAATTTTGTAGCCAAAGGGCCCTCCTGATTGTAAATGACTGTCAATACCAGTAATCTCAGATTACTTGTTGTACAATTCCTTAAAGGGACCTTGTCCGGACTATTTTTACCAATGAAAATAGTGTGCTGTGATTATGCATTCTATGCATGGAAATGCCCCCAATGCACTTCCAGCTAATTTCCATGTGTCTTCAAAGCTTGATTTCTCAGCGGCAGCACATCGGATTACTACCAGACTGGTATCCTTGCTATTGTTGTACTAGGACCTATACACACATGCCAATCCCTCTTAATATACACATGTTGAATGGCCAATAAATGGTGAAACGGACAAACCTTCTAAGCTATGGAGATATTTCACCTGTCTCAAGTGTCCGTTATATGATCACAAGCCAGGTGCCAGTGCTGTGGTTCTTCGCCCCGGGTCAGCTGGCGTTGATTCTGACCTGGGTGCCAAGTTTCCTTTAATGCTATGACATCCTTAGTGCTGTTGGTTCGCAATGGCTTCTGCACCTGGCAAAGCCCAGGGAGTCACATCCATGGGAGACGCGGTGATCAACTCTGGTTTGGAGAAGTTTCCCAAAACTTTTCTATTGTTATTGGGCAGGTTGTACTCTGCTGCACGTCCTCTCCATAATGAGCATAGGGTCCACGAGATAAGTTTCTGGAATCGGGAGCTCTACAAAACAGACTGAGGTTAGGCACATGATTTTAAGTAATGTAATGTACACAGTGACTGCACCCAAGGTCGGTGTTGGGGCCAGGCAGACCACGCATCTTCAATTAAACTGTATCGGCATCATAGATGCTGATACGTTTGAAATCAGTGATGTAGGAGAGCGCGTCAGCTGACATTCCCCTCTGCCTGTGAAGCAGCGGGCGCGATGACGTCACTTAATCACGCGCCATGCTGTGCCGACAGTGGAGTTGCAGAGACCGAAGCAGCAGCGCAACGAGCATAGGCAAGAATTGTATGTAAATTTTTTTTTTTTTTCTATTTTTTTTTTTTTTTAGATTAAGGAGTACATGGTAGCCATAATACTGTGGGGCTGCATTATACTCTGGGGGGCTAATTTATACTGTATTAAGGGCTATGGGGAATGGACTATGCTATATGGAGGGCTATGGGGCATATTATACTATATGGAGGACTATGGGATGTATTATACTATATGGAGGACTATGGGATGTATTATACTATATGGAGGACTATGGGGTGTATTATACTATATGGAAGGCTGTGGGGCACATTATATTATATGGAGGACTATGGGGCGTGCATTTTACAATATGGAGGACTGTGGTGCACATTATAATATATGGAGGACTATGGGGTGTATTATACTATATAGAAGGCTGTGGGGCACATTATATTATATGGAGGACTATGGGGTGTATATTTTACAATATGGAGGACTGTGGTGCACATTATACTATATGGAGGACTATGGGGTGTATTATACTATATGGAAGGCTGTGGGGCACATTATATTATATGGAGGATTATGGGGTGTGCATTTTACAATATGGAGGACTGTGGTGCACAGTATAATATATGGAGGACTATGGGGTGTATTATACTAAACAAGCAAATGCTGCCTATTCATCCAGTGATTGGATTGTTTATGCCGGGACAAAAATCATTGTTCACGGCAGCACATTGCCAGGTGAACACTGCAGATATGCTGCTGATAACATGATACTGTATGTGGGCAGATTGATCTATTAGTGATTACTCTGTCCCCATCATAATTCCTTAGCCGGTGTAAAGAGGCTGGGAAACAAGCGTCGAATGACTTCAATATGGTCGATGGCACTCGTTTAGCGGCATGAACTCCGCGCATGTAAATACAACCGAAATGTTTCTATGTGATGTGCAATATGTGAGCAGATGGGGCTCCATTTTGTCTAAAACCGTCCCTGACTGAACCAGCAGAATAGTGAGTGCAGCTCTGGAGTATAATACAGAATGTAACTCAGGATCAGTAATGTAATGTATGTACACAGTGACTGCACCAGCAGAATAGTGAGTGCAGCTCTGGAGTATAATACAGGATGTAACTCAGGATCAGTAATGTAATGTATGTACACAGTGACTGCACCAGCAGAATAGTGAGTGCAGCTCTGGAGTATAATACAGGATGTAACTCAGGATCAGTAATGTAATGTATGTACACAGTGACTGCACCAGCAGAATAGTGAGTGCAGCTCTGGAGTATAATATAGGATGTACCTCAGGATCAGTAATGTATGTACACAATGACTGCACCAGCAGATTAGTGAGTGCAGCTCTGGGGTATAAACAGGATGTAACTCAGGATCAGTAATGTATGTACACAGTGACTGCACCAGCAGAATAGTGAGTGCAGCTCTGGGATATAATACAGGATGTAACTCAGGATCAGTAATGTATGTACACAGTGACTCCTCCAGCAGAATAGTGAGTGCAGCTCTGGAGTATAATACAGGATGTAACTCAGGATCAGTAATGTATGTACACAGTGACTCCACCAGCAGAATAGTGAGTGCAGCTCTGGAGTATAATACAGCAATAATTCAGATCAGTAGGATCAGTAATGTAATGTATGTACACAGTGACTCCACCAGCAGAATAGTGAGTGCAGCTCTGGAGTATAATACAGCATATAATTCAGGATCAGTAATGTATGTACACAGTGACTGCACCAGCAGAATAGTGAGTGCAGCTCTGGGTATAATACAGGATGTAACTCAGGATCAGTAACGTAATGTATGTACACAGTGACTCCACCAGCAGAATAGTGAGTGCAGCTCTGGAGTATAATACAGGATGTAACTCAGGATCAGTAATGTAATGTATGTACACAGTGACTGCACCAGCAGAATAGTGAGTGCAGCTCTGGGGTATAATACAGGATATAACTCAGGATCAGTAATGTAATGTATGTACACAGTGACTGCACCAGCAGAATAGTGAGTGCAGCTCTGGAGTATAATACAGGATGTAACTCAGGATCAGTAATGTATGTACACAGTGACTGCACCAGCAGAATAGTGAGTGCAGCTCTGGAGTATAATACAGGATATAACTCAGGATCAGTAATGTAATGTATGTACACAGTGACTGCACCAGCAGAATAGTGAGTGCAGCTCTGGAGTATAATACAGGATGTAACTCAGGATCAGTAATGTAATGTATGTACACAGTGACTGCACCAGCAGAATAGTGAGTGCAGCTCTGGGGTATAATACAGGATGTAACTCAGGATCAGTAATGTATGTACACAGTGACTGCACCAGCAGAATAATGAGTGCAGCTCTGGAGTATAATACAGGATGTAACTCAGGATCAGTAATGTAATGTATGTACACAGTGACTGCACCAGCAGAATAGTGAGTGCAGCTCTGGAGATAATACAGGATGTAACTCAGGATCAGTAATGTAATGTATGTACACAGTGACTGCACCAGCAGAATAGTGAGTGCAGCTCTGGGGTATAATACAGGATGTAACTCAGGATCAGTAATGTAATGTATGTACACAGTGACTGCACCAGCAGAATAGTGAGTGCAGCTCTGGAGTATAATACAGGATGTAACTCAGGATCAGTAATGTAATGTATGTACACAGTGACTGCACCAGCAGAATAGTGAGTGCAGCTCTGGGGTATAATACAGGATGTAACTCCGGATCAGTAATGTATGTACACAGTGACTGCACCAGCAGAATAATGAGTGCAGCTCTGGAGTATAATACAGGATGTAACTCAGGATCAGTGATGTAATGTATGTACACAGTGACTGCACCAGCAGAATAGTGAGTGCAGCTCTGGGGTATAATACAGGATGTAACTCAGGATCAGTAATGTATGTACACAGTGACTGCACCAGCAGAATAATGAGTGCAGCTCTGGAGTATAATACAGGATGTAACTCAGGATCAGTAATGTAATGTATGTACACAGTGACTGCACCAGCAGAATAGTGAGTGCAGCTCTGGGGTATAATACAGGATGTAACTCAGGATCAGTAATGTATGTACACAGTGACTGCACCAGCAGAATAATGAGTGCAGCTCTGGAGTGTAATACAGGATGTAACTCAGGATCAGTAATGTAATGTATGTACACAGTGACTGCACCAGCAGAATAGTGAGTGCAGCTCTGGGGTATAATACAGGATGTAACTCAGGATCAGTAATGTATGTACACAGTGACTGCACCAGCAGAAATGAGTGCAGCTCTGGAGTGTAATACAGGATGTAACTCAGGATCAGTAATGTAATGTATGTACACAGTGACTGCACCAGCAGAATAGTGAGTGCAGCTCTGGGGTATAATACAGGATGTAACTCAGGATCAGTAATGTATGTACACAGTGACTGCACCAGCAGAATAGTGAGTGCAGCTCTGGAGTATAATACAGGATGTAACTCAGGATCAGTAATGTAATGTATGTACACAGTGACTGCACCAGCAGAATAATGAGTGCAGCTCTGGAGTATAATACAGGATGTAACTCAGGATCAGTAATGTAATATATGTACACAGTGACTGCACCAGCAGAATAGTGAGTGCAGCTCTGGAGTATAATACAGGATGTAACTCAGGATCAGTAATGTAATGTATGTACACAGTGACTGCACCAGCAGAATAGTGAGTGCAGCTCTGGAGTATAATACAGGATGTAATTCCTGATCAGAAAAGGATAAGTACTGTTGCAGTAAAATTGTATCAAACTTAGAAAAAGAAAGTTGACACTGTTTTGGTCAAACTTTAAAGCACCGAGACTGGATGCAGTTAAAGCGGATACTACGCTATGAGTGGAATTAGGACGATATGGGTTTTCCAGCGTCGAGTCTTGCCTGTCCTTCCAGCATGGATATTTATTAGGCTTTGGCTTCTTGGCGACTGTTTGGCCAAATGAAGATCGCAAGGTTGTATTGCTCCATCGTTCCTGCTGATTGTCAGCTGCGTTGCGGCATTGACTGCTCTAGCACATGTAATGTACCTATTGCCTGTTACATCGTCCAATGTGGGGCCATTCTCCTGAGATTTTCTGCCCTTGTTCCAACCTCTGTGAGACTCCAGGGCACTGAGTATCTGGAATCTGTGAGGTTTTGGTGAGGCTCGAGGTTTCATATATTTTTATTTTTTGCTTCTCTTATATATGAGAGCCTCTCGGATGTATTCCGGGAGATCTGGACGGTATGGATTTTGTGATTTATGCCATCGCTTCCAATGGTTGGAAAACCTCTTGGATGATGATCAGTTTTTTGAGGCATTCATTATTGAGTTTTTCAAATGGAAACGTTGCAGGAAATGCTCAACTTTTGTGAAGTTTTTTTGTTTTTGCCTGAAGTTCTGTAACAGTTTTTCCCTTAAAAGGGGTTCCATCACCCCAAAAAGCTGAGTAAGCCACTTATACAGTTATGTAGGGGACTTAGATCCTATACAGATCATAACTAGAATATAAATAGATTTTTAGTAGTTTGAGGCATAAAAAATATACAGAGTGGGCCATTTATATGGATACACCTACATAAAATGGGAATGGTTGGTGATATCAACTTCCTGTTTGTGACACATTAGTCTATGGGTGGTGATCATGGTGGCCATTTTGAAGTCGGCCGTTTTGGATCCAACTTTATTTTTTCCAATGGGAAGAGGGTCATGTGACACAAAAACTTCTTGAGAATTTCACAAGAAAAACAATGGTGTGCTTGGTTTTAACGTAACTTTATTCTTTCATGAGTTATTTACAAGTTTGTGACCACTTATAAAATGTGTTCAAAGTGCTGTCCATTGTGTTGGGTTGTCAATACAACCCTCTTCTCCCACTCTTGACACACTGATAGCAACACCATAGAAGAAATGCTAGCACAGGCTTCCAGTATCCGTTGTTTCAGATGCTGCACATCTCGTATCTTCACAGCATAGACAATTGCCTTCAGATACGAGATGTACAGCATCTGCACCTTTCAATCTGGTCAAGATCTCAGGGCACCATTTTGCCCCCTCAATTTGCAGATGGTGCATTGTCCTATTTTGACTCTGACGCCATGTTCACATAGTCTCGTTGCTGGCTCTTCTCACTGGCTCCTGTCTGCTTCATTGTAGTGGTCCGGAGGAATGACACTGAGTGCGGCCGTAGAGTGCGCTGTCAGTCAAAATGACGCTGCAAATTGACGGGGGAGTAAGGGTTAGCTGAGATCTTCCACACAAAATAAAATGTTTTTTGTATTTTTATTTTTTTGCGCAAACTTCACTCACCCCCCCAACAAAAAAAAAACATAAAAACAAACTCAATATCTAAGAAAAAATCTATGAATATGGCCTTATTGTAATCGAATCCATTTAGATTAGTGCTGATCGAGCTCAGGCTTGGTCGACTCGACTAGCGAGCCTAATGGAAGGGATTGGCAAACCTGAGCATTTTTCCGGAGGACGACAAAGTGCGCTCACGCATGATGTGCGCGCATGCTCGATCGATTGCATGGTGCTTGAATCCCCGTAAGTGAATTATCTGAGCCGTGAGAGAGGATTCAAGCACCATACTCTGCACTGCTCGCTACTCGATGGAGCCGTGCCAAGTGCGCCGCTCACCCATCACTAATATGGACGTCAATGAAGAGTCCAGCACTGATGGGATGATAATGTTAAATGGGGCGACTTGGGGGATGTAAACTGACACGTTTTTTTTGTTGGTGTCAATCTGGGAACTCTACAAAAATAAAATCCATTATGTGATTGGTTTCAGCCTATGATTTGGGCTCCATATTACTAGATATGGACCTGAATGAAGGGGTGCTGGGCTAGTGACTCGTCTCTTCATATCCCCCTCTTCAGAATCTGGGCCTGTCCACGATTCCCTCCTTTACAGTCCGTCTCTTCTTGCTGTCAGCAAAAGAGGAGACGCTTCACCTGATCTATAAAAAGACGGAGTGAAGCCTGAGAGAACAGGAGAAAAGATGTGGCCTAAATTATGTTCAGTAAGGAGCACTGGGGCCTCCCTCAGATCCTGTCTCATTCTGCCTGCTGTAGATCGTGTGGTGCAGGACTCGAAACGCATTACCTCAGTGTCGCGCAATCTTCCTCAGCACCTGACGTGACTCTAGGACATTTTCTATTGGTCTTAATATTGCTCCGATGTCTCTGCAACGAAAAAAAAATCCTCTCTCGCACCTGAGGAGAAAAAATATCATTATTTATGAAATATTAACCTGGTGCGAGCCATGTAATGAGTAAGAATGACCTAAATTATTAAGATGGAGGGCGGCATCTCTGATGTTATTTATTCATCGTGTTCCAGGCCTACGTGCATTAGTTGTAACTACCAGTTTGTTACCTTGTGCCTCAATGTGTCTCCATGTATGCACAACTTGTGTAGCCCTGGTATGTAAGGCACACAGGATCTGGAGAATGCACAGTAAGGTAACAGTTAAAGCTTGACGCTCACTTACACTTCAGACACACCCACAGGGGTGTATAGGGGAGTGACGTGTAGCACAGGAGAGAGTCAGTCTAGCTTCCTGTCATCGTACAGAGCAGTCAGGGCTAGTTCTTCTCAGACAGTGAGGATTCCTGTCAGAGCTCTGGGTGAGCAGAAGATTAGTTCCTGCCAATTCAACGAAGTGGAGTCTAGTAACGGATGACTAGTTATCATCCCGAGTCTAGTCAGAGTTACCTTTTACTCAGTCTGAACTTTGAGGAAACTGAGAGTTACTCAGTGAGACCAAGGAAGAAAACTGACTTTCTATCTTCACGCTTCAGTGCTACATTGAAAGCAGAAGCAGGGTGAAGGGCATAGTGGGAAGGATTCAGAAGTGCCTTAAGGATTGGATTATCCTGCACATTGTCACCGGTCACTGGGGACCGAAGCGTCACTATAGCTCCAGGCATAGTGATAGAAAAGCCAGAGTCTTACTGGACCTTAGGTTGCAGAAAGCCGCCCTTAGAGTGCCAGTACGTAACCGAGTCAGGAGAACAAGACTTCTGAGTCCGGCGCGCGGCAAAAGAAAGTACTTAGTTCACCACTTATAAGGCTCTATCACAAAACTGACCGGGCAGTACAGCTAGTGGAAAAAGCTGAAAACTATAGAGTTAACTTAGCTACAGGCAAGCTTGGACTCACTCATCATTTGGAAACAGAAGGAGGCCTGTAACCTGCTCAACTGTTACCGCTACGTGCATTCATCCACCCCGAACAGCCTCCCTGGGACCTGCCTGAACAACTTGAAGTAAAAGGTATGGAAAGAAGCTTCTATGTGTGAGACTGAGTTATTTGATTGCATCCCTGCACAACCCCACCATAACTATCGACCTGAGGAAAGAGTCCCACCTGTAGGGGACCCGACATCTAGCTGCCTCACCATCCCCTCAGAGATCTACAGCAGCGCTGGTCTTAGTGATCAGAGAACTACAGGTGGCGTCACGAACTGTATATATACCTATCCCCTGTAAATATACCCCCCCAATATACGCCTGACCGCCAGGGCCACGGACCGAGCCACCGCTACCTGTGACAACCCCATAGACTTCCATGGGCTCGGCTCTGAGTACCCCATTGCTCTGGTAAACCACAATTGTGGTGCGGGTCAAAACAAACTTGGCGTCACGAACAGGATCCGAAACTTGCAGAATTGCGAGCCCTGTGTGCCTGTGGAGTGTTTTGGTGAAAAAGACTGTTGCTATTGTTTGGCGCCAAATACCGCCATATTTGCCGCCATATTCGCGCCCTGAGGCGCTGGAGAAGAAGGTGGGCGTACCTGAAGGAGCGCTCAAAGTCTTGGACACGCCCCCAGCTCTGACTCAGCGGCAGGTCCTGCGACAGGAAGTGGACGCTCTGACATCAGAACGCCTGCGACGAAGGTCCTGTTTCTACTGCTGTGCCTGGGAAATAGCAGCTTCTGAAACCGGTAGGCTCCGTTTAACCAAGGGGCGCTAATATGTTGCAACAACCGGCCGACAGTGCGGCCCCAGCCGGAGGACCCGACTCCGCACCGCGTGGCGTTGTAGCGCCAGATGGGGGCGCAGGCCCAGCACTCAGTCCGGTGGTCCCGCTCATGCCACTAACGCTTCCATATATGCCTGGGGCGAAATGGCTTCCCCAGTACAGCGGCGAGCCAGGCACTTTAGCAGGATTCAAACGGAAGATATGCAGTGTCCTGGAAATGTACTCTATGTCTGAGAGGCAAAAAGCTGCAGTATTAATAGGGCAGCTAACTGGCGCTGCTGAGAGAGAAGCGGAGACTTGGGCTACCACGGACCAGGAGTTGGTGCCTGCAATCCTCTTAAAGTTACAGGCCATTTTTGAAGATCGCACCGAAACAGATCTCCGGATGGCATTCTATAACTGTTCACAGCAACCAAGTGACAGCATAAGGGACTATGCCTGCCGACTACAAGGGGCCCTGAGAGCCCTCAAGCAGGTTAATACCATAAGTGTCATTGATGAAAATAAGATGCTGAAAGAACAATTTGTGCAGGGACTGAGGTCCCAAGCGGAACGCAGAACTGTGAATTGGTGGTCTTTAGATCACCCTGATGCTACCTTTGATGCCCTAAAGGACATGGCAATAAAAGGGCTGCGGCCCCTGGGCAAACCTGAAGTGGCAACCCAACATCGTCAGGGTGAAGTCACTCTGGAACCGGCAGTAAACCCCTTTTCCTCGCTAGTAGCCGAAACCAAAACGCAGGTGACACCCCCTAGTGAATTGGACTGTCTGCGCTCAGAGGTGCGCCAGCTGACTAAAAATCTGGCTGCTGTGATGAGTGCCCTGCAGCTGCGGGAAGAGGAAGAAGGGAAGATCTTATTAGCTGATTGCCCAGAAGACGTCCCGTGGATGAACCGGAGAAGAAGGAAGACGTCGCCCCCCCGGAGGAGGACAACGCCACCCCCAGGAGCGACCTCTGATCAACACCCTCCTCGTCGGGAGATCACCTGTTACCGATGCAACCGGAAAGGTCATATGTCTCCACAGTGTCCTTTAAACGGGCAGAACCTGGGTCCGAGGGCCAACACCCGGAGGAGACCTGTCAGGCCCCCTAGACTGGAACCGCAGGTATGTGGGTGGACGACCCTACCTGTCTATCATTCTAGATGGTATTGCTGTTCCGGCATTGTTAGACACTGGGTCTCAGGTGACCCTAATACATGATGCCCTATATACTAAGTTCTGGTCAATGGACAGTCTTAAACCCCCGAGCCCTGACTTTACTGTGTATGCTTCTAATGGTCTTCCTGTAGAAGTACTCGGGACAAAATGTGTAGATGTGAAAGTGGGCAGAGAGGAGTTGAAAGACCAGGGGCTTCTGGTAGTAAAGACTGTAAATGAGGAGAACGGTTTAAATATAATTTTGGATACTAACATTATCAGTAATTGTTTGGGAGAAGTTGTGTTCTTACTCCAACAGCTCGCTGAGATTGCCCGACCAAGGCAGAAAGGAGTAATCCAAAGAGAGATCCGGGCCCTGGTGTGTCAGCAGCAAGCGAAGCTTACAGACGGCGAAATTGGTAATGTACGGGTCACTGACTCGAATCCCATTGTGATACCCCCAATGAGTGAAATGATAATCTGGTGCAGGGCAGCCATAGGTCTGAGAGGACAGAATTACCAAGCTGTAGTAGAACCCCACCATTCAGAACATAGACCTACACTTATGACTGCTAGGGGAGTAGTGGAAGTGGTGAATGGAAGAGTACCGGTACGGCTTCTCAACTGGGGAGATGATGAGGTAAACTTACCCCGTTATGCAACCATTGCTAAACTACATGCTGTTGACAATAATTCTATTCTTCCGGCTGAGTCCTTAGACTCCCGCCAAATAGCGGAGGACAATGACCCGGCAACCCAGGTGGCGGAATGGTGTCAGCAACTCCATGTTGGGACGGACACCACTCCCGCTCACCAGAAGCAAGGGGTATTACGGGTGGTGCAAGAGTACGCCCAAGTATTTAGCAAGAATCCACTTGATTTTGGGATAATTAAGGGAGTACAACATCATATCCCTACAGGCAGTCATCCTCCCATCAAAGAGCGGTATAGGCCTATACCCCCAGCCCATTATCAGAAGGCTAAGGAAATGTTGCGAGATATGAAAGAAGCCGGAGTAATCAGGGATAGTTGTAGTCCCTGGGCAGCACCTCTAGTCCTGGTTAGAAAGAAAGATGGTAGCTTGAGAATGTGTGTGGATTACAGGCAGGTGAACCGCATAACACACAAGGATGCATACCCGTTGCCACGTATAGAGGAGTCATTAGCTGCTCTGAAAACGGCTAACTACTTTTCTACCCTTGATCTGACTAGTGGATACTGGCAAGTGGCTGTGGCTGAGGAGGATCGTGAGAAAACGGCTTTCACCACCCCAATGGGGCTCTGTGAGTTCGACAGAATGCCGTTTGGGCTCAGCAGTGCCCCAGGAACATTTCAGAGAGTGATGGAGAACTGCCTGGGACATCTCAATTTTGAAACCGTGCTGCTATACTTAGACGACGTTATCGTGTACTCCAAGACATATGAGGACCATCTGAAGCACCTGGCAGAAGTATTTGAGTCCCTGTCCAGGTACGGGATGAAGTTGAAACCCTCAAAATGCCATCTACTCAAACAGAAGGTACAATATTTGGGGCACATCGTCAGTTCGGAAGGAGTAGCGCCGGACCCAGAGAAAGTCACTGCCATCCAGAAGTGGCCGGAGCCGAAGAACCTCAAGGAAGTGCGACAGTTCCTGGACTAACGGGTTACTACAGAAGGTTCGTGAAAGATTACACGAAGAAGGCAGCGCCTCTACAGGACCTCCTAGTAGGCCAATCCCTAAAGAGCAGAAATCCTCCCTTCAATTGGGGTAAGGAACAGGCTGAAGCATTCCAAAAGATGAAAGAGATCCTTACAGGCGATGAGATCTTGACGTATCCTGATTACAGCCAACCGTTCCTGCTGTACACCGATGCTAGTAATGAAGGTTTAGGAGCAGTTCTCAGTCAGAAGCAGAATGGCCAAGAAAAAGTCATCGCTTATGCCAGCAGAAAACTCAGGCCAACTGAGAGGAATCCGGAAAATTATAGCAGCTTCAAGCTGGAGTTTCTGGCGCTGGTCTGGGCCATTACTGAAAGATTTAAGCACTACCTGGCCTCCAACAAGTTCACGGCGTACACAGACAACAACCCGCTAACGCACCTGGAAACGGCCAAGTTGGGCGCCATGGAGCAGCGTTGGATGGCTCGGTTGTCTAATTACCAGTTTACTATCAAGTACCGGGCAGGCCGAAAGAATGCTAATGCTGACGCATTGTCCCGAATGCCGCATGACTCTGACACGGAGGAAGAATCGGACGACCTGGAAGAAATTGAGCTACCTGCGTTCCATCGAAATGGGTAGTCCACGAGCATCGAGTCTACAGAAAGCAGTATGGTGCAACGTTAAATCCTTTACCCCATCACAGCTGGAAAGAGACTCAGGACAGCGATCCAGTGGTCAGCCGTATCAAGGAGTTGTTAAGACAGGAAGGTTCCTCCTTGGAAAAAGATGCACCTATGTCAGCAAAGCTCCTGTGGAACGAGAGAAGCAGGTTATTCCTATACCGTGAGAAGTTGTGCAGGAGATACGTCAATCCCAGGACCCACGAGATGGTCTGGCAAATAGTGGTCCCCAAGGCAGACGTCCAAATGGTGTTGGAAGCATACCATGATCAAGCAGGACACTTTGGCTGGAGAAAGCTGGAGACCCTGTTGAGGTGCCGGTTCTACTGGGTAGGGATGCGCAGCTCCATTGAGAGGTGGTGTCGGAACTGTGGACCCTGTGGTCTCAGAAGAAAGGACTACGGTAGTCAGAGGGCACCCCTGCAGCCTATCCGGACGACTCGTCCCTTGGAGATTGTGGCCTGGACCACGTCAAACTGTCGCCAAGTAGATCTGGATACTCATACGCCTTGACCATGGTGGACCATTACTCTAGATTTCTGGTGGTTGTACCAGTTAAGGATCAGACAGCAGTGACGGCAGCAAAAACCTTTCAAGCAAGCTTCTGCAGACCGCATGGGTATCCGGAGCAAGTATTAACCGATCAAGGACCTGCTTTCGAAGCTGATCTATTCAAGGAATTCTGTCACATGTATGGGTGTAAGAAAATTAGAACAACACCATACCATCCTCAAACCAACGGTCTTTGCGAGAAAATGAACCACATTGTCCTTGATTTGTTGAAATCCATACCGTTGGAAGACAGAAATCGATGGCCGGACTTACTACCTGATTTGGTTGACTTGTATAACCATATACCTGTAAGTTCCACTAACTGCACTCCAGCCTATCTTATGAGAGCAAGGCCCGGAAGACTACCAATGGATTTAGAACTTGGAGTGGTAGAACCAGAGGCAGATGACGCTATTGAAAACTGGGATATCAATCGGCAAGAGCAATACAGAAGAGTGCAAGTCTGTGTAGAAGAAAGTCTCAACAAGGTACGGGAAAAACAGGAAGATATTTACAACAGGAATGCTCCTGCCAAGCCTTTGATGCCTGGAGAAGTGGTATTGAAAAGGAAAAGGAAAATGCACAAATTGGATAACCAGTGGGAGCAAGAACCCTACGTCGTACAAGATTCTAAATATGACAACAGAAAAGTTTGTATCATCAGTAAGGACGGAGGAAGAACAATATCCACTGTGTCCAGAGACCATTTGAAATTGTGCCCAGAACCCTTAAAGTTTCGTGAAGAGAACTCTGTCATCAATCAAGAAGAAAGAAAAGAAGAGGTCATACACACGGATCTGGGAGATTTCCCTGCAGATTGGCCGAGACTGGGAGATGCTGTAATAATTCCGGTGTTGCAATTTTATCAGCCACAAGAGGAAGTTCTACCTCCAGCTGTGCCCATGGTGCCAGTTGAGCCAGTTCAGGAGTTACCTACTCCAGCAGCACCCCAACCTGCGGAACCTCAAGAGGAAGAATCATCGGAAGCAGCGCCCCATGCTATGGGAACCCCTGGTGAAGCTGACTCACACCGCCCAGCCATCAGTACGCTTGCCAGATCCATAGAAAGATTGAGGCAGTTCTATAGTTTGCCGTTACGTAGAACAGTTGGGTTAGAGATTAATATACCTGAAGCTACTCCACGTAGATCAGAACGTACAACGAAAGGGAAGATACCTATTCGTTATCAAAAGTAGTCCTAGCAAACTAGTTTACTAAGTATGGATAATTGTATAAAGTATTGTTATGATATGTAAATTACTTGAAAATGTTTCATGATGGACTCTGAGGCTGAGGACTGAGCCAGCCCAAGAACTGATCTTGTATAATAGTTGCACTTTGTGCATTCTCTACCAGCACACCTACCTCTGAACATAAAACCCGTATGGTGAGGCACTGAGTGAGGTCTGCATTCAGATGTCCTGCAGCCCACCCAGGACCCACGTTGAAGGTTTGGTGCGGGTCCTTCACAAGAATATTGTCATCTATTTATATGAAAATGTCTATTTAGTATTTTGTATTTTTCTATGCCTATTGTTATAATGCAACGTTTAAGAAATCCTTACCTCCCGGATGGGAAGAGTTAATGTTTATTGTAAATGAAAAACAAAATGTCTTTCTTATATTTCACAGCCCGGGAGTGCTGTATTTTACCAAGGGGGAATGTGTAGCCCTGGTATGTAAGGCACACAGGATCTGGAGAATGCACAGTAAGGTAACAGTTAAAGCTTGACACTCACTTACACTTCAGACACACCCACAGGGGTGTATAGGGGAGTGACGTGTAGCACAGGAGACAGTCAGTCTAGCTTCCTGTCATCGTACAGAGCAGTCAGGGCTAGTTCTTCTCAGACAGTGAGGATTCCTGTCAGAGCTCTGGGTGAGCAGAAGATTAGTTCCTGCCAATTCAACGAAGTGGAGTCTAGTAACGGATGACTAGTTATCATCCCGAGTCTAGTCAGAGTTACCTTTTACTCAGTCTGAACTTTGAGGAAACTGAGAGTTACTCAGTGAGACCAAGGAAGAAAACTGACTTTCTATCTTCACGCTTCAGTGCTACATTGAAAGCAGAAGCAGGGCGAAGGGCATAGTGGGAAGGATTCAGAAGTGCCTTAAGGATCGGATTATCCTGCACATTGTCACCGGTCACTGGGGACCGAAGCACCGACTGTGCACATGCGCTGTGCTGATCCTCTGCTTCCCTGGCGGCGGGGCGTCTCCATGGTTCCGGCACGCACCCGGAGCTTCCTGCTCTGTATGTGTGCTTGGATCTATGATGCCTCAGCCGCCGCAGGACCTGCGATCTTCACGGCGCATGCGCCGACTATACGGCGCTCATTGGTCCATTTTGACCATGTGATGTATCACAAGGGATACTTGAAGGTCCTGGTCCCACCACTTACCATCTCCTTGAGAAAGCGGCGTGTAGCATCCGCGAAACGCGCGTCGGGGTGGACATCACCCTGGGATCTGTTTCCTCCTACCCTTTACCATCTCCGGGTAAGCCCCTTACTTTATATAGTGCTGTCACGTTTGTTTAGAGACTGAGGTCTCAATATGGGCTGCCTATGGAGTTAGTTGTTGGCTCTATGGTGGAGCTTACTATTGTATTATATATGGAGGTCTCAGGTCCCTTCCTGTCTGTTTCATTTCTTGGTTTGCACATATACTTTGATTATGAGTAACTTATGTGATGTTATTTAATTCTGTAATAAATTTATGATTTTTTTACCGATATCACCAAAGACTCTTGGTTCTTTTTATATTTATGTATTTATATGAGTTGGTGTTTTTCTTTTCGTTTATGGGATCAAACACGGTTTCGTGCGATCTTTTTTCCTGCTTGCTGACATTATGCAGCTGAATGTGTTTCCATAGAATAAACTGATGTCCAAACTCAAAAATCTCCATTTAAAACATACTCTATTCTTAAATGTCAGTGTGATGTCAATGCAACTATACATATTTCCACCCAGCCTCTCCAGGCTCTGGAAAAAAATTGAGTAATAACGTAACAGTGACAGTATGGTGTTTGGATTGTCTGAGTAAGACAAAAAAAACCCTTCCTGGTTAAAAGCAGAAGACATGTCTAATAATTATAAGTATTGGTCATGTGAACTGTAGAGATGCAGAATAGTTACTATGGCAATGTCATACACGGTGGCCGCAGGCCGTTCCAGACAATTTTAGGATCTTTGATTAGATTTTTTTTTTTCCCATTTTTCAGTAGTTTTCAGCAGTCGAGCAATGATTTGTCCATATCCATTAATATCCGCAAACATTTCCATGGTCATGTAATCAAAGAATACTGATAGTGTGAGGCAGTGACCGATGTTTATATGCGAGGGTCGCTATGTGTCCCCCAGGATGCACACAGAAGCGTACTTAGGCTGTGGGAGTGCATTGGTGTCACAGGTATAGCTGTGATTGCAATGCAAAATAAAAGTAAGTGTTCGTCTTGGGCAAGTTATTTGTTCAAGGCAAATTTAGGAAAACCTGCTATGGGCTTTTATTTTTGAAACGGACTACATGATGATAGTGGGGTGGTCAGTTTCCTTCCCAGTCGTGTTTTCCATGTGGCCTACGGCCACTGGGTACTTGTAAAAACCCCTGCAGTAAAGGGTTGGGTGTGTCAGTTTGGTTTTGCAAGCATGCAGAGCAGAAGGCTCTGCAGAGTCAACCTGTGTGAAGCAACACAGCCAAGCGGAGCCAAAAGGCCTGACGCCCCTCAGCGTCTACGGCGGTGCAGTTGAGTCGCACATAGCCAGGGCCTGTGGGGTACTCGGCACCAAGCCCGTTCACTTCACTGGGGGATGTCACGGGTAGCGCAGCTGGGTCCGTTGCCCTGGGCGCTCCCTAAAAGGGGATTATTTACAGGGGATGATAGAATGTTCGTGACGCCACCTGTGGTTCCTGCTCAGGGTGACCAGCGCTGCAGGGTAGGTCCTCTGAGGGTTTGAGGCAGCAAGGTGTTAAGTCTCCCACAGGCGAGACTGATTCCTCAGAGTATATGGCGGTGTAGGGGTGCAGGAGCAATAATGCAGACACACACAAGCAAGTCTCTTTCTGTACCTTTACTGGTGATATTTGCAGGCATCCCGGGAAGCCGTCAGGGTGGAGGATGCACGTCCAGTAATCCACTGAGTAGGTGTAGGGCCTCCTTACGCCTTTAATGTGTGTGAGTTTCTGACTTGCATAAAACAAAGCTTAACTCTGTGTTTCCCGGCTGACCTTGTGGTGAGGTCTTCTTGTGGACAGAACAGTGTCTTTGTGGCGGTACCTGCCAGACCCCGTCTTCCTAACCTCGGTTACGTATCAGCACTGCTGGGCCCCTGCGACTTGAAGTCCAGGGTCTCCGTGTCTCCTACCAGTCGTGCAGATGCTGGTAAGCACGGACCCGGTGTCCGGTGGTGCAGAGTGGAGGTAAGCTATCAATGCTGGTTGACCTCGGTCACTCTCTTTTCCTCTTTCTTCCACCTGCCTTTCGTCCTACTCTCACCACTAGCACAAACTAGCAGCAGATGTCAACTTTCTTTTCTTCATCGCTCTCCAAGCGTCGGCACGCTTACTTACTGAAACGCTCACTGAAGCACTCTCAGTGGACTCAACTTTGACCAGACTAAGTGGCAATCCCTTCCACTGCTACTGGACTCCACGATGTAAGCTGAGCAGTTCCTGAAGTCCTCAGGCTTTCAGATAAGTCTTTCTTTGGCTAGTCTTTCCCTCTCTACTCGTCTGAGGTAACTAGCTTGTCTGCTCTGCAACACGCTCTGACAAGATCACACACTCTGAGGTAAAACCAACGACTAGCTAACTCTCAGCTAGACTGCCTTCATCTCACTACTGTCGTCTCAAGGGCTCCCTCTGGTGGAACCAGGGAAAATGTGAAGTGTTGTGTGCTTATAGGTTATCATGGATTTACCTTTCGTGCATCCTCCAGGGTAACATGTGGCTCCAGTCACAGCTGGGCTACACACAGTCGCCCACGGCAACAGGTCTCGGATGTGGACTGTCTTGTTTCCCGGCTGCGATCCAGAGGATACCGTGTGATGTTTATTTTCTGTGAGTTTGGACATTAAACATGTTTTGTGTTGAACTTTTTCCTGGGTCACTGCCTCATCACTGCAGTGTGGATACCGTAGCACTACAATAGATATATTGGAAATATGGACTTTAATGAGTATCTATTGTAAATTTAATCATTAGTACATATAAAACTAATTTTTTTTTTAATGTGTGCTAACATGACTGACTCAGTAGTATTATAGAGGCTTCTCTAGTTGTCACCAATGGCGTCTCCCAGACTGCTGCTTGTGAGGTCTTTCAAAAAGCTGCCGCCGTTTTACCCAATAAGAATGGCTGCAGCAAGGAAATTTACTGTGTGTCTGTATGTACCAAAGAGCATATAGAATGTTATCTGAAGCTCAGGTCAGGATCCCTTTAACTTAACCAAGGCTGATCACAATCATTAATTTTCCTCAAACATCTCAGAGAAAGTTTATCAACTGGACAATCCCTTTTTAAGTTCTGGTTTAGGAAAAATTTACAGCTGAAGGGTGAAATTATGGTTGGGATGAACCCAAATTTCCATATCACAGGAAAAGGGTTCTTGGAAAAGTACATTATGAAGTTTCTTCATCCGATGATTTGGAAGCTAACAGATGCTTGAAGGTACATATGGCAAACAAGAGCTGTTAGATGCCGCTGGTGGCCTTATGTCTTTTACATAAAGCATTGCCTTGTGTCAAGTTGCAAAAGAGTAATGTCTACCCCTCTGTGGAACCTAGCAGCAGGAGACAACTGAAATAATGTTTTTCTGTACCACACCAAATATAGCCTGGTGTGTGGCACATGGAGGCCTTGCCTCATCAAACTAGTCCAAGCTATGTGCAAGAGCCAAGACACTGCTTCTAGATATAAACTGTTGTCTAACATCTTTCGGCTCTTTGACTTGTCCAGCTCCTCATGAAGGTCCGTGATTGGATCTGTAGAATAAAAATGTGACTTCTCTTTAAACCCAACGGTAAAAAAGTGAAGGTCACACCTTTCTGATGCACCTTGGTGGCTCTGAGGGCTCATTCCTGGGGAGATGATTCTTTGTCAAATATGGCAGGACAAGTTCTTGCTTATCTCTCTGAATGATATTCTGCCCCTGGTCAGGTCCTTGGGTCGAGGACTACAGGATTGGATCCAAATGACCTGGAATGTTATTCAGTAATGGGTTTTATGACCTTCCTAATGCCACATTCACTCATTGGTAAGTCACTGTCTGAGTAGGAACCATGAGGCACAAACCGTCCACAAGTCTCCTTATCCAAATTTGACAGTCTTATTTGAGTCTGTGAGATTTGGGGCAGGAGACGCACGGACAGTCTGTGCATCACGGTCCATTTGAATGCAGTTTTAGACCTCCTCTTTGCTAGCCCTCAACTGTAGTGAATGGAACAATGGTTTTTGTAGACCCCAGTGACCCTTTGGAGTAATGTCCCACTTCTTTCAGCTACTTCCCATTCTATGTCTATACCTGTCCATGTTATAGACAACATGTTGGAACATTATCCATGGTGAGTTCATGCCTACAGCAGCCCCTTCTGGTTTGCCAATGATGACCGTTTTTATAAATCCCTACATTTGACATCATGCAACTCCTAATTACTTAAAAAGTTTAGTTTTGATGATTGATAAAACTATTGTGTCCTAATTCCATCCCCTCTTTATCCACCATTCAAAAGGCTCCAAGCAAGATGATTCGTATCCAAATAAAAGATTTTCCATGTTGAAGATGAGTCGCACTTAGTACCAGGGCAATGGGGTACTCGGCACCGAGCCCCTGAAAGTCTATGGGGTTTGTCACTGGCAGCTGGACTCGGTCCGTGGCCCTGGGCGCTCATACAATGGGGGGAAGATATTTACAGGGGATTATTTAGGATAGGTAGTTCGTGACGCCACCTGTGGTCTCTGGTCAATTGGACCAGCGCTGCTGTAAGGGTCTTCACAGGGGATGTTATGGGGCAGCTGGGTGGTAAGTCTCCCACAGGTGAGACTGGTCCCTGGAAGTCTATGGTGGTGATGATGTAGGGTGTAAATAAGGATTCAGTCACACACAATGCAGCTTCTTTCCATACCTTTTACTGGTAGATGGTTCAGGCAGATCCCGGGGAGCTGGTCGGGGTGGAGAGTGCACATTCGGATAACCGCTGAGCAGGTTAGAGGCCTCCTTAACTTCAATATGTAGGTGAGTCCAACTTGCCTGAAGCGAAGTTAACTCTGAATCTCCAGCTTTCTCAATAGCTGTACTGCCCGGCCAACATTGTGGTGGAGCCTTCTAAGTGGTGAGAACAGAGTCCTTCTATGCGGGGCCCTGCTAAAAGTCCTTGTTCCTCCTGACTCCGATTACGTATTGACACTTAAGGCTGCACTCTGCGACCTGTAGTCCAGATGCCTCCGGTTATCTTGTTACTAAGCTTGAAACTGTAGCAACGCCTCGGACTCCGGTGTCCGGCAATTTAGTGCAGGCAATCCAATACCTAAAGCACTTCTCTATCTTCTCCACTGCCCTTCGCCCTGCTCTCGCTCTTAGCACAAGCAATTGTAACTTCGATGGTAATGTCAGCTTTCTTCTAGAGCTCGCTGAGCAGATCTCAGTATCCTCCTTCCTCCAGCTTCTGTTGAGGTACTGATTAAGGGTAGCTCTGACTAGGCTAGGATGATCCACTTCACCCGTACTAGCCTCCACTTGCTTGTCAGGTGAGCTACGTTAGCTCTGCGAGGATTCAGTCCTCCCTTCTCTCTCTCCAAGTCCAGACTCCACTGGACTGAACTGCACTGTCCGAAGACAGGAAACTGACTGAACTCTGATTGCTAAGTGTCACTTCCTCTTGTACCCCTGATGGGTGTGTCTAAAAGTGTGAGTGAAGTGCATAAATATCAAGCTTTTGCGGTTACCTTCCTGTGCACTCTCCTGGACTTTGTGTGCCTGCATAGCTGGGCTACACATCCCCCTTGGTAAAACACAGCACTCCCGGGCTGTAAAAGAGAAAAGAACATTTTTGTTTTGCATTAACATCAACATATTAACACTTCCCATAAGGGAGGTAAGACTTCTTGAACGTTACAATTTGTACAATGAAGAATACAAAAGTATCAAAAGTATCAAACATGTTCATAAATACAAGATACTTGTGGAGGACCCGCACCAAAAACCTCCCACGTGGGTCCTGGGTGGGCTGCAGGACTTCTGACTGCAGACCTCACTCTAGGCCCACCATACGGGTTTTTCTTCAGAGGTAGATAGTAAGTAGTAGTGGTTTCATGTAAAACCAAGACAACGCACCGAAGCGCAACTATTTACAAAGCAAGTTCTTGGGCTGGCACAGTCCACAGCCACGCAGTCCTTTGGCATGGTTAAAACACATTGATATATATAAATTTTAAACTTTATACATTTGGTCAGTGACAATAAACCCTGTCTGGGTCTTGCTAACTAGTCTACTAGGACTACTCCTGATAGCGAATAGGTAGTTTACCTTTAGTGATACGTTCTGACCTACGTGGGGTAGCGTCAGGTATGGTATTCTCTAACCTTTCTGTTCTGCGTAACGACAAACGATAATACTGTCTCAACCATTCTATGGATCTGGCAAGCGTGCTAGTGACTGGACGAGGCGGTACTGCTTCACCAGCTTCACCAAGGGATTCCACTTCTTGTGGCGCTGCTCCTTGCGGGTCCGCTTCTTGGAGTTCTAACGGTTGAGGGTCTGCCGGAACAGGTTCTTCTGGAACTGGCTCTACTGGCACAATTGGTATGACCGGTTGTAGAGACTCCTCTTGCGGTTGATAAAACTGCAGCACAGGAATAATTACAGCGTCTCCTAATCTGGGCCAATCTGCAGGTAAATCTCCCAAATCCGTGTGTATGACCGCTTCAGCACTCTCTTCTTGATGAACAACAGGGTTTTCTTCACGGAGCTTTAATGGGCCAGGACACAACTTCAAATGATCTCTAGACACAGTTGCCGTCGTTTTTCCTCCATCCTTGCTGATGGTACAGACCTTGCTGTTATCGAAATTGGAATTTTGCACGACATATGGCTCCTGTTCCCACTGATCATCCAACTTGTGTGTTCTTCTTTTCCTTTTGAGCAACATCTCTCCAGGCATTAAAGGCTTAGCGGGAGCATTTTTGTTATAGTTCTCCTTTTGTTTTTCTCTTACTCTATTGAGACTGTCTTCTACGCAGGCTTGTACTCTCTTGTACTGTTCTTGTCGATTTGTGTCCCAATCTTCAGCGTTGTTATCAGCCTCTGGTTCTACCACACCGAGTTCTAAGTCCATTGGCAGCCTTCCCGGTCTTGTTCTCATAAGGTAGGCTGGAGTGCAGTTGGTGGAACTTACTGGGATGTGGTTGTACAAGTCGACCAGGTCAGGTAACAAGTCGGGCCACCGATTTCTTTCTTCCAGGGGTACAGTTTTCAGTAAATCCATGACAATGTGATTCATCTTTTCACAAAGGCCGTTGGTCTGAGGGTGGTATGGTGTCGTTCTGATCTTTTTACATCCATACAATTGACAAAATTCCTGAAACAGTTCAGCTTCGAATGCAGGACCTTGATCAGTCAGCACCTGCTCCGGATATCCGTGTGGTCTGCAGAAACTTGCTTGGAAGGTTCTTGCTGCTGTCTCTGCTGTCAGATCTTTGACAGGGGCGACCACCAGAAACCGGGAATAGTGATCCACCATGGTCAGGGCATATGTGTATCCTGACCTGCTTGGGGACAACTTGACGTGATCCAATGCCACGATCTCCAAGGGACGAGTCGTCCGGATAGGCTGCAAGGGTGCCTTCTGGCTACTGTAGTCTTTTCGCCTGAGGCCACAGGGTCCACAGTTCCGGCACCACTTCTCGATGGAGCTGCACATCCCTACCCAGTAGAACCGGCACCTCAACAGGGTCTCCAGCTTTCTCCAGCCAAAGTGTCCTGCTTGATCGTGGTATGCTTCCAGCACCATTTGGATGTCTGCTCTCGGGACCACTATTTGCCAAACCATCTCATGGGTCCTTGGGTCGACGTATCTCCTGCACAATTTCTCACGGTAAATGAATAACCGGCTTCTCTCGTTCCACAGGAGCTTTGCTGGCATGGATGCATCTTTCTCCAAGGAGGAACCTTCCTGTTTTATCAGCTCCTTGACACGGCTGACCACGGGATCGCTGTCCTGAGTCTCTCTCCAGCTGTGATGAGGTAAAGGGTTCAACATCTCACCACACCGCTTCCTGTAGACTCGTTGCTCTTGGACCATCCCATTTCGGTGGAACGCAGGTAGCTCGATTTCTTCCAGATCGTCTGATTCTTCCTCCGTGTCGGATTCATGCGGCATTCTGGACAAGGCGTCCGCATTAGCATTCTTACGGCCCGCTCTGTACTTGATGGTAAACTGATAGTTTGACAACCGAGCCATCCAACGTTGTTCCATGGCTCCCAGCTTGGCTGTTTCCAGATGCGTCAAGGGGTTGTTGTCTGTAAACGCAGTGAACTTGTTGGAGGCAAGGTAATGTTTGAATCTTTCGGTAATGGCCCAGACCAGCGCCAGAAACTCCAGTTTGAAGCTGCTATAGTTTTCCGGATTCCTCTCAGTTGGCCTGAGTTTTCTGCTGGCATATGCGATGACTTTTTCTTGGCCATTCTGCTTCTGACTGAGGACAGCTCCCAATCCTTCGTTACTGGCATCTGTGTATAGCAGGAACGGTTGGCTGTAATCTGGGTAGGCTAAGATTTAATCGCCTGTCAGAATCTCTTTCATCTCTTTGAATGCCTCAGCTTGTTCTTTTCCCCAATTGAATGGAGGGTTTCTGCTCTTGAGAGGTTGTCTGACCAGGAGGTCCTGTAAAGGCGCCGCTTTCTTAGTGTAATCTCTTACAAACCTCCTGTAGTAACCTGTTAGTCCCAGGAACTGACGCACCTCCTTTAGATTCTTCGGCTCCGGCCATTTCTGGATGGCTGTGACCTTCTCGGAATCCGGCGCTACTCCTTCGGAACTGACAATATGTCCCAAGTACTGTACCTTCCGTTTGAGCAGATGGCATTTAGAGGGCTTCAGTTTCATCCCATACTTGGACAGTGACTCGAATACCTCTGCCAGGTGCTTCAGATGATCTTCATATGTCTTGGAGTACACGATTACGTCGTCCAGGTACAGCAGCACAGTTTCGAAGTTGAGATGTCCCAGGCAGCTCTCCATCACTCTCTGGAATGTCCCGGGGGCACTGCTGAGGCCAAACGGCATTCTGTCAAACTCGCAGAGTCCCATTGGGGTGGTGAAAGCAGTTTTCTCCCGATCCTCCTCAGCCACAGCTACTTGCCAGTACCCACTAGTAAGGTCGAGGGTAGAAAAGTAGTTAGCCGTTTTCAGAGCAGCTAAGGATTCCTCTATGCGTGGTAATGGGTAAGCATCTTTATGTGTTATGCGATTTACTTGCCTATAATCTACACACATTCGCATGCTACCATCCTTTTTCTTAACTAGCACTAGAGGTGCCGCCCAGGGGCTACAACTATCCCTTATCACCCCGGCTTTCTTCATGTCATGCAGCATTTCCTTAGCTTTCTGATAGTGGGCTGGAGGTATAGGCCTGTACCGCTCTTTGATGGGAGGATGACTGCCTGTAGGCATATGATGCTGTACTCCCTTAATTGTCCCAAAATCAAGTGGGTGCTTGCTAAATACTTGTGCGTACTCTTGTACCACCCGTAGTACCCCCTGTTTCTGGTGGACGGAAGTGGTGTCTGTCCCAATATGAAGCTGCTGACACCAGTCCGCTACCGGGGTTGCCGGATCATTATCCTCCGCTGGTTGGCAGGAGGCTAAGGACTCGGTTGTGAGGATAGAATTGTTATCTACGGCATGTAATTTAGCAACTGTAGCATAACGTGGCAAATTTACTTCATCGTCCCCCCAGTTGAGAAGTCGTACTGGTACTCTCCCATTTATTACTTCCACTACCCCTCTAGCAATCATGAGTGTAGGTCTGTGTTCTGAGCGATGGGGTTCTACTACTGCTTGGTAGTTCTGTCCTCTCAGACCCATGGCTGCTCTACACCATATTAACATTTCGCTCATTGGGGGTATTACAATGGGGTTCGAGTCCGTGACCCGTACATTACCGATTTCACCATCTGTAAGCTTCGCTTGCTGCTGGCACATCAGGGCCCGGATCTCCCTCTGGATCACTCCCTTCTGCTTTGGCCTGGCAATTTCAGCGAGCTGTTGGAGCAAAAACACAACTTCTCCCAGACAGTTACTGATAATGTTAGTACCTAGTATCACATTTAAGGCATTCTCCTCATTTACAGTCTTTACCACTAAAAGTCCCTGATCCTTCAGCTCCACCCTGCCCACTTTTACGTTCACATTTTTGGCTCCAATTACTTCAACAGGGAGACCATTGGTGGCGTACACTGTCAAGTCAGGGCTCGGGGGCTGGAGACTGTCCATGGACCAAAATTTATTGTAAAGGACGTCAGGTATGATGGTCACCTGAGATCCCGTGTCCAGCAGTGCAGGGATTGCAATCCCGTCCAGAATCATGGACAAGTAGGGCCGTCCACCCACGAACCTGCGGTTCCAGTCTAAGGGGCCTGATGAGTCTACTCCTGGGTGTTGGCCCTCTGACCCAGGATCGGCTCGTTTAAAGGACATTGCTGAGCCATATGACCTTTTTGATTGCAGCGGTAGCAGATGATCTCTCGGCGAGGATGGCGTTGATCAGGAGTCGCTCCTGGTGGTGGCGTGGTCCTCCTCCGGTGAGGCGACGTCCTCCATTTCCTCCGGTTCATCCAAGGGACATCCTCCGGACAGTCGGCTAGTAGGATCTTCCCTCCTTCCTCTTTCCGCAGTTGCAGGGCCTCCATTACAGTGGCCAAGTTCTTAGTCAGCTGGCGCACTTCTGAGCGCAGACATTCCAACTCACTAGGGGGCGCCACCTGCGTTTTAGCTTCTGCCACCTGCGGGGAAAAGGTGGGTACTGCCGGCTTCAGAGTGGCTTCACCCGGGTGATACTGATTTGCCACCTCAGGCTTTTCCAGGGGTCGCAGTCCTTTTATTGCCATGTCCTTGAGGGCATCAAAGGTGGCATCTGGATGATCCAAGGACCACCAGTTTACAGTCCTGCTTTCCTCTGGAGACCTCAGTCCCCGCACGAATTGCTCTTTCAACATTTGGCTCTCATCAATGGGACTTGTAGGGTTAGCCTGTTTAAGAGCTCGCAGCGCCCCCTGTAGTCGGCAGGCGTAGTCCCTAATACTGTCACCCGATTTCTGGAAGCACTGATAAAATGCCATCCGGAGATCCGTTTCTGTGCGGTCCTCAAAGATGGCCTGTAGCTTTAAGAGAATCGCAGGTACCGACTCCTGGTCTGCAGTGGGCCAAGTCTCTACTTCTCTCTCAGCCGCACCAGCTAACTGTCCTATTACCACAGCAGCTTTTTGTTTCTCAGTCATTGAGTACATATCTAAGATGCTACATATTTTCCTTTTAAACCCTGGCAGGGTGTCTGGCTCGCCGCTGTACTGGGGGAGCCACTTCGCTCCTGGCATGTATGGGAGCGTTAGGGGCATGAGCGGGACCACCGGACCAGGTGAGGGGCCCGCACCTCCATCCTGCACTGCAACGCCAAGCGGTGGGCTATTGGGGCCACCGGCGGGGGCCGCTCCGTCTGCTGGTTGCTGCGACATATTGATGCCCCCTTGGTTAATCTGAGCCTACCTCTTTCGCAGGCTGCAGCGTCGCAGGCACAGCGGTGGAGACAGGACCTTCGTGGCAGGCACAGCGGTGGAGAGAGGACCTTCGTCGCAGGCACAGCGGTGGAGAGAGGACCTTCGTCGCAGGCACTCTGATGTCAGAGCGTTCACTTCCTGTTTCACAGGACCTGCCGCCGCGTCAGAGCTGGGGGCGGAGCCAGGCAACAGCGCGCTTTTTCAGGTACGCCCCCCTTCTTCACCAGCGCCTGAGGGCGCGAATATTGCGGTAAAGATGGCGGTATTTGGCGCCAACACAGCACACAGTCTTTTCTGCACAAACAGTCAATATAGGCACACAGGACTCACAATTGCAAGTTTCGGATCCTGTTCGTGACGCCAAAGATGAGTCGCACTTAGTACCAGGACAATGGGGTACTCGGCACCGAGCCCCTGAAAGTCTATGGGGTTTGTCACTGGCAGCTGGACTCGGTCCGTGGCCCTGGGCGCTCATACAATGGGGGGAAGATATTTACAGGGGATTATTTAGGATAGGTAGTTTGTGACGCCACCTGTGGTCTCTGGTCAATTGGACCAGCGCTGCTGTAAGGGTCTTCACAGGGGATGTTATGGGGCAGCTGGGTGGTAAGTCTCCCACAGGTGAGACTGGTCCCTGGAAGTCTATGGTGGTGATGATGTAGGGTGTAAATAAGGATTCAGTCACACACAATGCAGCTTCTTTCCATACCTTTACTGGCAGATGGTTCAAGCAGATCCGGGGAGCTGGTCGGGGTGGAGAGTGCACATTCGGATAACCGCTGAGCAGGTTAGAGGCCTCCTTAACTTCAATATGTAGGTGAGTCCAACTTGCCTGAAGCGAAGTTAACTCTGAATCTCCAGCTTTCTCAATAGCTGTACTGCCTGGCCAACATTGTGGTGGAGCCTTCTAAGTGGTGAGAACAGAGTCCTTCTATGCGGGGCCCTGCTAAAAGTCCTTGTTCCTCCTGACTCCGATTACGTATTGACACTTAAGGCTGCACTCTGCGACCTGTAGTCCAGATGCCTCCGGTTATCTTGTTACTAAGCTTGAAACTGTAGCAACGCCTCGGACTCCGGTGTCCGGCAATTTAGTGCAGGCAATCCAATACCTAAAGCACTTCTCTATCTTCTCCACTGCCCTTCGCCCTGCTCTCGCTCTTAGCACAAGCAATTGTAACTTCGATGGTAATGTCAGCTTTCTTCTAGAGCTCGCTGAGCAGCTCTCAGTATCCTCCTTCCTCCAGCTTCTGTTGAGGTACTGATTAAGGGTAGCTCTGACTAGGCTAGGATGATCCACTTCACCCGTACTAGCCTCCACTTGCTTGTCAGGTGAGCTACGTTAGCTCTGCAAGGATTCAGTCCTCCCTTCTCTCTCTCCAAGTCCAGACTCCACTGGACTGAACTGCACTGTTCGAAGACAGGAAACTGACTGAACTCTGATTGCTAAGTGTCACTTCCTCTTGTACCCCTGATGGGTGTGTCTAAAAGTGTGAGTGAAGTGCATAAATATCAAGCTTTTGCGGTTACCTTCCTGTGCACTCTCCTGGACTTTATGTGTGCCTGCATAGCTGGGCTAAACAGATATATTTGCTTTTCGGGTAAGAATTGACCTGAAAGGCTCTTAAATGAAATGGCAAAAAATCAGATTCTTTCACCTTTTTAGAGTTAACTCTTCTTGACGTACAAATGCATTTCTAGTAACCTGAGACATCTTCCCCAGCGCCTCTAAATCCAGGGCTGTACATGGGTTCAATGCACTCAACTGCGATAATGCACAATGAATTGGTTCAGTTTATAGGAGCTAACGACTCTTGGTTTAAATAAGGTTTTTATAATGAAAATATTTTTTAAAATATGATCTTCCCCCAAACCCCCATATTAAAAAATCATTTTGCAATTTTCAAACTGTCAACTTTGCCAAATATTAAACTCCTACTTCCTGTTGTTCACTTGGACTTTAGCAGCAATAGACACTCAGACCCTATTTGCATGAATAGACAGGGTCAGCAGACTACCTAGGGCGCCCACTACCCCAGGGGCCCCCAACCAGTGGAGTGCCGCTAATAGTGGCAGACCACACGGCCGCTATGGGGCCCGTGAGTTAGGTGGGACCCGGTGCTTGCGCCCCTCCCCCTCATCATAGATGCCAATACAGTTGAAGGCAATGATGGAGGAGAGAGTCACCTCACGTGACACCCTCTCTCCCATCATCCTCCTCTGCCTCTGATGCAGCAGGCGCGAGATGACGTTACGTCATTGCGCGCCACAATAGGCCAGGCAGTGCTGCTATTGATGTAAGGAGATGCGCTAAAGCCAGGGAACGAGGAGAGGTGAGTAATGTATTTATTTTAAATCATTGAGTACATGTGCCCATAATACTGCAAGACTATAGGGGCTGATTTATACTTCTATGGGGCTGAATTAAACTCCTTCGGGGGCTGCATTATACTCCTGTGAAGGACTATGGTGTGCATTGTACTATGGGGAGTGTATTATACTGTATGAAGCACTATGTGATGGTATCATACTGTATGGAGGACTATGATGTGTGCATTATACTATATGGAGGACTATGGTGTATGTAGTACACTATTTGGAGGATTTTGGGATGTGTATTATACTATGTGGAGCCCTATGGTGTGTGCATTATACTATATGGGGGACTATGCTGCGTGCTTTGCACTATATGGAAGACTACGGGCTGTGTATTATACTATGTGGAGGACTATGGGCTGTGTAGTTATACTATGTTTAGGACTATGGGGAGTGTATTATACTATGTGGGGGACTATGGGGAGTGTATTATACTATGGGGAGTGTGTTATACTATGTGGAGGACTATGGGGAGTGTATTATACTATGTGGAGGACTATGGGCTGTGTAGTTATACTATGTGGAGGAGTATGGGCTGTGTAGTTATACTATGTGACTATGGGGAGTGTATTACACTCCTCATAGTCCTCCACATAGTATAATACACTCCCCATAGTCCTCCACATAGTATAATACACTCCCCATAGTATAATACACTCCTCATAGTCCTCCACATAGTATATTATACTATGGGGAGTGTATTATACTATGTGGAGGACTATAGGGAGTGTATTATACTATGTGGAGGACTAAGGGGTGTGTATTATACTACGTGGATGACTATTATGTGTGCATTATACTGTGTGGCGTACTATGGGGTGCAAAATGCTGCCTATTCATCGAGTGATTGGATTGTTATGCCGGAACAAAAATCATTGTCATCAGCAGCACATCGCCCGGTGTAAGCTGCAGATAACATGACAGATTGAGCTACTAGTGATCGTTCTGTGCCCATCATTCTTCCTCAGCCATTGTAAAGAGGAAGTGAAACAAGCTTTGAACGACTTCAATATTGTGGATGACGCTCGTTTAATGGTCTGAACTCGGCGCATGTAAATACAACCGAAATGTTTGTGTGATGGTGCTATATGTGAGCATTTGGGTCCCCACTTTAACATTTTGCCCATTGCCCCACTTTGTCTAAAACTGTCCATCTGTATAGAAGCGTTATCAGGGTATGCTCTGATCTTTGCAAAGGTGATTATGAAGGGGGGGAGAGGTGAGCTGTGACATCCATTGTGAATGGTGGACCCTGTGTTACATAGTGTGTGTGTATTTGGAGAGGTGTTATTAGTCTTTATACAGGAGGGCGAGGAGGTGAGCTGAGACATCACCTATTGTGATTTGGTGAACCCGCGTTACGTAGTGTGTAGGTAGATGTGTTATAGTCATGGTAACCTTGTCTTTGATAATAACTCTGACGAAAAGTCTTTTGTACAGAACAGAAATTACAAGGAAAATGATCAAATATTTAAAAAATTCATAACAAAAAAAAATTAAACCAAAGGTAATTTTCTGATGACATTTTCCCTTTTTTTTTTTTTTTTTAATGAGAACCTGTCATTAGAATCAGGGGTAGCATAATTCAGATTCTGGTATTACATGGTCAATTGTCACCAAATATTGCAGCCACATCCCATAATATCGTCTTAATATGAGCCATAGATTCATACAAGCAGCTAACGAAGTACCATTACGTCAAATTAACAGAAAGACTGGATTCATAGCACGTCATAGTCCTTGGTCAGCAGTCTGTTGGGGGCTTCAGTCTGAATACCCAAAACCATTCAGATGGGACAATGGACATCAATGAAACTTTAGACTCCCTCTTGGTGGGGTCTGATTTTCTAGGAAGATGGTCTTACATCTTTGTGTGTGAGGACGGTCACCTGCAATTCATGTTGCCCTATCTGAGAAATGCTGAGCTTGGGTACGTACATAGTTGACCAGACTTGTACATAATGCAGATCTGTACATTTTCTGCAGATTTAAAAGATCTATTCTTATTTTCTAAGTCACTTCACATTTCTGTCCAATTTTCCTATCCTATTGAATGTCATCGTTTAAATAGCTCCGTGGTATGACCGTCTCACATGACGTAGACTCATTCTTGTGCTATGATTTACACTGGCTGTATAAGGAAATCCATGGTGGTGACCACTTACTGACCTGCCGTGGTCCCTCTTTAGGCAGTGTACGGTATATCATGTTCTTTATAAAAGTATGTTTCATGGTAATGAATTCTGGCAAAGATATAATACTCATCCCTGCCTCATTTGATGGAATCAATATCCATTTTGGAAAAAAAAAAAAAAACGTTTTCTCTTAACCTTTCTTCACTTGCACTAATTTGTAGACGAAAAGGAGAAGGGATTCCAGCTTCATGAATTTGCAAAAACATGAGAGATCATGGATGAAATGTATACGATCTATCGCATCTATTGAGACATCTGTCGCATGTACAGTGTACTTTTTTTTTCTTTTATGACTACTTAATCTTTCGAGCCATACATTGTAGGGTATGTTGGGTTTCTATTTGTTTTTGGGATGGAATTTTAGCAATATCTTGGGACTGATCACATTTTTGGAAAAATATTTGTAGAAGAATCAAGACATTCCAAATCACAAGTGTTAATGGAGCTCGGAGGGGAATATTTATTAATATTCTGTATTACGTGGATTTGTGATATAGCAAATATAGGACAACTTTGTGCCATATTCTGGATATATTTTATTTTGGAAGCAATATTGGAGCCGTGAGGGTGTTTGTATTCTACTTTAGAGCATTTTCCCAGTTTTAGGGAAAAATGATGCTCGAGGCCTTAGAATAAAAAAAAAAGACCATTACTTCCCAGATGAATCTTCTGCCTCTCCAGCTCTGCCATTGCGGTGCTTCCTGCTGGTCTGTTTAGCAATTGGCCATTGCAGAGAACTAAACAGTGGAGATGATAAAATGGCAAGAGCCCTTTTTATGTAATTGTAAGGGCGGGCCCGAACTGTAAGCGTGACCTGGATTACCGTAACATCCATGTCCAGCCCTTCCCCTACATGAGACGGTGTTCTTCCCTCTGCCATACCTGCATCTCCAGATTCCACTTCCCCTGGGTTCTTCCCAGGCACCGATGGTTGTTATGTTTCGGTAGCTGAGGAGTGCAGGTAAAAAAGGCAATACACCAGAGCAGTTGGAATCTATGGGACTGCAGTACCCTGACTAACCACCACAACTAGAGGCAGCCGTGGAGCGTTCCTACGTTGGTCCTAGACGCCTCGTCACAGCCTGAGAAACTAACTACACCTAAAGATAGATATAGGAAAGCTATCTGCCCCGGAGCAGAACCCCAAAGATAATAGAAAGCCCCCAAACATGTAATGGCGGTTAGACAAGATGAAATACTGACACAGAAAGAAAATAGTATGAGCAAACGCTGGGGCCCAAACTAACTAAATAGAAAAGGATAGGAAGGGTACTTACTGCAATCCCAGAAAACCCTGAAAGGCACCAACTCTACTAATTTCAAAATCACCTGAGATCACACGACCTCTACCACCTAAATTAGTTCTCTGGTGTAACAAAATCAAAACAGCAGCCACTGAAAAAACTGGAAAAAGCAAAAGTACAAACATCAGTGGCTGAACAAAACTGAGAGGGCAGAAGCCCCCGGAGGGGACCCTGAAGGCCCCCACAGAAGTGCAGGACAAAATGCAAAAATATAGCACAAACACAAAAGAAGAAAATGTCTTATCTGTTAGCAGGAGATGCAGACACGACACAGCAGGCTACAAAGGAAACTGGAATAAAGGATTCAGACCAGAACAATTGATCACCGGCAACCCTGATGGGAAGGTGACTCCCTTATATAAGACCAGTCAGTAACACCTGATTCCCAGTCCTCACAATCTTCACTGGACAGACTAGCACTGCTTGTAACCACCAGAGGGAGCCTCTGCTCAGAACTCATCTCAAACCCATTCACAACAATACCCCCCCCTTGAGGAGGGGTCACCGAACCCTCATTTGAGCAACCAGGTCGGTCAGGATGAGTTCTATGATACGCATGGATAAGTCTCCTAGCATGGATGTCCGAAGCAAACACCCAAGAATTGTCTTCCTGACCATAACCTCTCCATTTAACCAAATACTGGAGTTTCCGTCTAGAAAAACGAGAATCTAATATTTTCTCAACCACATACTCCAGATTGCCCTCAACCAAAACAGGGTCAGGAGGCACAGCAGCAGGAACCACTGGCTCAACAAACCTCTTCAACAAGGACTTGTGGAACACGTTATGGATCTTAAATGTCCCTGGAAGAAGCAAACGAAAAGAAACAGGATTAATAATCTCCATGATCTTATAAGGTCCAATGAACCTAGGCTTAAATTTAGGAGATGCTACTCTCATAGGAATATTCTTTGAGGACAACCAGACCAAGTCCCCTACTTTAAACCGAGGACCATCAGTCCTATGCTGGTTAGCAAACCGCTGGGCCCTCTCCTGAGAGAGGGACAACCTCTCCACTACCTGGTCCCAAATCAGTTGCATATGCTCCACAACAGAGTCAACACCTGGACAGACAGAAGCCTCCGTCTGTCCTGAAGAAAATCGAGGGTGAAACCCAGAATTACAGAAAAACGGAGACATCAAAGTAGCAGAGCTAGCCCTATTATTAAGAGCAAACTCAGCCAAAGGCAAAAAAGAGACCCAGTCATCCTGATCAGCAGACACAAAGCATCTTAGATAAGTCTCCAATGTCTGGTTTGTTTTCTCAGTTTGACCATTGGTCTGAGGATGAAATGCCGAGGAGAAAGACAATTGAACACCCAGTTTAGAACAAAAAGTCCTCCAAAATCTGGAAACAAACTGGACTCCTCTGTCAGACACAATGTTCTCAGGAATGCCGTGTAAACGAACCACGTGCTGAAGGAACAACGGCACCAATTCAGAGGAGGAAGGCAACTTAGGTAATGGCACAAGATGTATCATCTTGGAAAACCTATCACAAATTACCCAGATGGTGGTCATTCTCTGAGAAACAGGAAGGTCGGAAATGAAATCCATAGAGATATGGGTCCATGGTCTCTTGGGCACAGGCAATGGCATCAACAAACCACTAGAGCGAGAGCAAGGCTTGGAGCGAGAGCAAGTCCCGCAGGACTGCACAAACTCCCTGACATCACGAGACAAGGTAGGCCACCAAAAGGACCGACTAACCAAGTCTCTGGTACCAAAAATTCCGGGATGCCCAGCCAACCCGGAACAATGAATCTCAGACATCACACTCTTTTTCCACTGGTCCGGGACAAACAATTTTCCAACAGGGCAGCACTCGGGCCTATCCTCCTGACACCCCTCCAGAGCAAGTCTCAAATTGGGCGAGATGGCGGAAAGAACTACACCCTCTTTCAAAATAACAGAAGGATCAGATAACTCAGGAGAGTCCGCAAGGAAACTCCTCGAGAGGGCATCCGCCTTAACATTCTTAGTGCCAGGAAGAAAGGAAACCACAAAATTAAAACGTGTGAAAAACAAGGCCCACCTGGCCTGTCTAGGATTGAGTCGCTTGGCAGATTCCAGATAGACCAGATTCTTATGGTCCGTAAGGACCACCACCTGATGTTTGGCTCCCTCCAGCCAATGTCTCCACTCTTCAAAAGCCCACTTCATGGCCAATAACTCCCGATTACCCACGTCATAATTACGTTCAGTAGGAGAAAATTTTCGAGAGAAAAAGGCACAAGGGTTACTTTTAGAGGTCTCTGGATCTTTTTGGGACAAAACGGTACCTGCCCCAATTTCAGAGGCATCAACCTCCACCTGAAATGGCAGAGAAACATCAGGATGCCGTAGAACAGGAGCAGAAGTGAATCTCTGCTTAAGTTCCTGAAATGCAGAGACTGCCTCAGGAGGCCAATTCACCACATCAGAACCCTTTCTGGTCAAATCAGTTAATGGTTTAACAATAACCGAGAAATTACCAATAAATTTACGATAAAAATTGGCAAAACCCAAAAATCTCTGAAGAGCCTTTAATGAAGTAGGTTGGACCCAATCACAGATGGCCTGAACCTTGACCGGGTCCATTTCAATAACAGATGGGGACAAAATGAATCCCAGAAATGAGATCCTCTGTACGCCAAAAAGACACTTTGATCCCTTCACATACAGAGCATTCTCTCTCAAAATCTGGAATACAGTTCGAACATGTTTCACATGAGAGTCCCAGTCATTAGAAAAAATCAAGATATCATCCAAATAAACAATCAGAAATTTGTCCACAAAATCCCTGAAAATGTCATTCATGAAGGACTGTAAGACGGAAGGAGCATTAGTGAGCCCAAAGGGCATCACCAGGTACTCAAAATGCCCTTCAGGGGTATTGAATGCCGTCTTCCATTCATCCCCGTGCTTAATGCGAATAAGGTTATACGCCCCCCTGAGGTCAAGCTTGGTAAACCAAGTAGCGTTTTTCACCCTGGAAAACAGGTCAGAAATCAAGGGTAACGGGTATTGATATTTCTCAGTAATATTGTTCAAGAGACGATAATCAATACACGGCCTTAATGAACCATCCTTTTTGGCCACAAAGAAAAAAACGGCACCTAAGGTGAAGAGGATGGTCTGATATGACCCTTCTCCAATGATTCCTGATATAAGACCGCATAGCGTCATGTTCAGGTACAGACAAGTTAAAAAGGCGACCTTTAGGGAATTACTACCCGGCACTAATTCAATAGCGCAGTCATAGCTCCTATGGGGAGGCAAGGATGCAGATTTACTTTCGCTAAACACATCAGAAAAATCAATCAAAAAGTCAGGAACATCCTGAGCCTGGGGGGAGGCAGAAAAAACAGGAATGTTGGTATTAACACATTGGCAGCCCCAACTGGTTACAGACACAGATTTCCAATCCAAAACAGGATTATGAGACTGTAACCAAGGAAAACCCAGCACGATAATGTCATGCAGATTATACAGAACCAAAAATTTGCAGCACTCCTGGTCAACGAAAGCCTGACAGAAAAAGAGGACAGAGACATATCAGAGTGCCAGTTAAAAAAACTTAGTTGAACCCTACCAAGACACTGGTGTAAAAAACGTCTTCCCGCTTAGGGCAGACGAAAAGCATGGGGATCCCACAGTGAAACATAACCCATTGCGCCTTCGAAACCTTTACCTGTGCCCCAGACCCCAAACCCATCAACTGCATGGGTTCAGAAGTGGTTCAAAGCAAACACCATTCACGCATACTTCTCCACCACGCAAAGTCTGTCAATTTGAATCGCTAATGACATAGAATCATTGAGACCAGAGGGGACAGGGAATCCCACCATAAACATCCTTATTATATCTGACAGACCCTTCGGAAAAGGGCTGCCAAAGCATCGTCATTCCATTTGGTCAGGACTGCCCACCTCGGAATCTCTGACTGTATAACTCAGCGTCATCAAGCCCCTGATTTAATGCCAACAAGGCTTTTCTCAGCTTGATCAGTGACATTAGCTCATCGTACAATAACCCCAAGGCCTGAAAAAATGCTCAACATCACTCAAAACAGGATCCCCAGGTATCAGGGAAAAAGCCCAATCCTGAGGATCGCCGCGCAGGAGAGAGATGATAATTTGAACCTGCTGCGCTGCGTTACCTGAGGACTTAGATTTTAAGGCAAAAAAACAATTTACAATTATTTTGAAATTCTGAAACTTAGCTCGATCCCCTAAAAAACAAATCTGGCATGGGATCCTAGGTTCCACAACAGGCAACCCAGCAAGATAGATAAGCAATACTCCGACCTCAGTGGCAAGTGATCCACACGGCCAGACAACTGTGCAAACTCCATTGAGAAGAAAGACCTCCCAGCACCCAGAGATAACAGAGGGGAAAAAAAAAAAAATGCAACAAACAGAAAAAATATCTCTGACAACTCTGACAATATTTTTTCCCTTCTGTGAGTACCATACAATTTCAATTTTTGGGCCGGTGATACTGTTAATGTTTCGGTAGCTGAGGAGTGCAGGTTAAAAAAGGCAATCACCAGAGCAGTTGGAATCTATTGGGATTGCCAGTACCCTGACTAACCACCACAACTAGAGGCAGCCGTGGAGCGTTCCTACGTTGGTCCTAGACGCCTCGTCACAGCCTGAGAAAACTAATACACCTAAAGATGATAAGGAAAGCTATCTGCCCCGGAGCAGAACCCCAAGATAATAGAAAGCCCCAAACATGTAATGGGCGGTTAGACAGATGAAATACTGACACAGAAGAAAATAGTATGAGCAAACGCTGGGGGCCCAAACAACTAAATAAAAAGGATAGGAAGGGTACTTACTGCAATCCCAGAAAACCTGAAAAGCACCAACTCTACTAATCTCAAAAACCACCTGAGACACACGACCTCTTCCACCTAAATTAGTTCTCTGGTGTACAAAATCAAACAGCAGCCCACTGAAAAAACTGGAAAAAGCAAAAGTACAAACATCAGTGCTGAACAAAACTGAGAGGGCAGAAGCCCCCGAAGGGGACCTGAAGGCCCCCACAGAAGTGCAGGACAAAATGCAAAAATATAGCACAAACACAAAAGAGAAAATGTCTTTATCTGTTGCAGGGATGCAGACACGACACAGCGGCTACAAAGGAAACTGGAATAAAGGATTCAGACCAGAACAATTGATCACCGGCAACCCTGATGGGAAGGTGGACTCCCTTATTATAAGACCCAGTCAGTAACACCTGATTCCCGTCCTCCACAATCTTCACTGGACAGATAGCACTGCTTGTAACCACCAGAGGGAGCCTCTGCTCAGAACTCCTCCTCAAACCCATTCACAACAGATGGTCCTTCTTCCAAGTGACCCCCAGTAATGGAGCCACAGTCCAGAATAACTTAACCACTTTCTTTACTGAACTCTTCACACGTTACCTCTACAGTTGGCACAACCGGTGTTAAATTCGTTTCCTTTCTCTCCCTGCCTTGCTGTCGCTTTTAATGCAGTACATGCCCGACCGGACCATCCCAGACTGCCCCCAGTCCTTCCAGGCCTGACCTTGCCTAATGACATCTCCTCCAGCCTGCTTACCTCAGAACAGAATTCAATCAATCACTATGTTTGGTGGCCCCCGGGCAAAGCATCCGGCGTCTGCACTGAACTCGTTGAAGCTCCTGCTCCCTCGTTCCTGGGCCTAGCCAACTTCTGCCTAAAAGCATTGGCCCAGGCGGTAAGGCGCCACATCTTTCTCTTCTGTCTAGACCCACTGCGAGACTATGCAGCCCGTGGGTAACGTGGGTTGCTACACTTGGAATGTTGCGTGGCTGCCGGTTGTCTGGGCCTAAGCCTTTGTGGACAATTGGGCACGCTGGCCCCGCTGAGCTAACTTCCTAAAGACCTTACATACTACTGGCAGCCCCTCCGACACTTAACCCAATGAGGAAATGTCTAGAAACTCTACTTAACAAGGTCATTAGTATGCCCCACCTAGTGGCCCATAACAGTACTACACTTACCCATATAAAGACTATCTACTAAAGAGCCCCCTCTAAAATGCCCCTACAGGATGCACTTAACTCTCACTAAACATAAATTTGAACAAAACCGCAAAACACATTATTAATGCAAAGGAACACAAGAAATAACAGATTATATATATATATATATATTATATATATATAAATATTTAAAATATATATTATTATAATAATATATATACAGTGCCTACAAGTAGTACTCAACCCCCTGCAGATTTAGCTGGTTTGATAAGATGCAAATAAGTTAGAGCCTTCAAACTGCAAACGAGGTAGGATTTATTACAGAAGCAAAAATCTTACAAAACAAAAAGTTATGTTGCCCAGTTGAATTTTAATAATTTTAAAACATAAAATGTGGGTCAATTATAACAACCCCTATGTTTAATATTTCGTGGAAACCCTTGTTTGCAATTAAGCTAATAATCGTCTTTTATAAGACCTGATCAGGCCGGCACGGTCACATGCAGATTTCTCCAAGTTTCTAGGTTCTTTGGGTGTCTCATGTGGACTTTAATCTTGAGCTCCTTCCACAAGTTTTCAATTGGGTTTAAGGTCAGGAGGACTAGGCCACTCCAACACCTTGACTTTTCCCTCTTGAACCAGGCCTTGGTTTTCTGGCTGTGTGCTTTGGGTTGTTGTCTTGTTGGAGATAGAATTACGACCCATCTTAAGATCCTTGATGGAGGAGCGGAGGTTCTTGGCCAAAATCTCCAGGTAGGCCGTGCTATCCATCCTCCCAGGATGCGGACCAGATGGCAGGCCCCTTGGCTGAGAACAGCCCCACAGCATGAGCTGCCACCACCATGCTTGACTGTAGGGATGGTATTCTTGGGGTCGTATGCAGTGCATCCAGTATCCAAACGTCACGTGTGTGGTTGGCACCAAAGATCTCGATCTTGGTCTCATCAGACATAGAACCTTGAACCAGTCTGTCTCAGAGTCCTCCAAGTGATCATGAGCAAACTGTAGACGAGCCTTGACATGCGCTTTGAAAGTAAAGGTACCTTACGGGCTGTCTGGAACGGAGACCATTGCGGTGGAGTACGTTACTTATTGGTATTGACTGAAAACCAGTCCCCACTGCCATGAGATCTTCCGGAGCTCCTTCCTTGTTGTCCTTGGGTTAGCCTTGACTCTTCAGACAAGCCTGGCCTCGGCACGGGAGGAAACTTTCAAAGGCTGTCCAGGCCGTGGAAGGCTAACAGTAGTTCCATAAGCCTTCCACTTACGGATGATGCTCCCAACAGTGGAGACAGTAGGCCCAACTCCTTGGAAAGGGTTTTGTACCCATTGCCAGCTTGTGCCCTCCACGATCTTGTCTCTGATGGCCTTGGAATGCTTCCTTTTTGTCTTTCCCATGTTGACCATGTATGAGTTGCTGTTCACAAGTTTGGGGAGGGTCTTAAATAGTCAGAAAAGGCTGGCAAAAGAGATCATTAATCCCACATGTGAAGCTCATTATTATTGGTGCCTCAACTACTTCTTATACTTTAGGGGGACCAAACAGAATTCTTGTGGTTTGAGGGGTTGAATAATAAATGACACTCTGAATTAACTTTTAAACGTTTTAAAAAAAAAAAAAAATTATAAATTTTTTTTGCTGCAGTGCATTTCCCACTTCCAGGCTGATCTACAGTACAAATGTCACAATGCCAAGTTAATTCCGCATGTGTCAACCAGCTAAATCTGCGAGGGGGTTGAATACTACTTGTAGGCACTGTATATTATATATATTACACAATGGTAACACATCAAGAATGTGGCAGTACCATTACTATTAGTAGTAGTACATATGATTATGTAGCAATACCACCAAACGTTTTATACTCATGCATAACTATTTACATGATGAAAGATTGTATACACTTAACGGGTGGGGCGAAACAGAAATACTCCTTCACCCCTTACACTCCCCTTTCCTTAAACTTGGTCGTCCTCGACCACACACCAAAAACCGACAGTCATTTGGCTTAACGTAAGCCTCACAGTATGCACCCCGCCGTCTCATAGTGCAGAAGTAATAGTCTTGGCTCCAGTCTTCTAGGGGTTAAAAGAACATATTTGCATTTCAACGTGAGATTGCAGTTCAAAGTGATGAGCTCCCCCTTCCTTTAAGAGAGTATTAGTCCTCCAATGATTCCTAGAGTGAAGACAGTTCTCCGCTTTCCAGCAGAAAGGGCACAATGAGCGCAACAAAAGAACAGAAGGTCCATAGGCTCCTTAACTTTTACGCCTAGCTCGCGTCCTCTAGGCGGAATTTTCCAAACTACAATGGCAACGATTTCTTCAGTGCTGCAAACTTTAATCCGCTTTCCATGAGCGGGGACGTGGAACAGTCCCGTATTATTGTAGAGGGCGCCAGACGTGCAACATTCCTCCGTGTAGACAAACAAAACATGTTCCAACGGCATCGCCCGATGTCGCTCCATACTCTTCAGATTCCTCCTCATATTCCTCTGCCGGGTAGTGAGCAGAGCCACCTCTGCAGAGGCGGTTTCAGAAACAGGCACATGTCGTCCTCATCGTAGTGGTAACCGCAACCGCGTAGTACCGCGAGGACAGTCTCTTGAAGGAGACCGTCTCCCTGTTTCAACAAGCGCCCAAACTGGACGGACGCCACATTAACGTAGACCTTGGTGTCTGTTCCTTCCTCCCGGATACAGCCGTAGCCCCGGTCGATGTAGACAACCATCTGCTGGTATGCTGTCTTGCCAGAGCGCCTTCTCCAGGGCACTGCAGCTCCTGCCAGACCTCCCCTCCCGCTGCTTTTATTCTACCCAGGCGGTCTGCCGGGGTGTGGGGAAGGGGCCCTTCACGACTGGTTGGGTGAGTTAGCCCTAGGGCGGTGGCCGTAGAGGGGGTGGTTGAGCCTCGGACAGCTGGGATGGGCCGGTGAGGCTTTTCAGGGGAATGCGGGAACGGGCGGCGCCTCTGGGACAAACTTTGTGGGGGGGCCCTCCTCCAGGGATTGGGGGCAAAGGCCCCACCCCCACTTCGATGAGGCCAAGATATTGCGCATTCCCTCGTAGTGGTGACTTCCTCCATCGGACCGCCCACGGTTGACGTCGGATGGAGTTCGGTCGTTCCGCTTTCCGCCGGTTCCCTTGGACGCAATGCCAGTTCCGGCCGCAGCGAGGGAACAGCCGGGGTTCCGAATCACAGCCCCTGGGCCCGATGTTTTACCGCTAGCTCGCCCTCCTCCCTGCCCTGCCAGGGGTCCCTTCCTTCTCCTGCCGCCAGTTCTGGATGCGGCCCAGCTTAGCAGTACGGATCAGGATGTGGCTTGTGGCGAGTTCAAGTTCACAAAATGGCACGCACAGGTCTTCCAGCTTTTTCTTCTAAGTCCCAACCCGTTACCCAGGTGGACCGCCTCCAGTTTTTCTCCTTCACGTTTGTCAGTGCAGGAGGCGAGGCTTTCTCCTTTCATCCTCCTCCAGGGCGGCCCGGGCAAATTGGCAGACAGGTTTTGGCGCCAGGGGAAGAGGCAATGCCCATGAAGGACGTGATTTTCATTTTTGTTTGCTTTCCTTCTATCTCCCGCATTCTCACCCCGCCATCTTTGTTACGTAAAGGGGGTCAAACTTTTCAAAGTCCAACTCGTAGTCAAGTTGTTTTGTCACAAAATCAGCGGTAAAATATCCAGTGGTTTATCCAAATTTCTTCTAACAATTACAACGCTACTGGCTCTTTCCCGGGTCTTCCAGGGGTCCAGCGCACACAATCTTTTCCATCAGATTTCCCATGGCAAGGCAAACCGCATCCTGCCAAAACTTCCCTTTTCCGTCTTTGCTGACAGCGTTCCTTGCTGCACGGTGTCGGCATCCTGCCGCATGCCAAGGTAAGGGGGCCTGGCTGTAGTCATGCCTGGATTACATAACACCAGTCCAGCCTTGCCTAATGAAATTTCTTCCCTTGGCGTCCTCATCTCCAGTTCCCTTACCCTGGGCGCTTCCGGCCCAGGCCCTTTCAGGCGACCCCTAGTAATGGGACACGTCCAGAACAAACTTGAACACTTTCTTTACTGAATTTCTACGTTAATCCACAGGGGCACAGGTATTAAATTGTTTCTTTTCTCTCCCTGCCTTGCGTCGCTTTATCAGTACACCCGGACCGACCGTCCCAGGACTGCCCCCAGTTCCTTCCAGGCCTACCTCACCATAATGACATACCTCCATCTGCTTCCTCAGAACGAAATCATTCACTGTTTGGGGGGCCCCCCGTGAAGCATCGGCCCATTCACTGAACTCGTTGAAGCTCCCGCTCCCCTCGTCCTTGGCCAGCAATTCTGCCCAAAAGCATTGGCCCAGGCGGTAAGGCGCCACATCTTTCCCTTTGTCTAAACCCCCTGGAGACTTGCAACGGCCGTGGGGTACGTGGGTTTCTACCCTTGGAACTTGCGTGGGTTGCCATTGTCAGGCCAAAGCTTTGTGGATATTGGGCACCCTGGCCCCGTCGAGCTAACTTCAAAGACCTTTCCCTACTCCCCGGGCAGCCCCTCCTAACTTAACCTTGAGGAACTTTAGAAAACTTTTTACAGGCCCACTATTTTATGCCCCACCTGTGGCCCATAACAGAACTACATTACCCTTTATAAATATCAAAAGTGCCTCCTCTAATGCCCCTCAGGATGCCTTAACTGCCTAAACTAAAATAGTCAAAACAACAAAACCATTAATAGAAAGAACAAAGAATAAATTGAGTATATATTTTATATCACACAATGGTAACACCTCAAGAATGTGGCATCTTTCTTTGTAGTAGTATTAATGGTTTGTGAATACCCAAAGATATTCTCCTACAATAATATTTACATGTGCTTATACCACTTATGCGGGGGCGAAACAGAATATTCCTTCACCCCTTTCATTTAACAAGAAAATTGCCCTTTCAAGGAGTTTCTTGCCGACTGTAGATTCGCTTGGGCACCTGTGCAACCATTTGGGGGGTGGTAACTCAAGTGAGTGGGGGGGTGTGTCGACCCCGCCTTTTTTTTTTTGGAAATATTGGCTCTAGGACTAAACCAGTGAACTGTTACTTGCTTTAAGCGTTTTCCAAAAGTTTAAATTATCCCTATCATATCACATTCCCTTCAGGCGGGAGAGGAATTGAACTCTTGTCCACCTTTGGAAACGGTCCAAAATGTCAATATCGACTCTTTAAGGCCTTTCAATTAACTTAAAAAAGCCAAACCAGAATCTTAATTTGCAGACGTGCGGGGATGCCCCATCAGGTAAGTGTTGTAGATTGATTTGGATAGGTTGTAAGGTTCTTGTCTCGTTGACATGTTCCTTGAAACTCAGTTTTCCGTCGGCCTTTTGTTTCGTCTTTCTGCAGTCTTGCCCTCAGTTAATATGGGGGTTTCCGTTTTCTGTTCCCGCCCTGATTCTTCCCCTTGTACTTTAAAACGCCTCACTGAACAATCGTGTTGAATCAAGCCTTTCGTCTGTGACCTGACTCGGAAACCTTGGACTTGTACTCCGCTTTCCCTACTGAGGACCCTTGGAACCTTTTGGACCTGGAAAACCTGCGTTTGGTGAATTCCTGTTTGCGAGGAATTACGGACAGAGAAAGATCCTGAACTTGCTTTGGGTTTTTGTGTGCTTGAGTTACTTGGCCTGTTGTCTCCTTCGCTGTTCCTGCAAACGTGTGAATTTTCAGCAGTTGTATGAATAATACAAGTCCTTTAATTTCAAGTATGTTCCTTGTTTTTTCCCCGCACCCAAGCACAAGCGCTTAGGAACTGGCACTTACTGACAAGATTCAGGAGCCAATGTTTATGTCTGCGGGTTTGGGAAAGCCGTGTCTGCTGTGCTGTGGTATCAGTGTCCGTTTATACCTTATGTGTGAAGAAGGTTGTGCTTCTCACAACCATTCCCACTTCTGCCTTAAAAGATCTGGAAGATGGAGGCCCGCATAAAGGAACTTTGCGGGTGAGTCAATCCTTTAGAGTACAGCTTTAAAAACCCGTTTTGCAAGCTACAGGACCTCACTAATCTAATTTGCAAGTGTTTGGACAGACAACCAGGAATTGCGAGCCAGGTTAGGCTCTAGAGGACGAGCCCAGGTCCTGCCATAACCCCGAGTTTGGGATCCCCAAATTACCTCCTTTTGTTTTGGCGGTGAGTGGAAATTCGGGGTTTATTAATCAATGCAATTTATTTTTCTTGCACATGTTTCACAATTTCCCACTAAACGCCAAAGGCTTAATTTTAACTGTTGTTCCCCAAAAGGTTGATGGGGCAAACCCTTGATTGGAGGGGGATGATTGTTGAACCCCTTGTTTTTTTTATTTAGCCATGGGGAGGGTTTGATGCCCCATCGAGGTGCAACACAAAGAGCCATGAATTTGCGAAAGGTAATTTTCAGTAGCCGAATACCCTGGATTTGGGGGAGTGGGCTCTTGATACATTGGGGGACACTTCCGCTAAAAAACTTTTTTGGAAAAAGGGGTTTTGTCCCATGTTTAAAAGGAGAACTTGCTCGGCCGACCCCCCCACGCGTTAGGTGATTTTTTTAACTTTGATCCGTTTGATGTCGCTGTGAACGCGGGAAAAAGGGGGGGGTTTGGGTTTTCGAAAAAATCGCACTAACCTTTTAACCTCCCCCTCAGAAAGGGAACCCCTTTGAGTGGATCAAAGGGAAAACCAGAACCTCCCCATGAGGTGGACTCTTTCAAGGGGGTTTTGTGTGCCCAAAACATCGTTAAAAAAATCTTTTTTTTCTACGTGGTAATCAGGGACTTCTTATAAACTCCCCCCCCCTTCCCCGTAAGACTACTGCAGCAGTCATTCACTGTGAGTGTTGCGAGAGGAGCTCTGTCATGTCGACCGTCCGAGGATTGCTGCAGGATTTGATTTCTCTGATTAAACCCTGTTTTTGGGGGACGATGACGGTAAAAACGCTAAAATTTTTTCAAGTTTCTTCAGGGTCCCCCCGTGATTGTAAAAGAAAAAAATTTCAGCCCTTTCCTCAACTCGGGTTACTCGTCGGGTTAAAACTTGCTTGTGAAAGGAGCAAGTGGAAATTTTATGGATACCCCCTTTGCTCTGAAAGGGGGGATATTCAGTGAAGGCTCCCCCAACAGATGGAGACTGTGGATGGCTCTTACTGATTCTGGACGGGGTCAAAAACGGCCTTTGGGGCCTTATGGGTAAAATCATCGGAAAAATGTTTTTTTTGTTATCTCTTCTCCCCATTTCCCCCATTATTGGGCTACCATGGGGCCCCGGCGCAGAATTCGAAACTGGGAACCAAGGAAAATTACACTTTCGGGGAGAAACGATGAGAAAGGAGTTTCAGTTGCTTTTTTCCAAAGGAACCTGTCCCCCCAAAACCCCACGTACCCCAGGATTGTGGATTTTTGACAAAAAAAAGTGATCGTTCCCCCCTCACCGCCTTATTTTGTCCATTAAAATTATTGCTGGACCGGATTCCCTTTGGTAAGATCTCCCCCTAGGGGGGCCGAGTAAAAAGTTTTAAAGGATTATATAGAAAAAAATTTCCCCAAGGGCTTCATACCCCTCTTCCCCCCCGCAGGTGCCCCCATCTTTTGTGAAGAAGAAAGATGGTCTCGGACCCGTAGATATAGGGAACCAAAAAGGTTAATTTTAGAAACCGTTTTCCTTTCCTTTTTAATCCCTGAGGTTGGAGAGGGGGGCGGCCCCAAAATTTTCCAAATGGTCCCCGGGGGGCCCTTTTAATTTGGGCCCCGATTACCCCTGGGGTGAATGGAAGACTGCTTTAGGTCACGTAGGACATTTGAATTTCTTTTTTCCCCCTTTGGTCTAGTACCGCCCCGCCATTCCCCCAACACTTCGTGAATGAATTTCAGGGACCCCTTAATACTTTGGGTTGATTTATCGGATGATATTTAATTTTTTCTAACTCCACAGAGGAACATCATGGAATGGAGAATGGTCTTAAACGTAAAAAAAAACATTTACATCAACTTGAAAAATGTGTTTTTTACCCCCAAATAAAATTTTGGGGTATTTTCAAAAAAGCAAGGGATTAGTATGGATGGAAGCAAAACCCCCAACCCTAAAAGGTTGGCCCCAAATTTCCAGAAATGTTAAAGGGGGTGCAGGTTTATCGGGTTTGCCAATTCTATAGGTTTCTTAAGAATTTTTCTGGGTAGTGTCACCTACCCCAAAATCCGGAAAAAGTCTATTTTTCCCCCGGCCCCCCAAGCTAGGAAGTTTTCCCTTTTAAAAAGGGTAAATTTCCCCCCCCCATTTAGACATCCCCCCCGAGCTTGCCTTCAAATGAGGGGAGTTGAGGGTTTTGGGCAACTCTTCGAGAACGGTGAGGAATGTCGATCCCTTGCCTTTTTTTCAGCAGTTGTCTTTGGTGGGGAAATCGAGTGGGCTAGAGAAATTTTTGGCCATTTGCGCCTTAAGGGGAAGGGAAATTCTTGGGACTGCACAGCAAATAGTGTCCTGACAGACCATCTTTTCTTAATTTTCAGGTCGGCTAAGTGCCGACTCTCGCCGGGGTCGTGGAACTTTTCCCAAAAAAATTTAATTTGTCATTTTTTATAGCCCGGATCGCGCAAGGAAAAATGATGCACTCTCTGGTTTTATCAGCAGAGACACCCCTTATCCCCTAAAATTTCTTTGCCTAATTCCCGGGATGTTCAAAAAAAGACCATTAAGGGGGGCTCAAGGAGCAACCATGGGATTCTTTTTGGTAACCCCCCCAAAGGGGGTAAATTTGTCTTTTAAGAATGGTTGGGATTCGGGAAATCTGTTATCCTGAAACAGTCAGATTGAGAGTATTGCAATCATCCCCCATTCCAAGATAGCCGGGCATAGGGGAATTTTAAAGAACGTTTTTTTTTTCCCTTTCTTTTGGGGGCCCCTTACAGGAAAAAGTCTTAAACTATGTCATTCTGTGAAGTTTCAAGAGCAAAACCCCTCGCCCCCCAACGGGGCTGTTGAAAACCCCCCCCCCACCCCGTCCCCCGTGGGGATCCTTTTATGGACTTATTTTGGAGTTACCAACTCTCAAGGGAAAAACCCTTTTGGGGGGTTTAGCAAAAAAAAAAGCTCTTTTTTTCCCCCCTTGTCGGTTTTCCCCTGAAAAAAGACTCAGATTGATGATTAAGAATGTGTTTCTTTTTCATGGGACGGATGAGGTCATTCGGATCAGGGGGGGTGCAATTACTTAAAAGGTTTTGGGAAAAATTTCTGGCAGCAGGACAAAAAGTAAACCTTTCTTTTTTTTAACCCCAGAAAAGGGGACAGACGAACGAACCAATCACCCCCTGGAGGTATCCGCTGTTTTTTTCCCCTACAGGATGTTGGGTGGATCTATTTCCCCCGGTGAGTTTTTTATAACAATTCGCCCCTACTAACAGTCCCTTTTTACCCAATCTGGTTTAAAGGTACTGCCACCTACAAAATCCACTAGCGATTCTTAAAAGCGTCGATACTAATGGATCAAGGGGATTGTTTTATATCGTATAGCCCAAAATTTAGCGATGTCGAAAGGCGAAAACGGGTTAGCGACCCTAACGTTTACGGTACAAAAGTACCCTAAATCGCTAAGAAAGGTGCTACACTTAGCGATTATATTACCCAGGGGGCGCCGGCGATAAAATAGGGTCCGGAACGTTCCAGCGACGAGCGAGATAAAGCAGGAAGCTCGTCGCTGGCGCTGCCGCCACAACAAAATCGCTAACGGGATCGCAAATAGTGCGTTTTTAGCGATCCGTTAGCGATGTTGTTTAGTGTGGCATCCCTTACATTTTCCGTTTCCATAGTCGCCCTTCCGGCGGTGGGTGAAAGAATCACTTTTTACAAAAGAATATGGTCTTTTAAAGGAAAATCTAATTGGCTCGGAAAGGTACAAGAAAGCAGCAGATAAAATTTCGTAAACCCTGCCCAGCTTTCAAGGTAGGAGATTTGGTTGGGGGTCAAACCGAATTCTTAAATTTAAAGATTCCATCTTTAAAAATGGGACATAAGTACATTGGACCTTTTTAAGATCAATAAGTTATAAGTGCTGTTGTTGTCGTCTTCAACTCCCCCGAATTGGAACCACCCTGTCTTTTCATGACCCTCTAAAGGCTGCAAACCCAAAGTTTCCTGGACTTTTCTCCTTGCCCGGACCCAGGTGGTCGTGGTCGGAAGAATTTATGGGGGAAAGGATTCTAGTTCCGGGGTTGTACAGAATCAGTTGCAATATTTGATTAAAGGGAGGGCTCCCCATGGAGGACAATATGGGACCAGTCAATAATGTAAATGTCCTCGTCTGCTCCCCCCAGTTTCATCAGAGGTCCCTGACAAGCCTGGTCTGAGGTCATCCGGAGGTTGTCCCTAAGGGGGGAGTAATGTAAGGTTCTTTGTCTCTTTTTGACTTTTCCTTGAAACTAGTTTTCCGTCGGCCAAATTTTGCTTTTTTCTTTCTGAGCTCTTGCCCTCAGTTAAAGGGGGAGTTTCCGTTTTCAGTTCCGCCTGATCTTCCCTCTTCTACTTAAGCAGCCCAGCTGAACAATCAGGCCCGAATCAAGCCTCGTCGTCGGACCTGACCCTGGAAACCTTGGACTTTACTCGCTTTCCTTACTGAGGAAACCCTTTGGGAAAACTTTTGGACTTGGAAAACCCGCTGTTTTGGGAAAACCATGTTTGAGGGAATTAGGTACAGAGAAGAGATCCTGAACCTGCTTTGGGATTTATTGTTTGCTTGAAGTTATTGGTGTGTGTTCCGTCGTGTTTTGCAAACTGTGTGAATTTTCAGCATGTGTATGAAATATAAGTCATTTAATTTCAACGTAGGTCTCTGTGTTTTCCTGCACCCAAGCACAGACGCTTTTGGACGTGCATATAATGACAAGGTGAGAAGCTGGACTGGGGTTAAGGTGTAACGTTTCTCCGGCGCAGTGCCAAGCCAGGCAAGTCAGAGAGGAGGGGGGGGCTCACTAGGGTCTGTTGTGTTTTGGTAGTGAGGGAAAAGCAAATACGGCCCAAAAACCAGAGAGGTGGAACCTATTGAATTGCAGTAACTGAAATCCACACAACTGAGGTACCGTTTGGAGCGTTTTTATCCTAGACGCTGTCACAGCCTGAGAGATGACTACACCTAAAGGCAAAAGAGGGAAAGCTATTGCCCCGGAGCAGATCCCAAGAAAATAGGAAGCCCCCAAACATGTAATGGCGGTTAGACAAGAAGAAGCCGGCACAGACAGAAAAAGAATGAGGGAAACGCTGGGGCCCAATCTGTCTAGACAGAAAAAGTACAGGAAAGGGGTTCTCACTGCAATCCATAAAAACCCTTTAAAAAAAACCAATCTTTGATTGCAAAACATGAGTTACACGTCTCTACCACCTAAATAGATCTTGGTGGTAACAAAACTAAAGCCGCAGCCACTGAAAAAAACAAAGGAAAAAGCAAAAGAACAAATAACAGTGGTTCATATAAACTGGAGGAGCCAAGCCCCAGGAGGGGACCCGGCTGACCTCCACGAAGTGCAGGGAACATGCCAAAAACAAGCCAAAAATAAAAGCGAAAATATCTTATCTGAAAGGAAGATGCAGGCAAAGACTCAGCAAATTCAAATGAACCAGGAACCACAATTGAGACAAGAACAATTGATCACCGGCAACCATCATGGGAGGGAACCTCCCTTATATCAGACCAATCAGTGATCCCAGATTGCCATTCCTCGCTGAAAGGTTCAGTACTGTCTTTAACCACCAGAGGGAGCCTCTGCTCAGAAACCATCTCTAGCACATTCATAACAGGGTCCTAAAAGATCAGGGGCCCAATCCCCGAAGTACATGTATCCCCATACAACCTCCCCTCTACTTAAGAGGATTTATAGATATATAATTACAGTATACAGTACCACTGTTGCTAACCCTAAAACGCACTATACAAAGGCCAATATTAACAAAATTGCAACAATACAAGGCCAAAATGATACAGCTGCATAATGTCCTCTACCATCAACTACACAGTGAGTACCTATTAGAATATGACCATTACCTCTGCATAACAAAATGCACTATACAGACACCAATAATACTGCCATGCACCTACCACTACATAATGACTAAAATGCATTAAGCTGTTACTAAAGAGAAAAAAAAATAATAAAAAGGCTGATATTACCACCATACGGTGACAATATAATGGTAGATACCAGTCCTGCCTATCATATTAGAGATTACTGTACAGATATATCAGTATAGGGACTTACCGCTGACATTCTGATGGAGTCGTTCACTTTTCCCATTTTTTTCTCCATCTGGCCCAGACCATCATGACAACTTCTTCAGCCAGGACTCAGGAAAAACAGAAATTTAATATTTGGTACAGAAACCTTTGTCTGCAATTACAGAGGTCAGACGTTTCCTGTAGTTCTTGACCAAGTTTGCAAACACTGCAGCTGGGATTTTGGCCCACTCTTCCATACAAATCTTCTCCAGATTTTTCAGGTTTTGAGGCTGTCGCTGGGCAGCATTGATTTTCAGCTCCCTCCAAAGATTTTCTGTTGGGTTCAGGTTGGAGACTGACTAGGCCGCTGCAGGGCCTTGAAATGCTTCTTACAGAGCCATAGTATCGTGGCCCACCAACCGGATAATATAAGAAACAAAGATTTATACTTGTCTGACTTCTATGGTGGGCCAGCAGAGGTGGCGTGATGCAATTACATTATTGCACTGCCTGCATGGGTGTGCTGAAGTCTCGTAAGCTGCAGGCCTGCAGTGGTCTGCACTTTAGAAGACAGACAGTAATAGGGCAGAGAGCTTGTGTCTCACTGTTCTATCATGGGTAAGAACTGTCAGTGTAAGGGGCTAACTGGCAAATATTAGCCTGGGGGGGCAATTAGAAAGCAGTGGCCCATGACTTGTGGTAGCCTATCATTAGCCTGCTTATCTCTGGCAACTGCAATAAATCAGCACAGATAGCAGGTTTTAAAAATAACAGTGAATCGTGCATAGATATGGGAGATGAATCGAGCTTACTACATAGATACGGGAACAGAGCTTACTACATATATACGGGAACAAAACAGCACTTACTACATAGATACAGGAACAGAGCTTACTACATAGATACAGGAACAGAATAGAGCTTACTACATAGATGCAGGAACAAAACAGCGCCTAATACATAGATACGAGAGCAAACAGCGCTTACTACATAGATACAGGAACAGAATAGAGCTTACTACATAGATACAGGAACAGAATAGAGCTTACTACATAGATACGGGAACAGAGCTTACTACATAGATACGCGAACGGAGCTTACTACATAGATGCGGGAACAGAATAGAGCTTACTACATAGATATTGGAGCAGAACAGCAGGGAGGAGCTGTGGTATGACCAGACCATGTTCCTGCACGGTCAGACACGGCCATTACACAGAGGACAGCAGAGGCACATTTATAAGATTATCTCCGCACAGGAACATTTTTTTAAAAATGCATCCAACTGTGGAAATTATTAGTATTCCAAGATCTATTGAATAAAATTAACTTTTGTTCGTGGGACAACCTCTTTAAATACTACTGTCAGTGATTGACAGTGGCATTTAAATTGTTAAATATCTGGGATTGAGGTAAATTCTATAGCTTCTTTTACAGCAGATCACATCCGCATCGGTGGGCTCAGCTCCGGAACCCGTCCATACATACGCTGACTGTGATGTACAGTTACACCATTGTGCACTAATGGGTTAATTTCACTTGTTTGTCCCTAAAACTGGAAAGACAAGTGAAATTCCCTAATAAAGATGTGAAAGACCCTCTACAGATTTATTAACCCCTTAAGAATCAGGCTTTTTTTTTTGTTTCATTTTTTTTTTCAACGCCTTATTTCAAGATCCATAACAAATTTTAACTTTTCTGTTCACATAGACGTGTGCGAGCTTGTTTTATGTGGAACGAGCTGTACTTTTGAATGACACCATTCTTTTTATCATGTGATGTACAGGAAGAGGGGGGAAAAAATCCAAGTGTGAAGAAATGGCAAAGAACCCCATAATTTTGTAATTGTGTGTTTTTGTTTTTTTTTAAAATTTAGTGTTTACTTAATGGTAAAAATGACCTACCAGTATGATTTTCCAGGTTAGTATGATTACATAGATATCAAACGTATAGTTTTTTTGTTTTACTTTAAGTAATGAAAAAAAATTCAGAAATTTGTTTAAAATTAAAATTGGTTTGTGACGCCATTTGTTGAGAGCCTTAACGTTTTAAATTTTCAGTATATGAAGCTGTGTGAAGGCTTGATTTTTTTTTTTTTTTACTCCAGAGCTGATGTTTTTATAGATGCATGTTTTGATAATCTTATTACATTTTTTTCTGTGTTGTTGAGGTGGCCAACACCCCCCAAATTCTAGTATTTTGATTTTTTTTTTCTCACTGTGACATGCCAAGCTTGGTTTGTCACTCTCCACAAGGAGAAACTGAACCCCTTTGATCACCATCCATATGAATTTATTCACTATCCTCACTAGTTTTGTGACGCAGCAGCGATGTCCCCAGCGATATCGCTGTGTGTGACATTCAGCGAGATCAGCCCCCTGCTGGGTATCGCTGATCGTCGCTGAATGTCCTGGACATTTTTTTGATCGCTGGTCTCCCGCTGACAGGCACGCATCACTGCGTGTGACAGGCGGGAGACCAGCGATCCGCTGGTAACCAAGGTACACAGCGGGTTTCCAGGTGCGGGGCTGTGCCTAGAAACCCGCTGTGTACCTTGGAAACCAGCGCCCTGATGCAGGGGAGCTGGTAACCAAGGTACACAGGGGGTTTCCAGGCACCGCGCAGCGCCTGGAAACCCGATGTGTACCTTGGTTACCAGCTCCCTGCATCAGGGCGCTGATATCCAAGGTACACTGCGGGTAACTAAGCGATGTTACCCGCAGTGTCGCTGCGCTGATCGCTGCCCTGAGCTGCCTGTTTGGCAGCTCAGCAGCGATCATGTAGCGATACACCAGCGATCCTGACAAGTGCATATCGTTGTCGGGATCGCTGGTGTATCGCTATGTGAGACCCAGGAATGGAATTGCATTCACTTTTGGTTTAACCCCTTAATCTTTAGTCCTGTGTTGGTGCTACAGAGGAAATAAACCCTTACTACACTATTTCCCCATTGCTGATTTCTTGGGTCTCTGCGGGTGGAAATAACAAATGATTTTGATTACATTTGCGAGGTGTCTACCAAAATCTGAGGACTGTTGCCTCCCAATCTCCCACCGTTCTGTCTCCGTCTATCAAGGACTGTTATATTCTCGGCTACTGTTTCTGGATAGCATTGATCCTGTTGCGGTGACTGCCCAGTTTGCTAAGCTTGACTATTAGTAATGCAAATGTCATATCTGTGCTAATATGTGCAGTTTTGCTGTGACATGGCTGGGTCAGAAAGCAGCGTAGATACATACAAGGGTATACCTGTGAAAACTTAGTATTAAAAGGTTTTTCTGTTTCCTGCCAGTAAAAGCCATGAACATGAAGATAGACAGCCTGGTACATAATGAAGCAGCTGTGTAGCCCAGCACTGAATTTCTGTCACAGATAGCTAGTAAGTAGGGGTGAGTAGTGCACTCATTGATGCCCTTTGCAGGGCCACAAAGAAGAAAGCTCAAGCATGTATCATTGTTAGTGTAGTTTTGCCAATGTGGAAGAGACCAGCCTATATCCAAGAAGATACTACCATTAGGCAGAGGGCAAGGTTTGCCACCTGAGAGGGGAGAGTAGAAGTTTAGGCTTGTGAACAAAGCATGCATCTGCTAAAGAGAAAGTTTATCTACCCCCAAAGGAAGAAGAAATATCCACACTAGAGATGGTCTGAATGCTGATGCTTAATTGGAAAGAGAATTGCCACATGAGAGGCAGCAAAGAGACTGGTACCTGATTGTGAGACTGATGAAGGGAATCTGTCATGAGGATTTTATACCTCAAAACTAATAGCTGTTATGTGTAAGTGCTTTCATGTTGTATCTTCACAGTTTTGGAAGATATGAGCTTTGACATCATATGTAGACTAGCTTCAGGTGAAGGTTCTGGAGCGGCCATCTCAGTCTCCTGACCTCAATATCATTGAGCCATTCTGGGGAGATCTCAAGCGCGCAGTTCATGCTAGACAGCCCAGGAATTTACAGGATCTGGAGGTTTTTTTGCCAAGAAGAGTGGGCTGCTTTACCATCTGAGAAAATAAAGAACCTCATCCTCAACTACCACAAAAGACTTCAAGCTGTCATTGAAGTTACAGGGGGCAATACACGGTATTAAGAAATGGATATGTGACCTTTTGATCAGGGTCATTTGGATGTTTTGGGTTGTCATCATGATTTAAAAAGAGAAAACACAGTAGCTTGACAATAAATGGCTTCACCCAACCACTAACCATGAGTGGAGAAAAAGCTTTGGAGTTATCATTCATATTCTCTGAAAAAAGGCCAAGAAAGACAAAATTCTGTAAACTTTTGAGTACAACTGTAGCACCATTATATTCTGCAGCACTTTACATACATTATCATCGCTCACAGTCTACATTCCCTATCAGTTTGTGGGGTGAGGTAGAAAACCGGAGAATCTGGAGGAAACTCACACAAACACGGGGAGAACGTACAAACTCCTCGCAGACGTTGTCCTTGGTGCAAAGCAACCGTGCTTACTACTGAGCCACCTGGTTGCCCATGGATCAAACTATTGTGTATAGAGCTCTACCACATTGTATTTATTCACCAATCTGGACTAGTTTGCTGCAGATGATGACATGAATCCTCTGCCTCCTCTCCCTGTAATGTCTTCCCCTGTACAAATATTGATGTTATGTAATCTGTTCATTTTAAGTGAAATATTACAAAGTCCCAGGCGATAATGAGTATGAAGCCAAATGCACTTTACTGGTGGGTAGCAGCCGGCATCGAGTGTCCTGTGTGTGGCCGTTTGCTGATCAGTGTGTAGGGAACTGCAAGAATCCTTGTTATTTGCTGAGTCCAGGTCACAGTAAAACCCAGAACAGGTGCAGCCCTAAAATATATCCCTGGTTGGTTGTGGTGGGGAGCGGAGTAGAGAGGCGGACGGGTGCAGGGACAGCTCTGTGCAGATCTGGGGCAGGAAAAAGAGAAAAGTTTTTAATATTATTTGCTTTTATATTAGAAATAATTTTTAGATGTGAAATTCTAAAGGCGTGAAGGTGATTACATATGAAGCAGTGGTGATCTACTTGCACACGGGCACTGACTCATGGATTGCATCATCATCATCCTCATATACACGATCTCCTCCCAATATTGCATGTAGTGCGTCCCTATAACGTCTCCTATTCCATCATATAATCTCCTCTGTCTCCTTCCCTTACCTCCTACACCCTCTCTATATGGATAAATGGGACGAATATCTCTCAGTCATTATAATCCCTCTATATACAGCTTCTATTTTCGTCAGACACCTCGGATAACCACCAGCCGAACGAGAATGAGCCGACAGCGATCTCCCTCCACTCCTTCGTACATACGCACGCTCACTTTGGATTAACAAACATGTTTTCTAAAAGATGAGAAGAGTAAGCCACTTTCACCACCACCACCACGTGTCGATCAAAAGGATGGGGCATGCAAAATCAATGTGTCCAATCCTTCTTTCACCCAACATTTTCTGTCTGTAGGGGATAAGCGCAGTGGGCAGGCCTTAATACTTATTACTGGACGTATCATCCCACCCAAATCTTCAGCTTTGGCTTTTCTCTAATTTATGTAAGAGCTTAGGTCTCTTAATACTTCATGTAACATCCACCATTAAACGAGTGATTGAGGGGATAACTTGCTGATCGTTGAAGGTCCGATTGGTTGGGCTCCAAATTCAAAATTATCGCAATTATCCGTGCACAACTCCGTGGTCTGTGCTATATCGGTGCCGCTCCCCACAGTATTGCCGAACGGGCTCCTTTTATTATACATGGCTTGACAAAGGCCCCTTTTTGCCAAAACGTTGAATTTTTGTATCTTTCTTTCTGACGGAGAACATCTGGTGCCTTGGATGGTTAGAATGGCCAGACTGCAACCCGTGTGAATGCATCAGATGTGCGGATGCTTGACCTACCCTCCATCCAATGTCTATGGGTCTCCCGGATACAGCGGAGAACAGCGCCATCACTTACAATCCTTTGCTGTAACACTTCTTTTTGCTCCTATACCTCGTCCCTACAGCGGCCAAGTTAATATGGCAGTTGACTGTATCAGTCACTAAAAGACCCCTCTGACACATAAGCTATGTGAATTTTATAAATGACCCATGAGCGTTCTGGTACACATTACATCCAAGGCTGCTTTCACATGTCCAAGTTTCAAGGTCCATGTATGGACCCCAAGTATCAGTCCGAATGTTGTTCTCCTGATCCAAACTTATCAGTTCAAGCCAAGATACTCTAGCCCGGTCCAGAAAACGTGATCCATATACAGACCGTGAAACTCCATTGTATGAAACCAGCCTTAGGGTATGTACGCACAGCGTTCTTAAGATGCTGGGTCACTTTCCAAGGGTTTTCTAGGTGAAGCCATTTTTTGGGGTAAACAGCCAGTTATCTTTTCCCTTTCCTGGTGGATTTGCCATCGCTTTTGCGGCGGCTCCATTCTCGGCGTATTTTTTTTTTCCTATAATTTAAACTATAACTAGTGAGTGGTTGTTTATTGGAAGTCGCTCATAGATGGAGCATGTTACTTCTTTTATCAGCTTCCCAGCAACAAAAGACTGAATGTGTGCACAGCGATGTCGTTTTTGCATTTCACACGCTTTTTATGCCGGTTCTGCTGCATTTTTTCAAGCAAGATCCAAATCCACCTGAAAACAATGTTGCGTGCACATACCCTTACATTTATTATTTTCCTCCCTGTAACCCTTCCTCCATATATATTCTACCCTGTGCTACTTTCCAGTGCCCCATATAACCTCTATAGATTGGGGTGCAAACATTACTTTTTTTTTCTGGACACCATATCAATAAATAATGGAGGGGAGTTGTTTTCTATACTTTTATGGATTATTTCTAAGTATTGCCTTATTAGTAATGGCCATCCTATTACTACTAATACTCCAGATAATTTCCTTTCAATCACCCGATGTGCCTTTATATACTGTATCCCTATCCTTGTATCTTCCACTACACCCCGTATACTCTCTATATATAACTTTTTCCATTATTTCACATCATTTCTTCCCCACGTATCTTATTATACCTCATAGGCTGGGGTCAGACATGCGAGAAACTTTCACGAGTCTCGCATGTCAATACCCAGCACTGCCGCCGGCACTCAAACAGGAGCGTGCGGCTGCATGTATTTCTATGCAGCCGCACGCTCCGGTCCCGAGTGCCGGCGGCAGTGCCGGGTATTGGCATACAAGACTCTTGAGAGTTTCTCGCATGTCTGACCCCGGCCATAGCTGTACAAGCAAGCAGTTACCTCCATAAGTCTCATTCTTAGTGACAGAAAGTCCACCTGTGTGCAATCTAAGTGTCCCATGGTCTGTCAGTATATGCACTTTACCTTTTCTGAAAGGCCACAGAGGCGTCAGCACCATTAATAAGGGGCATCACTAACCATACACCATGGAGACCAAGGAGATCTCCAAACAAGTCAGGGACAAAGTTGTTGAGAAGTCAGGGTTGAGTTTTAAAAAAAATATCCCAATCTCTGATGATCCCCCGGAGCACCATGAAATCCATTATCATTGTCTCGACCACGCACCACAATTGTGGGTTTCCAGGGCAATGGGGTACTCAGAGCCGAGCCCGTGGAAGTCTATGGGGATGTCACAGGTAGCGGTGGCTCGGTCTGTGGCCCTGGCGGTCAGGCGTATATTGGGGGTATATTTACAGGGGATAGGTATATATACAGTTCGTGACGCCACCTGTAGTTCTCTGGTAATTTGTACCAGCGCTGCTGTTGAGCTCTGAGGGATGGTGAGGCAGCTAGATGTTGGGTCCCCTACAGGTGGGACTCTTCCCTCAGGTCGATGGTTATGGTGGGGTTGTGCAGGAATGCAATCAAATAACACAGTCTCACACATCAGCGTCTTTCCATACCTTTACTTGTAAGATGGTAAGGCAGGTCCAGGGAGGCTGATCCAAGGAGAATGTATTTCGAGATAGCAGCTGGACAAGTTAGGGGCCTCCTTTACTTTCAAATGATGATGAGTACAACCAGCATGAAGCGTAGTTCCCTCTATAATCTCCAGCTTCTCCAAGCTGTACTGCCCAGTCAGTTTGTGGTCGGAGCCTTCCTGTGAGAGAGCTGAATTCCTATCTTGTCCTGCAGAGACTCAAGGTCCTCACTCCCCTGACCCCAGTTACGTACCGACTATTTAGGGGCTGCTTGCCGCGACCTAAGGTCCGATAAGCCTTGGTTTTCTTACCACTAAGCTTGAAACTATAGTGATCCTTCGGTCCCCAGTGACCGGTAACAATGTGCAGGACTTCTCCAATCCAAAAGCACTTTTAAATATTCCTTCCACTGTGCCTTTCGCCTTGTCCGCGCTTGTAGCATAAACACTCACACTTGCAAAAAGTCATATAATCACTCCCTTCTTTTCTTCCTTCAGAGTTAGTTGCCAGACTCTCAGTAATCTTCTAGGCAGGAGCACGTCTCTGAACCTTCACTGTCCTTGAGACAGGAGACTGAAGTATTTCTGTACTAAACTCTTCCTTCTTTATCAATGTCTTCAGTGAGGTACAGCTCTGACCAGGCTGAGGTGATCTATATCTCGCCCTTACTGGCCTCCACTTGCTGAACTGCTGATAGAACCAAGCTGGACTGCTTCCTCCCTCCAAGTCCCAGCTAGACTCCACACGTCTGCTCTGTCCGAAGACAGAAAACTGACTACTAAATCACTCAACGAATCTACACTGACCACTCCCTACGAGTCACTACACTACCCTAAGGGTGTGTCTAGTGTATATTGAGTGAATGGGTATAGAGCATTGAACTGCTATCTCTCCACACATTCTCCAGGGTACTGCGTGTGCCTTCACACCAGGGCTACACATCATCAAATGGAAAGAATATGGGACCACAACAAACTTGCCAAGACAGGACTCCACTACAACTATCATCCCGGGCAAGGAGGGCATTAATCAGAGAGGCAGCACAGAGACCACAGGAAACCCTGAAGGAGCTGCAGAGGTCCCAAGCAGAGACTGGAGTATCTGTCCATACAACCACAATAAGCGTGCACTCCATAAAGGTGGCCTTTATGGAATAGTGGGCAGAAAAATACACAAAAATTGTAAGGCCTGTTTAGAGTTTGCCAAAAGACAATGTGAGAGACTCCATAAATGTATGGAGGAGGGTGCTGTGGTCAGATGAGACCAAAATTGAACTATTTGGCCACAAAGGTCAACACTATGTGTGGCCAGCTCATCACCCCAAGAACACCATCCCCACAGTGAAACATGGTGGTAGTAGCATCATGCTGTAGGGATGATCGGCAGCTGAGACAGGGAAAATGGTCCTAGTCGAGGGGAAGATGGATCGTGCGAAAACACAGGATATTCTTGAGCAAAATCTGTGTCATTCTGTCAGTAATTTGAGACTGGGACCCAAAGCATACTGCTAAAGCAGCACTTGAGTGATTTAAGGGGAAATTTTGTAAATGTTTTGGAGTTACCTAGTCACAGCCCAGACCTTAACCCAATATAGTCTGCGGTCAGACTTGAAGATTGCTGTTCACCAGTAGAAACCATTTAACTTGAAGGAGCTGGAGCAGTTTTGCCTTGAGCAATGGACAAAAATCCCAGCGGCCAAATGTGGAAAGCGCATAGAGACTTATCCAAAGTGTAATTGCTGCAAAAGGAAGCGCTGCAAAGTACTGACTTTAGTGGGGTGAATAGTTATGCACACTGAAGTTTTCAGTTATTTTGTCCTATTTGTTGTTTGCTTCACAATAAAAAGAAAACCAAATGTTCCAGTTGTAGACATGCTCTTTACATGACCTGATACAATGCTCCCCAAAAAACAGTGAAATCCCAGGTTGAAAGGAAGGAAAACATGAGAAATGCCAAAGGGGTGATTTGTAAACCACTGTATATCCCAATAACTCCACCTGTTACTCTGTATAATGCACTGTTATCCATACAACCGGGCCGGCGTCAGCACCCGGCACACCCGGGCAAGTGCCGGGGCCCTGAGCAGGCGGGGGGGCCCACTCGCCGTCTGGCACCCCCGCGCCTGTTAGCAGAGGAGAGCGGTGTCAGCGCCGCCACTGGGCCCCCCCCGCTTGCTCAGGGCCCCGGCATCAGCTGGCACAATACTTACCTCTCCCGTGCCTCCGCTGCCGCAGCTCCGGGCTCCAGGGGACGCCGGCGCTTCCTCTCACAGCAGCGCCGCTGAATGACGTCATCATTCAGCGGCCAGCTGTGGCAGAGAGCGCGGACGCTGGACAGGTAAGACGTGTGTGTGTGTGTCTCTGTGTGTGTCTGTGTGTATGTAGTGCGGTGCTTTGTGTGTGTGTGTGTGTGTGTTATATGAATGTATGTGAGAGAGTGCTTGTGTGCTGGGTGCTGTCTGTGTGTGATGATGGGCAGGCATTGCTGATAATGGGCAGGCATTGATGATGGGGAGAAGATGATGATGGGCAGGCATTGATGATAATGGGGAGGCATTGATGATGATGGGATAAGATGATGATAATGGGCAGGCATTGATGATAATGGGCAGGCATTGCTGATAATGGGGAGGCATTGATGATGATGATGATGATGATGGGGAGAAGATGATGATAATGGGCAGGCATTGATGATAATGGGCAGGCATTGATGATGGGGAGAAGATGATGATGGGCAGGCATTGCTGATAATGGGGAGGCATTGATGATGATGGGGAAGATGATGATAATGGGCAGGCATTGATGATAATGGACAGGCATTGATGATGGGGAGAAGATGATGATGGGCAGGCATTGATGATGATGATGGGGAGGAGATGATGATGGGCAGGCATTGCTGATAATGGGGAGGCATTGATGATGATGGGGAGAAGATGATGATAATGGACAGGCATTGATGATAATGGGCAGGCATTGAGATGGGGAGAAGATGATGATGGGCAGGCATTGATGATGGGGAGGAGATG
>JARQOD010000008.1:26327988-26363547 GCA_033576555.1 Oophaga sylvatica | reverse complement strand
AACGATTGTTGCTTTGAGAATCTCATTTTTCAAGATTTTCCATCCTTCCTGAGAGTCCTCAGGACTTTCTAGGGGCATCAAAACACAACACCAGACCCCAATCAGAGGGTAATAAAACTCTCTCCTTATCTATGATCTTTCCAATATTTATGTTCATTCTCTGCCATAATGACAGTTCTGCTTCACGTCACTTGTCTTACCTATTGCACTATTACTGTGTCCTCTTGTGTATATAAATATATGTGATTCTTCAGTTTTTGTTTTAGTCTTTGCCTGATGAAGAGACCTGAGTAGTCTCAAAGCTTGCAATTTGTTACCATCTTTTCAGTTAGCCATTAAAAGGTATCAACCATCTGAACACCTACAACATCCATCCTTCCTGGACATTTTTGTCCTTAAGGATATCCACCCATTGGATCCCTCCAATTCTCTTTCTGAGTTCCTTAAAATCTGCTTTCTGAAATCAACCTTGATGTCTGAGTCTTCACAGGTCTTCCTCCTCTTGTTACCCAAAAATTCTAAAATAGCATGGTCACTACCTCCTAGGGTCCCAGCCATCTTACCCTCCTCCACCATTTCCTCCCTGTTTATGAGGATTAGATCCAAGGTAGCAATCCCCTTGTTTTCTCCATTACCTTTTGGAAGATAAAGTTGTCAGCAAGAGAGGATAAGAATTTCCTGGACCTGTTAGTTTTGCCTGAGAGAGTTTTCCCAACAAATGTCTGGATAGTTAAATCTCCCATGACCACTATGTCATATTTTTTGGAGAAATTGGCCATTGATGCATAAAGAGTTCATCCATATCTTCAGCTTGCACAGGCGGCCTGTAGTAAATGCCTACAATGGTGTCCTTCCATTGTTCTGTCCTTGTATTCTTACCCAAAACAGTTTCCACAGAACTCCCAGTCTCTGAAGCATCAATCTCTGTGCAGATAAACGCTTTTCTAACATACAATGCAACACCTCCTCCTCGTTTATCAAGTCTGTTTCTGTGCAAAAAGTTGTATTCTTCTAGCCTTGTATTTCCAATCATGTGTATCGTCCCACCAAGTCTCAGTGATTCCAATGACATCATATTTCTTCTCCTGCGTTAGTAGCTCCAGTTCTCCTTGTTTGTTGCCCATGCTTTGTGCATTCGTAAGAAACACTTTAGTTTGTGATTGGTTTCTCTTTCTTCAATATTTTTATTATGTAGATTTTTTTAAGTTCGCTCGCGGAGACTCTTCACTTATCCCAGAAGGCACTGGGAATATGCAAATTATCTCCTCGGGACTCCTCCCCTGGTTTACTGATGTCCTCCTTTCAGCTGCAACAGCCAAATCCAGTGTTCCTTGAGCTCGCGGAGACTCTTCACTTATCCCAGAAGGCACTGGGAATATGCAAATTATCTCCTCGGGACTCCTCCCCTGGTTTACTGATGTCCTCCTTTCAGCTGCAACAGCCAAAATCCAGTGTTCCTTGAGCTTGCGGAGACTCTTCACTTATCCAGAAGGCACTGGGAATATGCAATTATCTCCTCGGGACTCCTCCCCTGGTTTACTGATGTCCTCCTTTCAGCTGCAACAGCCAAAATCCAGTGTTCCTTGAGCTCGCGGAGACTCTTCACTTATCCCAGAAGGCACTGGGAATATGCAAATTATCTCCTCGGGACTCCTCCCTGGTTTACTGATGTCCTCCTTTCAGCTGCAACAGCCAAAATCCAGTGTTCCTTGAGCTCGCGGAGACTCTTCACTTACAGTAAACAAACTAACAATCACAGTCTGATACAGAGGGGAGAGGACCCTGTCCTTTCGGCTTACATTCTACAGGATGGTGGAGAAGGAGACAGCAGGTCAGGGGGTTGCAGCAGCTCCAGTGATGGTGAGGCGATATCTCCGGTAGGGGTGAGGAGGCAGCGGGGATCATTGCAGGCTGTAAGCTTTCCTGAAGAGATGGGTTTTCAGGTTATGTCTGAAGGATCCGAGAGTGGTTGATAGTCGGACGTGTTGGGGCAAAGAATTCCAGAGGAGGAGGATATCAGGGAGAAGTCTTGGAGGCGGTTAGGTGAGGAGCGAATAAGTGTGGAGAGAAGGAGGTCTTGGAGGACCGAGATTACGTGAGGGAAGGTATCGGGAGATTAGTTCAGAGACATTGGGGGAGATAGGTTATAGATGGCCTTGTAGGTCAGTATTAGTAATTTGAATTGGATTCGCTGAGGGGAAAGGGAGCCAGTGAAGAGTGTTGTGAATGGGTTTGAGATGAGTTCTGAGCAGAGGCTCCCTCTGGTGGTTACAAGCGGTACTAGTGAGGATTGGGAATCAGGTGTTACTGATTGGTCTTATTTAAGGGAATCATTTTCCCATCAGGGTTGCCGGTGATCAATTGTTCTGGTCTGAATCCTTCTTTCCATTTCCCTTGTAGCCTGCTGTGTCGTGTCTGCATCTCCTGCTATCAGATAAGACAATTTCTTTTTTTGTGTTTTTGCTATATTTTTGCATTTTGTCCTGCACTTCTGTGGGGGCCTTCTGGGTCCCCTCCGGGGGCTTTTGCCCTCTCAGTTTAGTCCAGCCACTGTGTTTTGTACTTTTGCTTTTTGCAGTTTTTTCAGTGGCTGCTGTTTTTGTTACACCAGAGAACTAATTTAGGTGGTAGAGGTCGTGTGATCTCAGGTGATTTTGAAATTAGTAGAGTTGGTGTTTTTTCAGGGTTTTCTGAGATTGCAAATAAGTACCCTTCCTGTCCTTTTCTATTTAGATAGTTTGGGCCCCAGCGTTTGCTCATACTATTTTCTTTCTGTGTCATATTTCCTCTTGTCTAACCGCCATTACATGTTTGGGGGCTTTCTATTATCTTTGGGGTTCTGCTCCGGGGCAGATAGCTTTCCTATTTCTATCTTTAGGTGTAGTTAGTTTCTCAGGCTGTGACGAGGCGTCTAGGACCAACGTAGGAACGCTCCACGGCTGCCTCTAGTTGTGGTGGTTTAGTCAGGGTACTGCAATCTCATAGATTCCAACTGCTCTGGTGTATTTCCTTTTTTGCCTGCACTCCTCAGCTACCGTAACATAACAGTATCACCGGCCATAAAAATTGTATGGTACTCACAGAAGGGAAAAAATATTTTGAAGGAAGAAAAGTTGTCAGAGATATTTTTCAGTTTGTTGCATTTTTTTTTTTTTTTTTTTTCCCTCTGTATCTCTGGGTGCTGGGGAGGATCTTTTCTCCCAATGGAGTTTGCACAGTTGTCTGGCCGTGTGGATCAGCTTGCCACTGAGGTTCGGAGTATTGCTGCATATCTTGCTAGGTTGCCTGTTGTGGAACCTAGGATCCCCATGCCAGATTTGTTTTCAGGGGATCGAGCTAAGTTTCAGAATTTCAAAAATAATTGTAAATTGTTTCTTGCCTTAAATCTAAGTCCTCAGGAAACGCAGCGCAGCAGGTTCAAATTGTCATCTCTCTCCTGCGCGGCGATCCTCAGGATTGGGCTTTTTTCCCTCACACCTGGGATCCTGTTTTGAGTGATGTTGAATGTATTTTTTCAGGCTTTAGGGTTATTGTACGATGAGCCTAATGTCACTGATCAAGCTGAAAAAGCCTTGTTGGGATTAAATCAGGGCTTGATGACGCTGAGTTATACTGTCAGAGATTCCGTAGGTGGGCAGTCCTGACCAAATGGAATGACGACGCTTTGGCGGCCCTTTTCCGGAAGGGTCTGTCGGATAATGTAAAGGATGTTATGGTGGGATTCCCTGTCCCCTCTGGTCTCAATGATTCTATGTCATTAGCGATTCAAATTGACAGACGTTTGCGTGAGCGGAGAAGTATGCGTGGAGTGGTGTTGCCTTGTGAGCCAGCTGCTGAGCCCATGCAGTGTGATGGAGTGGTGTCTGGGGCACAGCATCATGAGTTTCGAAAGCGCAATGGTTATGTTTCTACTGTGGTGATGCCTCTCATGCTATTTCAGTCTGCCCTAAGCGGGGAAGACGTTTTGCACGCTCAGTTGTCTTGGGTAGTGTTCAGACTAAGTTTTTATTAACTGTCACTCTGATATGCTCTCTGTCCTCATTTTCTGCTCAGGCTTTCGTTGATTCTGGAGCAGCTATTAACCTGATGGATTATGATTTTGCTAAACGTTGTGGATTTCCCTTGATACCCCTACAGAAGTCTATTCCCTACTGGGGATCGATTCTACCCCTTTGGCTGAGAATAAACCCCAGTTTTCTACTCAGGTGATAATGAGGGTTGAACCTGATCACCAGGAGTGCTGCAAATTTTTGGTTCTATATAATCTGCATGACATTATCGTGCTGGGTTTCCCTTGGTTACAGTCTCATAATCCTGTTTTGGATTGGAAATCTGTGTCTGTAACCAGTTGGGGCTGCCAATGTGTTAATACCAACACTCCTGTTTTTTCTGCCTCCCCCCAGGCTGAGGATGTTCCTGACTTTTTGTTTGATTTTTCTGATGTGTTTAGCGAAAGTAAATCTGCATCCTTACCTCCCCATAGGAGCTATGACTGCGCTATTGAATTAGTGCCAGGTAGTAAATTCCCTAAGGGTCGCCTTTTTAACTTGTCTGTACCTGAACATGACGCTATGCGGTCTTATATCAAGGAATCATTGGAGAAGGGTCATATCAGACCATCCTCTTCACCCTTAGGTGCCGGTTTTTTCTTTGTGGCCAAAAAAGATGGTTCATTAAGGCCGTGTATTGATTATCGTCTCTTGAACAATATTACTGTGAAATATCAATACCCGTTACCCTTGATTTCTGACCTGTTTTCCAGGGTGAAAAACGCTACTTGGTTTACCAAGCTTGACCTCAGGGGGCGTATAACCTTATTCGCATTAAGCACGGGGATGAATGGAAGACGGCATTTAACACCCCTGAAGGGCATTTTGAGTACCTTGTGATGCCCTTTGGGCTCACTAATGCTCCTTCCGTCTTCCAGTCCTTCATGAATGACATTTTCAGGGATTTTGTGGACAAGTTTCTGATTGTTTATTTGGATGATATCTTGATTTTTTCTAATGACTGGGACTCTCATGTGAAACATGTTCGAACTGTATTCCAGATTTTGAGAGAGAATGCTCTGTATGTGAAGGGATCAAAGTGTCTTTTTGGCGTACAGAAGATCTCATTTCTGGGATTCATTTTGTCCCCATCTGTTATTGAAATGGACCCGGTCAAGGTTCAGGCCATCTGTGATTGGGTCCAACCTACTTCATTAAAGGCTCTTCAGAGATTTTTGGGTTTTGCCAATTTTTATCGTAAATTTATTGGTAATTTCTCTGTTATTGTTAAACCATTAACTGATTTGACCAGAAAGGGTTCTGATGTGGTGAATTGGCCTCCTGAGGCAGTCTCTGCGTTTCAGGAACTTAAGCAGAGATTCACTTCTGCTCCTGTTCTACGGCAGCCTGATGTTTCTCTGCCATTTCAGGGGGAGGTTGATGCCTCTGAAATTGGGGCAGGTGCCGTTTTGTCCCAAAAAGATCCAGAGACCTCTAAAAGTAACCCTTGTGCCTTTTTCTCTCGAAAATTTTCTCCTACTGAACGTAATTATGACGTGGGTAATCGGGAGTTATTGGCCATGAAGTGGGCTTTTGAAGAGTGGAGACATTGGCTGGAGGGAGCCAAACATCAGGTGGTGGTCCTTACGGACCATAAGAATCTGGTCTATCTGGAATCTGCCAAGCGACTCAATCCTAGACAGGCCAGGTGGGCCTTGTTTTTCACACGTTTTAATTTTGTGGTTTCCTTTCTTCCTGGCACTAAGAATGTTAAGGCGGATGCCCTCTCGAGGAGTTTCCTTGCGGACTCTCCTGAGCTATCTGATCCCTCTGTTATTTTGAAGGAGGGTGTAGTTCTTTCCGCCATCTCGCCTAATTTGAGACTTGCTCTGGAGGGGTGTCAGGAGGATAGGCCCGAGCGCTGCCCTGTTGGAAAATTGTTTGTCCCGGACCAATGGAAAAAGAGTGTGATGTCTGAGATTCATTGTTCCGCATTGGCTGGGCATCCCGGAATTTTTGGTACCAGAGACTTGGTTAGTCGGTCCTTTTGGTGGCCTACCTTGTCTCGCGATGTCAGGGAATTTGTGCAGTCCTGCGGGACTTGCTCTCGCTCCAAGCCTTGCTCTCGCTCTAGTGGTTTGTTGATGCCATTGCCTGTGCCCAAGAGACCATGGACCCATATCTCTATGGATTTCATTTCCGATCTTCCTGTTTCTCAGAGAATGACCACCATCTGGGTAATTTGTGATAGGTTTTCCAAAATGATACATCTTGTGCCATTACCTAAGTTGCCTTCCTCCTCTGAATTGGTGCCGTTGTTCCTTCAGCACGTGGTTCGTTTACACGGCATTCCTGAGAACATTGTGTCTGACAGAGGAGTCCAGTTTGTTTCCAGATTTTGGAGGACTTTTTGTTCTAAACTGGGTGTTCAATTGTCTTTCTCCTCGGCATTTCATCCTCAGACCAATGGTCAAACTGAGAGAACAAACCAGACATTGGAGACTTATCTAAGATGCTTTGTGTCTGCTGATCAGGATGACTGGGTCTCTTTTTTGCCTTTGGCTGAGTTTGCTCTTAATAATAGGGCTAGCTCTGCCACTTTGATGTCTCCGTTTTTCTGTAATTCTGGGTTTCACCCTCGATTTTCTTCAGGACAGACGGAGGCTTCTGTCTGTCCAGGTGTTGACTCTGTTGTTGAGCGTATGCAGCAGATTTGGGACCAGGTAGTGGAGAGGTTGTCCCTCTCTCAGGAGAGGGCCCAGCGGTTTGCTAACCGGCATAGGACTGATGGTCCTCGGTTTAAAGTGGGGGACTTGGTCTGGTTGTCCTCAAAGAATATTCCTATGAGAGTAGCATCTCCTAAATTTAAGCCTAGGTTCATTGGACCTTATAAGATCATGGAGATTATTAATCCTGTTTCTTTTCGTTTGCTTCTTCCAGGGACATTTAAGATCCATAACGTGTTCCACAAGTCCTTGTTGAAGAGGTTTGTTGAGCCAGTGGTTCCTGCTGCTGTGCCTCCTGACCCTGTTTTGGTTGAGGGCAATCTGGAGTATGTGGTTGAGAAAATATTGGATTCTCGTTTTTCTAGACGAAGACTCCAGTATTTGGTTAAATGGAGAGGTTATGGTCAGGAAGATAATTCTTGGGTGTTTGCTTCGGACATCCATGCTAGGAGACTTATCCGTGCGTATCATAGAACTCATCCTGACCGACCTGGTTGCTCAAATGAGGGTTCGGTGACCCCTCCTCAAGGGGGGGGTACTGTTGTGAATGGGTTTGAGATGAGTTCTGAGCAGAGGCTCCCTCTGGTGGTTACAAGCGGTACTAGTGAGGATTGGGAATCAGGTGTTACTGATTGGTCTTATTTAAGGGAATCATTTTCCCATCAGGGTTGCCGGTGATCAATTGTTCTGGTCTGAATCCTTCTTTCCAGTTTCCCTTGTAGCCTGCTGTGTCGTGTCTGCATCTCCTGCTATCAGATAAGACAATTTCTTTTTTTGTGTTTTTGCTATATTTTTGCATTTTGTCCTGCACTTCTGTGGGGGCCTTCTGGGTCCCCTCCGGGGGCTTTTGCCCTCTCAGTTTAGTCCAGCCACTGTGTTTTGTACTTTTGCTTTTTGCAGTTTTTTCAGTGGCTGCTGTTTTTGTTACACCAGAGAACTAATTTAGGTGGTAGAGGTCGTGTGATCTCAGGTGATTTTGAAATTAGTAGAGTTGGTGTTTTTTCAGGGTTTTCTGAGATTGCAGTAAGTACCCTTCCTGTCCTTTTCTATTTAGATAGTTTGGGCCCCAGCGTTTGCTCATACTATTTTCTTTCTGTGTCAGTATTTCCTCTTGTCTAACCGCCATTACATGTTTGGGGGCTTTCTATTATCTTTGGGGTTCTGCTCCGGGGCAGATAGCTTTCCTATTTCTATCTTTAGGTGTAGTTAGTTTCTCAGGCTGTGACGAGGCGTCTAGGACCAACATAGGAACGCTCCACGGCTGCCTCTAGTTGTGGTGGTTAGTCAGGGTACTGCAATCTCATAGATTCCAACTGCTCTGGTGTATTTCCTTTTTTGCCTGCACTCCTCAGCTACCGTAACATAACAGAAGAGATTTGCAGAGGGGAGATGCGGAGGAGTAGCGAGGAGAGAGAATTAGTCGGGCAGCAGAGTTAAGGATGGACTGGAGATGTGCGAGGGTGTTAGCAGGGAGGCCAGAGAAAAGGATGTTGCAGTAGTCGAGGCGGGAGATGATGAGGGTGTGCACAATCATTTTAGTAGATTGAGGGTTGAGGAAGGGACGGATTCTGGAAATATTTTTGAGCTGGAGGCGACAAGAGATAGACAGAGCTTGGATGTGTGGTTTGAAGGACAGGGCAGAGTCAAGGGTTACTCCAAGGCAGCGGACCTCCGGTACGGGGGAAAGCGTGGTGTTGTCAATTGTTATAGATAGGTCAGGTAAGGAAGATCTGTGAGATGGGGGAAAGATGATGAGTTCAGATTTGTCCACATTGAGTTTGAGGAAGCGGAGGAGAAGAAGGAGGATATGGCTGATAGACACTCAGGGATTCTGGACAGCAGAGAGGTGACGTCTGGGCCAGAGAGGTAGATCTGAGTGTCATCAGCATAAAGGTGGTACTGGAATCCGTGGGACTTTATGAGTTGCCCCAGGCCAAGTGTATAGATTGAGAAGAGTAGGGGTCCTAGAACAGAGCCTTGGGGACTCCAACAGAGAGAGGGTGGGACGAGGAGGTAGTATGGGAGTGGGAGACGCTGAATGTGCGGTTGGAAAGGTATGAGGAGATCCAGGATAGGGCAAGGTCCTTGATGCCAAAGGAGGAGAGAATCTGTAGTAGAAGGCAGTGGTCAACTGTGTCGAAAGCAGAGGACAGGTCTAGAAGGAGGAGTATAGAGTATTGTCCGTTCGCTTTGGCTGTGAGTAGGTCGCTAGTAATTTTGGTCAGGGCTGTTTCAGTGGAATGATGGGGGCGGAAACCAGATTGTAGATTGTCAAAGAGCAAGTTAGATGAGAGATGGGAGGAAAGTTCAGCGTGGACGTGCTGTTCCAGGAGTTTGGAAGCGAGTGGGAGCAGCGATATTGGGCGATAGCTGGACATAGCGGTTGGGTCGAGGGTTGGCTTTTTGAGGATAGGCGTGATTGTGGCATGTTTGAAAGCAGACGGGAAGGTACCAGATGTTAGTGATAGATTGAAGAGGTGGGTTAGTGATGGGATAAGAGTGGTAGCGAGGTTGAGGAGGAGGTGGGATGGGATGGGGTCGAGTGCACAAGTGGTGAGGTGTGATTTGGAGAGAAGATGAGCAAGCTCCCCTTCCGTGATGTTGGGTAAGGAGGTTATGGGGTTTGGGCATTGGTCAGATATACAAAGGGGTTGTGGTGGTTGAATAATAGAGACTTGCCGTGTTTGGTCTATCTTGTTTTTGAAGCGCATGGCGAAGTCCTCAGCAGAGATAAGGGAGGTAGGAGGGGCAGTGGTGGGCGGAGGAGGGAGTTAAAGGTATTGAACAATTGTTTGGGGTTGTGGGATAAGGAAGATACAAGGGATGTAAAGTAGGCCTGTTTAGCAGAGGTGAGAGCTGATTTGAATGCAAGTGTTGCTTGTTTGAGTGCAGTGAAGTCATCTTGTGAATGCATTTTCTTCCAGCGCCGTTCAGCAATTCTGGATGCTTGCCGAAGCTTTTTTGTGGTGTTATTGTGCCAGGGTTGTCTATTGATTTGTCGCAGTCTGTTATGCATGACAGGGGCGACCGAGTCGATGGCCGATGCAAGAGTGGCATTGTAGTGGCATTGAGAAAATAAACTATCAATTTTGGAGGGAGCAAGAAAATAACTGTAAAATTGATTTGTCCACTTTGATTTCTGGACTATTTAATTGATTTGATTAGTTGATTTCTAGCAGAGTTGAGCAAATTAGATATATGTTGAATTTTTAGGAATTCGCTAAACCTGACGAATCTGAACAATATGTGATTACCATTTTAGACACGGCAGAAGATTGCATCAGCCAAAAAAAGATTAAATAATCTCGGAAAGATTCTCCGTAATGCCTTTCAGCTGTCACAACATATGGTATAACACAACCCATCCAGAATGACTATCATAGTCTGTATAAAAGCCCAGGTAGGGAATGCAGCAGCTGTTTTGTGGTGAATCGAGATAGTGATAGGACGTCACAGCTTAGGAAAAGCGATAATCAGACTTAATATACTAATTAAACTTTACAGTTAGTGTGTGACAGTATAGAAATTAAAAAAAAAACATCTGTTTACCCAAAGCCATATATATTGAGGTCACTTTAACATTACTAAGGCTGTGTTTGTGTTAAAGAGTTTGAAAAGGGTTTGTTACAGTCCTCGGAGACATCAGACTGTTACACGTCTTTTCAGGGTAATTGGGATCTTTGGAGCGCTTTCAATTCACATCACATCAAATTGATTCATTGTCAGTTGAATTTCCCAGGAAAATTTGGTGAGCTCGAAACTCTAAAGGTTTGATCATCTCTAAATGTTTGCAACACTCGATAACTTACAGGGTAGCTAGCTCCCTCCAATAAGTAACACTAATGAGATAGTTTGCCTTCCTTCTTGTAGATGGCATATTTGCATGCTTTTTCTCCACGTGGCAGTGTCTGTAACACTCCAGATATTACTGATACCTCTTAAGAGCCAGTGGCCCTCAAAAACCTGAAATGTCTGAAATAAGACACCCTAAAAGTCTGATCTCTTAATCTCTACTTATCAAATCCTCCTCAAAGTAATGATGTAGTCACTTGTTGACTTACCTTTGAGTCTCCTCCACCCAACACATTGACCATGACTTCCATTACAGTCTCATGCATTCCCAAAGCTCGCATTAGGTTAGGATGTTGGTAGAAGACCTTGTTGTTCATGATGTTCCTAAATCAGGGAACAGGTAAATGTAAGACTAAAACTAATAAAGCCAAAATAGAAACAACCTCGGGTTACTCATTAGGTGCCCTATCAACGTGATGGTACAAACCCAATACTTTGGATCATCAGGTTCTCCTCCTCAGGTCCCATCTGCACAATGAGCAAGGAACGGATTTGCCCCAGACTCTCCAGCAGGTCCATGGTGTCTTCCACAGATACTGCATTGATGGTGTAGGCTTTAGGTAAAGCCCGTATAAGTTCTCCCAGTCCATCGTACTGACGATGTAGTAAGCTGAACATCACTCGCACCAGTTCGGGGCTTTGGATGAAGGATTCCTGTGCCCAGTGGACCATGGTGTGAGAGATGAGCTCTTGTAAGGTGCCTGAGAAAAACAGTGTAAAATTGGGCAAAAGTTCGCACTTCCAATTTGACAAAACATTCTGTATATACTATCCCATTGTTCAAAGCACAATATCCATAATTCCATAATCTTCACTTACTGGGTTTTGGCTCTTCTTCTTCTTCTGGCTCAGGTTCTGGTTCCTCTTTCTTACCCCGCAAATTACGCACTTTTTCCAGTAAATTGACAAGACGTCTAGTTAGACTTGTGTCTTCCTGCTCTTCCTCCTCTTCTCCTTCCATTTGGACACCTGTAATGAAAACAGTAGTACAAAATGCATCTCCTATATATTTATATCCAGAAACTTCCCCCTCCAACATTTTTTATTTATTTTGCCAAAAACGAGAACAGTAATACACTTTTGTACCCCATTTTCCCGTGGGTGTGATTAGTTGAATGAAATGGTCGGACTTGAATGCAGCGTGCCATTCCATTCATAAACTGTTGAAGATCACCGTGTCGGCTGCCATGGTCACTCCGGTAGACAATGAGTGGAGTGACAGAATGCAGGCGAGGTTGACCATTCCATTCAGCTCCTCCTGACCGTTGGGCCTGTATATTACCAGTGGAGAATGAGGAATCTAAGTCCAGCATTTTAGGTGTTTTTTTTTCCAATATTGGGGTTCTAAAAATGAGTAGCTATCCAGTCCATAAGGGATCATTTTTATAGACTCGGGGCAAGGAACCTCCATTGAAAAAATGGGGTCCACTAAGTTTTATTGAGGTCATTCTGAGTGGATCAGAAATGGTTGAGAAGTGGTCAAGCACCTCTGCTATAGACCAATATAGCTGTACGTACCACAGTGGGATAGAAGGTCAGTGTGAAATTCAGTTAGCTCATCTCGAATTTCTTCAGGTACAGGACATTCTTCTTCAAGCATGCTCTTGAAGTTTACCAACATGTTAATCTGCAAAAGAACAAAACAAAACATAGCTAAAATTGTGCACGTAGGACGTAAATAAATCATTATTCTATGGTATCTCCGCAACAATCACCTGTTCTTGCGGTGGAGAACGGAACTCCCTTGTCCTGCGAGCGGTTTCTGCTGCTGACATGGTGAAGGCCTGCATTAGCTCTCTGTAACGCTGCCTCTGATTGGTTTGCAGACTGTCTACATGGCGCTCAGAGAACGCGATTATGGCTTCTACGCGATGCTGCAACTCTCGGTCGCAGAAATATTGTAGTAAATTACACATCTACGGAATAAAAAAGTGTCAGTATAAATAATAATTGTAAGAATTATTTGGCATCATACTAGTAAATATCTTTAAAACGAATCTGCCGTATAACATGGAATCTAAATTTGTAATCCCCCTGTTATACAGCAGATTAATATATTGTTTTGTGTGAAAATATTATAATAAATTCTGGGCTTAGAAGTCCAGTGGGCGGTCTTCTTAGCGATCGGCAGACTTCCTATGAGTAGGTCCACCTACTAGACTCCTTAGCCAAGAATGGACAGGAATAAAAATAATGAAGCTTTCCCCATAAATTTATATATCAATCTAATCAGCTTTTCCTGCTATGTAACATGTTGCCCACATACCAGACTACAGTTATGGACAAAAGTTTTGAGAATGACACAAATATTAATTTTTACAAAGTCTACTGCTTCACTTTTTCTAATGGCAATTTGCATATGCTCCAGAATGTTATAAAGAGTGATCAGCTTAACAGCAATTACTTGCAAAGTCAATATTTGGCTAGAAAATGAACTTTATCCCCCAAAACACATTTCAACATCATGCCTTAAAAGGACCAGCTAACCTCTTTTCAGTGATTGCTCCATTAACACAGGTGTGGGTGTTGATGAGGACATGGCTGGAGATCAATCTGTCATGATTAAGTAAGAATGACACACTGGACACTTTAAAAGGAGGCTGGTGCTTGGCATCATTGTTTCTCTTCTGTTAACCATAGTTATCTCTAAAGAAACACGTGCAGTCATCATTGCAATGCACAAAAATGGCCTAACAGGGAAGAGTATCGCAGCTAGAAAGATTGCACCTCAGTCAACAATCTATCGCATCATCAAGAACTTCAAGGAGAGAGGTTCCATTGTTGCCAAAAAGGCTCCAGGGCGCCCAAGAAAGACCAGCAAGCGCCAGGACCGTCTCTTAAAAGTGTTTCAGCTGCTGGATCGGGCTACCAGCAGTGCAGAGCTTGCTCAGGAATGGCAGCAGGCAGGTGTGAGTGCATCTGCACGCACTGTGAGGCGGAGACTCTTGGAGCAAGGCCTGGTCTCAAGGAGGGCAGCAAAGAAGCCACTTCTCTCCAGAAAAAACATCATGGACAGACTGATATTCTGCAAAAGGTACAGGCAGTGGACTGCTGAGGACTGGGGTAAAGTTATTTTCTCTGATGAATCCCCTTTTCGATTGTTTGGGACATTAGGAAAACGCCTCATTCGGAGAAGACAAGGTGAGCGCTACCACCAGTCTTGTCTCATGCCAACTGTTAAGCATCCTGAAACCATTCATGTGTGGTGTTGCTTCTCTGCCAAGGGAATCGGCTCTCTCACAGTCTTGCCTAAAAACACAGCCATGAATAAAGAATGGTACCAGAATGTCCTCCAAGAGCAACTTCTCCCAACCCTCCAAGAGCAGTTTGGCGATCAACAATTCCTTTTCCAGCATGATGGAGCACCTTGCCATAAAGCAAAGGTGATAACTAAATGCCTCAGGGAACAAAACATAGAGATTTTGGGTCCATGGCCTGGAAACTCCCCAGATCTTAATCCCATTGAGAACTTGTGGTCAATCATCAAGAGACGGGTGGACAAACAAAAACCTAAAACTTCTGACAAAATGAAAGCATTGATTGTGCAAGAATGGACTGCTATCAGTCAGGATTTGGTCCAGAAGTTGATTGAGAGCATGCCAGGGAGAATTGCAGAGGTCCTGAAGAAGAAGGGTCAACACTGCAAATATTGACTTGCTGCATTAACTCATTCTAACTGTCAATATAAGCTTTTGTTACTCATATGTTTGCAATTATATTTCTATCTGTGATAAAAAACATCTGTCAAACACACATAAAAACTAGAGGGCAGCAGATCATGTGAAAATATAATATTTGTGTCATTCTCAAAACTTTTGGCCATGACTGTACATATTCAACCTCATGGTTCTCCATAATCTCCTACCTGCAACTTTACAGATTCTGGAAGCTTCATCTGCAGTAAACCTTCTTCTAAACTTTCCTCTTCTCCTTTTTCCTCCTGCTCCCCAGCCTCAACTGCTTTTTCTTCACCTTCTTCTTTCTCCTCGTGTCCTTCTTCTCCTTCCTCTTCCTCGGCACTTTTTTCCGTGGCTTCTTCTTCGACACTTTCGCCTCCATCTTCCTCTGTCTTCTCCTCTTCTTCTGCTGGTTCTTCTTCTGAAAATACATTGGGCTCTATCATCTTTAAGATGTGCCGGACATCGTCGTCCTCAAAGACGCCCATGATAAGAAGAGTGGAGATCAGCTTCAGCACTGGCACAAACTGGAATTCGACGCTTCCTCCAACAGGATCTCTGGTGTGCTGTCCACCATCCAATACAGCTTCGGTCAACATGTTAATTGCCTTGATTTTAAGGATATCCAGTGGGATGAAAGGGCTGTTCTGGTAAAGCTCACTGCTGGTGCTGACAAAGCAAGTATGGGAAAAATGGAGTTCTGGCTTAAGGCATGTACTCATGCCAACACCAGGTAGTCCATGCTTCTTGCTGTCACTAGGAAAAAGCTTGATGCTCTTCGTCTGGTCTGTCATCGGCACAATAAATTCACTGTTCATGGTCAGGCGTGCTCTCTTTGCAGATTCCAAATGGATGCTAATGAGGAGATCATAAAAGCCACTTCGAAGAAGACCTGATAGGTGGTTACTCTCAATGGTGTAAAGTAGCTGAGATTCATCTACATGACTCGTGAGGGCATGGGCCACTCGGTTATTTCCAAGTGCGCAGACAGAGCCATAGAGCTTCAGGGTATGGTAGTGGAACTTCAGCATGTCCAAGCGTTCGGACAACTCAAGAATATCAATACACCTGCAATGAAAATTAATCCAACAGGGTCTATATCAGTACTTATTTTTTGGAAAATTTTATGTCACAGTTTTGGATTGGCTTAGAAGACATCCATAGAATCTGACTGATTTTACCTGTTTTCTTCTGGTATATGGAGAGCCATCATCATGAGTGGTTCTCTGCACTCCACCATCCAGCCATGCCTATCGCTGACCTTCCCAGATTCTACATTTAAGAATTCATTGGGCATTCGACTCCATACCACAGGTGTTAGCATCTGCACATCTAGGCGGGGTGGGCACTGGGGCACTGGGTTCTTATTTTCACTACGGAACATGGCTGCAGATATGGGCATGATGTTCTGAAGGTGGAATAGTAAGCAAGGACAGATACTCAAATGCATGGTCAAATATGATACTCGGCTACCAGGAGTTGAGAGAACATTCAATTTTTCCATACCTTTAGTTTTCCCAGTTCAAACTGGAACAAGGTTTGGCTTAATGGTTGAACAAAGACAGCTGGGAAAAGCTTTGTGTTGGGCTCAACCTGAGGAGAAAGACGGAGAAGAAGATTAGCTAAAATGTCAAGTCAACCAGATTTCTTGCATTTTGGAGACAAGACGAAGCTCGATAAAACTATAAAGTAAATTTCGGGGTTTCAATACCTGGAAGAAAGTATTGACTTCTTTTCCATTAGCTGTGAAAGTCATGAGTCCAGTGGCTAAGTCAATTAAGCAACCGATCACAAGATCCTCTTTTCGGACTCGAGCTTGTTGAGTATTGTTGCCAAATTCTCCACCCCAAACCATATAGCAATTGCTGCGCTTGATGCTAAGAAGGTAAGAGAATTTATATGGCTGTGTCTCCTACATAAGATACAGAACTAGGAAAATAAATATTTCCATTTACTGAGCCCAAGAATGGGTACCATGCAGCCTATGGATATTCAGAGAGCCAAGGAAGCTACTCACAGCCGTCAGACTCCCATCTTTCTGAAAGTGAAGACTTATCTTAAGGATGGGTTATCAATATCATAGTCCTGGATGACCCATTTATTTTTTATAAAATAAATTGAAAACTAACAGAAATAAAATTATTTGGTACCAGTCGTGTAGCATGAGGGAGTAATAGGGTGGTTACCCCACGTGCTAAATAAAAAAAAAATTCCACTAACATTATGAAAAAAAGAATTACAATTATTTTTACTTAAAAAAAATGTTTTCTAACCCTATCTATAATAAGGGCTAAGGATGGGGTTAGGGCTAGAGCAAGGGTAATAGAAAAAGTTACTCATTGGCCTTTTATATAAAGCTGGTTTCTTCTTTCAGCTAAGGTTTCACCATCTTTCTTCACTTACCTGTTTATATATATTCCCTTTGTCATCACCCATAGTGATGGTGGACTGACGGACTTTATTTAGGTCAAAATTCATATCATACAGATGATAGTCAGGAGTCACCCAGCCGATCCAGACTCCTGTGGGTTCTTGGCCAGCAAATACTCTTACGGAGTAATAATACTGTAAAAAAAAGGAAAAATAAATGCATAAATCAACTAAGGTATTATAGCTAATTTAAAGTTATTGTTTCATATATACATATTTTGTCCATCTTTTTTATATATATACATATTTTTTTGTAATTAAGACCAGATTCCGATAATCTATTTTTTTATTCATTTTTTTGTTGTTGTATTTTTCTTAAAATTCTATTGTATTTCTTTTCTATTTTCTGTACATTAATATAGAGGCAGACATTCCAATAGACCTACTATTAACAGCATTCAGAGATTTGCTTTAAAGCGGCCACATGAAACTGAATTTTGGAGATAACCCTTTGTCTTCTATGGAAGAGTGTCGTGGACATGCTCTGTGATCTGTGCAGAGGTCACTGCACAGAGAGGGAGGAGGAGGTGAGCTTGTGACCATTATCTATTGTGAATGTTGAATCCGATGTTATCTGTATAATGGTGTAACTTCCAGATATTGACATAGAGAATGTAAAAAATAAAAACACAATTTAAAAAAAAAATCTAGTTTAACAAAAAGACTTGGATTAAAAGGTAAGTGATTTCCTGATGACATATAGAGAATTTATTAAAATGTTTATTTTTTTATACTCATCTTATTAAATAGCCCACTGAAGTAAGTTGCTCCTAATTTAATATAAAGTGTGGCATCTCCTGCGATACGAGAGCAAGAAAATCAAACCGCCATAGATTTACCTCAATTTTACGCCAATTTTAGTAAATTTGTTTGCCAATGTGGGTCTCTGCCCCCTTTTCAGTTATCTTTATCCACTTTTTAGAAAAAGTGGCATGAGCGTTCGAAAAAGTCAAAAAAGTTGCGACTTTTTTTTTTTTCCAGAAAACTGGCATTTAATTTTTAAAGGATTGTCTGGGGCTTACATATTGATGACCTGTCATTTAAATGAGAAATGAACCGCAGTACTCAGCAGAGGTCACTAAAAAATGCACAGAGTTGTGGCTTTTTGTTGACATTAGCCACTGCCAGTGCAAATATCAGCAAATCATGGAGTGCAGAAGGTTGGACACCCTCCAATTTCATGTTGATGACCTCTCCAAAGTATAGGTCATCAATGACTTGTGGACAACCCCTTCAAGAAAAATAAATTTGGTATTACATAAATAAAATGAATACCAAAAAGTATGTAGGAAGGACTTGCAGGCATGTGCCTCGAGTGAGTGCACCAATAAGCCATTATGCCATGGCCTGGTGTATAGAAACACTAGGGCAGGTGAAGCAAGGTCTAGCGAAAGCTCTTCCACACCACTAAGTTGGACATTGGAGTATCTTGACTATTTAGCGTACCGTAGTAGTGTTCATGATGATCTCAATGTCATCTCTATCATCAGGTACTACGTCCTTCATCAAGCGAGGCATGGTTGGTACGACAGGAGGTGGCGAGATGAACGCCGGCTTCTTGGCTTTAAAGAGGAACCTGAAATTAGATGGTATAAAGGAAATCACAGAATGCTGTAGATATTCCAGAAGGTCAGTCTGCATAAGATTGTGAATAGAGATGAGCTAATCGATTTGATTTGAATCGAATTTGACCAAATTGTGATTCAATTTGTGAAAATTGCCCCCCCCCCCCCCCAAAAAGAAATCCTCTCCATTTTACACAAATAATAAGATTGTATGACCCTCATAAAATGCTGTGCAGGCTCCCAAAAATGTCTGACAGCCATCAGATAGTATAGCACAACCAATTAGAAGGGAATATCATAGCCTGTATAAAAGTCTTGGGCAGGGAATGCAGCAGTTCTTTTATGGTAAATCTGGATTATTGAGAGGGCTTTACAATTTAGCCATAGAGATTGGGAGAAACAGCACAGCAGTGAAGAACAGTTTTCATCTGTTTATTCCATTTACGTAGATATAAATGTTGAGGTCACTTGGACATTACTAAGGCTGTGTTTGTTTAAATGAGCTTAAAAGAGTCAATACAGTCATAGAAGATCTCAGATCGTCTGTTTTTTCAGGGAGGTTTTGCAGGATTTACAAAAAAATTTCACAGCTGGCAAGTTCAAATTTTTAAATGATTTGTCTATTTCTAATCGTGATTCTTGGCTCACCCTCTCTTTCCTTTGCTCTTTTCTGTAGTAACATCCTTCTCATTCTCTGGCTTTGCCACCTCTTTTGGCGGTTCTTTAGGCGCTTCTTTCTCATTAGTAGCTTCTGCTTCTTTGCGGCTGGCAGATTTCTTCAGCTGCTCAAACTCCGAGTCCATGTCAACATCTTGGACCTCATCTTCAGGTATGGTAAAAGTACGAGTGAGAGGAGTAGCTCCTGGCGTACACTTGAATGTCTCGTAGAATTCAACGGGCATGCTGAGCCTAAAGAAAAGCATGTCGGTGTTGCTGTTCTGAGACCCAAAGGTTTTGTGGGTCACTTTGACACAAGGTGGGTTGTCCACAGTCCCATCAATTCTTCCAACCTGAAAAATACAGATTAGGTTGTACATTTCTTTATAGCTTTGTAGTTTCTCAAAAGCTAATCAAGTCAAGACCTCTTACCTCAACGTGACCATGATCTGGAGGCACCGGCACAAATTGAGGAAGACTTTTACTAAACCACGTAGTGATTTCTCTCTTCATGTTAATAGCAAATGGCTCAAACCCTTCCTGCAGACCACAGATGGTAAAGAAGCGAAGGCTGCCAACATCCTGCCCCAAGTTTAGTCTACCAACTTGGGACATTCCAAGACTGCAAACAGGGATGAAACCTATAGGTGGGACATTAATGAGTGAGAATTTGAGATGGTGCAAATTAACTTGCAGGAACCAGTCCAATGGCCAAGTCAATAGTCTGTGAAAGTCAGACGGGAGCCCTGAGAACCGCCTTTTTCCTGCCGGCATCCCCGGTGCCACTTTTGATTAGCCGGCCTGGTGTAAGTTTATCGTCACTGTTACGCACATCTCACATCGTACCAGGCCAGCAAATCAAAAAAAGAGTTGCGGATGTTGGGCGATAAGAGGCGGTTCTCGGGGCTCCCATCCAGCGTCCACAGATTGCCAAACTGTGCCATCTCTAGTGAGAATGAGTGCCCTAAAAAAGGCATGACTTCTTCTTGTTAATGAGAACCTGTCATGTTGTGCATGGAGCATGGTATAGAGCAGGATGACGCAAGAAGAATAACATAACGGTTTGTTCTGGAGAAACTCAGTATAACTTTGTATTTTATTAATTTACATCCCTGCTTTTCCTATGCTTAGGAGTCAAGTAGGAAGTTCTAGTCAGTGACTGGTAGAAATCACTGCATACAAAGATGTCAATCACTGATTAGGACCGCCTACTTGACTCTAAACAAATAATATAAAAGTTATACTACATTTTCTACCATAAATTTATATATCAATCCGCTCAGCTCCTCCTGCTCTACAATATGTGTAGGGTGACAAGTTCCCTGTAAGAATTATTAAACCACATTGAAGTTACACTTACCATCTCCAATTTCTATATCCTTGAAGGCAAGATCTGAGCCAGAATCACTTATCAACATCTCTCCATTCAATGTAAACATGATATTCATTTCAGTCAGGTCAATCATACACCCAACGACATCTCCCGGAAGCCAATTACGCCCAAATGGTTCACTACCGATGTGCCAGCGCTGACCCTGAGGGGAGGCAGAGTGAGATGTAAATATAATAAAAGGACATAAAACCAAACATGTATACCAACTAATACATGGTTAAAGGAACCACTATTCATAAGCCTAAAGGTGCCCATACACCTTGACTTGTCACTAACTCTTTAGGCTTCTAAATTACCTCCAAACAGGGTTGACTTCTGCTGGACCTTTGGACCCCATTTTGCTTCTAAAGCTGGGACCACAGGGGGAACTTGAATTCCTTTCAGGGTCGACCGTGACGGTTGATGGAATCTATCTATACTGTAGGTCCCTAAATAATATCAGTACATACCCTGCATCCATTAAACACGTAAGCTAGTTCATCAGCTCCAAGTTCCACTTCAGGTCGCACATCAGGTCGAGCCCATCCAACTCTCATTTCTCCTGTTGTGACGGCCTCAAACTCAAAATACCATTTCCCAGATTTTACCGCGTATGACTTCTCAGCACGGAAGATGCGCATTCTTTCAGCCCGAGGCTTTGTTACTCCCTGAGCCGCTGGAGAAATAATGAATAGCGTGAGATGTAAGAAATGTGTTAACGTGATCACAAAACTTTGTCTTTAATTTATAAGAGCATTGCAACATTTTGGTCCGGATTTAAGAACTTTTACAGTTTCGGTGAAATAGTAGACATCACGTAAACCAAAAACCCGATGGCACTTACTGCTCTCCTGGTCAGGGGGTTCAATATTGTATCCATATCCAATAAGAGTGCGTACAGCCTCACACAGGCTGTCTCTATTGGTTTTCTTGGTCTTTTCATCTAGCAGAATGTATGGCACGAGGCGAGGGTTCCTCTTGTTCTTGATGTCCTGCAAAGTAATTTATCATTTGTTTATTCAAATCCCCCCAAAAATTGCTATAGATGTCTCAACTGCTTGTGGAAACGAGCCACCATTCCTCCAACCCTCTCCCTTTACACGAGCATGCTCGGCTCTGCACCTCAGACGACAACTTATATCTTCTGAGAACACAGAGATTGTCATGCTGAAATCCAACATGCCTGATCCTATTCTCTACCGAGTTACAAGGCTCTGTACAAATGAAATGATTTGCCGATTCTGCCAATATCGGTGGGCTCGGCCAACATTATCTAGTGTTTAGCCAACAGTGATCTAGTGATGTCCAAAAAATAGGCATGACCCGCTCATTGGACAGTTGACACTTACCAAGACCTTGTTGGTTTCTACCTAGATACACTGCAATAGTCTAGATACACACCAATTCTGGAGATACCAGCTCAGTCAGCTAATCACAAGCAGCTGTGGTGGCCTAACTGGCCATTTGGCTGAATGGACATTTTTGCCAATTTCGGTGTATCAAGAAGGAAGTCCACTGGAAATAACCTTTTTAAATCAGTGACCACATCATCATCTACATTTTATGGAAGGGTTTATTCCCCATACACGGAAACTAAAAGTCTGCCAAACCTAACAGTTTTAATGGGATCACCAAACCATCTAATGTGCATGGGAACCTCTCTAGAGATTATGTCAAAGGAGAGAAGGATCCGGCCTCTTGAATTTCAATGGTCAATCGTTTTTGCTCCGTGCAGAGATAAACCAGACTCCTCTGACAGCAGCTCTCATTTAGAGAATACAGGAACGCTCACACCCTTGTGTAAGGGGGAGTTGAGAGAAATAGTTGTTGGCCAAAAGATCGCTCATCCGACAGATGTCTAATGTGTATAGGGGCACAAAACTAGAAGAGTTGGTTAATAGGTTTTGAGTTACTAATGTTCTAGGAAAATCATGAAACAGATTTGCAAATCCCAATAATTGTAGTGTAAGGCACAACAGGTAAAAATACCCAAAAAATAAAAATGATCTATAAAGAATGGGTCTGAGCCTCCCTCCATACTTGTATTATGCTATATGTCCATCCTTGTTGCACTCGGTCTCTCGCCCAGACATTGTGACCATTTTCTGCTAGTTTGTCCACCAAGGTGTTTTGTGCTGGTGTTAACTTGACGTGGGACAGATCGAGAGGAGCAGGCTTATATCCATTGGACATCATGTATCTGCAGGAGTAAACGATGAAAAGATGAATTAGGCTTGATTACGTCAGGTCACTATGTTGGTCGCTCATGTTATGACTTTACAAACACTTACGTTTTGGGAAGCTTTATCTTCTTCAGGTTTTCTTCTGCCTTTTCATCTGCCATGCCCACGTGACAGCCTAGAGCTAGGAGGGTCCTATACCGGTGAACATGAAGCAGCTTAGTATTTAGTTTAATAGCAAATTATAAATGATAAATACATGAAGCTCTATTGGGAAGCAGATTGTGGTCCCATGCACATGCCTCTGGCTTCTAACAACTTCATTGGGTTTCCAAACCATCACGTAAATGCCCATAATTCATCCATCAAAGTCATCCAAAAAATGTGGAAATTAATGAGACGTAAAAGTAAGGAAATCCTATTGATCCTACACTAATTAAATACTTACTTCAAAGTTTCTCCAGACATCAGCAAGTTGTAATTTCTCTCTGGCTCCGGCAGACTATGGAAGTCAAGGAGACATGGATGTAATCTCTTGTTGTCATCCCGAATCTAAAAAAAAAATTATGCTAAATAAAAAAAATTGCCTCCTTATTTGGCAGGAATGTGAGTATTTATGAAAATGGAGCTAATATTTGGAAGCTAATGACATCACTTCAGAACACAGTGGGACACTCACCGGCCCATAGGTCCATCCTTGTTCAATTCTTGTGAGGGCCCAAAGTTCATGGATGTTTTCTGCCAACTTTTCACGAATTCGTTCCAGGTGAGGAGGAAGGACAATCTAGAAAAAGAAGTGAGGGAAATTAAATTGACATAATGTACATAGTGTAGTAGCGGACATAGCAGGCTTGTGTTTTTTCCCAGGACCTCATGTATGATGGAACCCAACCAAATCACTTCCCGTATATCGGCACCCACAGGACACACTATTACTTTTTAGGAGCACTTGTTTCTTTTTTGGGGGATACTTAGGGGCATTATTACTATTTATGGATTATTTCAAGGGGACACTTTGTGGATAATATTATTAGATAATAGGGTATTTAGGGCAATATTACTTGGTAAGTGGTGAGTGACCTTTGGACACTTAAGTTTTGGAGACAATTATACCAATGACCCAAATATTTCTGAAGTACGTTATCATATCATGCTTGTACAGTAATAGGGACAATGGGGCACATCATTGAGTGGATCACTTGGATGGGGGTGTTTGTGTAGTTTGGGAATAGATGGGCATGGGAATATGATACGTGAAATGTGTTTGTGGTGCAAGCACGGCAGTCAAGTTGTGACTGGAAGAAGAAGTCTTGATGGCAGTCTGGGCTAAGTGGAAAAGAATGGAAAAGTGAATAACTCCAATCAGAAAAAGCTTCACCTGCGATTACTGTTTTTTAGAACTGGTGTCTAACCACTATATGGTCACTGTATAGCTGCATTATCCCCTATGGAGGTGCCTCCGCAGTTGTACATGGTTTATTCCCCCCATCTCTTTTTGCTGAACCCCAAGTTATAGTAATATAGATTAAAACAGGTTTATATTGGATGTCTTGCTCCTACCTGTATAGTGTCCACCGGGCAAGGAACAAACGAGGTATGGGAAAGGGATTTGGTGGGCCCAAGAAGATTACGAATATCTTGAAAGTCATGTTTATATTCTTTGATGGGCTCTGCACGCATACGATCCCGAGGCAGGAGAGCTTCATAGACTGGAGCGTAACCAGGAGGTGGAAGGAACTTAAAATCACCATGTCGGCCACCCAAAAGAAAGCGTATTCTGCACAAGAAAGACACGGGTGAAGTCTTATTCACGTTAAAAGATTATATTCATCTAATTAGGCACCACACTTACTTGACTCCAGCAGAGAAGCTAACAGCTGGGAAGAAGAGTCCATCCAAATTGAAGTTCTCGAACATGCCCTGAACTGGGTGCCCATTGAAACGGAATGAGATGCTGGGAACTGTCAAGTCCAGACAACAGCTGACCACATCATCCGCGGCCAGCAAATGCTGGTTGTATGAGGCCACAGGTCGGCAAATTCGACCTAGGAAAACAAAGCATCATTCAGTCCAGTTGCCAAATCCTGTGCCAATTCCACTAGTTAACGAGTAAACTCTCCACAGTACTGCACCACTCTATATCTCCTTCTCATCTCTGTCCACCACCCGACCATACTCTAACCTACTCCATAATCTAAACCTGCCACGCTCATCTCTACAACTTCTCTCATGCTGCACCAATTCTCTGGAACGTGCTACCAGAGACAATCAGATTCTTTCCCAAGATCTTCAATTCTAACCATCTCAAAAAATGCAAACAACCTCCATAAACCATTTGGCATCTTTACATGATTACTAGTCTTCATATAAAACCTCCATAGTGCATTAGGTAAAGCAACAAATTTTGGAGTTTACCTGACCAAAGGTGAAGCCCATCAAATGCAAAGGAATACAGATCATCACCCACTCCATTGGCTCCCCAGCCTTCGCCTGCACCAGGGTAAGGACTGTAGCCCTCAGTCAGTGCCCAGCCAACACGCAGATGTGTGGTCTCAGCAGTTACAAAAGGTTCCACGTGATCCACAATGACTTCAAAATACCACTTTTTGAACTGTGTGGATCCTTCACAAGTTCCCAGGTAGACATTAGGTCTCATGCTGCAATATGAAAAGAAATTTGGCAATAATATATACAGATCCTTAAGTATTAGAAAAAAAGTCACACGTATATAAACTATATACCTGGTGACGTAGTTGACCATCCTGGTCTGAAGAAGAAGATCTCTTCGAGGAAGAAGGTTCTCAGTGATTAGATTCTGGTTGGATCTTACAGCTACTCCATTACACACACAGAGAGAGCAGAGGACATCCAGAACCTAGAGGTATGGAGAATGGACAAGTCAAGAGGGCAGACTACCCAAATTGTTAGCATGTATAATCATCGGTTGAGAAGATTTACACTCACCTTGTGGTTTCGTCCATGTTTATCCAACAGAGAAATAATGGACTTGATATGATTTTCCTTAATAATGTTCAAAACTTCAGGGCTCTCAATCAAGACGCAATACAAAACTTCCAAAATTCCTGCAATATTAAATTATCTTTATGCTAAGATCCAGTTCTCAACAAATTGATGGTCTCAGAATTGCAACTCGATGCTTCTTGGCCCAAGTGCAAAATCTGTATCTGTCCTCACATCTTATATGGGGTTGAAAGACCTTTGGGTACCAAGTCATTAATGTGACTGTAATCTATGCAACCCCTGGTATTACACCCCTGGATTTTTATTTTAGAATTTTTTTTACCCTGATGAATGATGATATAAATATCCATCTGGTGCCGGTATGTTGGTAAATGCATGGGAAGTCATCAGTCTCACACTATATATTGGGTTGGGGTACTATAATGAGTCAGTGGGCTCTCCCAGTAGGCTGAGCTGCAGGTTATTGCCCGTAAGACATCTACTAAAATATTTAGAGGCGCAAACTCAGGCACATACGTAGACGCATGGGCAGCTGCAGTCACCCAGAATGAGGCACCATGGGAGCTGTCAATTTTGCCTATTGTTGAAACTACAAACCTGATCCTCTCCCGAAAGCACTGGAGCAACTAAGCAGCATGAGCTTGTGACCCCCAAAAAATAGTAAAAAAAAACATATTCTACATTTATGAAACCAGCAAATGTGTGACTTTTTTTTCTGTGGAGCACCTCTAAAAACAGAGCGTTATTTCAATTATTCCTATTCTCTGGCAGAAATGTCATCGTTACCTGATGAAGCTTCCAGTCGATCCAGTTTGCTGACCACCCAGTCCAAGTTACTGGAGAACAAGGCGCAGTTGGAACGGTTTCCTCTAATAAGTGCAGCTGCAGGACAAAAACAAGGACACGGTGAAAATGTAGTAGATCTACCAAGAAATAGTCAAAGAGTTTACTGAACCTCAATGATATCAAAGGAAGCCGCGGAAATAGAGAATATGTTCCAAGCCAAATAGCAATAAAAGGAAGGAAACCTTTTGGGCTGGTAAGGACTATAGTTGAAGTCTCCGGGCGTGAAAAGTGACCTGGAGTCACAGTCCTGGATTTTATCGGACTATGGATGTAGACAGTGGTCTAAAGACAGAGTCTAAGTGAAAGACTGCCCATAGTGCGTCTATGGGAAGAAGACCCGGAGTGTGGTCTGAACTGAGAATGCAGCTATTGGAATTTATAGTAAAATACGTTGTGGTGTAATGACCCATGATACAGCTAGGGGCGCTGTGTATGCTCCTCGGGATATGCATTGAGGCATATTGTGGCTGGTAAAATAATCCCCGGCATGGTTATAAATGGAAGATATGTGTCGCAGAGCTCCTCTGCGCTGTAGGTCAGGAATATTGTTCTGGGACTTGTAGTCCCATAAGAGTTCTAGTTATTGTTAAGGGTGACCTACAGGGTTAGCTTGTGAGCTGGGTGGGACTGGCTAACCACACATACACCGCCCATTGATGTATGTGAGTGTTTGTGAAGGACCGATGATGCGCACATACAGTACCAGGGCTATGGGGTACTCGCACCGAGCCCATGGAAGTCTATGGGGGATGTCACTGGCAGCAGAGCTCGGTCCGTGGCCCTGGGCGCTCATACAATGGGGGATATTTACAGGGGATTTTAGTAGATAGTTCGTGACGCCACCTGTGGTTTCTGATCAATTTGACCAGCGCTGCAAGATGAATCTTCTGAGGGGATGTTACGGGGCAGCTGGATGTTAAGTCCCCCACAGGTGGGACTTTTCCCTCGAAGTCTATGGTGGTGCTGGGTGCAGGCAAATAAGCAGTCACACACAGTTCAGTCTCTTTCCATACCTTTACTCGTAGATGTTGCAGGTATGTCCCGGGAAGCTGGTCAGGTTGGAGAATGCACATTCAGGGAATTGCTGAGCAGGTTTAAGGCCTCCTTTCTCCTTGAAATGTATGTGAGTCCTAACTTGCATAAAGTCAAGTTTAACTCTTACTATAGCAGCTACGCCGGCTGACATTGTGGTAGAGTCTTTTCTGTCTCTGATGCTCAGATGTTGGCAAGAACGAAGTCCTTCTAAGCTTGGCCTTGCTAAAAGTCCTTGTTCTCCCTGACTCCAGTTACGTATCAAACTTAGGGCTACCCTCTGCGACTTGAAGTCCAGCAGGGCCTCCGGATTTTCTATCACTAGCCGTGAAGTACTAGCAATGCTTCGGACCCCGTGCCCGGTCAATTTAGTGAAGGTGATCTGTCACCTAAGTCACTTGTCCTTCTTTCACCACTCGCCTGTCGCCCTGCTCTTACCCTTAACATAAGCACGGGTAGCATAGGTATAGTTGTCAGCTTTTCTTCCAAGCTCACTGACCTGCTCTCAGTTGACTCGATGTTATAACTGCTGTAGTCCCCTTCCTTCTTTCCTTTCTAAACTCTGTCCAGAGCAGCCCACAGGACGTTCCGTCAGACTGTATACACGCTGTAGCTCTGAGAGTCACTTTCCACGTTCTTAGGGAACACAGGCAGCTTGTTCTGAGATAACGACTTCAGATGTAGCTCTGACTAGGCTAGAGTGATTTCCTCCACTCGTACTAGCCTCCACTTCGGCTCAAGATGAACTACCTGAGCTCCGTCAGGAATCAGTCTTCTCTCCTCTCCCTCCAAGACTGAACACTTGACTTAAGATGGATGGGATGACTCACTCCTGAGCCACCCTAAGCTTGAATGCTGAACTGAACTGATCTAATACTGCTACGTCACACTAACTTAAATAGTCTAAGATGCCTCTAGTGGTAGTGTTGGGTAGTGTGCGTGAATGAATATCAGGTCTTTACAATTACCTTCCTGTGCACTCTCCAGGAAACATGTGTACCAAGCGAAGCTGGGCCACACACCTGTGATGAGGTCAGGAACATGTGACCAGATCATGTGCTCCATACCTTAGCTGGGGAGTGGCTACAGCTATGAAAGGGAATGTTTGGCATATGGTGGAGTGAGTCTGTCTTGGAGAGTCTATCTGAGACTGTGGATAGTCTGATGTGTTCAGACTGAGTTTGTGTGGAGTGTTGGGACTCTGTCAGGCTGGACAGAGGTCCCGGACGTCCAGGCGGGTCGTCGCAGCGACTGGGAAGCAGTCCTGGCAAGTCTCAGCCAGAGAAGGACAAACGGTCTTGAAAGCCATGAGAGAGAGACAGATCGGGGTCTGTGAGCGATGTGGATTAGATACCTCTGAGGTGGAGAGGTGTCTGAGAACCTGAGACACCAGCAGGTAACGGACAGGGTCCGTGTTGAGAATGACCGGGTCATAAAGACTTCGTTTGTATAATGAATGCTGTACAATGGTGAAGAATAAACCAGATGAACTGTTATTTTAACCCTGAGCGTGCCAGAGTTTGCCTCTATGACCAACTAAGCGAGTGACCCCCCCGTCCACACACAGTGTGGATCTCACAATTGGTGGATGGAATGCTGGCAGCGGCCCAGGGAGCACGTGTACAGGTTTTTTTTTTTTTCTGTGGAGTAGTAAGTCCATGCATTTTTTTTTCTTTTTGAACTTGCTGTGGCTCGGCGGGGCTGAAGACGTCTGGCTGTAACTCGGCGGGGTTACGAAGGGGACAAGCAGCTGGCTGTGGATCGGCGGGTCCACGAAGTCAACGGTGCGGAGCCGTGCAGAGACTTGTGGTAGCAGGAGCTACCGTGACTGCTACAGCAAGAGCTTCTGCAGGAGCTGCAGTAACAGCCACAGCGGCGTGTGAGCGGCATCTGGAGGTGCCGGTGGTTTGTGGCTGCAAGGCAGTGGCAGTACCAGCAGGAGCTGGTGTGGTGTCAAAGGAGGACAGTGTGAACCAGGTCACACAAACTCTTAAAGGGCCAGTACAAACCCAAAAGACATAAAACTGTACTGTGGGACTGGTGCCTAAGAAAGCCGTGGTGGAGTCCACGGTGTATAACCCAAGGAGGGGTGGTGTCCCTAAAAAGGGGTGGAGTCCCAAAAGGGGGTGGCAACCCAAAAGGGGATGATGGCCCAAAAGGGGCGGAGTCCCAAAAGGGGGCGGCAACCCAAAAGGGGATAGTTGGCAAAAAGGGGGTGGAGGATCCCAACATTAAAGGGGAGGTGCAGACCAACTGTTGCCCGGGGCAAATATGTTATATGTGTCCAGTCTGCCTTAGGAACTATCCACGCGGCACACTACTACGGGGGTGTACCCTGCAGATACACGATGAAGAGGTGGTGGGTCTGGTCGACTCGTGGAGTCCGGTGACTCTAGTGAGGGTTGCAGCTGAGGGATTTCAAATACTTGGAAGAAAGGTCGGGGTCACCTGCATCCATGGGGACACTAAGAATTATCCAGTGGCCAGGGTAATCTTTGAGACAGGCTGGGACATTGCGGGACAGGATGTCGCTATAGTCCCTAATTTGTCGTGTCCAGTGGTCATGGGTCGGGACTCTAAACTGTTCTCTGGCTTGTGGGACAGGGGGGTTCCTCTACAACAGGAGGGAGGCCTCTCTACTGTTGGGGTGGCAGACATTGGGACAGTGACGCCTCCCAAAACTGACAGGTCAGACGGTGACACAGGAGGAAAGGATGCGTCTGCCCAACTTACTGACATGATGTATGACAGAAGAACCGATAACGATGTGGTAGATAAGACGTCTAGAACGGACACCCAGTTAGAGGGTAACTGGAGGGTTAACGATACAGGGGGATGTGACTCAGACTCCGAGGGTGACTGTGACTCTAATAGAGAAAGGGAGTACAGTAATGAAGGGCCCCACAAGGAGAAAAAGTCCTCCCGTCGTCGGAAACGTAAAGGGCGCAAAGAGCCTGAGCCCCTTGCACCCATTGAGGAGGTCAATGAAGAAGAACCTGTTGCCGAAGAGCTGGAGAGTGTGGAGCTCTCTGAAGGTACAAAGAGTCGAGAGGTACCTGAGGATGACCGGGCAGAGCCTCAAGAAAGGTTGAAGAGGTCTGATATGGAAGTCACCAACTCCGTGCAATTGGAGCGGGTGTGCCACCTGGAGTCCAAGTTTGCGGCACTCAAGGCCCAGTTTGGAGAAAAAGCACAGGAGTTCCAGGACCTTGCTAACCAGTTGTCTGGTGAGAAGCAAAAGTCTGCTGATTTACAGGTCGAACTAAAGATCATTAAAGAGCAGGTTGGAAAAGAAAAGGCCCTGAGACAAACTGCTGAGCAAGGAGTGGATGAGCTGGAGAAGGGAGTCTCTGAGCTCAGAGGTCGCCTGTCAACGTGGCAAAGTGTGAATAAGACCTTAAGGGAAGATGTGGAAGTGCTCAGAGAAGCAGTAAGAGGTCTTCTGCAGGAAAGGAAGTTGGTGGTCGAAGACTTACAGCGGCAGTGCCCGAGTGTTAACAAGACGGAGCTGCCAGTGTCCATCTTGGTAAGGGGTCTTGAAGAAGGTAAATCTCAGGAGGATCTTGAACTAAGAGCTGAACAAGACACTCATCCGGTCGTGGCAGATGTCTTGAAGGAAGTGTCCGAGGTAAACCAGGAAGAAAATGAGGCTTCGCTCTTTAAGTGCGTGATGGAGGTACCCGAAGACATGCGAGAAGCCTGTGCCAGCGAGGGTGTGCATGAGGCCTTTAAAAAGGCAGTAAAGGCCTATAGTGTGAACTGGGCAGCAGAGACGAACCAGTTGGTGATACTGGCAGATAAGGAGGTCACGGAGAAGCGGGTGGCTGTCCTGAAAGAGATGCATCTGCAATGTCTCCGCACAAAGCAGATGATCCTGTTGGGTAATGTGGAAGCCGCTCGACGCCTGGAGCTGGCGAAGGAAGCTCAAAGTCAGCTGGGCTTTGTAGAAGACATAATTCCGATACCCAGAGAACTGGTGGGCAAAGTCATTGGAAGACTTGGAAAAGTAATGCAGGAGATGGTGAATCGTTCCGGTGTGAAGAGAGTGAGGATCCCACCTGAAGGTGAGGTCCAGGTAGCTGGTGAAGAAGAGATGGTTCCATTCGTCATCGAGGGCTCTGTGGAGAGCCTTAAGAACATCCGAATGCTCCTGGAATATCGAATGACGTACCTACGAGAGGTGAAGCAGCTCATCTTTGAAAGAAAGCAGATTAAGAAACATCTACAGGAGTTGGAACAAAGAGGGCGACTACTTCCAGCCCGAGATATGGAGAGACGAGAGGCTTCTCTGGGGACTGGTAGTACACGGTCTGAAGCAATGAGAATTAGAGGAGATGACGACTCTGTTGGCTCAGGGCTGAGTGACTTAAGTGGGAGACCCTGTAGCGGACGAAAGGACAGAGGGTTGGACTCACATCAGCCAGTAGGCTCGACTGGACGATGGTCTCATGACCGTAGGAGGCGGCCAGGGAAAGAAAGGTCGTGTGAACGGGTACACTTGGTAGGTGGGTCGTTTAAAAAGGGTCTGGTGACACAGACAGAAGGACAAGGCCAATATTCTGACCGCAGGGGGCGGGGGAGGCCTAACAAAGAGGTGATGTTGCATGTTGCCCAAAATCAACTGAGACGGTTTGACTGGCAGAGACGACCGAGAAGGATCTCTGGTCGGGTAATGAGTGTTCAACCCCACAAGTTTGAACAGAGGGGAGAGGTATGTGGTGTAATGACCCATGATACAGCTAGGGGGCGCTGTGTATGCTCCTCGGGATATGCATTGAGGCATATTTTGGCTGGTAAAATAATCCCCGGCATGGTTATAAATGGAAGATATGTGTCGCAGAGCTCCTCTGCGCTGTAGGTCAGGAATATTGTTCTGGGACTTGTAGTTCCATAAGAGTTCTAGTTATTGTTAAGGGTGACCTACAGGGTTAGCTTGTGAGCTGAGTGAGACTGGCTAACCACACATACACCGCCCATTGATGTATGTGAGTGTTTGTGAAGGACCTGTGATGAGGTCAGGAACATGTGACCAGATCATGTGCTCCATACCTTAGCTGGGGGAGTGGCTACAGCTATGAAAGGGAATGTTTGGCACATGGTGGAGTGAGTCTGTCTTGGAGAGTCTATCTGAGACTGTGGATAGTCTGATGTGTTCAGACTGAGTTTGTGTGGAGTGTTGGGACTCTGTCAGGCTGGACAGAGGTCCCGGACGTCCAGGCGGGACGTCGCAGCGACTGGGAAGCAGTCCTTGCAAGTCTGAGCCAGAGAAGGACAAACGGTCTTGAAAGCCGTGAGAGAGAGACGGATCGGGGTCTGTGAGCGATGTGGATTAGATACCTCTGAGATGGAGAGGTGTCTGAGAACCTGAGACACCAGCAGGTAACGGACAGGGTCCGTGTTGAGAATGACCGGGTCATAAAGACTTCGTTTGTATAATGAATGCTGTACAATGGTGAAGAATAAACCAGATGAACTGTTATTTTAACCCTGAGCGTGCCAGAGTTTGCCTCTATGACCAACTAAGCGAGTGACCCCCCGTCCACACACAGTGTGGATCTCACAACGTAAAACAATGGATCAACAAATTTACACAACTTTTAATGAAGGCAAAATCAAAATGGTAAAGTAGTTTCCAAAACTGGACCCACATTGATCTATTTGGAGAAACACATCGCCTGACAGATTTCTAGGCAAAACTACCGTATATGTTTCACCTTCTTCCTAGAATTTCTGGTTTAGTCCCATATGTTATGTGTGTTAAGTGTATATACATGACATGGACAAAAGTAACGAGACATCTCCTATTACACCTACAGGAGCTTTTATGACCTCCCATGCTAAATCCACAAGCATTGATATGTAGTTCTTCCCTCTTTGCAGCTATAACAGATTCCAGTTTTCTAGGAAGACTTTCTACAAGATTTTGAAGGTGTGTGGGAATTTTTACCCATTCACCAAAAAAACTTTTGTGAGGTCAGACACTGATTTTGAATGAAGGGGAAGGCTCACAATCTATATCCAAAAAGTGTTGGGTAGGGGTGAGGTCCAGGCTTTCTGCAACCGATCATGTTCTTCCACACCAAACTCCACCCAACCATGCTTTACGATACTCCATATGATGCATCCTTGCCTATTTAGGGTAGGACACAGTATTTATATTGTACTATGCACGATTATTGATTAAGAGTCACCAGGACACATAGTATATGGTTATTGTCATCCTTGCTTGTGTCTTGTTACTTATGTGTCATCTTCCAAAACCTTTTTCGATATAATAAAATTAACTGATGTTTTTGTTATAAAACTTCTGGTTTCTGATTGTGTTATATGATGTTAATACCAGTAGAGGTCCGGACTTTGTAATAATGGGGTCAGCAGAGCATTGATGACTTTTGTGCCCTCTGCCCCTCAGCACTCAGCCCTCCCTCTGTAAGGTTCTGTGTATCTGTTTCTGAAACTCATTTGTTCGGGGCCATTTTGCTTTCTGTTTTGCTGCAGCATCTTGCCCTAGTCAAAATGGAGTTTTCCAGCTGCATTTCCCCCCCAAATCCTCCGTTGCTTCTTAAACAGCCACAGCTGGCAATCAGGCTTCAAAAATCTAGCCGCAGTGAACCTGTTCTGACCCGAAGCCTTGACCTTGTACTCCACCATTCCTAGAGGAACTCTGAAGCACTTTTTGGACTCTGAACTCTGCTCGAGAACCCACGTTTGCATGGACTTGCGGTAACAGAGAAGAAGATCTGAATCTGTTGTGGAGAGTTATTGCTGAGCTTAGATACTCTGGCCTGCTGTGTCTCCTGCTTCTGTGTTTGCAACCTGTGTGTTTTTTTTTTGCCAATTTGTAGAAGCAAAAACAAGATTTTTCTTTATAAACCTGTGTCCAAGTTTTTTCCATCGCACCCAAGCACAAGACCTATATAACGACCAACAAAATTACAAGATTCTGAAGCCAAACTTATTCTGCGGTCGAAAGGCTTGTCGCTGTATTGTGGAATCGATGTCCGTTTTGTACTTTCGTGATGACGTGGTTGTGATTTTCTCACAAACCATTCCAGTGAGCAATTCCCTTAATTTTTTTCTGCAGTGTTATCACAGTAAACACATTTTTTTTTTTTTCTCTTCCTTTTGTCGCTGAAACTCGGATACAGATGCGGTTGAAAGCTTTCTGTGAGATAGTGGTTGTGACTTCTCACAACCATTCCGGTGAGCAGTTCCCTTAAAGTTTTTTTCTTTCTTCAGTGTTGCCACAGGTGAACACTATTGTTTTTTTTTTTTTTTCTCCTTTTTTTCCAGTATCCGTCTTAAAAGATCTAAAATGGAGGCCCGCATAAAGGAACTTTTCGGGTGACGAAATATCCTTGCAATTTGCAGAATAAAAGACCCTTTTAACAAATCTCAGGACCTAAATAATCAAATTTGCAAGTGGTTGGACAGACACCCAGGTTTTTTTGACCAGGATTGAGGTTTTGGAGGGGCGAGTCCAGGCCCTGCCGGGCCCGAGTTCTGGGGGTTCCCAAGTTTCCCCCTTTTCGTTTTGGTGGTGAACGGGAAAAATTCAGGGATTTGTTAATCAATGCAATCTTTTTTTTTTCTGCACAAGCTTCACAATTTCCTACGAACGATCTAAGGTGCAAATTAATTATTTGCTTACCCAACAAGGGTTTGATGTGGGCAAACCCTCGATTTAACGAGGATGATTGTTTGAATCACCTTATGATTTTAATTTTAGCCATGGGGCAGGTTTTGATGACCCCAATCGGGTGCAACAGCTAAGCAGCCATGTTAGCTTTGCGCCAAGGTAAACACTCGGTAGCTGAATATGCCTTTTGGGTTTCAGGAGAAGGGCCCTTGTACCCACCCCCCGGGGCTTCCGCCAAAAAAAACTATTTTTCGAAAGGGGTTATCCCCCCTGATTAAGGATGAACTTGCTCGTGCCGACCTCCCACTGCGTTAGTGACTTATTAACTACGCATCCTATTGATACTCGTTTTAACAAAAGCAGGCAAGAGAGATGGGTTTGAAAGCAATCGAAAAAACCTTTTCCTACCTCCTCTCCAGCTAAGGAACCTTTGAAAGGATTACACGGGGGGGGGGGGGGGGGGGGGCCGAACCTGAACCCTGCAGGTAGACTCTTTTTCACGACGGGTTAGTGATCACCAAGGAACATCTTTAAAGAAAACTATGTTTTATTGTGGTAAGTCGGGCACTTTATTATTAACTGCCCCAGCCGTTCTCGCAAACATGCACACTC
>JARQOD010000008.1:26202194-26327888 GCA_033576555.1 Oophaga sylvatica | reverse complement strand
TTTATTTTCCTTTTTTTTACAGTATTATTACTCCGTAAGAGTATTTGCTGGCCAAGAACCCACAGGAGTCTGGATCGGCTGGGTGACTCCTGACTATCATCTGTATGATATGAATTTTGACCTAAATAAAGTCCGTCAGTCCACCATCACTATGGGTGATGACAAAGGGAATATATATAACAGGTAAGTGAAGAAAGATGGTGAAACCTTAGCTGAAAGAAGAAACCAGCTTTATATAAAAGGCCAATGAGTAACTTTTTCTATTACCCTTGCTCTAGCCCTAACCCCATCCTTAGCCCTTATTATAGATAGGGTTAGAAAACATTTTTTTAAGTAAAAATAATTGTAATTCTTTTTTTCATAATGTTAGTGGAATTTTTTTTTATTTAGCACGTGGGGTAACCACCCCTATTACTCCCTCATGCTACACGACTGGTACCAAATAATTTTATTTCTGTTAGTTTTCAATTTATTTTATAAAAAATAAATGGGTCATCCAGGACTATGATATTGATAACCCATCCTTAAGATAAGTCTTCACTTTCAGAAAGATGGGAGTCTGACGGCTGTGAGTAGCTTCCTTGGCTCTCTGAATATCCATAGGCTGCATGGTACCCATTCTTGGGCTCAGTAAATGGAAATATTTATTTTCCTAGTTCTGTATCTTATGTAGGAGACACAGCCATATAAATTCTCTTACCTTCTTAGCATCAAGCGCAGCAATTGCTATATGGTTTGGGGTGGAGAATTTGGCAACAATACTCAACAAGCTCGAGTCCGAAAAGAGGATCTTGTGATCGGTTGCTTAATTGACTTAGCCACTGGACTCATGACTTTCACAGCTAATGGAAAAGAAGTCAATACTTTCTTCCAGGTATTGAAACCCCGAAATTTACTTTATAGTTTTATCGAGCTTCGTCTTGTCTCCAAAATGCAAGAAATCTGGTTGACTTGACATTTTAGCTAATCTTCTTCTCCGTCTTTCTCCTCAGGTTGAGCCCAACACAAAGCTTTTCCCAGCTGTCTTTGTTCAACCATTAAGCCAAACCTTGTTCCAGTTTGAACTGGGAAAACTAAAGGTATGGAAAAATTGAATGTTCTCTCAACTCCTGGTAGCCGAGTATCATATTTGACCATGCATTTGAGTATCTGTCCTTGCTTACTATTCCACCTTCAGAACATCATGCCCATATCTGCAGCCATGTTCCGTAGTGAAAATAAGAACCCAGTGCCCCAGTGCCCACCCCGCCTAGATGTGCAGATGCTAACACCTGTGGTATGGAGTCGAATGCCCAATGAATTCTTAAATGTAGAATCTGGGAAGGTCAGCGATAGGCATGGCTGGATGGTGGAGTGCAGAGAACCACTCATGATGATGGCTCTCCATATACCAGAAGAAAACAGGTAAAATCAGTCAGATTCTATGGATGTCTTCTAAGCCAATCCAAAACTGTGACATAAAATTTTCCAAAAAATAAGTACTGATATAGACCCTGTTGGATTAATTTTCATTGCAGGTGTATTGATATTCTTGAGTTGTCCGAACGCTTGGACATGCTGAAGTTCCACTACCATACCCTGAAGCTCTATGGCTCTGTCTGCGCACTTGGAAATAACCGAGTGGCCCATGCCCTCACGAGTCATGTAGATGAATCTCAGCTACTTTACACCATTGAGAGTAACCACCTATCAGGTCTTCTTCGAAGTGGCTTTTATGATCTCCTCATTAGCATCCATTTGGAATCTGCAAAGAGAGCACGCCTGACCATGAACAGTGAATTTATTGTGCCGATGACAGACCAGACGAAGAGCATCAAGCTTTTTCCTAGTGACAGCAAGAAGCATGGACTACCTGGTGTTGGCATGAGTACATGCCTTAAGCCAGAACTCCATTTTTCCCATACTTGCTTTGTCAGCACCAGCAGTGAGCTTTACCAGAACAGCCCTTTCATCCCACTGGATATCCTTAAAATCAAGGCAATTAACATGTTGACCGAAGCTGTATTGGATGGTGGACAGCACACCAGAGATCCTGTTGGAGGAAGCGTCGAATTCCAGTTTGTGCCAGTGCTGAAGCTGATCTCCACTCTTCTTATCATGGGCGTCTTTGAGGACGACGATGTCCGGCACATCTTAAAGATGATAGAGCCCAATGTATTTTCAGAAGAAGAACCAGCAGAAGAAGAGGAGAAGACAGAGGAAGATGGAGGCGAAAGTGTCGAAGAAGAAGCCACGGAAAAAAGTGCCGAGGAAGAGGAAGGAGAAGAAGGACACGAGGAGAAAGAAGAAGGTGAAGAAAAAGCAGTTGAGGCTGGGGAGCAGGAGGAAAAAGGAGAAGAGGAAAGTTTAGAAGAAGGTTTACTGCAGATGAAGCTTCCAGAATCTGTAAAGTTGCAGGTAGGAGATTATGGAGAACCATGAGGTTGAATATGTACAGTCATGGCCAAAAGTTTTGAGAATGACACAAATATTATATTTTCACATGATCTGCTGCCCTCTAGTTTTTATGTGTGTTTGACAGATGTTTTTTATCACAGATAGAAATATAATTGCAAACATATGAGTAACAAAAGCTTATATTGACAGTTAGAATGAGTTAATGCAGCAAGTCAATATTTGCAGTGTTGACCCTTCTTCTTCAGGACCTCTGCAATTCTCCCTGGCATGCTCTCAATCAACTTCTGGACCAAATCCTGACTGATAGCAGTCCATTCTTGCACAATCAATGCTTTCATTTTGTCAGAAGTTTTAGGTTTTTGTTTGTCCACCCGTCTCTTGATGATTGACCACAAGTTCTCAATGGGATTAAGATCTGGGGAGTTTCCAGGCCATGGACCCAAAATCTCTATGTTTTGTTCCCTGAGGCATTTAGTTATCACCTTTGCTTTATGGCAAGGTGCTCCATCATGCTGGAAAAGGAATTGTTGATCGCCAAACTGCTCTTGGAGGGTTGGGAGAAGTTGCTCTTGGAGGACATTCTGGTACCATTCTTTATTCATGGCTGTGTTTTTAGGCAAGACTGTGAGAGAGCCGATTCCCTTGGCAGAGAAGCAACACCACACATGAATGGTTTCAGGATGCTTAACAGTTGGCATGAGACAAGACTGGTGGTAGCGCTCACCTTGTCTTCTCCGAATGAGGCGTTTTCCTAATGTCCCAAACAATCGAAAAGGGGATTCATCAGAGAAAATAACTTTACCCCAGTCCTCAGCAGTCCACTGCCTGTACCTTTTGCAGAATATCAGTCTGTCCATGATGTTTTTTCTGGAGAGAAGTGGCTTCTTTGCTGCCCTCCTTGAGACCAGGCCTTGCTCCAAGAGTCTCCGCCTCACAGTGCGTGCAGATGCACTCACACCTGCCTGCTGCCATTCCTGAGCAAGCTCTGCACTGCTGGTAGCCCGATCCAGCAGCTGAAACACTTTTAAGAGACGGTCCTGGCGCTTGCTGGTCTTTCTTGGGCGCCCTGGAGCCTTTTTGGCAACAATGGAACCTCTCTCCTTGAAGTTCTTGATGATGCGATAGATTGTTGACTGAGGTGCAATCTTTCTAGCTGCGATACTCTTCCCTGTTAGGCCATTTTTGTGCATTGCAATGATGACTGCACGTGTTTCTTTAGAGATAACTATGGTTAACAGAAGAGAAACAATGATGCCAAGCACCAGCCTCCTTTTAAAGTGTCCAGTGTGTCATTCTTACTTAATCATGACAGATTGATCTCCAGCCATGTCCTCATCAACACCCACACCTGTGTTAATGGAGCAATCACTGAAAAGAGGTTAGCTGGTCCTTTTAAGGCATGATGTTGAAATGTGTTTTGGGGGATAAAGTTCATTTTCTAGCCAAATATTGACTTTGCAAGTAATTGCTGTTAAGCTGATCACTCTTTATAACATTCTGGAGCATATGCAAATTGCCATTAGAAAAAGTGAAGCAGTAGACTTTGTAAAAATTAATATTTGTGTCATTCTCAAAACTTTTGTCCATAACTGTAGTCTGGTATGTGGGCAACATGTTACATAGCAGGAAAAGCTGATTAGATTGATATATAAATTTATGGGGAAAGCTTCATTATTTTTATTCCTGTCCATTCTTGGCTAAGGAGTCTAGTAGGTGGACCTACTCATAGGAAGTCTGCCGATCGCTAAGAAGACCGCCCACTGGACTTCTAAGCCCAGAATTTATTATAATATTTTCACACAAAACAATATATTAATCTGCTGTATACAGGGGGATTACAAATTTAGATTCCATGTTATACGGCAGATTCGTTTTAAAGATATTTACTAGTATGATGCCAAATAATTCTTACAATATTATTTTATACTGACACTTTTTTATTCCGTAGATGTGTAATTTACTACAATATTTCTGCGACCGAGAGTTGCAGCATCGCGTAGAAGCCATAATCGCGTTCTCTGAGCGCCATGTAGACAGTCTGCAAACCAATCAGAGGCAGCGTTACAGAGAGCTAATGCAGGCCTTCACCATGTCAGCAGCAGAAACCGCTCGCAGGACAAGGGAGTTCCGTTCTCCACCGCAAGAACAGGTGATTGTTGCGGAGATACCATAGAATAATGATTTATTTACGTCCTACGTGCACAATTTTAGCTATGTTTTGTTTTGTTCTTTTGCAGATTAACATGTTGGTAAACTTCAAGAGCATGCTTGAAGAAGAATGTCCTGTACCTGAAGAAATTCGAGATGAGCTAACTGAATTTCACACTGACCTTCTATCCCACTGTGGTACGTACAGCTATATTGGTCTATAGCAGAGGTGCTTGACCACTTCTCAACCATTTCTGATCCACTCAGAATGACCTCAATAAAACTTAGTGGACCCCATTTTTTCAATGGAGGTTCCTTGCCCCGAGTCTATAAAAATGATCCCTTATGGACTGGATAGCTACTCATTTTTAGAACCCCAATATTGGAAAAAAAAACACCTAAAATGCTGGACTTAGATTCCTCATTCTCCACTGGTAATATACAGGCCCAACGGTCAGGAGGAGCTGAATGGAATGGTCAACCTCGCCTGCATTCTGTCACTCCACTCATTGTCTACCGGAGTGACCATGGCAGCCGACACGGTGATCTTCAACAGTTTATGAATGGAATGGCACGCTGCATTCAAGTCCGACCATTTCATTCAACTAATCACACCCACGGGAAAATGGGGTACAAAAGTGTATTACTGTTCTCGTTTTTGGCAAAATAAATAAAAAATGTTGGAGGGGAAGTTTCTGGATATAAATATATAGGAGATGCATTTTGTACTACTGTTTTCATTACAGGTGTCCAAATGGAAGGAGAAGAGGAGGAAGAGCAGGAAGACACAAGTCTAACTAGACGTCTTGTCAATTTACTGGAAAAAGTGCGTAATTTGCGGGGTAAGAAAGAGGAACCAGAACCTGAGCCAGAAGAAGAAGAAGAGCCAAAACCCAGTAAGTGAAGATTATGGAATTATGGATATTGTGCTTTGAACAATGGGATAGTATATACAGAATGTTTTGTCAAATTGGAAGTGCGAACTTTTGCCCAATTTTACACTGTTTTTCTCAGGCACCTTACAAGAGCTCATCTCTCACACCATGGTCCACTGGGCACAGGAATCCTTCATCCAAAGCCCCGAACTGGTGCGAGTGATGTTCAGCTTACTACATCGTCAGTACGATGGACTGGGAGAACTTATACGGGCTTTACCTAAAGCCTACACCATCAATGCAGTATCTGTGGAAGACACCATGGACCTGCTGGAGAGTCTGGGGCAAATCCGTTCCTTGCTCATTGTGCAGATGGGACCTGAGGAGGAGAACCTGATGATCCAAAGTATTGGGTTTGTACCATCACGTTGATAGGGCACCTAATGAGTAACCCGAGGTTGTTTCTATTTTGGCTTTATTAGTTTTAGTCTTACATTTACCTGTTCCCTGATTTAGGAACATCATGAACAACAAGGTCTTCTACCAACATCCTAACCTAATGCGAGCTTTGGGAATGCATGAGACTGTAATGGAAGTCATGGTCAATGTGTTGGGTGGAGGAGACTCAAAGGTAAGTCAACAAGTGACTACATCATTACTTTGAGGAGGATTTGATAAGTAGAGATTAAGAGATCAGACTTTTAGGGTGTCTTATTTCAGACATTTCAGGTTTTTGAGGGCCACTGGCTCTTAAGAGGTATCAGTAATATCTGGAGTGTTACAGACACTGCCACGTGGAGAAAAAGCATGCAAATATGCCATCTACAAGAAGGAAGGCAAACTATCTCATTAGTGTTACTTATTGGAGGGAGCTAGCTACCCTGTAAGTTATCGAGTGTTGCAAACATTTAGAGATGATCAAACCTTTAGAGTTTCGAGCTCACCAAATTTTCCTGGGAAATTCAACTGACAATGAATCAATTTGATGTGATGTGAATTGAAAGCGCTCCAAAGATCCCAATTACCCTGAAAAGACGTGTAACAGTCTGATGTCTCCGAGGACTGTAACAAACCCTTTTCAAACTCTTTAACACAAACACAGCCTTAGTAATGTTAAAGTGACCTCAATATATATGGCTTTGGGTAAACAGATGTTTTTTTTTTTATTTCTATACTGTCACACACTAACTGTAAAGTTTAATTAGTATATTAAGTCTGATTATCGCTTTTCCTAAGCTGTGACGTCCTATCACTATCTCGATTCACCACAAAACAGCTGCTGCATTCCCTACCTGGGCTTTTATACAGACTATGATAGTCATTCTGGATGGGTTGTGTTATACCATATGTTGTGACAGCTGAAAGGCATTACGGAGAATCTTTCCGAGATTATTTAATCTTTTTTTGGCTGATGCAATCTTCTGCCGTGTCTAAAATGGTAATCACATATTGTTCAGATTCGTCAGGTTTAGCGAATTCCTAAAAATTCAACATATATCTAATTTGCTCAACTCTGCTAGAAATCAACTAATCAAATCAATTAAATAGTCCAGAAATCAAAGTGGACAAATCAATTTTACAGTTATTTTCTTGCTCCCTCCAAAATTGATAGTTTATTTTCTCAATGCCACTACAATGCCACTCTTGCATCGGCCATCGACTCGGTCGCCCCTGTCATGCATAACAGACTGCGACAAATCAATAGACAACCCTGGCACAATAACACCACAAAAAAGCTTCGGCAAGCATCCAGAATTGCTGAACGGCGCTGGAAGAAAATGCATTCACAAGATGACTTCACTGCACTCAAACAAGCAACACTTGCATTCAAATCAGCTCTCACCTCTGCTAAACAGGCCTACTTTACATCCCTTGTATCTTCCTTATCCCACAACCCCAAACAATTGTTCAATACCTTTAACTCCCTCCTCCGCCCACCACTGCCCCTCCTACCTCCCTTATCTCTGCTGAGGACTTCGCCATGCGCTTCAAAACAAAGTAGACCAAACACGGCAAGTCTCTATTATTCAACCACCACAACCCCTTTGTATATCTGACCAATGCCCAAACCCCATAACCTCCTTACCCAACATCACGGAAGGGGAGCTTGCTCATCTTCTCTCCAAATCACACCTCACCACTTGTGCACTCGACCCCATCCCATCCCACCTCCTCCTCAACCTCGCTACCACTCTTATCCCATCACTAACCCACCTCTTCAATCTATCACTAACATCTGGTACCTTCCCGTCTGCTTTCAAACATGCCACAATCACGCCTATCCTCAAAAAGCCAACCCTCGACCCAACCGCTATGTCCAGCTATCGCCCAATATCGCTGCTCCCACTCGCTTCCAAACTCCTGGAACAGCACGTCCACGCTGAACTTTCCTCCCATCTCTCATCTAACTTGCTCTTTGACAATCTACAATCTGGTTTCCGCCCCCATCATTCCACTGAAACAGCCCTGACCAAAATTACTAGCGACCTACTCACAGCCAAAGCGAACGGACAATACTCTATACTCCTCCTTCTAGACCTGTCCTCTGCTTTCGACACAGTTGACCACTGCCTTCTACTACAGATTCTCTCCTCCTTTGGCATCAAGGACCTTGCCCTATCCTGGATCTCCTCATACCTTTCCAACCGCACATTCAGCGTCTCCCACTCCCATACTACCTCCTCGTCCCACCCTCTCTCTGTTGGAGTCCCCCAAGGCTCTGTTCTAGGACCCCTACTCTTCTCAATCTATACACTTGGCCTGGGGCAACTCATAAAGTCCCACGGATTCCAGTACCACCTTTATGCTGATGACACTCAGATCTACCTCTCTGGCCCAGACGTCACCTCTCTGCTGTCCAGAATCCCTGAGTGTCTATCAGCCATATCCTCCTTCTTCTCCTCCCGCTTCCTCAAACTCAATGTGGACAAATCTGAACTCATCATCTTTCCCCCATCTCACAGATCTTCCTTACCTGACCTATCTATAACAATTGACAACACCACGCTTTCCCCCGTACCGGAGGTCCGCTGCCTTGGAGTAACCCTTGACTCTGCCCTGTCCTTCAAACCACACATCCAAGCTCTGTCTATCTCTTGTCGCCTCCAGCTCAAAAATATTTCCAGAATCCGTCCCTTCCTCAACCCTCAATCTACTAAAATGATTGTGCACACCCTCATCATCTCCCGCCTCGACTACTGCAACATCCTTTTCTCTGGCCTCCCTGCTAACACCCTCGCACATCTCCAGTCCATCCTTAACTCTGCTGCCCGACTAATTCTCTCTCCTCGCTACTCCTCCGCATCTCCCCTCTGCAAATCTCTTCTGTTATGTTACGGTAGCTGAGGAGTGCAGGCAAAAAAGGAAATACACCAGAGCAGTTGGAATCTATGAGATTGCAGTACCCTGACTAACCACCACAACTAGAGGCAGCCGTGGAGCGTTCCTATGTTGGTCCTAGACGCCTCGTCACAGCCTGAGAAACTAACTACACCTAAAGATAGAAATAGGAAAGCTATCTGCCCCGGAGCAGAACCCCAAAGATAATAGAAAGCCCCCAAACATGTAATGGCGGTTAGACAAGAGGAAATACTGACACAGAAAGAAAATAGTATGAGCAAACGCTGGGGCCCAAACTATCTAAATAGAAAAGGACAGGAAGGGTACTTACTGCAATCTCAGAAAACCCTGAAAAAACACCAACTCTACTAATTTCAAAATCACCTGAGATCACACGACCTCTACCACCTAAATTAGTTCTCTGGTGTAACAAAAACAGCAGCCACTGAAAAAACTGCAAAAAGCAAAAGTACAAAACACAGTGGCTGGACTAAACTGAGAGGGCAAAAGCCCCCGGAGGGGACCCAGAAGGCCCCCACAGAAGTGCAGGACAAAATGCAAAAATATAGCAAAAACAACAAAAAAAGAAATTGTCTTATCTGATAGCAGGAGATGCAGACACGACACAGCAGGCTACAAGGGAAACTGGAAAGAAGGATTCAGACCAGAACAATTGATCACCGGCAACCCTGATGGGAAAATGATTCCCTTAAATAAGACCAATCAGTAACACCTGATTCCCAATCCTCACTAGTACCGCTTGTAACCACCAGAGGGAGCCTCTGCTCAGAACTCATCTCAAACCCATTCACAACAGTACCCCCCCCTTGAGGAGGGGTCACCGAACCCTCATTTGAGCAACCAGGTCGGTCAGGATGAGTTCTATGATACGCACGGATAAGTCTCCTAGCATGGATGTCCGAAGCAAACACCCAAGAATTATCTTCCTGACCATAACCTCTCCATTTAACCAAATACTGGAGTCTTCGTCTAGAAAAACGAGAATCCAATATTTTCTCAACCACATACTCCAGATTGCCCTCAACCAAAACAGGGTCAGGAGGCACAGCAGCAGGAACCACTGGCTCAACAAACCTCTTCAACAAGGACTTGTGGAACACGTTATGGATCTTAAATGTCCCTGGAAGAAGCAAACGAAAAGAAACAGGATTAATAATCTCCATGATCTTATAAGGTCCAATGAACCTAGGCTTAAATTTAGGAGATGCTACTCTCATAGGAATATTCTTTGAGGACAACCAGACCAAGTCCCCCACTTTAAACCGAGGACCATCAGTCCTATGCCGGTTAGCAAACCGCTGGGCCCTCTCCTGAGAGAGGGACAACCTCTCCACTACCTGGTCCCAAATCTGCTGCATACGCTCAACAACAGAGTCAACACCTGGACAGACAGAAGCCTCCGTCTGTCCTGAAGAAAATCGAGGGTGAAACCCAGAATTACAGAAAAACGGAGACATCAAAGTGGCAGAGCTAGCCCTATTATTAAGAGCAAACTCAGCCAAAGGCAAAAAAGAGACCCAGTCATCCTGATCAGCAGACACAAAGCATCTTAGATAAGTCTCCAATGTCTGGTTTGTTCTCTCAGTTTGACCATTGGTCTGAGGATGAAATGCCGAGGAGAAAGACAATTGAACACCCAGTTTAGAACAAAAAGTCCTCCAAAATCTGGAAACAAACTGGACTCCTCTGTCAGACACAATGTTCTCAGGAATGCCGTGTAAACGAACCACGTGCTGAAGGAACAACGGCACCAATTCAGAGGAGGAAGGCAACTTAGGTAATGGCACAAGATGTATCATTTTGGAAAACCTATCACAAATTACCCAGATGGTGGTCATTCTCTGAGAAACAGGAAGATCGGAAATGAAATCCATAGAGATATGGGTCCATGGTCTCTTGGGCACAGGCAATGGCATCAACAAACCACTAGAGCGAGAGCAAGGCTTGGAGCGAGAGCAAGTCCCGCAGGACTGCACAAATTCCCTGACATCGCGAGACAAGGTAGGCCACCAAAAGGACCGACTAACCAAGTCTCTGGTACCAAAAATTCCGGGATGCCCAGCCAATGCGGAACAATGAATCTCAGACATCACACTCTTTTTCCATTGGTCCGGGACAAACAATTTTCCAACAGGGCAGCGCTCGGGCCTATCCTCCTGACACCCCTCCAGAGCAAGTCTCAAATTAGGCGAGATGGCGGAAAGAACTACACCCTCCTTCAAAATAACAGAGGGATCAGATAGCTCAGGAGAGTCCGCAAGGAAACTCCTCGAGAGGGCATCCGCCTTAACATTCTTAGTGCCAGGAAGAAAGGAAACCACAAAATTAAAACGTGTGAAAAACAAGGCCCACCTGGCCTGTCTAGGATTGAGTCGCTTGGCAGATTCCAGATAGACCAGATTCTTATGGTCCGTAAGGACCACCACCTGATGTTTGGCTCCCTCCAGCCAATGTCTCCACTCTTCAAAAGCCCACTTCATGGCCAATAACTCCCGATTACCCACGTCATAATTACGTTCAGTAGGAGAAAATTTTCGAGAGAAAAAGGCACAAGGGTTACTTTTAGAGGTCTCTGGATCTTTTGGGACAAAACGGCACCTGCCCCAATTTCAGAGGCATCAACCTCCCCCTGAAATGGCAGAGAAACATCAGGCTGCCGTAGAACAGGAGCAGAAGTGAATCTCTGCTTAAGTTCCTGAAACGCAGAGACTGCCTCAGGAGGCCAATTCACCACATCAGAACCCTTTCTGGTCAAATCAGTTAATGGTTTAACAATAACAGAGAAATTACCAATAAATTTACGATAAAAATTGGCAAAACCCAAAAATCTCTGAAGAGCCTTTAATGAAGTAGGTTGGACCCAATCACAGATGGCCTGAACCTTGACCGGGTCCATTTCAATAACAGATGGGGACAAAATGAATCCCAGAAATGAGATCTTCTGTACGCCAAAAAGACACTTTGATCCCTTCACATACAGAGCATTCTCTCTCAAAATCTGGAATACAGTTCGAACATGTTTCACATGAGAGTCCCAGTCATTAGAAAAAATCAAGATATCATCCAAATAAACAATCAGAAACTTGTCCACAAAATCCCTGAAAATGTCATTCATGAAGGACTGGAAGACGGAAGGAGCATTAGTGAGCCCAAAGGGCATCACAAGGTACTCAAAATGCCCTTCAGGGGTGTTAAATGCCGTCTTCCATTCATCCCCGTGCTTAATGCGAATAAGGTTATACGCCCCCCTGAGGTCAAGCTTGGTAAACCAAGTAGCGTTTTTCACCCTGGAAAACAGGTCAGAAATCAAGGGTAACGGGTATTGATATTTCACAGTAATATTGTTCAAGAGACGATAATCAATACACGGCCTTAATGAACCATCTTTTTTGGCCACAAAGAAAAAACCGGCACCTAAGGGTGAAGAGGATGGTCTGATATGACCCTTCTCCAATGATTCCTTGATATAAGACCGCATAGCGTCATGTTCAGGTACAGACAAGTTAAAAAGGCGACCCTTAGGGAATTTACTACCTGGCACTAATTCAATAGCGCAGTCATAGCTCCTATGGGGAGGTAAGGATGCAGATTTACTTTCGCTAAACACATCAGAAAAATCAAACAAAAAGTCAGGAACATCCTCAGCCTGGGGGGAGGCAGAAAAAACAGGAGTGTTGGTATTAACACATTGGCAGCCCCAACTGGTTACAGACACAGATTTCCAATCCAAAACAGGATTATGAGACTGTAACCAAGGGAAACCCAGCACGATAATGTCATGCAGATTATATAGAACCAAAAATTTGCAGCACTCCTGGTGATCAGGTTCAACCCTCATTATCACCTGAGTAGAAAACTGGGGTTTATTCTCAGCCAAAGGGTAGAATCGATCCCCAGTAGGGGAATAGACTTCTGTAGGGGTATCAAGGGAAATCCACAACGTTTAGCAAAATCATAATCCATCAGGTTAATAGCTGCTCCAGAATCAACGAAAGCCTGAGCAGAAAATGAGGACAGAGAGCATATCAGAGTGACAGTTAATAAAAACTTAGTCTGAACACTACCCAAGACAACTGAGCGTGCAAAACGTCTTCCCCGCTTAGGGCAGACTGAAATAGCATGAGAGGCATCACCACAGTAGAAACATAACCCATTGCGCTTTCGAAACTCATGATGCTGTGCCCCAGACACCACTCCATCACACTGCATGGGCTCAGCAGCTGGCTCACAAGGCAACACCACTCCACGCATACTTCTCCGCTCACGCAAACGTCTGTCAATTTGAATCGCTAATGACATAGAATCATTGAGACCAGAGGGGACAGGGAATCCCACCATAACATCCTTTACATTATCCGACAGACCCTTCCGGAAAAGGGCCGCCAAAGCGTCGTCATTCCATTTGGTCAGGACTGCCCACCTACGGAATCTCTGACAGTATAACTCAGCGTCATCAAGCCCCTGATTTAATGCCAACAAGGCTTTTTCAGCTTGATCAGTGACATTAGGCTCATCGTACAATAACCCTAAAGCCTGAAAAAATACATCAACATCACTCAAAACAGGATCCCCAGGTGTGAGGGAAAAAGCCCAATCCTGAGGATCGCCGCGCAGGAGAGAGATGACAATTTGAACCTGCTGCGCTGCGTTTCCTGAGGACTTAGATTTTAAGGCAAGAAACAATTTACAATTATTTTTGAAATTCTGAAACTTAGCTCGATCCCCTGAAAACAAATCTGGCATGGGGATCCTAGGTTCCACAACAGGCAACCTAGCAAGATATGCAGCAATACTCCGAACCTCAGTGGCAAGCTGATCCACACGGCCAGACAACTGTGCAAACTCCATTGGGAGAAAAGATCCTCCCCAGCACCCAGAGATACAGAGGGAAAAAAAAAAAAAAAAAAAAATGCAACAAACTGAAAAATATCTCTGACAACTTTTCTTCCTTCAAAATATTTTTTCCCTTCTGTGAGTACCATACAATTTTTATGGCCGGTGATACTGTTATGTTACGGTAGCTGAGGAGTGCAGGCAAAAAAGGAAATACACCAGAGCAGTTGGAATCTATGAGATTGCAGTACCCTGACTAACCACCACAACTAGAGGCAGCCGTGGAGCGTTCCTACGTTGGTCCTAGACGCCTCGTCACAGCCTGAGAAACTAACTACACCTAAAGATAGAAATAGGAAAGCTATCTGCCCCGGAGCAGAACCCCAAAGATAATAGAAAGCCCCCAAACATGTAATGGCGGTTAGACAAGAGGAAATACTGACACAGAAAGAAAATAGTATGAGCAAACGCTGGGGCCCAAACTATCTAAATAGAAAAGGACAGGAAGGGTACTTACTGCAATCTCAGAAAACCCTGAAAAAACACCAACTCTACTAATTTCAAAATCACCTGAGATCACACGACCTCTACCACCTAAATTAGTTCTCTGGTGTAACAAAAACAGCAGCCACTGAAAAAACTGCAAAAAGCAAAAGTACAAAACACAGTGGCTGGACTAAACTGAGAGGGCAAAAGCCCCCGGAGGGGACCCAGAAGGCCCCCACAGAAGTGCAGGACAAAATGCAAAAATATAGCAAAAACACAAAAAAAGAAATTGTCTTATCTGATAGCAGGAGATGCAGACACGACACAGCAGGCTACAAGGGAAACTGGAAAGAAGGATTCAGACCAGAACAATTGATCACCGGCAACCCTGATGGGAAAATGATTCCCTTAAATAAGACCAATCAGTAACACCTGATTCCCAATCCTCACTAGTACCGCTTGTAACCACCAGAGGGAGCCTCTGCTCAGAACTCATCTCAAACCCATTCACAACACTCTTCACTGGCTCCCATTCCCTCAGCGAATCCAATTCAAATTACTAATACTGACCTACAAGGCCATCTATAACCTATCTCCCCCATATGTCTCTGAACTAATCTCCCGATACCTTCCCTCACGTAATCTCCGGTCCTCCCAAGACCTCCTTCTCTCCACACTTATTCGCTCCTCACCTAACCGCCTCCAAGACTTCTCCCTGATATCCTCCATCCTCTGGAATTCTTTGCCCCAACACGTCCGACTATCAACCACTCTCGGATCCTTCAGACATAACCTGAAAACCCATCTCTTCAGGAAAGCTTACAGCCTGCAATGATCCCCGCTGCCTCCTCACCACTACCGGAGATATCGCCTCACCATCACTGGAGCTGCTGCAACCCCTGACCTGCTGTCTCCTTCTCCACCATCCTGTAGAATGTAAGCCCGAAAGGACAGGGTCCTCTCCCCTCTGTATCAGACTGTGATTGTTAGTTTGTTTACTGTAAGTGAAGAGTCTCCGCGAGCTCAAGGAACACTGGATTTTGGCTGTTGCAGCTGAAAGGAGGACATCAGTAAACCAGGGAGGAGTCCCGAGGAGATAATTTGCATATTCCCAGTGCCTTCTGGGATAAGTGAAGAGTCTCCGCGAGCTCAAGGAACACTGGATTTTGGCTGTTGCAGCTGAAAGGAGGACATCAGTAAACCAGGGGAGGAGTCCCGAGGAGATAATTTGCATATTCCCAGTGCCTTCTGGATAAGTGAAGAGTCTCCGCAAGCTCAAGGAACACTGGATTTTGGCTGTTGCAGCTGAAAGGAGGACATCAGTAAACCAGGGGAGGAGTCCCGAGGAGATAATTTGCATATTCCCAGTGCCTTCTGGGATAAGTGAAGAGTCTCCGCGAGCTCAAGGAACACTGGATTTTGGCTGTTGCAGCTGAAAGGAGGACATCAGTAAACCAGGGGAGGAGTCCCGAGGAGATAATTTGCATATTCCCAGTGCCTTCTGGGATAAGTGAAGAGTCTCCGCGAGCGAACTTAAAAAAATCTACATAATAAAAATATTGAAGAAAGAGAAACCAATCACAAACTAAAGTGTTTCTATACGAATGCACAAAGCATGGGCAACAAACAAGGAGAACTGGAGCTACTAACGCAGGAGAAGAAATATGATGTCATTGGAATCACTGAGACTTGGTGGGACGATACACATGATTGGAATACAAGGCTAGAAGAATACAACTTATTTGCACAGAAACAGACTTGATAAACGAGGAGGAGGTGTTGCATTGTATGTTAGAAAAGCGTTTATCTGCACAGAGATTGATGCTTCAGAGACTGGGAGTTCTGTGGAAACTGTTTGGGTAAGAATACAAGGACAGAACAATGGAAAGGACACCATTGTAGGCATTTACTACAGGCCGCCTGTGCAAGCTGAAGATATGGATGAACTCTTTATGCATCAAATGGCCAATTTCTCCAAAAAATATGACATAGTGGTCATGGGAGATTTCAACTATCCAGACATTTGTTGGGAATCTCTCTCAGGCAAAACTAACAGGTCCAGGAAATTCTTATCCTCTCTTGCTGACAACTTTATCTTCCAAAAGGTAATGGAGAAAACAAGGGGATCTGCTACCTTGGATCTAATCCTCATAAACAGGGAGGAAATGGTGGAGGAGGTAAGAGTGGCTGGGACCCTAGGAGGTAGTGACCATGCTATTTTAGAATTTTGGATAACAAGAGGAGGAAGACCTGTGAAGACTCAGACATCAAGGTTAGATTTCAGAAAGGCAGATTTTAAGGAACTCAGAAAGAGAATTGGAGGGATCCAATGGCTGGATATCCTTAAGGACAAAAATGTCCAGGAAGGATGGATGTTGTAGGTGTTCAGTGGTTGATACCTTTTAATGGCTAACTGAAAAGATGGTAACAAATTGCAAGCTTTCGAGACTACTCAGGTCTCTTCATCAGGCAAAGACTAAAACAAAAACTGAAGAATCACATATATATATATACACAAGAGGACACAGTAATAGTGCAATAGGTAAGACAAGTGACGTGAAGCAGAACTGTCATTATGGCAGAGGAATGAACATAAATATTGGAACAGATCATAGATAAGGAGAGAGTTTTATTACCCTCTGATTGGGGTCTGGTGTTGTGTTTTGATGCCCTAGAAAGTCCTGAGGACTCTCAGGAAGGATGGAAAATCTTGAAAAATGAGATTCTCAAAGCACAATCGTTAACAATTCCGAAAAGAGGGAAGAATGGGAAGCATTTAAGGAAACCAGGATGGATGAACATAGAACTTAAACACATGCTAAAAAGGAAGAAAGAAATGTTTATCAAATGGAAAGAGGGAGGCATATCTAAAGAAGAATATAATGCCGTCTGCAGAACCTGCAGGGCACAAATCAGATTATCTAAAGCTGACAATGAATTAAGGCTTGCAAGTGACGTCAAAAGCAACAAAAAAGGATTTTGGGGATACGTCAAAAGTAAAAGAAAAGTCAAAGATGCTATAGGATTTTTACAGGATGAAAATGATGAAATGGTAAGTCAGGATGTTGAGAAGGCTGAACTTTTAAATTCCTATTTTGCATCTGTTTTCTCTCAGAAAGGAAATGTAACATCAACTGATCTTCACTGTCCTATTAAAGGAATAGAATAATCCAGGATATCTATAAACAGAAAGACAGTGAGGAAACACTTAGCTACCCTAAATGAATTCAAGTCTCCAGGTCCAGATGAATTACACCCCAGGGTACTGTAGGAGATAGCAGAAGAAATTCTTGAACCACTGTCCATAATCTTTGAAAATTCTTGGAGAACAGGGGAAGTCCCAGAAGACTGGAGAAGAGCAAATGTTGTTCCTATCTTCAAAAAGGGGAAGAAGGTGGACCCAGGGAACTACAGGCCGGTGAGTCTGACTTCTATACCAGGAAAGATCTTTGAACAAATTATTAAAGAACATGTATGCAAGTACCTGGATAAGAATGAAGTGATTAAGCAGAGTCAGCATGGGTTTGTAACTAATAAGTCATGTCAGACTAACTTAATTTCCTTCTATGACAGAATCACTGACTGGGTGGATCAGGGAAATGCTGTAGATATAGTATATCTTGACTTCAGCAAAGCATTTGACAAAGTATCTCACACAATCCTTATTGAAAAAATGACTAAGTATGGAATGGACAAGGCAACTGTTAGGTGGATTCATAACTGGCTTAGTGATCAGACCCAAAGAGTGGTCGTAAATGGCTGCACATCCAGTTGGAAGAATGTCTCAAGTGGGGTACCACAAGGCTCTGTTTTGGGCCCTGTATTGTTCAACATCTTTATCAATGATTTAGATGAAGGAATTGAGGGTAAACTGATCAAATTTGCTGATGACACAAAGCTAGGAGGGGTAGCTAATACTAGAGAAGAGAGAGAGAGGATTCAAAAAGATATACATAAACTGGAGCAGTGGGCAGCAACTAACAGAATGGATTTTAACAGGGAAAAATGCAAAGTACTACATCTGGGCAATAAAAATGAAAAAAGCATATACAAAATGGGAGGAATAGGGCTAAGTAACAGCACATGTGAAAAAGACTTGGGTATACTAATTGATCACAGACTTAACATGAGTCAACAGTGTGATGCAGCAGCAAAAAAGGCAAATGCAATTCTAGGATGTATCAACAGAAGCATACAGTCTAGATCACGTGAGGTCATTATTGCCCTCTACTCCTCTTTGGTCAGACCTCATCTGGAATACTGTGTCCAGTTTTGGGCACCACATTTAAAAAAGACATCAACAAACTGGAGCAAGTTCAGAGAAGAGCCACCAGAATGGTGACCGGTCTGCAAACCATGTCCTATGAGGAACGGTTGCAGGATTTGGGAATGTTTAGCTTGCAAAAAAGAAGACTGAGAGGAGACTTAATAGCTGTCTACAAATATCTCAAGGGCTGTCACATTGTAGAAGGATCATCTTTATTCTCATTTGCACAAGGAAAGACTAGAAGCAATGGGATGAAACTGAATGGGAGGAGACACAGATTAGATATTAGAAAAAACTTTTTGACAGTTAGGGTGATCAATGAGTGGAACAGGCTGCCACGAGAGGTGGTGAGTTCTCCTTCAATGGAAGTCTTCAAACAGAGGCTGGATAGACATCTGTCTGGGATGATTTAGAGAATCCTGCTTTGAGCAGGGGGTTGGACCAGAAGGCCCAGGAGGTCCCTTCCAACTCTACCATTCTATGATTTCTAAGTGATAGCTGTAATCTGTATGTAACCCCCTCTCATGTACAGCACCATGGAATCAATGGTGCTATATAAATAAATAATAATAATAATTTTCTCATCTGTTTTGCAAAAATAAAATTTTAGTACTTTTTTTTTTTTTAAAACAGGAGATTCGCTTCCCTAAAATGGTCACCAACTGCTGCAGATTCCTTTGCTATTTCTGTAGAATCAGTCGACAGAACCAAAGAGCAATGTTTGATCACCTTAGCTACCTGCTGGAGAATAGCGGTATCGGTTTGGGTAAGTAAATCCCGGCAAATACCGTATAATGCATCCGTAGAGTCTTGACAAAAAAAAGTCTTCATTCTTGTTGGGTTCTCCTTGCAGGTATGAGAGGTTCTACTCCTCTAGACGTAGCTGCTGCTTCGGTCATTGATAATAATGAGTTAGCTTTAGCTCTTCAAGAACAGGACCTGGAGAAGGTGAGAACATATTAATTATGGGCCTGGCAGAATAAATTAAAAAATAGTTTGCATTTTTTTTTCAATTCTCTTTTTTATTCCTTGTCCAGGTGGTCTCTTATCTGGCCGGCAGTGGTCTACAGAGCTGCCCTATGCTGTTAGCCAAAGGGTATCCTGACATTGGCTGGAACCCCGGAGGTGGGGAGAGGTACCTGGACTTCCTTCGATTTACTGTTTTTGTAAATGGTGAGTGTGAATGGCTGACTTACAAATTCTAGAAATTCCTCTTGGTGTCTCATAAAAAAATAAACATACTACACGATTTCTAGGAGAAAGCGTGGAGGAGAATGCCAATGTGGTGGTACGTCTGCTCATTCGACGACCTGAGTGTTTTGGCCCAGCACTCAGAGGAGAGGGTGGTAATGGGCTGCTAGCTGCTATTGAGGAAGCCATCAAGATCTCTGAGGACCCTGCTAGAGATGGTCCCACCGTCAAAAAGGACCGACGTAGGGAGATGTGAGTGAAGAATATGATTCACCTCTACTAACCGGTCGTCTTACCGATACCAACATACTCCTCAACTTTGGTAATATTGGGTGATTATTTTGTGCATCTATTCTTTAGGTATGGTGGGGAGGAAGTTCATGAAGAAAATCGCTTGCACCTTGGTAATGCCATCATGTCGTTTTATTCGGCTCTTATTGACTTGTTGGGTCGTTGTGCTCCAGAAATGCATGTAAGTTACAAGAGGTCTATCTTTTTTGTTGAACATGTACTTGTACTTTGTTCTTACAATTGTTGTTTTTTGTTTATTTTGACGCTGTACTTTACGGGGGTTGGTATACAATCTTCTCACCTTCTGCTTTCTCTTCAAGGGAATAAGTCATCAAAAAATGGCCTATTCTTTAAATCTGATTTTAGTGCTACATGTATTTTTATTATTACATATTGACAACTTTTTATTACATTTCATGTTCTTTATAAAAAATAGTAATCTTGCAATTTTCTCACTGACCACTGGGGTTGTTTTAGACCGTAACTTCCTGTCCTTTCAGGAAGAGTTTTCAGCAGTCTCAGTATTATCAGAGGCAGGATTACAATAACTGATAACATCTATATGCACAGATGAGTACACAGGATCCACCAATCACAACAGGTGTGGATCCACCAATCACAACAGGTGTTCACAGCTCCCCCTTCCTTCACAATGACACGCAATTTACACACGCTTATTAAATGCTTCAGTACAAAAGATACAGTGGCTACGGAAAGTATTCAGACCCATTTAAAATGTTCACTCTTTGTTTCATTGCAGCCATTTGGTAAATTCAAAAAACTGCATTTTTTTTTTCTCATTAATGTACACTCTGCACCCCATCTTCACTGAAAAAAAACAGAAATGTAGAAATTTTTGCAAATTTATTAATAAAGAAAACTGAAATATCACATCCCATCATATCTAGTAGATGAGTCTTTTCTGGGCGGCTGCAGACTGATATTTTTAATCTGGGGGAGGAGGGTCAATGTCCGTGGCACCTTGCCAGCCTGAGAATACCAGCCCCCAGCTGTCTGCTTTAGCTGGGTTGGTTGTCAAAAATGGAGGAGGAGACTCAACGCCATTTTTTTTAAATTATTTATTTCAATAATTAAAAAAACACAGTGGGGACCCCTCTATTCTTGATAACCAGCCTTGCTAAAGTTGACACCTGAGGGTTGCAGCCACCATCTGTGAGTCTTGCCTGGCTGGTTATCAAAAATACAAGGGAACCCTTGCAGATTTTTTTTTAAATTATTATTTATTTAGAGCGCAGGCGGTGGCTGATGAATACTTCCATCAGCCGCCGCCTGCTCTCGCTGTTATTAGCAACAGCAGGCGTAGGCTGATGGAAGCAGTAGTCTCATGAGCCCGACGCCAGTGACCAGAAGTAAACTTTTTACCTCCGATCACAGCTGCGGCTCACGCTGTCATTTGACACAGTAGGAACTGCAGCTCTCTGACCGGCAGTAATGATTTTATTGCCAATCAGAAGCAGTGTTTGCCGTGCTGTCATGCACATGACAGCACGAGAAACACCCGGTGTTCGGGGTGCCGAACCCGAACAGTAACACAGACTTCCTGGTGAAGTCAATGCCCGAACAGTAGGTGTTCAGTACGGATTCCGAACTTTACTGTTCGGGTTCTCCATTCTCTACTTGAGACCACACTAAGCTAGCCTAAAAAAATAAAAACTGTAGTCTATGTAAATATTGCTAGAGTTTTATTTTTTATTATTACATATTAATATATTATATCATTAGAAAAAATTACCAAAAATTAAGAAAAAAACAGTTCTAAAAATCTGACAATATATAATTTTCTGATAGTACATTGCCTTTGAGAAATTAACTGGATTATTCCTAGCCTTTCTATAATTGGATTATTTTTCTCTATACTCCTTCAGTTGATCCAGGCTGGAAAGGGTGAAGCCTTGCGAATCCGAGCCATCCTTCGATCTTTGGTGCCGATTGAAGACTTGGTTGGAGTTATTAGTTTACCCCTTCAGATACCAGCATTTGGAAAGGGTAAGATACAACTCTTAGACCTTGAAACCTTGGGGTTGACTGGCATTTATGTAGGACATGAAGATCTAAGTTTAGGACATAGATACTGGATAGTACCACACCTCATTGTTATACCCTCTTCTTTACCAGATGGCAATATCATTGAGCCAAAAATGTCTGCCAGCTTTGTGCCAGACCATAAGGCCCCAATGGTTCTTTTCCTGGACCGTGTCTATGGCATTGACAATCAGGACTTCCTTCTTCAAGTTCTAGAAGTTGGTTTCTTACCTGATATGAGAGCAACCGCGGCTCTAGACACTGTAAGTAGTTCAAAAGGCTGAAAATTGTACAAAAAGTCATACTTCCAACAAATAAATCCACGGCATGGATTTTTTAAATGTGTTTGTAAAGGGGTTAGAAAAACATGGCTAATATTCTCTCTTCCTTTAATCCCAGGCCGCATTCAGCACCACAGAAATGGCCTTGGCCTTAAATCGATACCTGTGTTTGGCGATTCTACCTCTAATCACTAAATGTGCCCCTCTGTTTGCCGGCACTGAGCACCGGGCTATAATGGTGGACTCCATGTTGCACACAATTTACCGATTGTCCCGTGGACGTTCTCTAACTAAAGCTCAGAGAGATGTTATCGAAGAATGTCTGATGGCATTGTGCAGGTACAAGATGCGCGGTGCTTTAATGGGTCATTCTCATCATCTTAAATTAGTAAAATTGCAAAGTGCTTGTTAAAATGAGCAACTTTGCAGTTCACTTGTTATTAAAAATCCTCTTCGATCTACCGCTTGTTACCTAGATTACCGGCCATCTTTGCAGTCCAGCAACTGGGGCCAAATTGATGCAGCACTTACAAGCTTTTCTCAATGAACTTTGTAAGTGCTGCTCTGAAGCTGACCAGATCGATGGAGTGCATTCTTAGCATCCGACTTGGCCAGCTTCAGTCTCCATACCCTTCTCCGAAGCTGCAGAGCAAAAGCTGCACAGCTCAGGCCAGTGGCACAATGATGCTGCTGTTTTGAAACAATCAGGAGTGCTCCGCCATTAGTAAACGGGAAGACAGGTGGAAGAGGAGCTATGCAGTCCTGTTCAAGATAGCCATCTCTCCTGACCCCTTCATTTTCATGACTACTCGGCCAAGTGCTCCTGGGTTCTTTATGGGGAGAGCGAAGAAAAGACTCAAGCTGTTAGTTGATGAACGAACATTTGTTCTTGATTATTGGTCAGTGTAAAAATGCCGGTGATCACCCGATGACTGAGAAAAAACATTTGATCGGCTGGGTGGGTGAATCATTTATCCCGGCATTAAAATAATTTGTTATTGGCAGCACAATTCCTGGTGTAAACAGTATGTGCTGCAGAATACTATACATAGTGCTGTACAATCGGATCTGCAATTCATATTTTGATAAACAAGTGCCAATCAACTTGTACACAGCCGATCAGCGCTCGTTTATTGGGCTAAAATCGGCTTCTCTCAGTGCCCATTGGATGGTTAGCCGATCCCAACCTAATCTTCAGGTTCGGATGACTTTTATCTATCTTTACTTTTTACCATATTGACTCGACCTTGTCTGCCTTTCCGAAAGATAATGCCCTCATTTCTTTCTTCCAAGAAGATAGTCAACCGAAAAATCACCTGAATATCCAGTATTCATCTACAGAGACATAACGACTGTCTACAACACGTCATGGGGGATCAGTGCCAATGTATTTGTTCCCTTGTGGGGTCGAGATCCGTATTATTCTGTTGTTGCCTCCCATGTTGGGTTTATATCATGGCCTCCACTACATGTTGTTAGGAAGTATAGATTTTTGCTCTCTCGTTTCTTGCCTCTTGTCAACCATTTGCCCGGAATTATAAGCCTAAATTTCTCTGTTTTAGATATCTCCGTCCATCCATGTTGCAGCATCTGTTGAGAAGGCTTGTCTTTGACGTTCCAATTCTCAATGAGTATGCCAAAATGCCGTTGAAGGTGAGCGCATGCTTTTTAGGTACATTTCTAGTCTACGGATGGCCTTGTAAAGGGTTTCTCCACATTGGATGATCCCAAGTTGTTAGAAGGGTGCCTTAAAATAAAGGAGAAGGTCAGAAAGTGCTGAGACTCACAGTCATCAGCGAATACCAGGAGACCTGGCACTAAGTGTTCAATTTGCTGCAACGCCACCACAGGGAAGATTAAGCATTACGAAGTATCCTTTCAACTCAATGGGCTGTCTGCATAATACAGGACAGGACGGGTCCTCCAGAGCGAGACATGCCATTTGTCACTGCTCTACTCTCTAACCAAGAGATGTAGATCTCGAATTGGAGACCCCCACCCCCTCCATTAATTTAGAATTTCCTAATAGATTATATGAAAATGGGTTTTCTAAATTGGACTAGCCCTTCTACCCATTACTGACTTAGTAGGAGGGCTAGGTGTATAGAGCCGGTTCAGGATCTCAGCCCACTCCATAGAAGGCAAGTGTCGGCTATTTTCCACAGGTGGCACCTGACTCTAGCAGCAGCGATCTGACCTGGCTCCGATCGCTGCTGGTCAACCGCCTAAAAGCTGCTGGCAATCTCTGACAGAGGCAGTTAAGCGGTGCAGCAATGGTGGGAATTGGATCTGGAGCAAGGCAATGTGATTGAAAGCCCCCATTGCTGCTATCTTTGTAGCCTATAGGTGAGATTCAAGGGAGATCATGATTTTTACTACATGCAGCAATACTTAAGTACAATAGTACAAGCAACGAAAAAAAACAAAAACGTAAGACGGAAAGATAAAATCTACAGGTCACAGAAAATGACGACACAAACCATTTTTTTTTAATAAAGTTATGATTTTTTTGGGAGAATCACTAAAATAAAAACCCAGAAAAGTTTGCAATTGTTCTACCTGTCCTGAGAAGCAGAATTTTGTTCTCAGGTCATTTTAATACAAAAAAATGATGTAAAACAACCCCCCACCCCCAAAATAAATAAATAGTAGAATTACACTTTTCTTTGCATTTCATTGCCGTTCCTTTTTTTCTAGTTTTTTTTAGAACATTATATGATTAAAAAACTTGTTTAATTCAAATATTTGTGCTGCAAAAAAAAACGACAAAAAATCCTCGTGTGGCTATGTAGATGCAAAATTTTTTTAAAAAATTAAGGCGCAAAAATGGGAATTATTTTCATGAATTAAGTCATAGTTGTCGTTGATAGAAAGTTTCCCTCTTGGTTTCAGCTCCTCACTAACCACTATGAACGCTGCTGGAAATACTACTGTCTCCCAACGGATGGGCCAACTACGGCGTGTCTTCAGAGGAGGAGCTTCATCTGACAAGGAAACTTTTCTGGGGCATATTTGAGTCTCTTGCTCATAAGGTAACTTATTTTTTATTTTATTTTTTTATATACCAAATTTGAAATTGCTTTTCCAATTTTTTATGGTGAACTTTTGGAACTTTTTATTTGCAGAAATTTGATGCTGATCTATATAAGATCACCATGCCGTGTCTGTGTGCGATTGCCGGTGCCATACCACCCGACTATGTGGATGCCAGCTACTCCTCAAAGACTGAGAAGAAGGCTTCTGTGGATGCTGAAGGAAACTTTGACCCCAGACCCGTGGAGACCCTAAAGTAAGTGTTCTTCTATGTTTGGAAAATTGTACTCCGATGGCAGCATTTCCATATAATCTAGAGATATATACAAGCTAATACAGTATTAGGAAGGAGTAAATAAAGGTTGTCCACTTTTTGAGGACTCTCGTTTTTTTACTTAAATGCATGTATTTGGGGCTAAAAATAATTTTTGCAATTGGGTTTCATTAAAAAATGTTGCCCCATTTTGCCTTTACAAGCTTTGTTCTCACGCTCATTTAACTTTTGTATTGTTGTTGGTCATAAATCAATCATTGACCTCACTGATGGATACTCGGTTAACTCATTCTGTAGCCAGCAATAGACAGTGAAACACAGAGGCTACATTTTTAATGAAACCCGATTTAAAAAAAATATATGTTTAACCCCTAATACATTCATTTAAGTAATAAAAAAATTATCCCCAAAGATGGACAATCCTGTTTCTGATTGTTAGGCCAGGGTCACACTTGCAAGAAACTCGCACAAGTCTCGCACCTCAATACCCGGCACTGCCACCCGGCACTGCCGCCTAAACTCTGTTCAGCTGCATAGAAATACATGCAGCCGCACACTCCGGTCCCGAGTGCCGGCGGCAGTGCCGGGTATTGAAGTGCGAGACTCGTGCGAGTTTCTCGCAAGTGTGACCCCGGCTTTAGAGGAGTGTACTGGTTCTTTAAGGTCAATAGTCTCTCTCTATTAGATCTGCAGGGGTCCAATTTTTCCTTGTTTTAAGGGGCCGTGACACAGCTCAGCATTTTTAGTAATGGCTGGGCTTGGTATTACAGATTCGTCCAACTAATATTGAGGGCTTACTCTTAGGACAAGTCATCAAAATCAGATAAGTGGTGGTCCCAGCTGTTAGTAGGTCCCATGACAGCCAAAAGTAAAGTGGATAAGGGGCCAGAACCCTACAGTTCCCCACATTGTGTAGTGGCCATTCTTGGTACTGCAACTCAGTTCCTATTGTAATACATGTGATCAGAGATGCAATACCTGAGAACGGCCACTACGCTGTGCAGCGCTGTGGTGTTCTGGCTTCGTGCACTGTGAATTTACAGCCGCCAAGGGACCTAATTATAGTAGGTTTGTTGAGTCTCATCATCTACCGATCTGACATTGATGACCAATCCTAAAAACAGTTTGTCAATATCAAAGTTTTTCATAACCCCTTTAAGAGAAGAGTAATGAGCTGCAATACCAGGCACACCCATTAATAACAAACAGAGCTATGTTGCCCCAGCAGTGTAAACGACAAAGGGAAGATGGCAGTGCCTGACCCCTGTGTACCTTTCATAGCCAATTTAATATAGGTGAAATACCCTAAGGAATGAAAAACCCCTTTAAAGTGGACTTGTCACCAGTTCGAAAGTGACCAGTTTTACTCTTATTTTATTCCCACCACTCCCTTGAGCATATTCTGTTTTTTTTGTTTTTTTTTTTTTTTTAAATCGGACATACGGACATACGGTTCCTGAGTTATGGGCCTTTAGTAGTACTATCTAGTCTTTACTAAGGGGGTGTGGCCCACAGGATTATTAGGGGGTGTGTCCTTAGGCTGCTTTGCATAATTAACCTATGAGCCACACCCCTTTGTGTAGACTATAAAACATAGCACTAAATAAAAAGGCCCATATCTCTGGAACCGTATGGAGGATTTAAAAGACAAAAAAAAAAGAAATACTCAGAGTAGCGGTGGAAATAAAATAAGAGTAAAAACTGGACACTTTTGACTTGGTGACTAGTCCACTTTAAGCATCTATACAAGAGATCTCTTACTGATACTAATGAAATTCTGTTTCTAGTCTGGAATTGTAGCGTCATTCACATTGATGTTTTGGACCACTGAATTACAAAAGCAAAAACATACAGCGGGTGAAATAATTAATGAACACTATTTAATAAATAAATATATTTCTGAAGATGCTATTGACATGAAATTCTTGCCAGGTATAGGTAACAAACCATCCAATCCACACAGGCAAATAAATCACCATAAATGTCCGTAAATTAAGTTATGTGTAATAATGAGAAATCACAGGGGAAAAGTATTGAACACATGAAAAAATAGAGGTGCAAAAAGCCATGGAAAGTCATGACACCAGCTGAAATCTATCAGTAATTAGAAAGCAATCATGCCACTTAGTGAAAATATAATATCAGTTGGCCTATAAAAAGGTGTCTCATTATCAAGGTTCCACACAAGAAACATCTCATGATGGGTAAAACCAGTGAGCTGTCTCAAGACCTTTGCAACCTTATTGTTGCAAAACATACTGATGGCATTGGTTACAGAAGAATTTCTAAACTACTGAGAGTTACAGTAAGCACTGTTTGGGCCATTAAACCTAAGTGGAAAAAACATCAGTTCACCATAAACCGGCCAGGACCAGGTGAAGGAATGAAAAGAATTAACAGAAGAGGTATTCAAGAGTCAAGGACCTCTTTTGGAGAGCTAAATAAAGATCTGAAATCAGCAGGTACAATGGTTTCAAAGAAAATGCACTCAACCTCCATGGCCTGTATGCACGCTGAAATTGCGTGACTCCACTGATGAACAAAAAGAATGTTCAAGCATGTTTAAATTTTGCTCAACAACACTTAGACAAGCTTGTGAAATACTGGGAGAATATAGTCCGGTCAGATGAGACCAAAATTAAACTCTTTAGATGCCATAAAACACACCATGTTTGGAGGCCAAAAGGTACTGCATATCACCCCAAAAACACCATACCAACAGTGAAGATTGGAAGTGAGAACATCATGGTGTGGGGCTGTTTTTAGCATACGACACTGACAAATTTCATATGATTAAAGGAAAAATGAATGGACAAATGTACCGAGACATTCTTGATAAAAATCTGCCGCCATCCACCAGGATGATGAAGATGAAACAAGGGTGGACATTTCAGCAAGACAATGATCCGAAACACACAGCCAAGGAAACTCTCAGTTTGTATCAAAGAAAGAAAATATAGCTGCTAGAATGGCCCAAATGATCACCGCACCTGAATCCAATAGAAAATGTATGGATGGAACTAAATCTCAGAGTTCATAGACAGAGCCCACGAAACATTCAGGATGTGAAGAGTGTTTGAGTGGAAGAAAGGGCCAAAATCACACCTGAGCAATGCCTGCGACTAGTTTCTCCATACAAGAGGCGTCTTGTAGCTGTCATCACCAACAAAGGCATGTGTACGAAGTATTAAATACATTTCAGTAAGTGTGTTAAATACTTTTATCCTGCATCATTTCTCATTATTACACATAACAATTTATGGATATCTATGGTTTAATTTCTCTACCTGTGTGAGGGGTTGATACCGACATCTGCTGATAATTTAATGTCAATGGCACCTTTAGAAATATATTTACTTGTAAAATTGGGAACGTGTTCAATACTTATTTCACCCGCTGTATATAGTATAAACAAGTATTAAGAAATCAGTACACTCAAAAATAACATTAATATTTAATATCGCAGTGTAATCATTCCTGAAAAGCTGGATGGCTTCATTAACAAATATGCTGAGTACACTCATGACAAGTGGGCTTTCGAGAAGGTAAGGAAGTCTTCCTTGTATTTGGTACTATGAGGTCTACATGAGAATTGCTCCTGGTAAATGTTGTACTTTGCCTTAGATCCAAAATAACTGGTCCTATGGAGAGAGAGAGGACGAAGAAGCCAAAACGCATCCCATGTTGCGCCCCTACAAAACCTTTTCTGAAAAGGTAAGTCTAGATTCCTAAACATTAGATGATTTGATGAGGTTGTGCCTCGTATTTGTCTCTTGTAACTTAAGAAATTAACCAGAAATTGACGGTAAACTGAAGATGATTTATCCATCGGTTTATTGTCTGGATGGTTAAAAATGTAAATCACAAGAGGATTCACCTTATACAATTCTCCAATTAACAGGACAAGGAGATCTACCGTTGGCCGATCAAAGAGTCATTAAAAGCCATGATAGCGTGGGAATGGATGGTGGAAAAAGCCCGAGAGGGAGAAGAAGACAAGACTGAGAAGAAGACGAAATCACGGAAAATCTCTCAAAGTGCCCAGGTAAAATCTATCACATATATATCGAAAACTCCAAAAAATGAAGGCAGCAGTCCAAAATCAGATATTTAAAAAAATAGATCGCATTTAGCCCATGCAATGTTTTTGCTCAATGTTAGACCCTGTGTCAAGCTCTGGCATTATGAGCAGAAATGTCACTCGGGCGAATTAAAATCCATTTTTTCCATCATCTAACATTGGAGTGCTACCCCAATTTTTTGCAATTTTCTATATGTAAGAGGTTTTTGGTTAACCTTGGAGGCTTTACACCCATCTACTTTCTTTTTCTTACTTTCCTTTTCTTTCCTTTTCATTGCTTTCTGTTTCTTTTCTCTCCTTTCTGTTCCTTTTCTTTCCCTTTCGTTCTTTGTCTTTCTGTTCTTTTTTTCTGTCTTCATGTTTGTCTTTGTTCCTTTCTTCCTGTTCCTTTTTCTTTTTGATGCTTTTCTTTCCCGTTCTTACCTTTTTTCCCTTTTAGTTGCTTTTCGTTCTTTTTCTTTCCTTTCTGTCCCTTTTCTTTCCTTTTTTCCTTTTCTTTGCTTTTTATTCCTTTTCTTTCATTTTCTGTCTATCTATCTATCTATCTATCTATCTATCTTCTATCTACCTATCTATCTATTCTCTATCTATTTATCTATCTATCTATCTTTCTATCAATCTATCTCTATAACATTATTTTACCATTTTGCTTTCCATACTTTGCAGCAAACCTATGATCCTGCAGTGCAGACCTTTAGCCCTACTCCCATGGACCTCACTGGAATTACCCTGTCCAGAGAGCTTCAGGTAAGAATATCATTTTAATCCATTTCTATTTTATATCACAGCCTGAACAAGTATGAAATGATCATTTCTAGATACATTGATGATGTCCCCAGACACACAATATTTTGAGCCCTTTATAAGTATGTAGATAATGATCCTTTATTTCTTTGTTATTCCGGTTTCAGTCAATGGCTGAGCAACTGGCAGAAAATTATCATAACACATGGGGGCGTAAGAAAAAGCACGAGCTGGAGGCCAAAGGTGAGAGCAGAAAAGCCTCAGTTATGAAGTTTTATGATAGTTTCTATCCATCCAACCCTTCATCAGTACGACTTCACATTGCCTGTTCTTGTTCTGCAGAACAATTGTTTTGTTTTATGTCTAATTGTTAATGCAAATGATCTTGGTTCACAGGAGGAGGAACCCATCCCTTACTTGTACCTTATGATACACTGACTGCCAAAGAGAAGGCTCGGGACAGAGAAAAAGCTCAGGAACTTCTAAAATTCCTCCAGATTAATGGTTATGCTGTGACCAGGTTGGTATGACAGAATAGTTGATGGGGCTCCCATCGTATGGGACTTCATTTTTACTGATAAGTCCAAGTGTTGTACCGCAGCAGACACATTTCTGAGTGAAGGAACTTTTACAAGGTTAGATAATCAGAGTTGGCAATTATGTTAATTTTTGTGACCTTGTGTAAATGCCGCTGTTCTCCTGAATCTGGTGATGTTTTTATTTTGTTCCTAAGCCTCTCCTTTCCTGAGATATGGCCCCTTTTTCCTTCTATATAAATCTAGTCTTGTTTTCCAACTGGGAGCAGTCATTTAAAATCACACCCATTTGGCTAAAAAGACCAGATTTATCTACAGGGAATAGGAGGCCATATCTCAGGAATGAAAAGGCGCAGAAACAAAAGAAAAACATCGCCGGATTCAGGAGAAAAGCGGCAATTCTATCAGATAGCAAAATTATAATTTTATTTATGGCAAGTGACAGATCCTCTTTAAACTTGTTCATATATCATCGATCACGTCAGTCAGGCCTTTACTGTACAACTAGCTGACATTTTAATTTAATGGTGTGAAGGTGGAATACATAAAGTTATTGATGACCATTGGAGATCTTTTCTTTTTCTTGCAGGGGGCTGAAGGACATGGAGCTGGACACTTCCTCTATTGAAAAGCGTTTTGCGTATGGCTTCCTGCAGAAACTTCTAAAGTTAATGGACACAGCCCAGGAGTTCATCGCGCACTTGGGTATGAGGAGGGTGAACTGTGAGGCTGCACGTTGGTCGCCTCTTTGGAGCAACCCTAAATCCTATTGAATATTATAAATATATTCACATTCCAACATTTCTTAAGGGGGCCATACTCAGATAAATTTTAGGCGCACCCACCACTTTTGGTGGCACCAGATCACTATATAATATGTAAGTGGTAGAGATGGTCCGAAGTGTTCGATTTCAACTTGCCCAATCCTTTCAATCTCAGGGAAGATAACTCGTCATCACTAGAGTTTTCTGGCATTAACGTCTTACCCAATCCCTATTTTTCTCTTGGTGTGCTAAGTCTTGACTTTGAGAACTTTCTAGATGGGTTTTTTCTATTTTGACATTTCAGAGGCCGTTGTCAGCAGTGGCAGAGTAGAGAAATCCCCTCATGAGCGGGAAATCAAGTTCTTCGCAAAGGTTTGTGCTCTTTGTGTATATTTTTTTAATACTTTTTGACTATATCTATGCACTGGAGTGAAGCTATGGGGTAAGGAGTAATCGAGGCATGTGCCTCATGTGCTGGGGGCGCCAATTGCTTTGGCCAGGGCATTTACATCATGGACTGGGGCTGTGAACTGAAAAATTGCCCCGGGTCAAGAAAAGTCCATTTACAGCTCTGGCTGCATTTTGGCAAAAATCTAAAATTGAAGAATTAAAATAATCAAATCAGCGAATAATAGAGCAGTTTACGATTACCAACCATCACCGAATACTCACAAAGAAGAGTAGGAATTTTAGGAAATGAGTAGCAAGATGACATCTAGCTCAAAAATTGACCAACCAATCTCGATCCTGCTCTGATTTACATAAAAACAGGTAATTTTCTGATTTTCGGTCACATTTCCTATAACTATTTCATAAATGAATTGAAGGCTCAGGACATTCCCACAATAGCACAGTGCAGGTAGTCAGCCGAGGAGAAATGGCTGAAGTTATGACATTTTTCAAGACATTGTATTAGATAATTTTCTGTATAGGAAGTCGTCTTCTGAGGCTGATGGGGAGTTGGGTGAAACATTATTTTTCATGATTTCTGATCAAAAACTCTCCATATAAAAAGTAATCATTAGATGATGCGATATTTCCGCTCTACAGATCCTTCTTCCGCTTATCAACCAATACTTCAAGAACCATTGCCTCTACTTCCTGTCCACACCAGCGAAGGTACTAGGTAGTGGTGGACATGCATCGAACAAAGAAAAGGAGATGATCGCCAGGTCAGTGATCGATGCAAGCTCATCATAATGACTTGGTTGTTGGATTGAAAGGCGAAATATTGAATGGGATTGACAAGAGACGGGACCGTTTTAGATGCGTATATGGATTTCTCTAATTGGACGTCTGCAGTAGAGTCTGATGTGACATAAGAGTTCCCATTGTGGTTTATAGAATTGTTTTATCCTGTACATTAGACTCACTTTCACTGTCTCTTCCCCTCCTTCCCCCTGTACCTGCCTCTCTCACCCTTCTTAGCCTTTTCTGTAAGATGGCAGCTCTGGTACGGCACCGCGTGTCTTTGTTCGGTAAGCAGTGAGATATTGCTGCTGTGAAGGTCTTCTCATTCCACTAATCTTTACTGCATGAGCTGACCCCCTCGCCATACTAACTGGATCCACTTGTTTTTTTCCCCTCTGGATTTGTGGTGTGGAAGGGGGCTGTAAATGTTTGAGTTTTGCTTGTGTCAAGTTAGAGGAAACCTGTTACCCCTGTAAATCGTTCCTACCATTTGTCACCAGAAAGGCTCTTGGTAAAGGTAACACATACCTAAGGCATAGCTGGTCTCCTTTAATTTTCCTGGTCAATCCTTACTAAGCCAGTACCTGCTCATTTCATTGATGTGGATGGCAATTACATCCACATGCGCAAAAAATCGAAACAGACTTTGGCTTGCGTATGCATCGGGAGAGAGCTAGGAACTGCTGCATGTACAGACCAAAATACATTACTCTATCCATGGAAGGTCAAAGACTCTGCACGTGCACCAGTTTTAAGACCTGGAAAAAGGGATTAACAAGCATTGACCAGGACTCCTAGACGATCATGATATGCCCAGTGGACTCTTGAGTCTAGATTTGCATATGACACTGGAGCTTTAATTAGTACCACTTATAAGGTATGTGGTGCAACACCTGCCTAATAGTTCTATCTTAAGAAAGATGTTTTCAGGTCACCAATGGTGGGGGCAGATTTATGTAGGGATACATTTTGCTGACAGGTTTCCTTTACGGAATTTACGACTTTCTACTAAAATTAATGTTTCCCAATATTCCCACAGGAACTGATGCTTCAGCTGTCGTCAACTGTCTGCACATCTTGGCACGTTCTCTGGATGCCAGGTGACTATGCAAATGTTGTATTTATGAGCATAATTACAATATTTTTACTCATCTCTCATATAAGAACATCTGTTTCTAAATTAACCTTCTCTACAGGACAGTAATGAAGTCTGGCCCAGAGATAGTCAAGGCTGGTTTACGCTCCTTCTTTGAGGGTGCATCTGAGGACATTGAGAAGATGGTAGAGAATCTAAAACTTGGAAAGGTTTCTCAGTCCAAAACTCAGGTCAAGGGTGTGTCTCAAAATATCAATTACACCACGGTGGCCCTCTTGCCAGTTCTGACATCGCTCTTTGAGCACATTGCTCAACATCAATTTGGAGATGACGTCATATGTAAGTTACTGGTTTTGACGTTGGGTAAGGGTCATCCAAAACATTCATGTCAAACACAATAGGCTGAGAGAAATAGACTTTGTATGGAATTTAGAAACCTCCAATACTATTTCTGACAAGACAGACTTACCAATGTGTTTTTATAATAACATAGTGTCACAACTAAGCTGTCAGGTGACTCAGGACCAGGAGGACCTTCCATGTCCTTAACACTAGGGGGCGCTCTAGCTCGCCCTGCTCCTGGGATATTTCAGATGGCGAAGATGCCGGGCCTCCGCCCTTGCCTTATCTCCTAAATTAGCCCTCTATCTGTTCTCTTCCCCCACCCAGGGAATAGGGGCGCTACTGTGCACCGTAGTACACAACCCAACAAACATTTTAACGCAGACAAGGTTAACAGAAAACTCCAGGCATACAAAATATTCACTCACATGTAACTGATGAATGCACCGGGGCATGGAGGTAGGGGAATAAACCAAAATAGAGAAGGGTAAGGAATTACCACGCGTACAAAGCAAGCAACAGTCACTGATAACTCCTTCAACTCTCCTTCTCATATATTTTCCTCTCCCACCGTTAGCCATGCAGCAAATGCTAGCTCTGACATGGATTAGTAGCAGAGCCCAGATTATAAAGGGAAAAGGAGTGGCTAACCGAGCACAGCTGTGAGCACAGGGATTTCCAACAAAGCCGATTAACCTGTGTTCTGCCAGAAGAAATAAACATTTAAAATAAAGGAGAAGTGATTTTTCTCAGCGCCAGAGTAGGAGCAATCAGACACTGCCGTCTTCTGGCTCCACACTGTCGCGGTAACCTTGTGGCACATAGTTTGCAATGCCAAAACCCCCCTCTAGCCTATTTTCCAGTGTTAGAGTAGCCCGACCTATTCCACAAAGGGTCACCTCTTCAGATTGTGTTCAGTAGGTATGGCCAAAGAGCACAGACAACACACTTAAGTGTCGGGTCAATATGACTCTAGCTCCAGAGACAGTGTTTATACCAAGCCATTCATACAATTCAAATTTTGGCCATGTAAATTCTATTAAATAAACAAGAATGACTGTTTTAATTAAGGTAAAAAAGTCATGATCTTTCGGAGTACCGTCACACACGCATTAGTAAATTTCTATAAAAAAGCAAGATTCATTGTTTCTTTGGTCAAAAAGCCACAGTCTCTTGGAGTACTGTCAACACAACTGCCAGATCATGTGCAAATATAGGTAAGACTTATTTTATCAAACATTACCGAATAGCAGATTAATATGATGACTCTGATACCAACAATGTTGATTCAGAGAAAGGTTAAAACTCCATGAGGCAAATATCCTGCATTTTTGGTAAAAAAAAAATCTTCCCCGAATCCAAATCCCTGGACTAAAGACTTATCTCCAGAAATCTAATAGCTTTAACTGGTAATATTATTACACTTTAGATATGATTTCAGGCCCCATTTCAACTTGATTTCACTATAACAGATCCCTCTGGCGAAAAGTTTCATGGTGTCACTGCTGTTACAATAGAGAATCCCCTTATACAGAGTGGATGTTCTTTCGACAAAGGACAGAATTGCTGCAAATTTTAACTTCAAATTTGATTTGCGCAAGTAAAATCTGCAGCTGTTTACAGTACCAGGCAAGCAAATGAGATTTTATATATGCCACTCACATGCTGCAGATTTTCTTCCAAGTGGAAATTGATTTTAAATCCATCAAATTTCATGTCAAATTTTGCTGCTTTTCTTAACTGTGTTTTTATCCTTTTCAATGTAGAATTTCAAAATTTCAAGCAAAATCCGCACATAACACATGTAGATTTTGCTTTTGATGTGCTGCAGATTAGATTGTCTTAAAAGAAACGTTTTAAAATAATAGAAAAACTTCTCCATTTAGAAATAAAGAAATACTAAATATCCTTTTTAGAATTTTTTTTTATCTGTCTATAAAATTGGTTATCTCAAAATAGAGAATTGCTTATCCTCTATAATAAACGTTGTAATATTGCTGTTTTTGGTCACCAAACCTCCCACAAAAAATGCCATAAAAAACGTTCAAAAGATCATTAGTACCCAAAAATTGTGCCATTAAAAAAATGCAGCTCGGCAGCATGTAAAAGAAACAATCCCCAATGCAACTCCAACAACAGAAAAACAAAAAAGTTCAGGTTCTCGGAAAATGGTGACACAAAATAAAATTTTATTTTCAAAGTTCAGAATTTTTTTCACCCTATAAAATAGAAAAAAAAAATACAAATAGTCTGAAAAATCAAGTTTGCCTGCCAGGTCATTTTTACCACACAATAAATGGTGTAAAAATAAAACACAAAAAAAATCAAAATAAATTATTGACCTCGCTTCCATTGTACAGTCTAATAATCTTTCTGCTCTTTATTACACTCATTACTTTTATTTTTATATAACTGCATTAGAACATTGACATGTTGTCTTCTTCTGTCACGTTAGTGGATGATGTCCAAGTCTCCTGTTACAGAACTTTGTGCAGTATCTACTCTCTGGGAACCACCAAGAACCCCTATGTTGAAAAGTAAGGACCTTCATCATGATGTACAAATTAATGCAAATAGTGGGAAAGGAAATTTCAAGATGTAAAATTTGTATCTGTGTCCTATGTCAGACAGCGTCCAGCTTTGGGAGAGTGTCTGGCCAGGCTTGCCGCTGCCATGCCTGTGGCTTTCTTGGAACCACACCTGAATGAGTATAATATCTACTCGGTTTATACCACCAAATCTCCTCGGGAGCGTGCCAGTAAGTATGAGAAGCAAACACGAAAAAAAATCACGCCTTATCCAGTTCTTTTTTTAATTTGCACTTTTTGAAATTTTCCATAAGTTCTGGGTCTTCCCAACTCTGTTGAAGAAATGTGTCCCGACATCCCTGATCTCCAGACTTTGACTAAGGAAATTTCGATGTTAGCTGAGTCTGGTGCTCGATATACAGAGATGCCTCATGTAATTGAAGTAACATTACCTATGCTGTGTAATTATCTTCCTCGCTGGTGGGAAAGAGGACCGGAAAACATGCCAGATGACTCTTCACCTTGCTGCACAAGTGTCACTTCTGAACATCTTAATGCTCTTCTGGGAAACATCCTTCGAATTGTTGTTAACAACCTTGGTATAGATGAGGCCTCCTGGATGAAGAGGCTAGCAGGTATTTTATAAGGCTTAGTTTTGTGTTTTTGCAGGATAGTCAACAACACCAAGATTATATAATAACACATATCAAATGTTTCTCCACCAGTGTTTGCCCAACCCATTGTAAGCAAGGCAAAGCCGGAACTTCTTCGATCCCATTTCATTCCCACCATGGAAAAGCTGAAAAAACGGGCAGGCAAAGTTGTGGCAGAAGAAGATCAGCTCCGTCTTGAAGCTAAGAGTGAATCTGAAGACTCAGAGAGTCTGATTCGTGATGAGTTCTCTGTTTTGTGCCGAGACCTCTACGCTCTTTATCCTCTACTTATCCGCTATGTAGACAATAACAGGTATTGTGATGAACGGCACGGGGAATATGGTTTATGATCCCACCGCTGCCGCCAATATGTGACGAATTGGGAATGTTTGGTTGCCCCCAGTTCCTTTTCCAGGGGAATTTATGATCCCACTTTCCAGTTCCGGTTTTGGAACTTGCAGCTCTCTGGCATCCCCTTACCCTCAAGTCAGTCAGGGAACTGCACCTAGGATAAGTTGTCACAAGCCGGGCCGCTTTGATGTGTACTGGCTATTAGGCGCTCTGCAGTGAGGGCGATAACCTATTCCCGTCCCAGGTGGAATATACACTTATCAAACCCCGTCGGTCACTGCCAGGGTCTCCCAGATACCTCAGAACACACTTCGCCGCCACCAGCTCCTGGTTCTATTAATATCGGGTCAGGAGCCAACCCCAATCAGTAGCTTTGGCTTAATTTAGCATGGAGGTCGTGAAGATATGTTTTTAGAGCAAGGAGAAACGAAGCTAGTAATTTTATATTTTACTCCAAAACATAAGCAGTCTTTACAAAAGTATACAAGATATTATAAAGGGAGACTAATTACAATATGTACAAAGCAATTACAAAATAAAAAGGATGAAAGGTGAAAAACTTAGTTATCTCATATCATGGTTGCCATGTGGTGTGTGGGGGGGAAGGGTTCCCAAGGACCAGGATTCAGTCCACAGCAGGGATGGTATATGCTGTCCTCCTCCAAGCACTGAACTCCCTGCAAAATGGCTGTCCCTGTTTTATAGTTGGTCCCTAAACTAAGGAACTTCCCCTGTGCTGACTCCACTGGGTGGGTGGGGAACTCCCCTTTCTGAACAGTTATGAAATACTCTATTACCCATATCTCTTAGGGTGAACCTCATAGAAAAAAGCCAAAATTATCATAATGCTCAGCATGACATGGGGGTTCATTTAAGTATAAGCATGAAGTGGCTGCATGACCTGCTTATGGAGAAATCCATTCCTCGGATTCTGATGGTTCTGGATCCTAGAGATTTCACAGCGGTGTAGGTCTACCGATGGGCATGCAAATATGTAACTTTCATATCTTTATCACTAATTGGGGTCATTATATTTGATCTTATAGGAACACTGTACCAGGACAAAGAAATCGAAGGCTTGCCATGTGCTTTCAGAGCTGCCAAACCGTTTTTTCAGCTGGTCATAAAGCTATTCAGCTGCTAGCAAACTAGTATCATGTTACACAGAGTGTAGAGAAGGAGCTGGGAGGGGGGGTCAAAAAGCCCACAGCGTGTGTCTGCGGAGAGTGTCGGTGAAGCCATGGATTGTTCTAGAAATGTGTGATGATAAAGAAAACCATACATCATATTTATATTATCATGACAGGTATAATATCCAAAAGGGCACTAAGTGACTGCAAAAAGATCAAGGTTTAATGTCATCATCCTAATGAGCCCACAAAATATCTTATGGCAGCCTGGAGTGACATTGGCATTACCAATACATTGCATTACTTTTTTTCTAGAGCAAACTGGCTGACAGTACCCAACTGTGATGCAGAAGAACTTTTCCGCATGGTTGGAGAAGTGTTCATCTTCTGGTCCAAGTCCCATGTAAGTTCTAAATACTAATATAAATATATCATAGCCAACACCCACCCTATATGGAGCAAGCTCAGCTCTCAGGGCTATTCCTTACACCCTGATCTGACATGAGACCTACATGTCCATCATATATTTAACAAGCCTTGTAGCTTGACTAAGTCAAGTCTGGCACCAATCTATAGACAACTGTTTCATGATACTTAAACTTAATCAGAGCAGACTTTGTGGCTGAATGAGAATTCCTTGGTGCAGCTTTTCAGCATGGGGAGAACTGGCTTTCTTTAAGGAGACCAACTGAGACACGGAATTTCATTGGCATTACTCCACAGAAAAAAACTAATTTGCTAGTTTACTTTACTTTCAAGAGAGAGCCAATTTACATTTCTTTGAAGCCCAAAAGCCCTGGTACGTTGCCTTCAATATACTACCATTAACTTTTGTGAGAAAAAAAAGAACACTCACTAAGAAATTTTTTATAGCTTACATGTAGGAAAAATAATTGTTTTTGGAAATTTAAGATTTCAAGTAGAAGTACTAGATATGGTAAGAAAAAGGTATACATTTATATTTCCCCTTCTCCTCTAGAACTTTAAACGAGAGGAACAGAATTTTGTGGTCCAGAACGAAATCAACAACATGTCCTTCCTCACCGCAGACAGCAAAAGCAAAATGTCCAAGGTGGGTTGACCATTTAGAAGCATCTCCATACAGTTCTGCAATGAGCACTTGAATCGCATCTTTACCATGTACCTCCTACCACCATGACTATTCTAGTCCTCCAATGAATCCTATCTTCTGTTTTGATACTTACCATATTTTCCTATATACTACATAGTAATCTATCATTGAAAATAATGCTGAGTGCACATAAATGTATGGTGCCAACTCCTGTATAATGAATATACACTACATAGGTAGGTTTTTCATAACATGAAGGGTTCTAGAACCAGCAATGAACGAGATGACAACCAAGCTACGTTCTTGAGCGGCCATCGGAGATGTTCTTGGTGTATTGTCTGGTGATACTAGTCTTAATTTTGATTCCGATTATGAATTTCTCATGAATTTTTTAGTATTATGTATATTTTAATTTTACATGCCCAATTTGACTTTTCTTTTTTTTTTTAACTTTTTTTGCTTATTAGATGTTCTTCATTTCCAGTTTATTCTGTAACATACTTATGTGCTTCTCTCTTTGTTCCCTTGTTAGTCTGGAGACAGCCAGGTCAGCAGTCAACCTTTTTTCTTGTGGTGGGCTGCTGCGTTATTGCCCTCTGCCTGTGTGGGAAGCATGGCTACTTCCGTCTGTCTGTCCTGCTTTCACTTGTATATCACTTCCATCACTGAAGTGCTGTGCAACTCTGTACAGTGGCGGCCGCTCTTTGTTTGTACAGTTCTTAGTTGGTCCTATAATTAAGGACTCCTTTCACTTTACTGCCTGAAAGTTCTTGTAGGATATCCTGCATCTATGATAACTATAAGGGGCAGCACAGTGTAGGAAATTTAAGTTATGGTTCGGTTTATTCCGACATTACGTCATTGTAGATAATGACTTGGGCCTTTTTAAGTCCCTCACACCGTCAGCTTCTTTACCTTTACCTTGAAGGTCATGGCTCAAGGTTGAATACACTTTTTGAACCCTAAAGTTCACTTTAATAGGTGACTTTAAAGAGGACCTATCACATGTCATATATATGTAATTTTCGTACCTGATTTAAATGCCGCTGTTTTCCTGAATCCGGCGATGTTTTTCTTTTGTTCCTACGCCTCTCCGTTTCCAAGATATAACCTCCTCTTCATTTTAAGTAAATCTAATCTTTATTGCTAAGTGGGCATGGTCCACAACGCTGGCTCTACCGACGCCTTCTCATGACCACGCCTTCTCATGACCACATCTTCTCATGACCACACCTTCTCATGACCACGCCTTCTCATGACCACACCTTCTCATGACCACGCCTTCTCATGACCACACCTTCTCATGACCACGCCTTCTCATGACCACACCTTCTCATGACCACGCCTTCTCATGACCACGCCTTCTCATGACCACACCTTCTCATGACCACACATTCTCATGACCACGCCTTCTCATGACCACACCTTCTCATGACCACACCTTCTCATGACCACGCCTTCTCATGACCACACCTTCTCATGACCACACCTTCTCATGACCACGCATTCTCATGACCGCGCCCACTAAACTAAAACTAATAGCATTACATACAGATAAAAGTGGGCCAAATCTCAGGAATAAAGAGGCGCAGGAACAAAAGAGAAACAACGCCGGATTCAGGAGAACAGCAGCATTTACACCAGCTTACAAAATACATAAAAAATGTAATTAAACAAAATTATACATTTCTAGAATTTTATGAGCCACATTTTACAATAAGTAGAACAAGGTCTAACTATTGGACAGTTTAGGTTGTCTATTCTACATCTTAATTACAGGCATAGAACATCACCTGCAGAGCAGTCCCTTAAACGAGGCAGTGGTTAGCCGGACCCTTCAACCTATTGCCCATTGGAAAGGGTTATGAGGCCAGGGTGATAATTGGACACCTTCATGGCCCATATACCACTGGTTAAGGAAGATAATTACCAAACTAGATCACATTTTGCAGATCTTTTTTCAGAGAGGAGTTGGCAGGAGTCCTTTTCTTTTTTTTTTTTAGTCAAAAAAGTGAAAGGAGGTCAGATAGACAGATGATTTTTGCATGTTCTCTGCAGCCACTCCAGAGACAGGAATGGCTGAGTGTTTTCTGCCTGAGCAACACATGGCACGTCAAATGTGTTGGCACAGAGTGAGGGCACAGATGTGGGTGACATCTGAGGTGCAGGAAGGCTGCACCCTTCCAAAATCTGTTTTTTTTTTTTCTTTAATTGCTTTATTGTATTCTTCTGTGTCTGCCTTGGAGGGTGATGTTTTTCTGTGGAATTCTTCAGATTATTTTTTTTTTCATTGTATTTTCTTAAATATGCAAATTCGGCCAATGTTTTCACAACGGAAATGCAGTCTGCTTTCACATCAATTAACATGGACATATGTTTGGTAATATATGTAAAAACATTAATGTGTGCGCAAAGACCAGAAATGTTATGGAAAGCAAATGTTCTACTAGTGCAGCAATATACAGTGGGTACAGAAAGTATTCAGACCCCTTTAAATGTTTCACTCTTTGTTTCATTGCAGCCATTTGGTAAATTCAATAAAGTTCCTTTTTTTTCATTAATGTACACTCTGCACCCCATCTTGACTGATAAAAATCAGAAATGTAGAAATTTTTGCAAATCCATTAAAAAAGAAAAACTAAAATATCACATGATCGTAAGTATTCAGACCCTTTGCTCAGACACTCATATTTAAGTCACATGCTGTCCATTTCCTTGTGATCCTCCTTGAGATGGTTCTACTCCTTCATTGAAGTCCAGCTGTGTGTAATTAAACTGATAGGACTTGATCTGTAAAGGCACAAACCTGTCTATATAAGACCTCACAGCTCGCAGTGCATGTCAGACCAAATGAGACTCATGAGGTCAAAGGAACTGGCCAAGGAGCTCAGAGACAGAATTGTGGAAAGGCACACATCTGGCCAAGGTTACAAAATAATTTCTGCAGTACTCAAGATTCCTAAGAGCACAGTGGCCTACATAATCCTTAAATGGAAGAAGCTTGGGACCACCAGAAGTCTTCCTAGACCTGGTCGTCCAGCCAAACTGAGCAATCGTGGGAGATGAGCCTTGGTGAGAGGTAAAGAAGAACCCCAAGATCCCTGTGGCTGAGCTCCACAGATGCAGTAGGGAGATGGGAGAAAGATCCACAAAGTCAACTATCACTGCAGACCTCCACCAGTCGGGCCTCTATGGCAGTGGCCCGACGGAAGCCTCTCCTCAGTGCCAGACATATGAAAGCCCACATACAGTTAGGTCCATATATATTTGGACAGAGACAACATTTATGTAATTTTGGTTCTAGACATTACCACAATGAATTTTAAACAAAACAATTCAGATGCAGTTGAAGTTCAGACTTTCAGCTTTCATTTGAGGGTATCCACATTAAAATTGGATGAAGGGTTTAGGAGTTTCAGCCCCTTAACATGTGCCACCCTGTTTTTAAAGGGACCAAAAGTAATTGGACAGAGTAAATAATTGTAAATAAAATGTTCATTTCTAGGACTTGGTTGAAAACCCTTTGTTGGCAATGACTGCCTGAAGTCTTGAACTCATGGACATCACCAGACGCTGTGTTTCCTCCTTTTTGATGCTCTGCCAGGCCTTCACTGCTGTGGTTTTCAGTTGCTGTTGTTTGTGGGCCTTTCTGTCTGAAGTTTAGTCTTTAACAAGTGAAATGCATGCTCAATTGGGTTGAGATCAGGTGACTGACTTGGCCATTCAAGAATATTCCACTTCTTTGCTTTAATAAACTCCTGGGTTGCTTTGGCTTTATGTTTTGGGTCATTGTCCATCTGTAGTGTGAAACGACGACCAATCAGTTTGGCTGCATTTGGCTGGATCTGAGCACACAGTATGGCTCTGAATACCTCAGAATTCATTCGGCTGCTTCTGTCCTGTGTCACATCATCAATAAACACTAGTGACCCAGTGCCACTGGCAGCCATGCATGCCCAAGCCATCACACTGCTTCCGCCATGTTTTACAGATGATGTGGTATGCTTTGGATCATGAGCTGTACCACGCCTTCGCCATACTTTTCTCTTTCCATCATTCTAGTAGAGGTTGATCTTGGTTTCATCTGTCCAAAGAATGTTCTTCCAGAACTGTGCTGGCTTTTTTAGATGTTTTTTAGCAAAGTCCAGCCTAGCCTTTTTATTCTTGATGCTTATGAGTGGCTTGCACCGTGCAGTGAACCCTCTGTATTTAATTTCATGCAGTCTTCTCTTTATGGTAGATTTGGATATTGATACGCCTACCTCCTGGAGAATGTTGTTCACTTGGTTGGCTGTTGTGAAGGGGTTTCTCTTCACCATGGAGAGTATTCTGCGATCATCCACCACTGTTGTCTTCCGTGGGCGCCCAGGTCTTTTTGGATTGATGAGTTCACCAGTGCTTTCTTTCTTTCTCAGGATGTACCAAACTGTAGATTTTTCCACTCCTAAAGTTGTAGCAATTTCTCGGATGTTTTTTTTCTGTTTTTGCAGCTTAAGGATGGCTTGTTTCACTTGCATGGAGAGCTCCTTTGACCGCATGTTTCCTTCACAGCAAAACCTTCCAAATGCAAACACCATACCTCAAAACAACTCCAGCCCTTTTATCTGCTTAATTGAGAATGAACGAAGGGATTGCCCACACCTCTCCATGAAATAGCCTTGGAGTCAATTGTCCAATTACTTTTGGTCCCTTTAAAAACAGGGTGGCACATGTTAAGGAGCTGAAACTCCTAAACCCTTCATCCAATTTTAATGTGGATACCCTCAAATGAAAGCTGAAAGTCTGAACTTCAACTGCATCTGAATTGTTTTGTTTACAATTCATTGTGGTAATGTCTAGAACCAAAATTAAATAAATGTTGTCTCTGTCCAAATATATATGGACCTAACTGTAGAGTTTTCTAAAAACACAAGAAGGACTCCCGACTATGAGAAGTAAGATTCTCTGGTCTGATGAGACGAAGATAGAACTTTTTGGTGATAATTCTAAGCAGTATGTGTGGAGAAAACCAGGCACTGCTCATCACATGCCCAATACAATCCCAACAGTGAAACATGGTGGTGGCAGCATCATGCTATGGGGGTGTTTTCAGCTGCAGGGACAGGACGACTGGTTGTAATTGAAGGAAACCTGAATGAGGCCAAGTACAGCGATATCCTAGATGAAAACCTCTTCCACAGTGCTCTGGACCTCAGACTTGGCGGAAGTTTCACCTTCCAACAAGACAATGACCCTAAGCACACAGCTAAAATAACAAAGGAGTGGCTTCAGAACAACTCTGTGACCATTCTTGACTGGCCCAGCCAGAGCCCTGGCCTAAACCCAATTAAGCATCTCTGGAGAGACCTGAAAATGGCTGTCCACCAATGTTCACCATCCAACCTGACGGAACTGGAGGGGAAATCTGCAAGGAAGAATGGCAGAGGATCCCCAAATCCAGGTGTGAATAACTTTCCCAAGAAGACTCATGGCTGCAGGGTTGAACCTAGCCTCTCTGCTGCCTGAGGCGAACTGCAAAACGGCGCCCCCCCCCATTGTAAAATCAGTACAAAGCTCCGCCCCCTTCTGAACGCGCGGTGAATCCGGATGTGCTCATTGAACACATCCGAATCACCGCAGCACTACACAGGCCTGTGTATTTCCCTTGTTGGGAGATCATGTTTTCAAGTCCCATATAGTAACTTAAGTAGTTGCATTAATAACTAGTCACCGACCTGATTTCTCCTAACTCTGGACATGAGGGGAGGGAGTCACAAGGATATCAAGGAAGCAGCACCGTGCGCAGCAGCCAGCAGCAGGAGCATGGCGTACCCAGGATCAAAACTAGGGGGGCAAGCCAATGTCACATCTTATACAGGTGACATCATATACACTGTACATTATACTGCATATTAGGTATGGAGCATTAGAACTGTTGTATATTGTATAATACAGCAGTGTAAGCGACACTACGCTGTATATACCATATATTATACATGGCACACTCACCTCTAATACAAAGAATAAGAGGCATTATAACCTGTATATGAAAAGTATAATACAGCAGTGTATATACACTCTATATACTGCACACGATGTGTATGACCTGTATACACCATATACTACACTCTATATACCGCACACGATGTGTATGACCCTGTATACACCATATACTACACTCTATATACCGCACACGATGTGTATGACCCTGTATACACCATATACTACACTCTATATACCGCACACGATGTGTATGACCTGTATACACCATATACTACACTCTATATACCGCACACGATGTGTATGACCCTGTATACACCATATACTACACTCTATATACCGCACACGATGTTATGACCTGTATACACCATACACTACACTCTATGTACCGCACACGATGTGTATGACCCTGTATACACCATATACTACACTCTATATACCGCACACGATGTGTATGACCCTGTATACACCATATACTACACCTATGCATGTATGCTAACACCCTGTATACACCATATATAATCATGAACACACGTCACCTTATACACATATATACAGCTTATAACCTGTTATGAAAAGTTAATACACAGTATATACACTCTATATACCGCACACGATGTGTATGACCTGTATACACCATATACTACACTCTATATACCGCACACGATGTGTATGACCCTGTATACACCATATACTACACTCTATATACCGCACACGATGTGTATGACCCTGTATACACCATATACTACACTCTATATACGCACACGATGTGTATGACCTGTATACACCATATACTACACTCTATATACCGCAACGATGTGTATGACCCTGTATACACCATATACTACACTCTATATACCGCACACGATGTGTATGACCTGTATACACCATATACTACACTCTATATACCACACAGTATGTATGACCTGTATACACCATATACTACACTCTATATACCACACAGTTGTATGACCCTGTATACACCATATACTACACTCTTATTTTGAAGTAAAAAAAAAAAAGAAACAGGAACAAATACAGTACTTAAAATAAAGAACAAGTAAAGTTAAAAATCAACAAACTTACTGGTATTTCAGTGGGAACTAGGCCTGCTTTTGGCTAATGAGATGGTCAATGTTCGGTTCCATATTTGTCACAAGTGAAGCAATTTTTCTCTTTCTTGATATCATTGTTTCCTAGGGATTCCAAATTGCTATTAGTAAAATACCAATATATATACAGCGCTACAAAAACAATATACCAGCAATAAAACTGCCCAACAGACATACAGCCTGCACTGCCCATCACTGCAGCCTTGCCAATCCATATCATTTCATCCTCATCAGTGCACATATTGGCGCTCAGGCTCAGACTGGTGTGGTGCGAGAATCCCTAATAGGCAGGTAAATGTCCCCAATAGGCAGCATTGGTCCCCAATAGGCAGCATATGTCCTCAATAGACAGCATATGTCCTCAATAGACAGCATAGGTCCCCAATAGGCAGCATAGGTCACCAATAGGCAGCATAGGTCCCCAATATGCAGCATAGGTCCCCAATACGCAGCATAGGTCCCCAATAGCAGCATAGGTCCCCAATAGGCAGCATAGGTCCCCAATAGCAGCATAGGTCCCCAATACGCAGCATAGGTCCCCAATACGCAGCATAGGTCCCCAATACGCAGCATAGGTCCTCAATAGGCAGCATAGGTCCCCAATACGCAGCATAGGTCCTCAATAGCGCAAGCATAGGATACCCCAATACGCAGCATAGGTCCCCAATAAGCAGCATAATCCCCCATAGCCAGCATAATCCCCCATAGCCACCATAATCCCCCATAGCCAGCATAATCCCCCCATAGCCAGCATAATCCCCCCATAGCCAGCATAATCCCCCATAGCCAGCATAATCCCCCAATAGCCAGCATATTCCCCCCATAGCCAGCATAATCCCCCCATAGCCAGCATAATCCCCCAATAGCCAGCATAATCCCCCAATAGCCAGCATAATTCCCCCCATAGCCAGCATAATCCCCCATAGCCAGCATAATCCCCCAATAGCCAGCATAATCCCCCAATAGCCAGCATAATCCCCCCATAGCCAGCATAATCCCCCCAATAGCCAGCATAATCCCCCAATAGCCAGCATAATCCCCCAATAGCCAGCATAATCCCCCATAGCCAGCATAATCCCCCAATAGCCAGCATAATCCCCCAAAAGCCAGCATAATTCCCCCAATAGCCAGCATATCCCCCCATAGCCAGCATATCCCCCAATAGCCAGCATAATCCCCCAATATCCACCATAGCCACATAATCCCCCAATAGCCAGCATAATCCCCCAATAGCCAGCATAATCCCCCCATAGCCAGCATAATCCCCCCATAGCCAGCATAATCCCCCAATAGCCAGCATAATCCCCCAATAGCCAGCATAATCCCCCAATAGCCAGCATAATCCCCCCCATAGCAAGCATAATCCCCCAATAGCCAGCATAATCCCCCATAGCCAGCATAGTCCCCCATAAGCCGGGCCCGGCGTTAAAAAAAAAAAAAAGTCAGTACTCACCTATCTCCCCCGCAGCTCTGAAGAAGCGCGCTGGACTCCGTCTTCTCCTGGCACAGGCGGCGTGACGTCATCACGGCGCGCAGGCGGCGTGATGACGATCACGTCGCCTGTGCTGCATATGGAAGGCCGCAAGGCCTTCCTCACTCACAGCATTCCGCCCGCGATTAAAGGGCCCGCCGGCACTGAACTGTCAGTTCAATGTCGGCGGGCCCACGGGCCTTTTCATTCACTGTGCGCCCCTGCTTTGCCGCCCCCTAGCTGCCGCCGCCTGAGAGAGAGGCTCAAGTCGCCTCATTATAGCGGCGCCACTGCATGGCTGTACTAGGTCAAAAAGTGCGTCTACTCAATACTGAGCAAAGGGTCTGAATACTTATGACCATGTGATATTTCAGGTTTTTTTTTATATAAATTTGCAAAAATTTCTATATTGCTGTTTTTTTCAGTCAAGATGGGGTGCAGGGTAAAAAAAATGAACTTTTTTTGAATTTACAAAATGGCTGCAATGAAACAAAGAGTGAAAAATTTAAAGGGGTCTGAATACTTTCTGTATCCACTGTATCTATTCCTTGATGAATAATGCACTATGGCGATGATAAGGCAAATATTTCACAAGTAAATCAATTAAATGTCATTTAGGATTCATTCAGATGTCCGATTTATCCACTACGAAAAAATCGGACTGATTTTTTGTAGATCAGAGGTTGATCAGAGTGTGATCTGAGTGTCATTAGTTGTCTTCGTATGTGAAGAAAAAAAAGTTTCTCTCCTTTCTGACAGTCTGTGAAAATCGACTGCACTCAGATATCATCCAAGTGCAGTTCAGTTTTTCCACGGACTCAGACTTGCATTGCCAATTATGATCCAAATCCGCATTAAATCATGGAGATATCAATGGCCCCATGGACTATCACAGGTACGAGGGCTATCCGTGAAAAACACGGATGGCACTCATACCCAAAAATCCAACGTCTCAAAGAGGTCTTTAACAAACCAATGCTTTAAATACAGGTTTCCAAGTTGCTTTTTACATTCTAGTCCCTTAAAAATGTTGTTCACTGCCAACAAAATTTTTTAAAGTGGACTCATGACAGTGCTAAAATAAAAAAAAAAAATGAAACAAATTCTCTCATTTACTAGAGCCTTGTTGTTTCTCTATACTGTCGGTGTACGCTGATGAGCATCTTGCTTTCTTTTCCTGAAAGGGGTGTTAGGTGATGCTGCAGTCAATCATTAGTCGCTGATTGACTGCAGCAGTCATGTTCTGTCTGTGCCAGAAGAAACTGCTACAGCCAATCAGCCGCTCATACTGTGGTCACCTGATTCCCCCCACCACCAAAGGCGTATGGAGGAGTGGTGGATGAAGAGTGAGTGAATAAATTTTTATTTCAAACAGATGGTGAGAGTTCAACTCCAGGCGTCCACACAGTGAAATGAGGGAATCGGTGATGGTACTCTGGCAAGCAACACACCCTCTTTTGTTTAGCTCCGTACACTTTGTAGTGTTGTGCCACCCCGGCTGGGCCGCTGCGGTAACGGTACTGGGTCACGGCGGTTCCGAGTGCTGGTCGAGTCCGACTGTGGGTGCGCGCCAGTCTTTGTCAATTGTTGGCGTTAATAACATTAATAAAAAGGTTTTTGACACCAGTTGGGATGTTCGGCCTGGTATGGCCCGGCATTGATGAGGGTCACTGCTGATGGACAGTGCCAGATGATTAACCCCTTTTCAACTAGTGCTGGCTCCCAGCATTAGATAATAATCAGCATTAGACAGGGTGATGATCAGTTAGTACCTTTTGCTGCAGTTCTGCAAATAGTTCCAGATGCTTCCATACAATTCACATATAGTTTTTTTTTGGTCAGGCCTGCATCGGATTAGGGTTGTTTCTCTGCTTTGACGTAGTGTAGCCTTCCTGCTGCTAATTATACCTCTGGTAAAATCCCCAGGGGTCCAAGGTAAACATTTACTGGATCCGTGATCCCTTCCAGTGAGCAGGCGACGTGAATCCTGTCAGAACTCTTACAACAGTGTCCCTGATTCTATGTGCTGCTGAGCTCCAGGCAAAAGCACACTGCTGCTCCTTATATGAAAACTGAGCAGTATTTCAGTTTAGCACAGACTCTGGAAGTCTCTGTGCTCCAGGGACTGGTACTCTGCCTGTGGACCTCCATCTTGCTACTTCTTCCTAGATCTTCACAGATTAGACCAGCGATGCAGCCACGCTGCTGGTCCAAACTGTCAATCAAGTCGAGCGCTGGCAGGAACCAGGCAGCCCGGAGGGTGAGGACCTATTCTGAAGAGTGAAGAAGAGAAAAACCCTTTAATTCTCCAAGACTTCTGAATGACTAGAGTGAAAGGATTATTGGACCTGATTACATGACCCTAGTAGCTCCATTTTATTTATTCTGAAAGTTTGGCCGGAGTTTCACTAGATGTTAATATTTAATATAATACTCCACAAAGGAAGACTCGTAGATCTCCTAAATGCAAACATCAGATTGCATATATGCGTCTAATGAATAAAGGTTTTCATGAGTAGAAAAATAGTCTGGCAACATAAAATGACTGTTCAAACCAAGCACAGGTGCTCAGTGCATCCTTAGCATGTCCAAACCGTTTAGGGAACCTTCCCACCTACTTTGAACAAGGAGATAGATATAAAATAAGTAGGTGGTGAGATGTCCTGAACTGCTCGGCTCTGCCAAGGATGCACCGAGCACCTGTGCTTGGATTGTACAGTCATTTTCTGCAGACGAACTCCCTTTTAATCTTCCTCAGTTATGTTTATCAGTAGAAAAGGCACAGGAGGGCATATAGGAAAGTTGCCTAAGGATTTGGTTTTGTGTCCATGTACAATACATGTCTGTTTTGTTATATTATTGTTGTACCTATTGTTTGATCCTATATATTGTCATTTGTCTGGAAATATCAATATCATGGCTTCTTCTACTAATATTTCCCCTTCTGTACAGACAAGAAATGCTATGTCCTTCATGGGAGTCAATCATCTTTGTCATTCATCTTCATGACCTCACCATATTTTATGTCTGTCCATAATTTATAACGCTGTAGTGTTTTGTAAAGGTTCATCTCTCTTCTACATACCATCAAGTTATCATCATCGTCATCATCATCATCTCATCTGGTCTTATTCTTCGTTGACAGATACATATCATAGGAGATGTTGTATCATGAGACAAACCATACAGTGGGGAAAATAATATCTGACACACTGCCGATTTTGGAATTTTTCTCACCTACAAAGAATGGAGAGGTCTGTAATTTGTATGGTAGGTACATTTCACCTGAGTGAGACCGAATCTAAAAATAAAAAAAAACAGAAAATCACATTGTATGATTTTTACATAATTAAATTGCATTTTATTGGATGAAATAAGTATTTGATCACCGACCAACCAGCAAGAATTCTGGCTCTCACAGACCTGTTAGTTTTTCTATATGAGCCCTCCTACTCTGCACCCATTACCTGTATTAATTGCACATGCTTGAACTCATTACCTGTATAAAAGACACCTGTGCACACATTCAATCATACTCCAACCTCTCCACCATGGCCAAGAACAAAAAGCTGTCTAATGACACCAGGGACAAAATTGTAGACCTGCAGAAGGCTGGGATGGGCTACAGGACAATAGGCAACCAGCTTCATGAGAAGGCAAGATTTATTGGCACAATTATTAGAAAATGGAAGAAACACAAGATGACTGTCAATCTTACTCGGTCTGGGGCTCTGTGAAGATCTCACCTCAAGGGGTAAGGATGATTCTGAGAAAGGTCAGGAATCAGCCCAGAACTACATGGCAGGACCTGATCAATGACCTGAAGAGAGCTGGGACCACAGTCTCAAACATTACCATTAGTAACACACTACGTCGCCATAGATTAAAATCCTATAGGACATGCAAGGTCCTCCTCCTCACACTAGCACATGTCCAGGCCTGGTTGAAGTTTACCAATGACTATCTGGATGGCATGGAAGATGAAACCAAAAAATAACTTTTTGGTATCAACTCTACTTGCTGTGTTTGGTGGAAGAAGAAGGATGCATACAAGCCCAAGATCACCGTCCCAACCATGAAGCATGGTGGGGGAAACATCATACTTTGGGGGTGCTTTTCTGCAAAGGGGGCAGGACGACTGCACCGTATTGAAAGAAGGATGGATGGGGTCATGTATCTCAAGATTTTGGCCAATGCCGTCCTTCCCTCAGTAAGAGCATTGAAAATGGGTCATGGCTGGGTCTTCCAGCATGACAATGACCCAAACACACAGCCAGAGCAACTAAGGAGTGGCTCCGTAAGAAGCGTTTCAAGGTCCTGGAGTGGCCTAGCCAGTCTCCAGACCTGAACCCAATAGAAAATCTTTGGAGGGAGCTGAAATTCAATGTTGCCCAGTGACAGCCCTGACACCTGAAGAATTGGAGAAGATCTGTATGGAGGAGTGGGCCAAAATCCCAGCTGCAGTGTGTGCAAACTTGGTCAAGAACTGCCGGAATTGTCTGACCTCTGTAATTGCAGACAAAGGTTTCTGTACCAAATATTAAGTTCTGTTTTTCTATTGTATCATATACTTATTTCATGTAATAAAATGCAAATTAATTCTGTAAAAATCCTACAATGTGATTTTCTGGATTTTTTTAAAGATTCTGTCTCTCACAGATAAGTGTAACTATGATAAAAATCACAGACCTCTTAATTCTTTGCACTGCCGATTTTGCAAGTTTTCACATCTACAAATACTTTTTTTTCCCACTGTGCATTTAATTTTTGTTAATGGTTGATTTTTTCCCCCTACTCCTATTTTTTTTTACAGTTCAATGATTTCTAATCTCCCAAACATTAATCCTAATTTAAAAAAAAAAATGAAATATCTTATTGTTTCTTCCAAAAATATATATGGCATGTATCTGCTGTGAGTTCTTCATCCTTTCTCATCCATGATAACCATGGTTCATGCATCCTACTTCTTATACTCTTTCATACTCCTACTATTTTCCACTTTCCTAGATGTGTGTACTCACCCACATCTGTGCGTTTCCTTTTAAGATTAAAGGGGCTGTCCCTTGATTCAATATTATATTGTTTTCTCTTCAATCTAGCAAAATAAACCATTTTTCTATTAGAAAAAATTCAAAAATGGTTTGTTGTGTTGACATTACTAGTTGTTGCATACTTAGCGTGGTGTCCCCTACTCTCTGAACGTCCACCCAATTTTTCTAGTGCAAATGTTCGCACATAATCAATATCTCAGCCCAACTTACCAGATTCTCTTCTTCACGGGACATAGAGCAGTAAGAATCTTGTACTAGAATCGTCTTGTGATCACCAATGACTTTCTGAAAAGCGATTAATAAAACACAAGGGTGGGTTATAACAAGTATGTAACAGTAATAATACACAGGAATACGTAAAAAAACATGAAAAAGAAAAGTTAAAATAATTGATTTGTTGGGTCTAACAATATAATATTAAATCCTAAAACTACCCCTTTGACCATATTGGCTTCCATCTTGCTAACTGAATGCTCATTTCATAATGCTGTAAACTATTTCCATACTTCTTGTTGTAACATCCATCACTCTGTAGCACAAAATATTTCCAGACCACTATATATTGTATGTGCTGCCTCATTTGTGACCTAAAAGTTGAAGATAGTCTGTCTTATTGGTATCATGATGAACAGTTTGATAAAAGTCAATAGGGCTTGTAATATGAGAATTTTAGTCAATGTTAAACTGTAGAAGACAGGGGTACATTGACGACTACAATCATAAAGACTCTATGATATGGTCAGTAATGCCCTAGTACTATCAACCATAGTTGTATCAGATTAAAGGAATTAATTCCATCATTTCATTATTTCATATCTTTGGGGGAAAAAATGGACTCTCAGTGTGAAGCTTAGTGGTAGACTATGGTTTTGGCTAGAACGTGGCAAAACATTATTTAGTTTAAGTAGCTTCCAATATTTGCTGAACAGCCACTTGGCAGATTACGGTTCATGGCTCGATGGATGAGATTTGGATGCCTTTTGCGATTGATGATCTGTTAAGGTGTTTGACTTTTCGTTGGTGTCACACATTCGAGCTGAGTTGCATGCACTGCATATTTCCAATCATCTCATTCCATAACTAGATGATCTAACTTTCCCGTTCCCATTTAGTCTGGTGGTTCTGATCAGGAACGCACAAAGAAGAAACGGCGTGGGGATCGGTACTCTGTTCAGACATCACTGATTGTGGCCACCCTCAAGAAGATGCTTCCAATTGGGTTAAACATGTGTTCCCCAACTGACCAAGAGTTGATCTCATTGGCCAAGACACGCTATGCATTGGTAGGTGTGATCCCGAAAACATTTAGTGTAGTCTTTAAAATCTTTAATGTTGTCTTCATTGATCATGGTCACTTGTTGGGTTTATTCTGTAATTTCTCTACAGAAAGACACAGATGAAGAAGTGAGGGAATTCTTGCAGAATAATCTTCACCTTCAAGGCAAGGTCAGTGGCTTCTGACCTAATCTTAAAGTATACTTAATGATGATAATATGGAATTCATTGGCATGTAATGTAGAATATGTTCATGATATGGTACCATACAGAGGTGCCATGTAGTGGCACTTCAAGTGCCTATGGCTCCATGTTACAAACCCATATTGGCCCTAGCACATGGCTCTGCCATTTATTTGAGCCCTTGTGCCTTGCTATTATAGACTCATGTCCTATCCAATCTCTTCACTCTGTTCAGTGTGAAAATTCCTCTATGCGTTGGCAAATGGCCCTTTATAATAAAATGTCGGGGAAAGCAGAAGACTCCAATAATCCTGAGAAGATAGTGAAGCGTGTGCAGGAAGTCTCTGCAGTGCTCTTCCATCTGGAACTGGTGAGAGACTTTGAATGTTTAGCATCTTATCTTTGTCTTATTCTCTTTTTTTGGGGCTTGTTCATCATCTGTTGTGTCACTTGTCCTCACTAATTTGGCCCTCTTTGCTTACTAGACTGAACATCCTTTTAAGTCCAAGAAGGCCGTATGGCACAAGCTTCTCTCCAAGCAACGTCGTCGTGCTGTAGTGGCCTGCTTCAGGATGACTCCATTATATAACCTTCCCAGGTGAATAAAAAAAATAAAATCTGACTGCTATGACTATAATAAAGTATTTGCATCTTTAACCATTTATCTGCCATACAGTACAGACCAAAAGTTTGGACACACCTTCTCATTCAATGATTTTTCTGTATTTTCATGACTATGAAAATTGTAGAATCACACTGAAGGCATCAAAACTATGAATTATCACATGTGGAATTATACATTACACTTTACAAAAAAGTGTGAAACAACTGAAAATATGTCTTATATTCTAGGTTCTTCAAAGTAGCCACCTTTTGCTTTGATTACTGCTTTGCACGCAGAAAAGGTGAACGGATGGACTCTACATGCCTGGTTCCCACCGTGAAGCATGGAGGAGGAGGTGTGATGGTGTGGGGGTGCTTTGCTGGTGACACTGTTGGGATTTATTCAAAATTGAAGCGGTGAGCGGTCCAGCTCTCCCCAAACCATCTCAATTGGGTTCAGGTCTGGTGACTGTGGAGGCCAGGTCATCTGGCGTAGCACCCCAACACTCTCCTTCTTGGTTAAATAGCTCTTACACAGCCTGGAGGTGTGTTTGGGGTCATTGTCCTGTTGAAAAATAAATGATGGTCCAACTAAACGCAAACCGGATGGAATAGCATGCCGCTGTAAGATGCTGTGGTAGCCATGCTGGTTCAGTATGCCTTCAATTTTGAATAAATCCCCAACAGTGTCACCAGTAAAGCACCCCCACACCATCACACCACCTCCTCCATGCTTCACGGTGGGAACCAGGCATGTAGAGTCCATCCATTCACCTTTTCTGCGTGCAAAGCAGTAATCAAAGCAAAAGGTGGCTACTTTGAAGAACTTAGAATATAAGACATATTTTCAGTTGTTTCACACTTTTTGTAAAGTGTAATGTATAATTCCACATGTGATAATTCATAGTTTTGATGCCTTCAGTGTGATTCTACAATTTTCATAGCCATGAAAATACAGAAAAATCATTGAATGAGAAGGTGTGTCCAAACTTTTGGTCTGTACTGTACATGTTCATCAGAAGTCAAAAACAGCTGTATGGAGCGAGCTCAAGAGCTGAACAAATTCCATATTATAATATACAGCAGGGAATCCTGCTGCAATGGCTAGGATCAAAGACAACTCTGATCCAGGCTGTGTAACCCCCTTAGATGGACTAGCAAACGGCAACCGTAGCATCTAAGCGGTTAGATAGGAGCTAGCTCTTGCCAGAAACAAGGCTTAATAGTACAACTCCGACAGGACAATAAAATTTAATAATATAGAAGTATTTCACAGTATTATACAAATGATTGAACAATTTGCATGTTCAAATCCTCAAGTGGAACTGATAAAAAAGGTAAAAAATATACCAGCAATCTTTGTCCACATATAGCAGAAATGTCTACCTTCAGACCTCAATTTATCTTTGTTTCTAATTAGATCCTCCATTTTGTTTTGACTAATATCTAAGTGATCGACAGCAGAAGTTTCTACAATTTTCTGATATACAGCTCCAAATCGTGTGCATACAAAGCTACTTTAGCAGTTTACCAGCCATTTATACACATAGGCCCCCTCAATACATAACATTGCATATTACATTTTGATTCCTTTTTTCTGCAGACATCGAGCTTGTAACATGTTTTTGGAAGCCTATAAACACTCTTGGATTATGAGTGAAGCTCATGACTTTGAGGACAGGATGATTGACGACTTGGCTGTAAGTAGGGATGGTTGAAGGTTTCACCATAAATGCAAAATGACCTTGTGCAAATTACTGTGGCTTCGTTATAATATTACACCAAACTACTTGTACACTTAAGTCAACGGAGTTGCCAACCACCCAAATATGCCTGGACAGTCTGTAAAAATACCAAATATATATACCAAATGACACCCCCTCCATGCCCTTCACACTGTATTTCCTACCCTCTTGAGTATACAGTTGGATGCTGGGTGCCATCTAATGATGGCGCATATCATCATCACAAGAATTCTGGAAGTGCTGTTTTTTTTAGGAATTTTAGTGTCATTTTTTCTTTTTCCCCAGAAATCCAGTGAGGCAGAGGAAGAAGAGGAGGAAGAACAAGAGAAGAAGCCAGATCCACTCCACCAACTTATACTTCATTTCAGTAGGACCGCTTTGACAGAGAAAACGTGAGTATCGTGATGGGACAATCCGTAAAATACTGTCCACATAAGCAATTATGTAAAGAAAAAATTCTAAACTAATCCTATCAACCATTCTCCTACAGAAAACTGGATGAAGACTACTTATACATGGCCTACGCAGATATCATGGCAAAGGTAAATTATTAAAAAAAAGTCCTTTGTCCACGAGGAGGCCAACCACAGACATTAGTCTTAGGTCAGATGAAACCCGATCATTTCAGTGAGACTGGATGATCACCTACTAAGATGTGCTTCAGTCCAAACATGGACCTCAAAGGTTCTAGTTTGAATCGAGGAGCTGGGAAAAGTATGAAAAGTATTTTTCCTCCAGAACAAAGAAAGTTGTCTCTAATATAGGTAGCTTCAATGTAAGCCAAAGACTTTCTTGAGGAGAGATACTTTGAAAATGCAAAACCAAAAAGTATCTTATGAAATGTATGACATGAAGTCTTCTTTTGGTGGTCTTATTGTGTGGTCATCACAAACTATGGTTTCTCCTTGCAATATGTCGTCTCCTTAACCCTTTGGCAGGTAGTTTCTAGTTCCTGTCTCAGTAAGATATGTAGGTTACTGTCCCTCTATCTCACAATAGAGTTGTCATATGGAAGAGGAAGGTGAAGAAGAAGGCGGCGAGGAGGAAGAAGTTGAACTCACATTTGAGGTATTTCCTCACTATCAGTCTAATTTCTGCCCCTGAAATGTAGAAGCTTCTTAAAAGCAATTTCTGTGGACCATTTAGTCTTCTGTTCTGCCCATCCAAGAATATTAATCTTCAATGGCTAATGTTCACAAGTAGCTTTCTGCTTTCTTTCTTCACAGGAGAAAGAGATGGAGAAACAAAAGTTATTGTACCAGCAATCCCGTCTCCATAACCGTGGTGCCGCTGAGATGGTCTTGCAGATGATCAGTGCATGTAAAGGTGTGAACGCTCCTAACCTAACAAATGGATAATCCTTTTTCATACTTTATCTAGATCTTTCAGTGTTTTTGGGTCAATTCTTCATCTCTTTCTGTATAACTCGGTGTCATAGGTGAAACCGGAGCTATGGTCTCCTCTACACTGAAGCTTGGAATTTCTATCCTGAATGGTGGCAACTGTGAAGTTCAACAGGTAGGAGACACCTCTATTGGATGGACCATACTAGTCTTTCTTGTGATTTAAAAAATAATTATACATTTGTATCCATTATGCATTATTTGTATATATATTTTTTATTAGATTATTGATTTCGTAATGTGGCTTTTTCCTAGTCCATTCTATTTATATGTTGCTTGGGTTGGTTTTTGTAGAATTCGATATCTACATCTGGTTTATGTGGCTTAATAGCCGACATGTTCCAGGTCCATTGGGATGAACAAAAACTTCTCAGTCCTGATATTTTTTAATTTTTTTTATACTTCTTTCACTAGAAAATGTTGGATTATCTAAAGGAAAAGAGGGAGGTTGGCTTTTTCCAGAGCGTGCAGGCCCTTATGCAAACCTGCAGGTGAGAACCTATTTAGTTTCCAAAAGACCATTCTTACCGTCTAATTCCAAGGACCAACATAATCTTCATATTTTTTGTGTTTTAGTCTTTCTTTAAGATAGTTGTAGCATTTGCATTCCACCACTGACCACCATTTAGAACCATTACCCGAAGGGACCATCATGTCAATGCCACAGATTTGACTACCAATGGAAGATCTGAAACCATCTTTTATATTAGTTTATATCTTGTACTGTGGCACAGAATTACCACAAATGAATATTCGTACACCCAAGCCATCTGTCTTCTTTTAATGTAGTGTCCTGGACCTGAATGCTTTTGAGCGCCAAAATAAAGCAGAAGGACTCGGCATGGTAACAGAGGATGGCACAAGTGAGTAATACACCATCATTAATCTGATATATTATTCAGCTTTGCATTGTCATGTATAGCCAAGTATGTGGAAAAAAAAATAAAAAACATAACAATGTAAATTTTCTGAATAAAATAAAATATTATACTTGTTTGTTGGAAGTTGTTGATCATCAAGGTATGGCATTTAGTATTCCAAATAATAAAAACTTAAAAGGAACACTCCACGAAAGACCGAGTTATGGCCAATGAGTGGGTTATAGATGACATAAGGATTCTCTTTCTGGTGTCATACGCTGTATGTCATACTCTACCACATCTGGTCATAAAGTAGATAATGGACCTCTGTTTTTCTTGGAGTGTTCCTTTAATCCCAGTACACTACTATGTGTCCTCTACTACTTGTCATATGCTGCACTATATCGGAAAAGTAGTTTAGTAATTTTCTATTTACTTTTTGAACTTTTTCAGTTTTTAAATATTTTTATAGCCATGTATTTATATGGCTCAATATCAAAAGTGGAACCAGATGTAAAGAACTACACAAATGTTTGTAAAATGTCAGGATCGCATAAGTAAAATTAGGATTTTTAATGTAACTGATTTGGCTAATAATCTGAGCCGGGCAGTCTAAATTTCGACTAATGAGACCTTAAAGGACATCTCTAATTTGTACAATCTCTACTTGGTAGAAGGGTCATGCTGATCACAAAGTGTTGGGATCCCCAACGATCAGTAACCATCTGTATGAAAGCTTGGGAATAAGTGTTAAAATTCCCTGCAGTGCCACCATAGTGAAAACAAAGTATTACAGGGTACATATTCAAATAAATGGGTTGTCTATGTGATGTCGGGAGGGCAGATTCTCCAGAGTGACCAGAGATGAGGAGGAACCTGAATGGAGGACCCTTATCTATTAAAGGACTATTCCAAACTGGGCAAGGAACCACCTGTATAAATGATGGGTGAGTATAGCGCTATCCACCCACCTACCTATCTATACGCTCACCTATAGACCTACTCACCCATCTATCATCTCACCTATCTACCTTCTCACACACCCACCAATCCACATACCCACCCATCCATCTATCCACCTACTCATCCACCTAAGTATCCACCTACGAAACCACCTACATTACACCCACCCACCTACCTATCCACCCACCTATCCATTCACCCACCTGCTCACCTATCCACCCACCAATCCACCTACTAATTTATCCACCTATCCATATATCCACTTATTCACCTATCTACCCACCCATCTATCCACCTACTCACCTATTGACCATCCTATCTTTCCACCTACTCACCTACTCACCCACCTATCCACCTACTAGTCTATCCACCTATTCACCTATCAGCTCATCCATCTATCCACCGTCTTGCTTATCCACCTACCCATCTATCCCCCTTCTCACCTGTCTACTCACCCATCTATCCACCCTCTCACCTATCCACCTTACCATCTTTCCACCTACTCACTTACCACCCACCCACCTACCTATCTACCTACTCGCCTACCTATCATTTTGAATAGGTAATAGATTGCCCGGTCAAGAATAACCCTTTAACTTAGAATTCCTAGTAGTAAATATGAAATGGGTTTTCCAAAGTAGACAGTCCGTTTTAAGAAGTTATCTAAAGGTAGACCATCAATCCAGAAGGTCACTCCATTGTATTGTTTATATCCATTTCCTGAACTAGGCACTGTTGTATTTGCATAAATCTGGCCTGTAAGGGTCTATATCGTGGCTTCCATCCATATCTAGGAAATATAATATCTATCATGTCATCCATATCTAGCCGATGTTTTCCAAACCCTCCTCTATCCTAATCGCATCGTCTTTACCCAAGGACATATTGTGTTCCATATGACAAACTTTGTTTCTCTCTCTCTCTCTCTCTACCTGTTTTCGTTGTTGGGGGTTTGGGTGGGGACTGTTGTTATATTCTTGGTTCCATCCAATTAATGAGTTTGAAATAATGGTAATCACATTTTCCTTCCTGTTCCCTGACATGGTTGTGTCCCCCTCCTTTTCCTGCCTGCCTCTCTCATTCCCTGACCTCCTTGGTTCCCAGTCATCAACCGTGAACAGGGTAAATGTTCATTTAAACCACGCTCCACCGATGCTTCAACTAACAGCTCATTGTCATCCTCCTCGCCCTTTCCTTCTACGGACTGAACCCAACCTAAAAAAGGAATTTTTCAGTTCTTTGATTCTTCACCCATTTTAGCAAGAAATAGATAGTACTCGTATGCTTAGGAGTCCAGTGGGCTGTCTTTCCTTTTGACTGTCAGCTGGCAACCGCTAAGTAGGACCACCCACCAGACTCCTAACTCCTGAATCTATTTCACAAAACTATATATCAATCTGCTCAGCTACCTCTGCTCGATCCTGTGCTGTAATATGAAACGTTCCTTTTAAGGGGAAGATAATTATTAATTTTCATTAATAATTCATACCATAGAGATTAATATTTGGATGTGTAACCTTCCTATTATGAGAATGTATTGAGACAACAGATTGGGATAGGTTGAGTCATCTCTGTGAATTCCATCAACACTAATTTCCCTGCACCAAGATCCCCTCACTTACCTTACTAACCAGCTACTAACTAAGCCTCATCTGAGTGACCAAATAGCTTCCAGGTCATAGAAGCCTAACACATCAGATATGAAAAGGGTTTCTCCATTTTGGAGACCACCATTGATCAGTTGCAACTGCAAGATGAACCTGAGAGCAAGTGTTTGGTTTCTTCACAGTGCCACCACTGGTGAAATAAGGCATTACACTGTTTATGTGGAAAGCCTACTGTTTTCAATAAAATGCATGGACACACTTGGTCCTCCTTGGGCCTTTTGCAAAAGATGCCTTAATTAGTCATTCTCCTCTTTCTAGCAGATTAGGGTGGTTGGAAATAAATTTTGGAAATTTGGGGTTTCAAGGCTTTGCCAAATAGAAAGTTTGCTGTGTCTTCTCCTCTACATATCTTTAGATTCAATCATTTTACTACGTAGATATATGGATTATCCAAGGTCATACACACTATAGAAATTAGTGTGTGTTGTAACCACTGAGCTAATCCACATTCTTCATACCATGGTGACCCTACAAGGACACATCAGGACCAAGGACAAAATTTGCCTTTTTTTTTTTTTGTTGTGTTGATTGTTTTTATGCGGGGCCCTAACAAAGAGGAAATATTGTAAGATTGCACTAGTGTAATAAATTGGTATTTTTCACATTGGGCTTATGTAATTGCAATTTTTACCATGAGGTGGGTATAATTTTCCAGATTAGGGCCTTGTGAGTTTTACCTAGGGAAGGCTTTTCTGTGAGGTCTCTCGTCTCTTGACCTGGTAAATCCCTAACCGCATGAGCTCTGGATTTGCTGGTTTGTAGTGTGTTGAGTTTGGGAAGAAACTAACTTTGACTCTCGGAGTGATTCATATTCAGTCTATAACACACCTACTATTTTTCGGCATCCTTACTACTATTCTCTACCTTCTTATTGACCTGTCAATCTTTATGTTTTACTATTCACTATCTTTCACGTTATATGTTCCTTCTTCTACTGTTATCTCTCCTTCTTTTATTCCGTGACTTACTCACCAGTCTTACCCCTTGTCTGTCTCTATCATTAATCTACACCATTCTCTCTTGAATCACTTGTGCTACTTTTTTCACTCTTCTTTCTAAAAATTTTCCTACTTGGAGTCTTTCCTTCTCCAACTCCAAAAAAACAACTCTGTTTTTGTGATTGTTGATGTCTTCAGGAGAGAAAGTAATGGCGGATGACCAGTTCACCCAGGATCTGTTCCGGTTCCTCCAGCTGCTTTGTGAGGGACACAATAATGGTATGAAAGGATCTTGGAAATAATATCTTTGTGTAATTTGTTAGGCGCTAGATGGTAGACTCACCCATAGATACTCTGCATGGAGTAATCGTCAGTCCAATACTTACAACATGTTGTACTGAGAAATTTTCAATTTGAAGATTTTCAGAACTACCTACGTACTCAGACTGGCAACACCACTACCATCAACATTATCATCTGCACTGTGGATTATCTTCTGCGCCTACAGGTAATCTCCACGTGCAGGAACCACATACTCTCTAACCTATGAAACGTCTACATTAATGTAATCTGTTCAATAAACTGAAGTTTAACCCTCTTATCATTTTCTAAAATTCCCACCCCAGGAATCCATTAGTGATTTCTATTGGTATTATTCTGGGAAGGATATTATTGATGACCAAGGCAAGAGGAACTTTTCCAAAGCGATGTCTGTGGCAAAGCAAGTGTTCAACAGCCTAACAGAATATATCCAGGTAAGAGGACCCTGGCTTGTCTGCTTTGACTGAAGGCTCCATTGATGATAAACCGATCATAAGATGTCCAAAGTAAGGATAACTTTGCGTCAAGTAATGTCTTCTGCAGCACCAACTATGACACCACCCTTATATTGCCAAATAATCCACTGATGCAACATCTACAACATTACAATAAGGTGCCCAACTAGTGTTTTCCAATAAAGAAACTAGGAAATGTAGCTTCATCCCATGCATCTATCTTTCTAATAGCTGGACATCAGGTGTGGGATGGGTGGAACGAGCATCAGGACTCATAGTTCCCTCTTTAGTAATGTTGAGACCGTCCCAACTGAGACATGCCAACATCTACTATCTTCTTAATAACCTAGCAGCAAGTGTTCAATTCCCTCACAGGGAGTAGGAAGGTGCCAACTCAAATCGATGCGATGTCTAAGCAATGCTTAGACATGTTGGACATGGACATGTTGGGTTCTTCTAGGTAGAAGCAACCTTTTGTGGTTGATTGGCTTTTTCCTGGCTAAAATAATTATATCCTAATAATGTTGGTCTAAACCAGACACTTTGAAGGTTAAAACTTCTGATTTGAAACCTAAGTTTTCCAATTAAGTAATGTCCATGGTTGCTTCCTTTTCAGGGTCCGTGCACTGGTAACCAGCAGAGTCTGGCACACAGTCGTCTGTGGGATGCAGTGGTTGGTTTCCTGCATGTCTTTGCTCACATGATGATGAAATTGGCCCAGGTAAGCCATATTTTGTCTAACCAACTAACGCCTATATTCACCAGAATTTCACTATTTGGTGACTGCGATCTTTTCCTTTTACAGAACCAATATGAGTCTTTCAGTACGAACATATGTTCCTAATAACCATTTTTTTTATTACTGCGTTTTTTCAAAATGTCAGGTTTTTTCCTTATGAATTTAAAGACCATATATACTCTTTCAACCCATTTTTATTATTCTTATACATGAAAAGTAAAAAAAAATCAAGCTCTTTTTCTTTTTGTCTAACTTACAAAGGAGGGCTAGAAAATGGTTGTTAGTACAATTTTGGGAAATGGGTAATAATCCCATGAACATTACTTGTGGTTTCACCAAGTTTAGATCTGAAAAATTATTTCTGCCTGTTTCTTCCATTACCTGTATAGATTGGTGCCTAGTCTTGTGTATTAAGAAGTGCTTTTACCCTAATTTTTCACCTAAATGAATTGAGCTTCTTGAGTTCAATAGTAATGTCTGATCTGAAATCCAAAACAATTTTTGACCCGACAAAACGCCACTCAAATTTATCCCACTTTGAGAACCATCCATTAAGAACCATCACACTCTCCTTTTTGCTTTTTATACCCATGTGTCTTATGAAACTCAGGTTGTTAGATGCTTTTTTGAAACGTAATTCAATGTGTGAACTTTTACTCGTGCAGTAATTTTTGTTTGTATTTGTTTTGTTTTGTAGTTTGAGTTTTTAAAATGAGGATTTCCCAAATTTTATGCAGCAGATTTTGAGGAAAAGGGAGATTGACTAGTTGGATTTCAGCACACTTGATCCTTTTTGTTCCCCGGGTAATAAGCCACCAGTTTATAACACTCACTACCTTGAGAGCACATGCTTGCTCAGTTGAGCCAAGTTAATCTGTGTGGGAAGCCATCAGAAATAACTGTAGGCCAAAACACCGTTTGGCTGACAGCACTCAAAAATTTATGGCCAGCCAAAGATAAGTCTTTCTTAGATAGATATATGTAGTGTGACAACCTAACAGAGTCAAATACAAGGATTAGCCATGAGTGTTATGCTGGCTGTACACAATGGATAATTCTCCATGTTGTTTGGTGTGATCTACCAACAATCTGAATCCAATTGTGTCTGGACGAAAAAACAAAACAACTAATCTTATGGTCCATCAGATATAAAATGCACCAGAGATATCTGGCAGACATGTATTGACTGTCACTCTTCATATTATGTCGGTTTAGCAGGGATGATGGGTTATGTAATGGAAGAATTGGTCACATAGCCAAAGGCCAAGTATTGGTTTAGTCAAACGCTATCTTCTGTCCATAGCCAGCTTCACTCACAATCTTCTTCACTAAGTTTCAAGTGTAAGTAAAATGATGTTTGACATGCAGTTATTCTGAATAATACTTTTATTCTAATATGTAACAGATGCCCCAAAACGGAGGACTTCGAAATGGCGTAAGAATTTTTCTCTGTGGCACGGCTGCATTTCCTTAAATTGTCTCAGCTAGACGTGCACCCTAGCCCATTCCGTGTCTGTCGGCCATTTACACTTTTGTCTCTGTATGTCCTTACTGTGTTCAGCCACTCATCTTTGCTTATAATATACGTTCCTGTCAATCCTTCCGACTACTCTTCTCTAGGATGAACCTTTGAGATCAAAAAGTTGGGTGTAATAAGCCTTGAATTTCTTAGCCAGTAATTGGTGTTTGTGTCATTTCAGAAAAGTAGACTTTAGAACTCCCATCTGCCATTTTAATAGTTTAGCTTTTTTTGGTGGAGTGTTGAGATAGCCATTTTGTTGACCCTGCTGTTCATCACTCATCACTTGTACCTCAGTTCCCGATATGTAAGGTGTATTCTAAGAAATAATTGGTTAATCGAAAACTTTCTAACAATATTGCATTGGCGTTTCTGCTTAGATGACTGCTAAATTTTTCACATTTTAGGGAATCTAGATAGCACCATAGAAATCACTAAAGCTATATTCTTCAGTTTTGTAAAAAAAACTTTTCTTCTAAATAATTATCCAATCTGTTTCCAACTAGACCTCAATATATCTCTAATATGTCTCTTTGTTAAATCAGCCTGCAAAATTGTAACCTGAAAGTGACTGGCATAGTGACCAGTTTTTGCTCTTACTTTATATACACTGCTCCACAAAGTTTTAAGCTTTTATGGCTTTTTAACTTCAACATATATTTTCAGAGACGTGTCTTTCTATTTAGTGTTAATTTTTTATGGCATTTATTAAGGAACTTGGCACACAGGATCCTCTGGGGCATTTCTTTAGGCTCCTCTTGATAATTACCCTGGGAGCCACACCCTAGTAAAGACCATTCCAATTTGCTCTAAATAAAAGGTCCATATCTCTGGAGCTATATGGCAAATTTAAAAAATAAAAATAAAATGGAATACTCAGAGGAGCAGTGGAATTAAAAATAAGAGAAAGAAAATGGCTATTTTGACCTGGTGACAAGTTTTCTTTAACATGTGCTTGTTTATGGGCACTCCATAGTTACTTCTAGTAGGGTATATTGACGATGTTTTTTTTAAAAATTTTGGATTGTCTTGTAGTAATGTTTATTTTCTAGTCCTCTGTTTTGTGCAGGATTTTTAAAAATCTCTATCTTTCTCTGTTTAGTCGCTAGTCTTCTGTCTATCCCTCTAGTCATCCCTATTGTACCCATATTTCCCCCTTGTTTTGCCAGCAGCCGTGTGACAGTTTAGAACTGTGTGGGCCAAGCCCGCTTTCTATGGGGTGGTCTCATTGCTTTCCTTGTGAACTGCCGCCTCTTGACATTTTGTTGGTAGTAGGGGGGGGACGAAGGAAGAGGAGAGAGCGTATCCAAGTTATGTAACTAGCTGTGATGCCTTGAATAGAACTATAGTCAACACATCAGTTTTTAGGATTAGAACTCAATGTACAGGGCATACATCCCAACCACTCTAGTAAATGCCCTTCGCTTTAAACTATTCCATCATTTATACTAGGTCACTCTTTGATTCACATGTGCATGGACATACAAGATCAGAGAGCATGTAGCCAGTCACAGATAAACACATATAAACACTTTATACATGTGTGTCAAGCACCCTAGGAACACATAGCTCCTTCATATCAATAGCCACTGGATACCACATCTCTCCCTCCTTCTCCTCCCCTCACTTGTTTGTCTGTTTCACGCAGCATTTTATTTTTTTGTAACTGTAGTACAATGTCTGTGGTGGAGAGGGAGGGAAAGCCGGGACATGTTAAACTGCATTTTCCACCCTTCGTCCTTAACCTTTCCATTGCTGGTGTGAATTACGTCTCGTCCTCCTGCAACTCATAGTTCCTAATGGTGGCGCATTCGAAAATATTTATCCAACTTAGATCAAATAAAAACAAATTTTACTTAACGGTCGGACTTTTCCTACAAATCAGAAACCAGGTATTGTATGAAGGTTCTTTAGTATTGGGGGTGGAAATTGAGTACAAATTGAGTTTAGAACTGACCTGTATAAGTATTTTCCTTACCACTTTGGCTCCATACACACAAGTGACTGCAATGAAACAAAATATGGTTATATTAAGAAAATGGTTTTATAGGTGGTATAGATTAGTATCTAACGTATGGAAAAGATTCTTTGAAAAAAAAAATAGAACTTTTATAACCATACACAACCCCCTTTATTGTAGTGATTTTCAACTAGCGTAAAAAAACAAACAACAAGGTCTCCATCTTCACGTTGAGTACAAATGAAATAGGTGACTTATTAATGCCATATTAGCACTGACTCTTCAGTTATATGTCCTCCAAATATAATATCTACCCAGTTATTGATAGATGGAAGGTGATATCCCCATACATGAGGGTGTTTTAGCTACTTGCACTTAAACAGCCTGTTTTTATTGCCTTGCAAACAAGGATCATTTTTGGAGTCGCTTCTATCCAGAGGTAAGATGGAAAAATTTGACCCTGTAAAACTTTGACCCTTGCTTTTAACTTGTGTACCAGGATGGCTAATACATTAATATTATATATGATTTCAGCCAACAAATCACTCAGTAAGTTTAGTCTATTCATGACCTCCAAACTGTTTCCAAGTCTCAATTGGCCAGGTAATGGACCATGGATGGACTAAACCAATTCCACCGTGCTTTTTAAGCCTGCTTCCAAGCACTACCCCATAAATGCTATGAGAATAAGAGGGACATTTTTGCTTGCATCACATGGGTCAGCATTTCTTTACTTAAGCAATCCTTACACTTGTCATTGCATCTAACCTCAATCATTGTCAGGTTTGTCACACGTAGACATCGTTGACCTGGTTTAGGCTACATTGTACTACTGCATTTCAGAGAAGAAACTTAGAAAGTTCTTGATGATGAACATTTTATCTTTCCATAAGTGACACAAGTCGTGTAATTTGGAAAGAACTAGAATTCCTTGAGATGTTCTTTTTATTTTCTAGGACTCTAGCCAGATTGGACTTCTGAAGGAACTGCTTGACCTTCAAAAAGACATGGTGGTCATGCTGCTCTCTCTACTCGAAGGTAAAACACGTAGGGAAAGTTTTATACATGGTAACAAATATATGCTGAATGTTTTATTAAAGTGAAGTAGCATTGGTGATTATAGAAATCGGACATCGATGGAGATGGAAATTTACAAAAATGGTCTAGATAGTGTTCAAAATTGAATGTTAGATCTGGAATACAGAAAACAATATCCGTAAAAATTCATAAGAAGGATGATGAATCATAGGAAGCAAACGATGAATCTTCAGGACTTTTGTACAATTGACAAACGGACCAAGAATGTGCCATAATGTCATGTGCTGAACAATCCTGCTGGACCATATTTTGGCCTAGGCACTTGATGTTCCTCATCCAGTGGGACATTCTGTTGGGGGTGCCACATGGGGGGCAGTGAGTAAAACTTCAATAACTCATCCCTCTTTCCCCTTCTGTTCCAGGCATTGATTCGTACATAACATAACATCACTGAGAATGTTTTTTGCTTTTTAGAATTATTACTGTTTTTATGATGAAACTATATACAGCACATCCAACATGTTATACAAAATACTCATGAAGAAAATGTTAGATTTTATAGTGGTTTGGGGTTTTGTTTTTTTTATTGGGGGGGAATCTCCAAAAATTTGATTAGTTCGCTCTTTAAATTGCTTAACCACTTTACGCAGACCTTTTCTTGGTAGAAGTGTCTTTCAAAAATAAATTGATCACAGAGTAACCCAGTGATCGGTAAGGTGGAACTTGACAGTAAGGTTTCACTTTTCTTGCAGTGCCACCACTGGAGAAATGAGGCATTACATGGTTCCAACTAAAATCAATGAGTTGTCCATGTAACGCACTTACAGGCTGGGTTCTCCAGGGAGAGAGACCCCCGTCTATAGATATTCATGCTCCAGAGAATTTAAGACCCCAAATAAGGGTATGCCCCAATAGGGTGTTAACAAAGTTTCCAATCAATACAGTCCCTTTAGGACAACATTAATTATGGCAAACGGCTCACTGATTGGTGAACTTACAATTGCTTTATTTCTAGTCATAAAACCATAAATGATATTTAATTCAATATACCAAACAATGTCTGTGTCTATATTATCTCCTTCAGGTAATGTGGTAAATGGAACAATTGCTCGTCAGATGGTGGACATGCTGGTAGAATCTTCTAGCAACGTGGAAATGATACTCAAGTTCTTCGACATGTTCTTGAAGCTCAAGGATATTGTAGCTTCTGATGCTTTCAGGTAGAGTATTGATGATTAAAAAAAATCAGCACAATTAAAGGGATTATGCAGCTGCCTTATTAGGACTTATGGGCATCACGGGGATCCAATGCTCAGAACACAGTTCTAAGAGCGCTAACAGATAACCACCCCCATCTGTTGGACAAAAGCCGTCCATTCATTGCATGGACTTCTGAAAGGCACATTACATACCCTTAAGGCATCCATAAAAGAAATGGAAATATTGGCAAGAATGATGTGAGTTGTTCTTGTATTGCAGAGATTACGTCACCGACCCTCGGGGTCTCATATCGAAAAAAGATTTCCAAAAGGCAATGGATAGCCAGAAACAATATACAACATCCGAGATCCAGTTCCTTCTTTCATGCTCGGAGGCTGATGAAAATGAAATGATCAACTTTGAAGAATTTGCTGACCGCTTCCAGGAACCTGCTAAGGATATTGGTTTCAATGTGGCAGTATTACTAACTAACCTGTCAGAGCATGTTCCTCATGACACGAGGTTGCAGAACTTTTTGGAGCTGGCTGATTGCATTATCAACTACTTCAAGCCATATCTTGGCAAAATTGAGATTATGGGAGCAGGCAAAAAAATAGAGCGTATCTACTTTGAGATTAGTGAGACCAACAAAGCACAGTGGGAAATGCCGCAGGTCAAAGAGTCTAAGCGGCAATTTATCTTTGATGTGGTCAATGAAGGAGGAGAGTCAGAGAAAATGGAGCTCTTTGTCAACTTCTGCGAAGACACGATTTTTGAGATGCAGATTGCTTCACAAATCTCAGAGCCAGAAGAAGAAAAAGTTGAAGATGATGATGATGATGGTGGAGGAGGAACTGGTGAAGGTGAGGAAGCAGAGAATGGGTCTGATTCACCTGAAGCTACTTCGGCTTTTGGAGAGTTTATGAACAATGTGATAAATTTCTTCAAAATGTTTACCTACAAGAATCTCAGAAGACAGTATCGAAAGGTAAGTACTTTTGGCAATATAGCATGTTTATACTGTTCTGTATGTAAAAGCCTCATATAGTCCTTGTCGAGACACCAGGAGCTACATACCCAGCCTTATCTGTGTTTAAAATATATACTGTCCCTATTATAATCAGCTATAACCTAGACTTGTCATAAATCAATCACCTGCCTTCTAATTACTGAGATGACTCTGCTGATTGTGACTTAGTCTATGCAGGAAAGTTAAAAAATTGAGCTAGTGAAAAATGTCTTTCTATTGTGAGGAAGTTTTAGAATATGTAGATCATAGAAATGAAGAATTTATGGTTTGCTTGACAAGGTTATTTCTCTTTTTTTTTTACAAGGTCAAGAAGATGACAATAAAGGAAATAGTGATGGCCATTATCTCATTCCTGTGGACTTTATTAATTGGAACGCTTCATTTCATCTACAGTGTCTGCAAGGGCATATTCCACTTAATATGGCACACATTGTTTGGAGGTAGTCTTGTAGAAGGTGCTCAGAAACTAACAGTAACTGAAATTCTGGCCAGTATGCCGGATCCTACTCAAGATGAAGTTCATGGAGATGGACTTCCCGCAGTGATCAGTGATGACTTACCTGAGTTTGGAGACGCAACGGACTTTGTGGATGCTGGCAAAGAAGAAGTACAAGAGGAAGGTGGAGAAATGTTTGGACTTGATCTCAAAAAGGATGGTGGACACTACAGAGCCAGTGCTCCTGATGCTCCTGGTGGTTTAGGCGATATGGGAGACACAACACCAGTTGAACCACCGACTCCTGAAGGATCTCCCATTTTGAGGAGGAAGTTTGACGTAAGTAAAATTGCTCAAGCAATTTGACCCAAGTGTTCAATGGTTTAACGACTTCCGTAATAACATTGACTAATACTACTACTTCTAGTCGGAAGAAGCACCCATGCATTTGGATGGTGCCCCAGAACAACAGCCAGTCGAAGAAGAACCTGTACCAGAGCCAGAACCAGAACCAGAAGAGGAGAAAGCAGAGTTAGTATCAGAGTCCAGAAATTCTGTAGGCCTTACATAAGAAATATTACCTGGTTGATTTTAATATATTTTTGATTTGCTCCAACACATCCTTGCATGCTTTATATTTTCTATTGGCTACTAACAGCTCAGAGAATGGAGAGAAAGGTGAAGTTGTAGAAGAAGCAGCAGCTCCTGCTCCTGAGGAACCCGAAGAACCAGAGGTCATTACTACACCAAAGAAGGCACCACCTAAGGAAAAGAAAGGCGAAGCTTCAGAAGGAGGATTTGAGTTCTGGAATGAGTTGGAGATCCAGAGAATAAAATTCTTGGTTGGTGACTGTTCCTCCTAACGTGGTACTCAGAATAAATTGCAGGATTAGTTACCCATTTCATGTTATTCTAGCTTCTAATAATGGCACCCAAATCACTTTTGAACTCATTTACTGAATTCAAAGTAATGTGTCATCAGAAAATTATCCATTTTTTTAAATAATTTTGGATGTTACATTTTCAGAATTTTAATTTTTTTCATATAATAATTAACAGTATGTTAAAAAAAAATCTTACAATTTTCATACTTGTCGCTAGGCTTAATAATAGACCCCTACAAGAGGGAGAGGAGGTGAGCTGTGACATCGCTTATTATAAATGGTAGACCCTATATAACTGATGATACTGTATATCTTAAAAAACTTTATCTAAACAATGACACTTTCTGATGACACATTCTCTTTAACGATTGCAACATTCATTTTTAAGCTGTCCCTTGACATTTATTCACCTTGGTAGCAGCTTCCTGACAATGTCGAATTAATTTCTGCTTAACAGCCTGTAATATTTTTGTCTTTTCCAGAATTACCTGTCTAGAAATTTCTACAACCTTCGGTTCTTGGCATTGTTTTTGGCCTTTGCTATCAATTTTATCCTGCTGTTCTACAAGGCAAGTTCACATTAGTGACGTAACATAATATTTGATAATTACCTTGTAAAATCAAGATTAAATTGAATAGAGATGAGTAATTTGATGCAAATCAGATTTGTGTTGTATTTAAAAAAAATTTGAGCCTTCCTACGAATTTGAACAATTTACTATTCGGTTTGTGTGAATCGCAAAACAAAATTGTGACATTTTGAGCCACAAAAGACTCACATGACCTCAAGTATGACTTCTTGGGCTTCTCCATTTTGCATTGGGTTTATCCAGCCAATCAGGAGTGACTATCAAAACCTGTATAAAAGCAGAGGGTGGGAATGCAGCCACCATTTTAGGGTCATTTAGGATAGTGACAGCATGACAGAGCTCACAGTTCTGCAAAAGAGATAAGAGAAAGCCATAAAGCATTGGATAAATACTTCAGAGAGGGTATGATGTAAAAATGTAGCACCAAAGAAGATAAGAGTATTAGTCTGCGAGTATTACAGATTCAATTAATAAGGTTAGGGACAGAGAGATAGTTGATGTGCCAGACTCAATGTTATTTATCAATGAAATGGTATAGCTGGCATCTCTGTCCTGCTGTATTTGAATGACAATTACACTTTTTTTCTTCATTCTTAATGCACTAGAAAGCAGAAGTCAGGCAGCTAATATTATTTATAGAAGCAAATAACCTGAATTCAGTGTCACAGACAATGGGGTTTTTAGTCACAAGCAACTGTACTGAGGTTTTGCATTTCTTGTGCAATCCTTTTTGTAAAGGTAAAATCATTTTTTTTTTATTAAATACAAAAGAAAATTCCCCAAAATCCAGACATTTGACCACCAATTTTTACATCACAAAGAATTGCATGTCGCAAATAATTTTTCTATGTAAATCTGTTTTACTAGTGAAATTTTACATCCATACATGTCATCCCAATACAAGCGCACTGTTGCACTTATTGGCTTTTTGGTTGTGTACTTATCTAGCATTTCTTATTTTGCTTGTATTGGGAAGAAGGTAGAGTTCTGTCAAAGAGATATTAACTGTAAACAAAAAAGAGTTTGTCTGTTTTTGTATATCTGTTCCAATTTGACAACCGAGCACATCACACCTACCGTGGCATGCAAAAGTTTGGGCACCCCTAGTCAAAATCACTGTTTATTTGGAACAGTTAAGCAAATTGAAGATGAAATGATCTCTAAAGTTAAAGATGACACATTTGATTTATATTGTAGGCAAAAAAAAAACATTGTAATTTTTTACCCCTTAACGACCGCCGATCTGCATTTAAATGGCCGTTAACGGCATTATTCACTCATTGCTGTTTTAAAAAACAGTAATTTTGACCAGGGGTGCCCAAATTTTTACATGCCACCGTATATTGTGGCCTGCCACCAAGTATTGCTTTTTGTATGTGTACCCATCTAACTATAATTTTTTATTACGTCCTGTTTGTCAGAGGTTAAAATTAGGATTGAAAAGAATGTCAAAAAATTAATATTACAGTTGTGCAAATGGTACAAATTTATAATTAGAGTTGTTAGAGTTGTTATGGCATGGTGAAAAAAAAAAAATTAATAATGGCATTGGACAGGATAGTGTAAAAAATAAAAAAAATTTTTGGCTGCTGTCACACACTAAAAAAATGCATTTTTTTTGCCAAAAAATGCTTTTTATTGCAAAAATAAAACTAGTTTTTGCATCACCATATTTAGACAGTAATATTTTTTCCATATTTCGCCCGACAGAGTCAAGTGACAGCTTCTTTTTTGCGTTGACCTTTTCATTGGTACCATTTTTTGATCGCTTTCTATTCTGATTTTTGGGATGCAGAATGAACAAAAACCAACAATTCAGAAATTGTTTTTTGGGTGTTTTGTTTATGCTGTTGCACGTCTGGTAAAATTAATAAAGCAGCTTTATTATTCGTGTCAGTACGATTACAGAGATGCCACATTTATATTGGTTTTTATGTTTGGGCGCTTTTACGCAATAAAAACTATTTTATAAAACAAAAATATTTTTGCATCACTTTATTCTGAGAGCTATAACTTTTTTCATTTTTCCGCTGATGGAGCTGTGTGGCAGCTTGCTTTTTGCTGGACAAGATGACATTTTCAGCATTATTTTTTTTTTTATTACATTCGTCTCTTTGATGGCGTTTTATTTATGATGATAAAGCATTGTTTTTGCCCTTTTTTTATTATTTATTTTTTACGGTGTTCACCGAAGGTGATAATAACTAGTGTGACAGCTTTATGGGGCAGGTCGTTCCGGACGTGGCAATACTAAACATGTGTATTTTCTTTTTTTTTTTTACATAAAATTACCAATTTATCAGAATAATATATATATTTTTTAATTATTTTGCGATTTTTAAAAATATTTTTTTCCAATTTTTTTTACAATCTTTTTTTTTTTTTTACAATTTTTTTTACTTTGTCCCACTATGGGACTTTCACTTTCTTCAGTGTGATCGCTGCAATGCACGAGCACTGCAATGGTTTATAACGGTCAGTGCTTCACTGATACAAGTTAGTTAGATCATGCACTGCTCATAATCTAATTAACTTGCTAGAACCTTGTGACCTGGACGACATCGGGTCACCATGGCAACAATCGGGTCACCGCAATTGTCGGCGATCGAAGGAAAGAGGGAGCTCCCTCCCTCTGCCTGCATTCTAAATGCAGCGATCGCAGCATATAGGGGGTTAAATTTCCGGGAGCAGTGCGGGCACCAGCCCCGGTCATGGAGTGCTGGATGTTATCTGTTAGAATCAGCTGACACCTGGTGGCGATCGCGAGTGCATAGCCTCTGTTCGAGCAAAATTGCCACGACGCATTCAGTACGTCCAAGGTCAGTAAACAGTTTCCAACCCGGATGTACTAAGTACGTCTAACGTCGGGAAGGGGTGAATAATCTGTCAAAGCAAAATAATGTTACCTCTGACGGCGACACCGTAAGTTTAATTCAATATTCTACACAGAACAGTCTATCTGTTCACAAATGACTTTTAAAAAACATGAAAAGTTAGTCGGTTATTAAACGTGCTATTCGTTACTAAGAGGTTACTATCCGTTTCCATAGTGAGGTCTATTTGAGATTACGAAGGTTGTGTTTGTGTTAAAGAGCTTGAAAAGGGGTTTAATACAGTCCTATGGGACCTCAGAGTGTTACACGTCTTTTCAGCTTTTAAGGGCAATTGAAGGCTTTGCAGATTTATGATTCATGGCAATTTGATTTGCTTTGAATCACATTTATGGGAAAATTAGTCCAACCTGGTGAATTCAAATTTTAAAAGATTTGATTATCTGTAACATTGACCTCTGCAGGTATCTGATTCCCCACAAGGTGAAGATGATTTTGAAGGTTCTGGTTTAGAAGAAGATCTAGGCATACTGGATGAGGGAAGCGGAGAGGAGGAGGATGAAGAAGACAGCGTGGTATATTTCTTCTTGGAGGAAAGTACGGGATATATGCAGCCGACATTGTATTTGTTTTCCGTAGTCCACTCACTCATCGCCTTTCTGTGTATCATTGGCTACAACTGTCTAAAGGTGAGGTTTCTGTCCCAAAGACCATAGCAGTCTAAGTTTTATATTTGACAGTAGACTAGATGATGTACAGTTGGTTCCTGAAAAGCGGCATTTCTGTTCATTAGATACCACTGGTCATTTTCAAACGAGAGAAAGAATTGGCGCGTAAACTGGAATTCGATGGCGTTTATATCACAGAGCAGCCAGAGGACGATGACATAAAAGGGCAGTGGGATCGTCTGGTCCTAAATACTCCGTGAGTTCCCAAAGTTGGAGAAAAGTTGAATCAAGTTTTCACAAATAGACTGAACAAATCCTGAATTTTGCTGACCCCTTTTCTCATCTTATGTTCCTTCTACAGATCATTTCCAAGCAATTACTGGGACAAGTTTGTAAAGCGAAAGGTAATAGCTTGAAATTAGAGAAGAGCTAATCAAATTTATGTTGAATGTTTACAAATTTGCCCAACCAAAATGAAGACACTACACATCGCAAAAAGATTGCATCAGCCAGAGGAGGACCACGTCATCTTGGACTGACTTCCCCATAGTGCTTTGCAGCTATCTCATCACATGGTATTGCACAACCAATTAAGAGGGACTATTGTAGCCCGTATAAAAGCTGAGGCAGGGAATGCCGCAGCTATTTTGGGCTGAATCTGGAAAGTGAGAGCACCTCACAGCCTAGAAATAGAAATAGGGAGAGAAAGTTATAAAACACCAAAGAAACTGCACAGATAGTGTGTGACAGCACAACAGTGAAGATGATTAGTGTGTGAAGAAAAGACAATAATGCCGATTTAATTGATAGAGAGATAGGAGAGTCAGATTATTATACACTTTTCTTCATGGCTATTAATGGCTTTGGAGTAACATAATTCACTCATATCTAGCTGAGATGCATCAACAGTCACTACTAGTCTCATGCTTAGTAAACTCTTCTAATCTTCCAGGTACTGGACAAATATGGAGACATCTATGGCCGTGAGAGAATCGCAGAACTGCTGGGAATGGATCTGGCCAGTTTGGAAATCAGTTCTCAAAATGGGAAGAAACCAGAGCCGGATAAATCTGTCCTAGCATGGTGGGTGTATAATGTCCATGTCTGCCTATTATTCTGTCTTCACCACCCTCGGTTCCTTCTGACCAACATCTCCATACACATGAGTTCTTGGCTTGAACAAACTTGCCTTTGTCCTGAATGGGGAGAGAGAAGTAAGCTAAGATTATTGGGTGAACTGAAAACGATCGGCTCAATCGTTCTCTCGTCAACATCTGCCACTGAAGAAGAGTCTGAAGGCCTCATACACCGAAATTGATGAGTTCAGCTGACAATAATCTAATGCGGATGCCCCGCCCTATAAGTAGAATCATAATGGCCTCCACTAGGCATAACTCAATATATCAGTATTTCTAGAAGTCTTGTTTTAATAAGTAAATCTTTCTTTAATGAACCATGCGCCATATTATTTTACTTCGGTCTTTATATTAAACTCTATTTTTAAAACACTTTTGACATATCAAAGTGTTGCATCGATTGTTGAGGATCTGGTTGGTAATTCTCCCAAAGTTACATTGCCAAGCATTGAGAATGAAGGCTGGTTAGTAAAATGTTTGTGTAGTCCGTCTTCAGTATCGGAGGAGAGTAATGTCAGCCGGGGTATCACGCAGATGTCCCACTGCTGCCACCAATCGTCAGGACAATTACACAATTGACTGACGATTGATGGACAAGGCAGCTTTCACTACTAGGCTGGTTGTTGGGCGCTTTCACAGTGAACGTACAGTATATACACATCCAATTCAAGCACATGGTTATATATACTTCAGTACGGTCACCGCCAAGCTCCGCAATAACCACAGAAAAAAACTAGCTGCCATCACCAATACAATATACAGGCTGATTGGACATAATTTCTGGTAATGTATGGCCTCACGAGGCTTCAGAGCTTATAGACCAAAAGAAGCAAAGCTATAACAAAAAAGTCTTTACAAAAAAAATACAAAAGATATTTATTACAAAGAGGACAAGAAAATACTGTATATACAATCATATAAAAATATAAAGAGGTAAACAAAAGAAAATTACTAGACCTGATGTCACAGAAATGGCGCAGATCTTTGAAGAGGGGAGCACTCCGATTGGAGAATGGTCCAGTCCTACAGCGAGCTGTATGTTCCAGCACTGAACTATGGTAATAATTCAGAATCTGCTTTTAGCAGGTACTACCACTCTTCTTGGTGACCTCAGGTAGGGGCTTGTAGATGGGATGCAGCTCAGGTCCCAAAAATTATGACAGTCATGATCTTGAGGATATTTGCCCCTGCAGGTCCCAGGTGGGAGAAATTAATGCCATATTTCATATCATGATTTTAGCTTTCCATTGATAGGAGACGAGGCACATCCAACTTTGTCCATCGGTACAATATTAATTTGAGGCTGATCGGTAGGCCACATTGCAATGCAAATATATGCATTGCATTTGTCCTGGGGCCACGATGCGGAAAATATGTTTCCAATAACTACAGGATCTACACCTGTCACAAAACCCCCAATATTTCATATCTGGCTCCAAAGAGTCTGCTTGTAGTACTTTTGAAGACCGGAAGACTACCACTATACAAGCCTGTTATATACTCTATACACAGAGTCCACACTGACCACTCCATAGGAGGTGGCTACCTCACAGCAGGGGGTTGGCATGAAGTGTTAAGGCCCCGTTACACGCTACGATATCGTGAACGATATCGTTGCAACGTCACCGGTTTGGTGACGTTGCAGTGATGTCGAAACGACATTGTTGCGTGTGACACATAGTAACGATCAGTCGGCTGATCGTTAATCGTTGCTGAATGTACTGGACCATAAATCTATCGTTGGTCTCCCGGTGGGCAGCACACATCGCTGCGGGAGACCAACGATCAGCGAGCTCCCAGCACCGTACAGCAGACGCTGGGAGCTGGTATCTAGGGTAAACAGCGGGTAACTAAGCGCCACGCAGCGCTTAGTTACCCGCTGTTTACCCTGGATACCAGCGTGCTCGCTGATCCTGATCGCTGGTGAGTCTGCCTATGTGACAGCTCACCAGCGATCAGCTAACAATGTCCCAGCGATCCCATCCATGTCGGGTTGTTGGGGGGATCGCTGGGACATTGAAGCGTGTAACGGGGCCCTTAGCCCTTTTTTCATCTATAATTTATAATGAAGCCCTTCTATGCTCAATATAAGGGTGACACCTTTACTATTACATTTATGACAGTGCAGTTACTTTTTAATTGTCATCCACAACTCCTTACTATTAGGCCTTGCTGTTTCCTTTCTGCAGGATCACCTCCATTGACCTAAAGTACCAGGTCTGGAAGTTTGGAGTGGTCTTCACAGATAACGTGAGTACTATATCCAGATTAGACTTGTATAACTGTCCTTTCACCAACAAGATGGAGAAATATGCCTTTCTTATATATTTACCATTCTGTATGAATCCATTTCGGGCTTTAGGAAAAACAAATGTAAAGAAAAAAACAACAAAGGTGTTTACTCCAAAATATAAAAAAAAAATTCAAACTCTGTTTAGGATCTGTATGTTTCTCTGCATGGCCTCCTATTTCCTGCAGACAGAAGCACAGGACCCTTGTCTTGATATTGGTGGGATTCCTATTAATTGGACTCTCACAATGAAACATTTATGGTAGAAGCTGCTAATATGCCAAAATGTGCCTAGTAGAAAACCCCCTAAACTTTTTCTTAATGCTTCAACAATGTTGTATTTCATGAAAAAAAAGTGACGTTCCCTTATTTTCTCTCTTCCATCACCAGTCTTTCCTATACTTGGTCTGGTATTTCATTATGTCCCTTCTTGGGCACTATAATAACTTCTTCTACGCGGCTCACCTTCTGGATATCGCTATGGGAGTGAAGACCTTACGTACGATCTTGTCATCCGTCACTCACAACGGCAAACAGGTCTGAGGATAAATTGTTAATACCTTACCTAGCAGATAGAACAACTCTTCTGCAAATCTTTTTTTTTTTTATTATGTAACCTCTTTTTTTTTTACTATCCCGCCAGCTCATGATGACAGTAGGTCTCCTGGCCGTAGTTGTCTATCTCTATACAGTGGTTGCTTTCAACTTTTTCCGTAAATTCTATAACAAGAGTGAGGATGAAGATGAACCGGACATGAAGTGTGATGATATGATGACTGTGAGTGCCCTATTTGTGTCTATATTTCCAATTGGTGTCATGGTGGGCAGAATTAGCTGCCTTCTCAGATGTGACAACCCATCCTGCATATGATAAGACCACCTGCGTAGCCAAATCACCTAACCAGCCAGTTTTTCCTAAGATTGTCCCAGGAACTGGACCGCTAAGTGGGTGACACTAATGCTAATTTGCATGAAAATGGTTGTTTCTGTGATGCTTTGGGAGTGTTCCCTAGCGGATTAATGGTGGGGCTTAAAAGTGTGATACCAGTAATGGTGAGGTATGTGTAAAATCCCTAATAGCACATTGAGTCTCTATGGTTGTGTAACTGTTAGGCACTCTATGGGTCACCATATTCTTTTTAGAAGTATTTTATATTTATAGGCATACTTGCCACTTTAAAAAATGATTTTCCAGGAGGAAAGTGACCGTAATGCAAACATTTTCCCATATAGCCATGTCCCCTTTTCAGGCACCGCTATGCCTTTCCAACACCCCTTGAATGTGTATTTGGCCTGAAAGTTTCTGAAACTTACTCATCAGATGGCTTTAGGAATCTGGCCAACTCTTCCGAGAGAACAGGAGATCTCCTCTTTTTCTAGGAGCTTCCTGATTGTTCTGGGAGAGTTGTCAAGATTGTTCATCGGGTTGTCATCACCAGAGACTGTATTTATTACCTGTCCTAACACACAATTCTCCGTACTTTCCTCCTCAGTGTTACCTCTTCCATATGTATGTTGGGGTACGAGCTGGTGGCGGTATCGGTGATGAGATTGAAGACCCTGCAGGAGACGAGTATGAACTTTACCGTGTGGTCTTTGACATCACGTTCTTCTTCTTTGTTATTGTCATCCTCCTGGCCATCATTCAGGGTAGGTTACCCTTCCATTGCCTCCTTCCTATGACCAATCTCTTGGCTTAAGCAAATGACTAATACACGTTCTCCTGAATCAGGTCTGATCATTGATGCATTTGGAGAGCTGAGAGACCAACAAGAACAAGTGAAGGAAGATATGGAGGTGACACTTTACTTTTTTTATACTATTTTTGTTTTCCTACATTAACATTCTTGTTATTTATTTTTCTCAGCTAACCAAACTCTTTCAATTAGATTTCATCTTCCAGACATTTATCATCTCACCTTTCATCTGTTGTGTTTTGCAACCTTTCTGTAAATGTAGTCTTATAATTATCATTTATTTTTCTATTCTGTCTCCAGACCAAATGCTTCATCTGTGGCATTGGCAGTGATTACTTTGATACGACGCCGCACGGCTTCGAGACGCACACGTTAGAAGAACATAACTTGGCTAATTATATGTGAGTCGTGGGAACAGTGGCGGCTGAGAGAATAATGAAATTATGAGTTTTGGGATCCCGGTCTAACTTCTTCTTCTGTGCTCTCTGTTATAGGTTCTTCTTGATGTACCTCATTAACAAGGATGACACAGAACACACTGGGCAGGTGAGCTTCTCTCCACAATTTCTCACTTTATTGATTTAGATCTCCTAGGCTATGTACAGGTGGTTAAGTGTTATTTGAGGGGCCAAGTCAACCCCTCATAATTACCGTTCTTGATCATACCATATAACTGGTGATGGTGGTGCCTGGTATTGCAGATTTATGGGAGTTAAACAAAGCTTCAGTATCAGACACAACCACTACACAACCTTCGGAGCTTTGTCGGTAGATGAGGAAGACTCATGAAAGTGGTTCCTCTTTCCCGAACAGTCCAGCCTCTTCCTGCCTTTATTGATGTCCCTAAGGTTGCTCCATAGGCACAATACGCAGATGAGCTTGAAGACCTCACTTCTTTGCGCATGTGCCGAATGTCAATTTATCTTTCAAGGGAACCTGTTGAGTCCCCCCTCGACAGTCCTTAACTGCTCTTGTAAAATGGTAGTGCTGAAGATTTCTTTATTCCGATAAGTTACATAAAACACCTTAAAGGGAATCTGTCACCCCAAAATTGCCATATCAGATAAAGATATGGCTGAATAGTGCGTCCCATAACAAAGCTAACGGTAGGTATCATATATCCTGATACCCCCGTTTTCATATGAAAATACCTTTGTAAAGTTGGTTATTTTCGGTGTCAATCAGGGCAGCCAGGTCAGGAGGGCGGCGGTTTTCATGTCCCACCCCCCCCGTTCCTCGTCATCAGTTGCGTATCGCCGTCTGTGAATCCCACAGACGGCGTTCGGCTTCCCGAAATTGCGCAATTCAAAATCCGGGCCGGCGCATGCGCAGTGTGCTTTGCCCAACAGTGGGCAAAGCATAAAATGAGTACAGCGCATGCGCTACTCTTTCCTTGCCCCGGAAATGACTGCTTGCCTTGGACGACTTCCAGGGCAAGGAAAGAGTAGCGCATGCGCTGTACTCATTTTATGTTTTGCCCACTGTTGGCCGAAGCACACTGCGCATGCGCCGGGCCGGATTTTGAATTGCGCAATTGCGGGAAGCCGAACGCCGTCTGTGGGATTCACAGACGGCATTACGCAACGGATGCGAGGAGCGGGGGGGAGAGGAGAGAAAACGCCACCCTCCTGACCTGACCACCGTGATTGACACCGAAAATAAACAACTTTCCAAAGATATTTTGATATGAAAACGGGGGTATCAGGATATATGATACCTACCGTTAGCTTTGTTATGGGACGCTCTATTCAGCCATATCTTTATCTGATATGGCAATTTTGGGGTGACAGATTCCCTTTAGGCTGCAGTGATTGAAACATTAATTCTAATCCCTTAGCATTGCGTGCTGATGAGGCAGGACAAGTCAAGCAGAGCATCCCGGAGTAGCCCTTGGGCATAATTGTTTCAATCTTGGCCATGGAGGAATGATTAGAAGATCAGAGGCAGGACTTTTCCAGAGGAAGATTTGCTGCACCGAACTAGTCCTGCCTCATTCACTCATGCAATGCTGCAGGATTAAAGTTTATTTTTGAAACACTGCAGCATTACTAAGTTATATAAAAGACCTCATCAGATTAAAGAAATCTGCTCCCATACCTCCATTAAGAAGTTAAGACCCCTGGTAAGAAATGTGCAAATGTCCCCTTCAACCAACTGGGCGTATACCATATGACTTTTCTGGAGGTTGTTTTAGTTTTTGTTTTCTGAAACTGGCCAATCAAAGCACAGTCACACCCACATAGTTCTGTGGTTTACGCCCAGTTGTTGAAGGGAAAATTTGCACCAATATGACCAAGGGGGGCGTAACTTTAGAATGGAGGGGCACAGAAGAAAAAGAAAAACTGGTCTAGAATAGGTGGAGCATCAGCAATTGAAGGAAGTACTCATTTTAAATTAGAGGACTTTTAACTGTTTTTTGTTTTTTTTAAGTGTGGCTTTATGGCACACTCAATGTATAATATTTATTGGCCATACAGGAGTCGTATGTCTGGAAGATGTACCAGGAGAGGTGTTGGGATTTCTTCCCGGCTGGAGACTGTTTCCGGAAAACTTATGAAGATCAGCTTGGATAACCGTTTCCAGAAGATCTAAATTACTTTTGATCCAAGATCCTGAAAGAGACATTGGAGAGATAATCCACCTTCTTTCACAGAAGTGATCATTTTATGAACTGGATATTATGATATCTACAAAATCCAGATGTCTTTGAAACTGCTCTGCAGGAGTCTTGACGATTAAGAGAACATGGTCTTCAAATGACCTTTGCCAGGACTTGACATCGTAAGTTTTAAGGTTCTCAGAGACGTCAACCATCGTCCTCTTTCTGCCACTGAGAATTTGACGGCAGTATCGATATGTCAATGTCTTCACTGCCAACGAAACTTTCTGTAGAGACGTGCAGATACTTGTGAAGATCTACGGACTGGGGGACTGTTAGTTTGTGTATTACTGTCACTTTAGTGTCACTCTTCCGACAGTGGTGAACCCTTTTTGTTCTCTTCGAACAGGCAATGGGTATACGAAGAAATGTTTTTCTTTGTGTAAGTAATGGTTATAAAAAAAAGGCAAAAGGCTTCATCATTGATCCGTGCACACAATACACAACCTCTGATTGGAGACTTTTTGCAAAAATTTTGTCTGCCATTTTGTTTGTAGCAAGTCAACTAAATCCTAAATTCATGTTTAATTAGGTAGCTAATTCATTTTTTCCCCCGATTCGAATTTGCAGAGAAAATAAAAAAATTTGAAAATTGTTAAAATTTTGGTAAATCTTGAGTTGACTTTGGCCCGGCTTTGTGCTTCTATATCACATTGCCTGGACAATCAGGCACAAGCACAAAGTTTTGGAAGTCTGTCTGCTTCTGTCGTCACTTTTGTGTAACTGTCTTCGCTCTCTTCTAGTGCCTTATACCTCCCCCTGTAGGAGAAATACCACAGTTTGATATGTGGGTTTAGTATTGTTTTGCAGGTAGGACCGTTTACCGTATTGCCGCAGCCGAGTCCTGACTACTTCGTACAATGGCTGCCTGAATGTAGTCGTTGAATGGTGCTGCGTGTGTTGTGACAATCTTATTTCTCTCTTCTTTTGCATCTGTGGGAACGTCCAACACCCACTGCACCGATCAGCAATATGTTCCCCGCGTCTTCCCTTACACAAATATGGCTTCAGATTGGTGGAGATAAGTGCAGATTATCGGTCTGTGATTGGTCACACAGAAGCAGAATTTAGGGATAAGCCGGTGAGGGATGGGTAGTTCTCACTGTGCAACATTTTTGTCATTTTTCGTTTAATAAAATATTTATTGATGACGCTGTCAAATTTTGTGGTCTTTTCATTCTCGTTATAGAGGTTTTTCCCATATGCCATCACTGTATAATCAGTCTTGGCCCCATTACACTGTTAAAGGGATACTTCCATCTTCCATGATTTCCTCTCCAATAAGGTCCAAAGCCATCGCCTCAATAATATGGCACCTCGTTGTCCGATGAAAAGCAGCTGACATTTTTAGTCAAGTCAATGGATACAATCCCAGGACAAGTACAACAATCTTTTATTAAAAGTGCATAAAACCATTTTACTGCGGCGACATTCAGTATCTCCCACAATCCCGCCGCAGCAGCAGCGCCCATACACAAAGCTTATACATAAAACACAGACCAGTCCTGTACCAAGGCAGTGAGGTCATCTTATGGGTCCCGGCTATTCTCCCGCAGCATCAGGTCATTGGATGCAGAAGCTCTTGGATTAGTAGTCGCGGATCCAGCTGATGGGGGTTATTGTCCTGTCCGTTGGAAGGTTAACAGTCATGGATGTACAAGTTTGTGTTGCTGTTATCGGACTGTGGAGCCTCTACGATGATTTTTGTTCTGGGAAAGTGAAAAAGAAAGAGGTCTTCAGATATGTAGTAGCGTCTCTATAAGGCTGGGGTTACTGGCGACTTTGGCTGCGACCCATGTGGCATCACCGCGGTGCATTGCGGAACACAAATTGTAAGAAGTCCGTCAGCTCTGGATCCACAATGGCTATATGGCAAGCTAGTACGGCCAGATACAGCTCTCTGGTGAGGCTGCAGGACAGTGTAATGAAAGTTAATGTGAATGCGATGTTACTGCAACTTGGTTGTTGCAGTTGCGGCACCTCCAATTTTAACTTACATTATGAAGGGTGTGGACCGCCCTGTCCCTGTCCCTGCCCCTGAAAACAGCATCGAATTATAAGAATAGTGTTGTGTGGTTTTACTGCATTTTATTGTGCCATGTGAAATGTGACATGTGGTTTTTAGTATTGTAATGTAACCAATGTATAGTGTTGAAAGTACTGTGTGAATAATGTAAAGGTAATGCTCAGTGTGAGTAGCATACACCAGTTCAGGAATAAGGAAAGGTTAGGATATAGCTTATTTCTTAGGTTAGAGATAGCTGTACTGTAGATACATCAGGGCAAAAATACAGATAAATGTTTGGGACTAGCCCATATTGGGAAAGGGACAGGGTAAGTAGAAAAGGGAACGACTTCCTGGTTTAGGGAGTAAGTGAAAATGTTAGTGAAAGGGTTAGTTGGAGGCAAGGTGAAGTTCAAGGTGCTGGAAGCATGGTGTGGACAAATCGTTCTGGTGGTATGAGGTTGGACAAAACTCTCTGTGGGCATTCCTGCAACGTCCGGAGCCTACGGCTCGATAGAGGTGCTATGGAGAGTACCCCAAGCCCTTCCGTACAGAGGAATATGGATTTGGAAGTGTGTGAGGAAAACATAGCAGATCTCGGTAATACTGCGGTGCCCGATGGAGATTCCCTAGGGCTAGCAGGACCTGTTAAAGTAGGGATAGTCGAGCTGATGCTAGCAGGACTGTTAAAGTAAGGATAGTCGAGCTGAATGCTAGCAGGACCTGTTAAAGTAGGGATAGTCCGAGTGAATGCTAGCAGGACTGTTAAAGTAAGATAGTCCGAGCTGAATGCTAGCAGGACCTGTTAAAGTAGGGATAGTCCGAGCTGAATGCTAGCAGGACCTGTTAAAGTAAGGATAGTCCGAGCTGAATGCTAGCAGGACCTGTTAAAGTAGGGATAGTCCGAGCTGAATGCTAGCAGGACTGTTAAAGTAAGGATAGTCCGAGCTGAATGCTAGCAGGACTGTTAAAGTAGGATAGTCCGAGCTGAATGCTAGCAGGACCTGTTAAAGTAAGGATAGTCCGAGCTGAATGCTAGCAGGACCTGTTAAAGTAGGGATAGTCCAAGTTGAATGTAAGAAAATGATGGAAATGTACCGTGTGAATAAAGCAAGTGGTGAAGGGTGCTGTGCCCGATACTACGTGTTAAAGACTTATTTTATTGAACTGTTCAGTAAAGTTGAACTTGTTAAAACAAACCAGATATCTCCTGATGTGTGTGTGTGGTCCTGAAACGGAGGACGTGCAGACAGCGAAAGCTTCCGGCCTGCAAGTGAGTCTAACGTACCTTACGCAGCACAACACTTATGGACTAGGGTATGATTTGTTTGTCAAGTGCCGTGGCGTTATTGAGCAGCAGCTCGCTCACGGCTTCCGTCCTGGGCAACCTACAATTACACTGCCCTGAAGCCTTGTAAGCGCGGTATATCTGGCCGGGCAAACTTGCCATAAAGCTCCAGTATAAATGTATGTTCCCATTATGGATTTTATTCTGCAGATTTGCATGTGGATAATCCACAGCGTTCTAGAGGAACATCACAATAGATGAGATTTTACTACATTTCATACTCCAGCTGCGTAAAAAAAAAAAAAAAAAGCTTCAGCTTTAGTTGACCTGTCGTTTATTTATGCTGTGGCTTTTTCATTTTGCTATGGGCCAAGTAAAATAAAATCTGCGTGATGTGATGTGTACTTTGCTGCTGTGGAAGTTCTGCAGTGGATAAGTCCCTTGTGAGATAACATATGGATCTATTACGGCTTCATACAATATGGCACCCATAGAAGTACATGGTGCCGTAATGCAACTTCATAGGCCTCCAATTTTTTACCAAAGCATATGGAGTGCACGTACGCTGGGCACCACCATACACCAGGCTCTGGAAAGATAAATATATATATATATACTGTATGAAGGCCGAGGTCACATACACTGCTCTGCGCACAAGTACCAGGTGTGTCTGACGGGAAGCTGCTTCCTAAGTCTGGGGCGACACATGTCGTGTGGTCAAAGATCACTATGTGTAGGGTCTAGATCGCATCGCAGTACAAGGGAATGGGATCGCATTGCTAGGAGATCGTGAACACAACAAGCAAGTTGCAAAAAATCCAACCAGGTCGTTGTTTTTTTTTTAACTTTGTGGTGTCTTAGGTGTTACAATGTGACCCCATTCACTTGTATTGTGCTGAAATCTAGAAGCTAAACATAGTGATCTTTGGCCGCATGGGAAAACTACGTAGCCCCAGCCTAAATGTTGCAGTAGCTTAAAAAAATGGCTAAGGGCTTACCTGTTAATGGCCGCACACTTTTGCAGGAATCGCATGGCTATCAACATCAGGCAAGTCATTAGTGATGAGCGAACGTGAGGGATAACGTGTTACCAGAGCATGCTCGGGTGTTATCTGCGTATCTTCGGCGTGCTCACATATCATGTTCGAGTCCCCGCAGCTCCATGTTTTGCGGGGTAGACAGCCTCATCACATGCAGCTGCAGGGACTCGAATATAATATACGAGCACGCTGAAGACACTCAGATTGCACCCAAGCGTGCTCTGGTAACATGTTACCCCAGCATGTTCGCTCATCACTACTAATGATGTAACAGAAAGTCAGTGCAATGTTTGGGAAGCAGATAGTGCTCTGTAGTGGCCGAGTACTATGGGTGACCCCGGCCTAAATCAGCCCGCACCGACACAAGAGCCTACATGTCAAAGATAAGGAAAGCAAACTTCCTTCTCTATACTCTTATCGTGAGCTCCAAGTAATTTTTAGTATAAAGAAAGGAGTCCTAACGTTCTCACCTGTCTGAAGACAACAAGCGTAAGCTGCGATCTGAACAGTCAATCAGCACCTGAGGACGATACCAGATCTCAGAATTAGTAGCTGGAGGAGAAGAGTTTGTAGTGATGATCACCAGACGCTAAGCACTAGCTGTGTTCACTGAGGTCAGGTCCGTGACTCGGGAGCCACTAATATGGCGACCATGAGCCTATCATAATCTAGAGACCAAGATCCAAACACCACAACTAGGTTCAAAAAGTTCATTTAAAGATTAAAGTTACCCTATTCCCTGTTCCCTATTTTTCTTCTCTTAACTCAATCTATAGGAAGAGAATACGCCGACTTACCTCTGAGGAATGAAATTTCAGTACTTGGAAACCTTTTTTCCTTAAAACCAGTACATAGTCTCCAGAAAGAGCTAGGGACATAAAAAGCAGATATCCTTAGTGAGTCTTGGTACATCCATGAATGATATCACTTCCCATTCTGATCCCAGTCTGCCATCTAAAGGAATATACCACCAAGAATAAAGAATGAAATATGCAGCGTGAGCAATAAGTTCTCACCTACGGAGTCCACTGGGAAAGAAAACGTAGGGATATAAAATGAGTGCTGCGATTCTCCGCTGTGGGTCACCAACTTTAGTGTATCTGTAATTTAAAAAAAAAGACTTGTGAACATGAATGTTTTGTATCTACTGAAACTGGATTATTATGTTCAAAGTTGGAGACAAAAAGACATTGGAGGAAGAAGGCTAAGGCTGGACACACTCATAAGATACAGGTGCCTCCCACAAAATTACTACTTTATATACAGTAGATAACACAGGCTCCACCATTCGCAATAGGTGATGTCACAGCTCACCTCCTCCTCCTGTACAATGACTGATAACACCTCTATATACAGTAGATAACACAGGATCCACCATTCACAATAGGTGACATCACAGCTCACCTCCTCCTCCTGTACAATGACTGATAACACCTCTATATACAGTAGATAACACAGGATCCACCATTCACAATAGGTGATGTCACAGCTCACCTCCTCCTCCTGTACAATGACTGATAACACCTCTATATACAGTAGATAACACAGGATCCACCATTCACAATAGATGATGTCATAGCTCACCTCCTCCTCCTATACAATGACTGATAACACCTCTATATACAGTAGATAACACAGGATCCACCATTCACAATAGGTGATGTCACAGCTCACCTCCTCCTCCTGTACAATGACTGATAACACCTCTATATACAGTAGATAACACAGGATCCACCATTCACAATAGGTGATGTCACAGCTCACCTCCTCCTCCTGTACAATGACTGATAACACCTCTATATACAGTAGATAACACAGGATCCACCATTCACAATAGATGATGTCACAGCTCACCTCCTCCTCCTATACAATGACTGATAACACCTCTATATACAGTAGATAACACAGGATCCACCATTCACAATAGGTGATGTCACAGCTCACCTCCTCCTCCTCCTCCTGTACAATGACTGATAACACCTCTATATACTGTAGATAACACAGGATCCACCATTCACAATAGGTGATGTCACAGCTCACCTCCTCCTCCTGTACAATGATGGATAACACCTATATATACAGGAGATAACACAGGATCCACCATTCACAATAGGTGATGTCACAGCTCACCTCCTCCTCCTGTACAATGATGGATGACACCTCTATATACAGGAGATAACACAGGATCCACCATTCACAATAGGTGATATCACAGCTCACCTCCTCCTCCTGTACAATGATGGATAACACCTCTATATACAGGAGATAACACAGGATCCACCATTCACAATAGGTGATGTCACAGCTCACCTCCTCCTCCTGTACAATGATGGATAACACCTCTATATACAGTAGATAACACAGGATCCACCATTCACAATAGGTGATGTCACAGCTCACCTCCTCCTCCTGTACAATGACTGATAACACCTCTATATACAGTAGATAACACAGGATCCACCATTCACAATAGGTGATGTCACAGCTCACCTCCTCCTCCTGTACAATGATGGATAACACCTCTATATACAGGAGATAACACAGGATCCACCATTCACAATAGGTGATGTCACAGCTCACCTCCTCCTCCTGTACAATGACTGATAACACCTCTATATACAGTAGATAACACAGGATCCACCATTCACAATAGGTGATGTCACAGCTCACCTCCTCCTCCTGTACAATGATGGATAACACCTCTATATACAGGAGATAACACAGGATCCACCATTCACAATAGGTGATGTCACAGCTCACCTCCTCCTCCTGTACAATGATGGATAACACCTCTATATACAGGAGATAACACAGGATCCACCATTCACAATAGGTGATGTCACAGCTCACCTCCTCCTCCTCCTGTACAATGACTGATAACACCTCTATATACTGTAGATAACACAGGATCCACCATTCACAATAGGTGATGTCACAGCTCACCTCCTCCTCCTGTACAATGATGGATAACAACTCTATATACAGTAGATAACACAGGATCCACCATTCACAATAGGTGGTATCACAGCTCACCTCCTCCTCCTGTACAATGATGGATAACACCTATATATACAGGAGATAACACAGGATCCACCATTCACAATAGGTGATGTCACAGCTCACCTCCTCCTGTACAATGATGGATGACACCTCTATATACAGGAGATAACACAGGATCCACCATTCACAATAGGTGATATCACAGCTCACCTCCTCCTCCTGTACAATGATGGATAACACCTCTATATACAGGAGATAACACAGGATCCACCATTCACAATAGGTGATGTCACAGCTCACCTCCTCCTCCTGTACAATGATGGATAACACCTCTATATACAGTAGATAACACAGGATCCACCATTCACAATAGGTGATGTCACAGCTCACCTCCTCCTCCTGTACAATGACTGATAACACCTCTATATACAGTAGATAACACAGGATCCACCATTCACAATAGGTGATGTCACAGCTCACCTCCTCCTCCTGTACAATGATGGATAACACCTCTATATACAGGAGATAACACAGGATCCACCATTCACAATAGGTGATGTCACAGCTCACCTCCTCCTCCTGTACAATGATGGATAACACCTCTATATACAGGAGATAACACAGGATCCACCATTCACAATAGGTGATGTCACAGCTCACCTCCTCCTCCTGTACAATGATGGATGACACCTCTATATACAGGAGATAACACAGGATCCACCATTCACAATAGGTGATATCACAGCTCACCTCCTCCTCCTGTACAATGATGGATAACACCTCTATATACAGGAGATAACACAGGATCCACCATTCACAATAGGTGATGTCACAGCTCACCTCCTCCTCCTGTACAATGATGGATAACACCTCTATATACAGTAGATAACACAGGATCCACCATTCACAATAGGTGATGTCACAGCTCACCTCCTCCTCCTGTACAATGACTGATAACACCTCTATATACAGTAGATAACACAGGATCCACCATTCACAATAGGTGATGTCACAGCTCACCTCCTCCTCCTGTACAATGACTGATAACACCTCTATATATAGTAGATAGCACAGGATCCACCATTCACAATAGGTGATATCACAGCTCACCTCCTCCATGTACAATGACTGATAACACCTCTATATACAGTAGATAACACAGGATCCACCATTCACAATAGGTGATGTCACAGCTCACCTCCTCCTCCCGTACAATGACTGATAACACCTCTATATACAGTAGATAACACAGGATCCACCATTCACAATAGGTGATGTCACAGCTCACCTCCTCCTCCCGTACAATGACTGATAACACCTCTATATACAGTAGATAACACAGGAAACACCATTCACAATAGGTGATGTCACAGCTCACCTCCTCCTCCCGTACAATGACTGATAACACCTCTATATACAGTAGATAACACAGGATCCAGCATTCACAATAGGTGATGTCACAGCTCACCTCCTCCTGTACAATGACTGATAACACCTCTATATACAGTAGATAACACAGGATCCACCATTCACAATAGGTGATGTCACAGCTCACCTCCTCCTCCCGTACAATGACTGATAACACCTCTATATACAGGAGATAACACAGGATCCACCATTCACAATAGGTGATGTCACAGCTCACCTCCTCCTCCTGTACAATGATGGATAACACCTCTATATACAGGAGATAACACAGGATCCACCATTCACAATAGGGGATGTCACAGCTCACCTCCTCCTCCTGTACAATGACTGATAACACCTCTATATATAGTAGATAACACAGGATCCACCATTCACAATAGGTGATGTCACAGCTCACCTCCTCTTCCTGTACAATGACTGATAACACCTCTATATACAGTAGATAACATAGGATGAACATTCCCGTTAAAGAAAAAATACCAAAAGAAAGATGGAGGTCCTTACTGTTTGTGAGTACGAAGACTTGGTCATGGCCAATCTGTGTCACCTGCACCGGACCTGTCCACAAGTCCTCTAAAAACATGAACAAAAATCCTGATAAATAAAAGATACAAAGCTTCAGTACAGTGAAGACCGCAGACAGTTGTACAAATCACTTACCATCTTTGTTGTCTGTAAACCAAGAGGTCAATGAATTGAGGTTTATGGTCTGAAACTGAATTTTGCATTGGGAGGACGACCCATTACTAACTCCAATACACACTACTGGATACTGTTCTCCTGGCACCACCAGCATCTCAAAGATCTTCAAGGGGCATGGCAGGGGGAAGTCAAAGTGCTTGGGTGTGAGAAGAAAATATAAGGTCAGTGATGATACGGAGACATGAGAAAAATGGGGAGACAAATTAAAAGTCTCAGTAGGAATACAAAGATTATAAATAACTCTTCCTAAACTGTGAAAAGTGACAAGTAAAAGGTGAAGAAAGAACGTCCTTCAATAACTGAGAGAAGGTTAAAACGAGAGAACATGGACAGGGTTGTTTGGGAGAAGACATCCCACAGAAGAACCTCCTCTACCGCTGACCAAAAGATGATAACAAAACTCCTACTGAATATGGAATCTATAAGAGCGAGAAAACTCGCCAAGATCACTTTGAGGAAAGCTTGGTAGTAGGAAACAAGGTACAAACCCCGAACATACAGTGAGGAAAATAAGTATTTGATACACTGCAGATTTTGCAAGTTTTTCCACCTACAAAGAATCGAGGTCTGTAATTTTTATCGTAAGTACACTTCACCTGTGAGAGATAGAATCTAGAAAAAAATCCAGAAAATCACATTGTACAGTCATGGCCAAAAGTTCTGAGAATGACACAAATATTAATTTTTACAAAGTCTACTGCTTCACTTTTTCTAATGGCAATTTGCATATACTCCAGAATGTTATAAAGAGTGATCAGCTTAACAGAAATTACTTGCAAAGTCAATATTTGGCTAGAAAACGAACTTTATCTCCCAAAACACATTTCAACATCATTGCAGCCCTGCCTTAAAAGGACCAGCTAACCTCTTTTCAGTGATTGTTCCATTAACACAGGTGTGGGTGTTGATGAGGACATGGCTGGAGATCAATCTGTCATGATTAAGTAAGAATGACACCACTGGACACTTTAAAAGGAGGCTAGTGCTTGGCATCATTGTTTCTCTTCTGTTAACCATGGTTATCTCTAAAGAAACACGTGCAGTCATCATTGCAATGCACAAAAATGGCCTAACAGGGAAGAGTATCGCAGCTAGAAAGATTGCACCTCAGTCAACAATCTATCGCATCATCAAGAACTTCAAGGAGAGAGGTTCCATTGTTGCCAAAAAGGCTTCAGGGCGCCCAAGAAAGACCAGCAAGCGCCAGGACCGTCTCTTAAAAGTGTTTCAGCTGCGGGATCGGGCTACCAGCAGTGCAGAGCTTGCTCAGGAATGGCAGCAGGCACGTGTGAGTGCATCTGCACGCACTGTGAGGCGGAGACTCTTGGAGCAAGGCCTGGTCTCAAGGAGGGCAGCAAAGAAGCCACTTCTCTCCAGAAAAAACATCATGGACAGACTGATATTCTGCAAAAGGTACAGGCAGTGGACTGCTGAGGACTGGTGTTATGTCCCATGAATGAGACATTATACAGACTGTCCTGTGTATTTTACATGCTGTATTGCAGTCTCTCATATTGTTTACTGTTGCTATGTGTCCCTGTGTTTGCATAGCTGAAATCCTCCCTTTACATCAAGTTTGTCCCTCCTGTCTCTCTGTCTCCCTCTTCTGGTATGATGTCATTTCCTTCTTCTTTCTCCTGTGTTTCATTCTCCATCTTGATTTTATCAGAATCACATGTGTTTTCAGTCTGTCTGAAGAAAGTCTTTTTTACCTGCTGCTGTTTGTATGCATTCAACAAGAATTCTTAAAGAAATCAAAGTCTCTTCTGGATTCTTCATAACATGTGTGCCGGCAGCTGAGTTAAGCTATCTGCGATCGTCGCCAATTGTAAGTAAGGTAAAGAGATCCAGCATCTCACAGAGCCATATTTACAGCCACAGGCCCCGGGGACAGAATAGTAAAAAAGACTTTCTTCAGATTCATCTGTAAAACCCACAGCTTCTATAAAGCTACAGAACTTCCTGCAGAGCATCCGCTCTCAACATATAAGAGTCTATACAGCTCCCCTTCTCCCTGTGCAGCAGGATGGCTGAAGGAATGACTACACGGTCTCTGCCAGACCCATTGTCAGAGGAAGAGTGCATAGACCCTGATCCACCATTTAGTGAGAAGGCTAGACGTGTCACAAAGCCAACTTGGAAAATAAGGGAGAATCTAGAATCCAGTAAACATGATCTTCTCCGTGCAACAGCAGAGCTATGGCAAAAACTCTTATGCCACATAAATAGCCTATCTCAGCCTGCTTCTCTCCAACGACCACTGGAGGGAGCTCTCGCACAACTGTGTTCAGATTATCAATGTTATGCAGAAATAACAGACCAATATATCACAGTGTTAAAAAGACTTAACCCTTCAGTTACCTGCAAAGAGCTGCAAGCTTTCCAAAAACTTAACTCTGAGAGAGAAAGCATGGTGCGCGATATAAAAGCCAAAACAGAGGCAAGAATCGCACTAATAGCCGAGATGTCATCTTGCATTTCTGGCTCTGCCAGACAGTCAAAGCGAACATCTAAGTCACGCTCTTCAAAATCCTCAACCCTCAGCGAACAGCTCATAAAAGCACGTGCGGAAGCTGAGGCCACTAAAATACAAGCTGCCTTTGCTCAAAAGGAAACTGAAATGAAAACTGAGGCCACTAAAATACAAGCTGCCCTAGAGGCCATAGAAATGAAAACTGAGGCCACTAAAATACAAGGTGCCCTAGAGAAGGAACGCCAACACGCCATAGCCATGGCAAAATTAAAGGTCCTGGAACAAGCCATCAGTGGGAGCCAAAGAGACAGCATCAGTTTAAGTGGTTTTGATACTGAAGACCCTCTTAAGCGTACTAGAGACTATGTACAAAGCCAACACAGTGCTATCCCTGCTCCTGCAATCCTTCCTGACCACACTGATGCTCCCCTGAGACAACAGGACACAGAGCGTTTATCCCCATCCTGCACCCAAGGTCAGTACAATTACAATACGCTGCCAATCTTGTATCCTGATCCACCTCTGTGCACTGCAATGTACCAGAAACCTGCAAATCACCAAATCTTATACTCAGAATCCTACGTACAGGCCAATATGCAGGCCAGTCACCACACTCCGGTCAATCACACAATTCCAGTCCCATGTGTAGCAGAAACTAAGCTCATTAAGCCAGTTAATGGACTGAATGCCTACGCTGCCCCATACGTACCTGCATTCCCAGGTCAAATCACAGACTGTATGAACAAAGCAATCCAACCAGCATCGGTCCTTCCAAAATCGGAGAATGCTGATATGACTGGCCTCGCAAGGTACATGATTCGGCGTGATCTAACTAAGACCGGTCTTACAGAGTTTGACGATAAACCTGAGAACTACAGGGGTTGGAAGTGTACCTTTGAAACCACGATCAGTGATCTCGGCATCACCGCCGCTGAAGAGCTAGACCTGCTAATCAGGTGGCTTGGGCCACAATCCACGGATCGGGTCAAGAGACTTAAATCTGTCCACATCAGTAATCCCATTGCTGGTCTCACTGCCGCATGGAAGAGACTAGAAAGAAGCTATGGCAGTCCTGAGGTCATAGAAAGGGCCCTGTTCAAACGACTAGAGGATTTTCCAAAGGTATCTAATAAAGACAGTACAAGGTTCCAAGAGCTCAGCGACCTCCTGTTAGAGCTTCAGCTGGCCAAAGCAGACCCGTACCTTCCTGGCCTCAGCTACCTGGACACTGCTCATGGGGTAACCCCAATAGTTTCCAAGCTGCCGTCCAATATCCAAAATAAGTGGGCCATGCTTGGATCAAAATACAAAAGGGAAAACCAAGTCTCCTTCCCTCCATTTTCCTACTTCTGCGAGTTCATCGAAAATATCGCAGAGTGTAAGACCGATCCAAGTTTTTCCTATGGAGAACACAGCGACCCTGTTTCATCTACAAAACACGACAGTCCACGTCTTAACTACAGGAACCACCAAGCTCCAATGTCCATCAAGAAGACTGATGTTCTTCCGGCACCTTCAGTATCACAAGATAAGAGCGACAAAGGTGAGAAGGTTGAGAATCCTAATCGCCAGTGTCCAATTCACAAACTACCACATCCCCTGAAGAAGTGCATCGGCTTCAGGAAGAAGCCCCTTCAAGAACGAAAGGAGCTCTTGAAGAAGTTTGGAGTATGCTTCAGGTGCTGCGCCTCTACCGAACATCTTGCTAAGGACTGTGTCATCCCCATCATGTGTCTAGAGTGCGACAGCGAAGACCACGTACAGGCACTCCATCCATCACAGCCTGACTCTGCGTCTTCACCTTCTCCACCCACAAGCCATGGCGAGGAGAGTACAGACCAAGTGACAAGCCATGTTGCAGTATCTTCCTCATGCACCGATGTCTGTGGAGAAGGTCTTCGAGACAAGTCCTGTGCGAAGATTTGCCTGTCATGGGTGTATCCCAAGGGCCATCCAGAGAAGGCAGTCAAGGTGTACGTTAGCCTGGATGACCAGAGCAACAAATCATTAGCCAGGTCAGAACTCTTTGACTTGTTTGACTTAAAAGGAGACGTCTATCCCTACACCTTGGGCACCTGCAGCGGCGTTTTACAAACCTCTGGAAGAAGGGCCACTGGCCTCATAATAACTTCTCTTGAGAAAGGCGCCACGGAGATACCACTACCCACGCTTGTAGAGTGTAACCAAATACCATTCAATAGGGAAGAAATCCCAACACCAGAAGTCGCTCTTCAGCATCCTCATCTCAGAATGATAGCCAAAGAGATGCCACCCCTGGATGATAAGGCAGACATCCTAATTCTCCTCGGCAGAGACATTATACGACTGCACAAGATGCGTCAACAAATCCACGGACTACTCAATGAACCATATGCCCAGCGCCTCGAGTTGGGCTGGGTCATCATTGGCAATGTCTGTAGTGACCAGACAAAGAATCAGAACGACATCTCCTCTTACAAAACCGTTATCACGTCGGATGACGACTTGTCCTCCCTGTCATACTCACGTCACCAATGGATGAAGGAGAAGTCAAACGACACTACGTGTCAACGGCAACCATCCAATATTTCAAGTCCGCTTTATCCTCGAGACTACAACCTCGAGATAACAGCATTCGATCCTTCAACCAAGGACAACAACTCACTACCTACAGAGGGAGACAAAGTGATCATCAGGGTCATGAGCGTCAAACCCACCGAAGACAACTATAACAGCTGGGTAGCTCCCTCACCTTCTCTTCCAGCAAAGACTAAGTTGCCAAGGGATCCACAGCAAGTAACTGCTAAGTTCCCAACCTTTGATACCCATCTCCATCACAAGCCTGGTCAAACCGAAGCCATGCTAGACTTCAGTGCTCAGAGTGAGAGCCGCTCTCTCAACAGCCTACCTCTGACCGATGGTGCCAGCGTTTTCCCCACGCAATTCAGCCTCAGCTCACTGGCGGATGTTGAACAAGACACGTTCACTTCCCAAGCATCACCCTGTAAGGAACTTGCTAACAAACGAGGAGCTTCGCCTGTTGAAAACAGCATCGACGGTCCTCTCGAGTTTAAGACACCCATCGCAGTTCTAGGCAGGGTACCACTGAGACAGCTTGCTACTCCGGATATCAACGGGAACACTATGCTACCATCTCAGAGACAGCAAAGATGGGAGATGGCGAAGAAGTCTCTAAAGGCCTTACAACAAGTCCTGCCCCGTAGTTCTGTAAAGACTCTTTCAACCATCATCAAGAGACAAGTCTACCTTTCCTACGATGTGTCTACGAAGACTACAGCTGCAGGAGCCTCTCCCAGCGCTTCAGAAACCGGCAAAAAGGTACAGAAGCTGAGCTCTCTTTACCCTGGACATCCTTTCAGCTGGTCAGCCATCCTATCTGCTGACATACATTTCAGGCAAATCATCTGCTGGCTCCTTCGAGCAGGAGTCACATGATCTTAGCTTCGTCTCTGAACTCAGCTCACGGCGGGGAGCCTACCGCCATATACTCCTCCAGCTGTGTTGGAACATTGTAATATTTTAACTTTCTCCAGCGGATTATTGGGTTGGTGGAAGTGTTTGCACGTTGCGGCTTCCCCAATCCGAAGATCGGTTTTCGTTTGGACTCGGACTATTCCGCTGTTGAGGACTTCATGCCTCCAACTGAACATTGGACCATGCCAATTAGACTTCAACTGTTGTTGTTATTACCTGCATGCTTGTTTTTTCCTTTTGTCTTTCAGGTCTACAGTGACATCTCCAGTGGACATCATAAAATTATGAAATCTATAGATTTCAGACGGGGAGTGTTATGTCCCATGAATGAGACATTTTACAGACTGTCCTGTGTATTTTACATGCTGTATTGCAGTCTCTCATATTGTTTACTGTTGCTATGTGTCCCTGTGTTTGCATAGCTGAAATCCTCCCTTTACATCAAGTTTGTCCCTTCTGTCTCTCTGTCTCCCTCTTCTGGTGTGATGTCATTTCCTTCTTCTTTCTCCTGTGTTTCATTCTCCATCTTGATTTTATCAGAATCACATGTGTTTTCAGTCTGTCTGAAGAAAGTCTTTTTTACCTGCTGCTGTTTGTATGCATTCAACAAGAATTCTTAAAGAAATCAAAGTCTCTTCTGGATTCTTCATAACATGTGTGCCGGCAGCTGAGTTAAGCTATCTGCGATCGTCACCAATTGTAAGTAAGGTGAAAGAGATCCGGCATCTCACAGAGCCATATTTACAGCCACAGGCCCCGGGGACAGAATAACTGGGGTAAAGTTATTTTCTCTGATGAATCTGTGTAGCCCTGGTGTAAGGCACACGCAGTACCCTGGAGGATGTGTGGAGAGATAGCAGTTTAATGCTCAATGAACATTCATTTCAACACACACTTAGACACGCCCACAGGTATATAAAGTCTAGTCACATGCATCAGTAGTTAGTCATGCAGTAGTCAGTTTCCTGTCTTCAGACAGAGCTGACAGTGTGAAGTTTGTGCAGGAGGAGAGAGGAGTGAGTTGCAGATATACTTCAGTCTCCTGTCCCAAGGACAGTGAAGGTTCAGAGACGTGCTCCTGCCTGGAAGATTACTGAGAGTCTGGCAACAAGCTCAAGAAAGGAATTAAGTAAGGGACTGACTTTGTTAACCTGTGAAGTGAGAAATGCTTATGCTACCAGCGCGGACAAGGCGAAAGGCACAGTGGTAGAAATTCTGAGTGCAATAGGATTGGAGAAGTCCTGCACGTTGTTACCGGTCACTGGAGACCGAAGCATCACCATAGCTTCATGCATGGTGGTAGGAAACCCAGAGGCTTACCGGACCTTAGGTAGCGGAAAGCAGCCCCTAAATAGTCGGTACGTAACTGGGGTCAGGGGGAGTGAGAACCTTGAGCCTGATCAGCAAGAATAGGAACTCAGCTCTCTCACAGGAAGGCTCCGACCACAAAAACTGACTGGGCAGTACAGCTTTGGAATAGCTGGAGTTATAGAGGGAACTACGCTTCATGCTGGTTGTACTCATCGTTGTGAAAGTAAAGGAGGCCCCTAACTTGTCCAGCTGCTATCTCGAAATACATTCTCCTTGGATCAGCCTCCCTGGGACCTGCCTTACCATCTTACAAGTAAAGGTATGGAAAGACGCTGACCGTGTGAGACTGAGTTATTTACTTGCATGCCTGCACAACCCTGCTTTAACTACCGACCTGAGGGAAGAGTCCCACCTGTAGGGGACCCGACATCTAGCTGCCTCACCATCCCCTCAGAGCTCAACAGCAGCGCTGGTACAAATTACCAGAAGACTACAGGTGGCGTCACGAACTGTAAATATATCTATCCCCTGTAAATATTCCCCCAACATACGCCAGACCGCTAGGGCCACAGACCGAGCCACCGCTACCTGTGACAATCCCATAGACTTCTACGGGCTCGGCTCTGAGTACCCCATTGCCCTGGTAACCCACAATTGTGGTGGCGGGTCGACACAAATCCCCTTTTCGATTGTTTGGGACATCAGGAAAACGCCTCATTTGGAGAAGACAAGGTGAGCGCTACCACCAGTCTTGTCTCATGCCAACTGTTAAGCATCCTGAAACCATTCATGTGTGGGGTTGCTTCTCAGCCAAGGGAATCGGCTCTCTCACAGTCTTGCCTAAAAACACAGCCATGAATAAAGAATGGTACCAGAATGTCCTCCAAGAGCAACTTCTCCCAACCCTCCAAGAGCAGTTTGGCGATCAACAATGCCTTTTCCAGCATGATGGAGCACCTTGCCATAAAGCAAAGGTGATAACTAAATGGCTCAGGGAACAAAACATAGAGATTTTGGGTCCATGGCCTGGAAACTCCCCAGATCTTAATCCCATTGAGAACTTGTGGTCAATCATCAAGAGATGGGTGGACAAACAAAAACCTAAAAATTCTGACAAAATGAAAGCATTGATTGTGCAAGAATGGACTGCTATCAGTCAGGATTTGGTCCAGAAGTTGATTGAGAGCATGCCAGGGAGAATTGCAGAGGTCCTGAAGAAGAAGGGTCAACACTGCAAATATTGACTTGCTGCATTAACTCATTCTAACTGTCAATATAAGCTTTTGTTACTCATATGTTTGCAATTATATTTCTGTCTGTGATAAAAACATCTGTCAAACACACATAAAAACCAGAGGGCAGCAAATCATGTAAAAATATAATATTTGTGTCATTCTCAAAACTTTTGGCCATGACTGTATGATTTCTACATAATTAGTTTGCATTTTATTGCATGAAATAAGTATTTGATACAATAGTAAAACAGAACTTAGTATTTGGTACAGAAACCTTGGTTTGCAATTACAGAGGTCAGGCGTTTCCTGCAGTTCTAGACCAAATTTGCACACACTGCAGGAGGAATTTTGGCCCACTCCTCCATACAGATCTTCTCCATCTTTTTATCTTGCGATACATGACCCCATCCATCCTCCCTTCAATTTGGTGCAGTCATCCAGTCCCCTTTGCAGAAATGCACCCCCAAAGTATAATGTTGTTTCCCCCACCATGCTTCATGTTTGGGAAGGTGTTCTTGGGGTTTTTACTCATCCTTCTTCTTCCTCCAAACACGGCGAGTGGAGTTAATACCAAAAAGTTCTATTTTGATCTCATTTGACCACATGACCTTCTCCCATGCCTCCTCTGGATCATCCAGATGGTCACTGGTGAACTTCAAACAGGCCTGGGCATGTATTGGCATGAGCAGGTGACCTTTCGTGCCGTGCAGGATTTTGATCCATGACGGTGTAGTGTGATACTAATGGTAATGTGTAGCCCTGGTGTGTAAGGCACACATAAAATCCTGGAGGATGTGCGGAGAGGTAACAGTTTAATGCTTGATATCCATTCACTCCATCACACACTTGGACACACCCATAGGGTATATAAGGTAGTGACATGCAGCAGAGTCAGTCAGTTTCCTGTCTTCGGACAGAGGAGTCAAGCCTTGGGTGGCTCAGGAGTGAGTCATCCCACCAGTGTGCAGTCTGTGCAGGAGGAGAGGAGATCAGATTGCATTTTCCTGTCAGAGCTCTGTGTGAGCTAAAGTCAGACAGACGGAGACAGCTTTGGAGAAAGGGAAGTTTGCAGCAGAAACTTCAGTCGCCTGTCCCAAGGACAGTGAAGTTCAGTTGATGAGTTCCTGAACTAGGAGAATACTGAGAATACTGAGAATCTGTCAGCAAGCTCCAAGGAAGAAGTAAGGAAGGATTGACTTGTACTACCTTAGGAAGTGTGGAGTGCTTATGTTAAAAGCGCGAACAGGGCGAAGGGCGCAGTGGAAGGAATTAGAGAAGTGCCTTAGGTATAGAATTACCTGCACGATTTACCCGGTCACTGGGGACCGAAGTGTTGCTATTGATTCACTCATAGTAACGGAACAACCAGAGTCTTACTGGACCTTAGGTCGCAGAAAGCAGCCCTCGGAGAGTCGGTACGTAACAGGGTCAGGTGGAATAGGGACTTTGAGTCTGTGCACGACAAAAGCAAGAACCTAGTTCCATCAATTGGAAGGCTCCGACCACTATGCTGACCGGGCAGTACAGCTTTGGAGAAGCTGGAGTATTCGGAGTTAACTTAGCTCTATGCTAGTTGGACTCATCATATGGAAAGTAAAGGAGGCCTCTAACCTGTTCAGCTGTTATCTCGAAGCACATTCTCCACCCTGACCAGCTCCCCGGGACTTGCCTTATCATCTGACAAGTAAAAGGTATGGAAAGATGCTGGATGGTGTGAGACTGATTCATTTATCTGCACCCTACATCGTTAATAACCATAGACTCAGAGGGACAGTCCCACCTGTGGGGGACCCAACACCTAGCTGCTATAACATCCCCTCAGAGTTCTGTTCAGCAGCGCTGGTCTCAGTGATCAGACAACTACAGGTGGCGTCACGAACTGTTATATATACTAATCCCCTGTAAATAATATTCCCCCCAACATACGCCGGACCGCCAGGGCCACAGACCGAGCCACCGCTATCCGTGACAACCCCATAGACTTCCATGGGCTCGGCTCTGGGTACCCCATTGCCCTGGTAACCCACAATTGTGGTGCGTGGTCGCGACAGTAATGTTTGAGACTGTGGTCCCAGCTCTCTTCAGGTCATTGACCAGGTCCTGTTGTGTAGTTGTGGACTGATTCCTGACCTTTCTCAGAATCATCCTTACCCCACAAAGCGAGATCTTGCATGGAGCCTTAGACCGAGGAAGATTAACAGCAATCTTGTGTTTCTTTCATCTTCTAATAATTGTGCCAACAGTTGTTACCTTCTCACCAGGCTGCTTGCCTATTGTCCTGTAGCCCATCCCAGCCTTGTGCAGATCTACAATTTTGTCCCTGGTGTCCTCATACCGCTCTTTGGTCTTGGCCATGAGAGAGAAGGAGAGGCTGAAGTGTGATTGATTGTGGACAGGTGTATTTTAACAGGTACAGTTGAACAGGTGCAATAATACAGGTAATAAGTGCAGAGTGAGAGGCTTGTAAAAAAAACACTAAGGTAGTTTCCACGGTCAGAAACGCTGCTGTTTGCGCTGTGCCTGGCGCACGCAAACACGCAGCGTCCAGATGTTACAGCATAGTGGAGGGATTTCAAGAATCCCGTTCCACTATGCGTAACAATACGCAGGTGCAAACCTGCGTAACGGACATGCGGCGCTCTTTTTAGACCGCAGCAGTCTCGTATTGCGGCGACGTGCTCGCCGCAACAAATTAACACAGGCTATGAGCCTGCGCTTTTCCGAGGTGTTCGGAGTGTCCTGAACCTCCGAAAGATCGCGCGTCATAAAGGGCGGGGCTTAGACGGAGCGATTCCCTCCGTCAAAGCGCTATGGTTCCGGACCGTGGAACCATAGCCTAACAGGTCTGTGAGAGCCTGATTCTTGCAGGTTGATCGTGGTCAAATACTTATTTCATGCAATAAAATGCAAATTATTATGTAAAAATCATACAATGTGATTTTCTGGTTTTTATGTTTAGATTCTGTCTCTCACAGTTGAAGTGTATCTACAATAAAAATTACTGAACTCTCCATTCTTTGTAGGTCGGAAAACTTGCAAAATCGGCAGTGTATCAAATACTTACTTTCCCCCCTGTAGTGTCTCATTGGTGGCTCATGCCTCTTTGCCCCGGAAGACTATATGTATTATGCCATTAATGGCTGGGGGACAAGAACAGGGCAGAATGAAGACTATTACCTTTAGCAACATGAACTTTTCAAGAGGCTGATACCATTCCAACAAATGTACCGAGGCCTCCAGAGCGGCACAAAGGAACCAGCTGCCGGATGCGTCATTGTGAGCTGGAGAAGAAAAAATAACCCAAGTAGAGTTAGAAGAAAGCACCAGAGGACATGGTCGTAGAAGATAAGGTCATCCATCGGCATGGTGCAGAGACTGCTACAATCTTACCCACACAACAACTCTTGCAGCCCTTAGTGTCCGGTACTTTGCTGGAAGAGGATTTCTTCCTGTAGTATAAAAAAAGAGATAGATGGACAGTTTAGCCCATTTTCCGCTCTGTTCTTTACTCTCTGGTGTCCAGGCCTGTCCCCATGATAGACAAAGTACATCTCCAGTAATTGCTAAAAGACTTTCATGCCCCCTCTAGATACTTCATGAAGACATACAGGAGGAGAAGGAAGGTTAAAGGAAGGATCTTGGTGACCCTATGACTTTATAATACTTCCATAGCTGGTAAAAATGGTTGCTATGACTTTGATCTTTTCAGCAAAAAATTGCTTCAAAGGGAATCGTCAGCCCCAAGACCACATATTAAACTACTTATTCAGTTGAATCGGTGACCTACACCTATAAAAATTATTCTGCAGAATGGATGTCAGTGTTTAGGGGCTGAGAAAAAAGTGCTTTATTTCATATGCAAATGACGGCACCTTGGTGCACCCTCAGCATGGCCAAAGGTTCAGTGCATTAGTACGCTCCCTTAATTTGTATACCGAGCACTTCCATTCTTCCTGATGGTGAGAACAAAGCACCGCACCGCCTGACCTCAACCCGTAGCCTTGGGTATGCAGACTGACAATTCAGGAGCTCCTGTCGGTGGCCGGCGCTCGCTACACTTCCAGGGTGGCAGTTTAGCGACCAGTTGCTGCAGGCAGGAGACATGGATGAGAGCACACAAATACCATGTGCGCACCCTCTGCAATCTATACTACACGTATGATTTTTACAGGAGCTAAGTTGCCTATATAACTGTAAAAGTAGGTCAATTTGATTTTTGGGGTTTGACAGACTCCCAATAAATGGATTCATCTCATGAAGACAGCCTCTGTTCAGGTGCCTAAATAAAATGATGACAGAGGTAGATCTCTCTCTCCTATAAGAGTTGGCGGCGATGTCCCCTGGCCAAAATTGTCTGTTTGCACAAGGTTGAGGTAGCCAAATCCATGGTTACTTTCTGAAAGTGGTTGTCTTTTATGTTCCAGCACCAAATCTAATCTACTTGCTCACCCTCAGAGGAAGTCATCTAGACCAGTGGTCTCTAACCTGGGAACCTGTAGTAAGACTAATCCCACTAGCGTGACCTAAAGGTCCTGGGCTGCTTCCAGAGGAGAATATGGTGCCTTGCGTAGAATTATTCCTCTGCTGTATCTACCTGGGCAGTAGTCTGTGTGTGGGGATGTGACCCAATCGACTCTCTTTCGAATTTGCTCATGAAGAGTCACCAGGCTGTGAGAGTATAGTTGGGAGACTTTACCTGAAAGAAGACAGCAAGACATTGGGATATCACGCTTGAGTTTGCCAGATCTCATTTTTTATGCCCTTACATTCAGCCTTACCTGTTATGGACATTAGTACATTATTGATAGAATAGACCCATGTCGTCCGGCCTGGAACCAGCTTGAAGAAGGGAAAAAAAAGTGTCAAAAATAAATTATTTGGCCACAAATAAAAGACTTGTGTTGGGTCCTTGCGTGCCATCTATGAAGGGAAGTAATGTACAGAGAGAGCATCAAAGTATCCCCCTCCATCAAGGTCAACCAACCCAAGGACTATGATCATACCCAATGTTGCATCTATTAAAAGCATGTCGCCATGAGGACAATCTTAGTACTCCCTGGATAGATAGTGGACTTCCATACCATATTTTGAAAACGTAAGAACCTAGGCTTTCGACTATGCAAGTCAATATTAGATGGTGGCCTCCTGATCTGGATTGATTTGGATTTTGTCAATTTTGGGCTGAAAGAACATTCTTGGAAAATCCTTGCAAGAACAATCTTTCAGCCCATCACCAATATTATTCTTTATGTAGCTTTAAGATGCCCATATTCAACAGCCTACAGAGAAGTCTTATGTGTAAATCAGCATTGCTCAAAAAAATAAAGGAAACACTCAAATAACACATCCTAGATCTGAATGAATGAAATATTCTCATTGAATACTTTGTTCTGTACAAAGTTGAATGTGCTGACAACAAAATCACAGAAAAATCATCAATGAAAATCAAATGTATTAACCAATGGAGGCCTGGATTTGGGGCGGCAGGCTGCGGTCAGGACTTTCTCCCACATGTAAGTTTAATCGGTACATCTTTACCGTTTGATTCTATTCCTATGCACTTTCCCACTGTTATTCATTAATTGATGATAGCTGCTATTTGTGCGCTTTATGATATATATGTATATTTGACCCTTCATATTAGGGTTATTTTATCTCATTTGAGACATGATGTGGTTAAGTGTGTGATATAATGTGTTACATGGTGGGGAAAAATTGTCCTTTCCTCATGACCTGTTTTTGTGATACTCTGTATATACTTTTTATTGTTGGAATCTATAATAAAATATTTTTTGATAAATAGCTCTGATTCTGTCCTCATATATGGGGAAGGATATATGTTTCCTATGCTCCTGATGAGGCGGCGCATGGTCTCCTGAATGATATCCTCCCAGACCTGGACTAAAGCATCCGCCAACTCCTGGACAGTCTGTTGTGCAACGTGACATTGGTGGATGGAGCGAGACATGCTGTCCCAGATGAGGGATGTTGCAGGCAGCAGATCGCTTTCCACGACTCTGTCACATGTACATATCAGTGAGAACCTACTTTCATCTGTGAAGAGCACAGGGCACCAGTGGCGAATTTGCCAATCCTGGTTTTCTGTGGCAAATGCCAAGCGTCCTGCACGGTGTTGGGCTGTGAGCACAACCCCCATCTGTGGACGTCGGGCTCTCAGACCATCCTCATGGAGTCGGTTTCTAATTGTTTGTGCAGACACATGGACATTTGTGGTCTGCTGTCATTTTGCAGGGCTCTAGCAGTGCTCCTCCTGTTCCTCCTTGCACAAAATTGGAGGTAGCGGTCCTGCTGCTGGGTTGTTGCCATCCTACGGCCCCCTCCACATCTCCTGGTGTACTGGCCTGTCTCGTGGTAGAGCCTCCAGCCTCTGGACACTACGCTGACAGACACAGCAAACCTTCTTGCCACAGCTCACATTGATGTGCCATCCTGGATGAGCTGCACTACCTGAGCCATTTGTGTGGGTTGTAGATGAGCTGCCCTCCCAGGGCGGTGGGGTACTCGGCACCGAGCCTGTCGGCTTCTATGGGGAATGTCACAGCAACACAGCTCGGTCCGTGGCACTGGGCGCTTACCCTTAATGGGGGATATTTACAGGGGAATGAATATTGGTATGGTAATTCGTGACGCCACCTGTAGTACCTGGTCAGGGTGACCAGCGCTGCTGTGCAGATCCACTGAAGGGTTGGTGTTGCGCAGCTAGATGTTAGGCCTCCACAGGTGAGGCTAAGTCCTTCAGGGCAGGTAGTTGTATAGGGGAGCAGGACAGAGGGGGAACCCGGCGGTTAGGGGTAAGAAGTTGGACACACACACAAGTCACTTTGGTACCTTTACTGAAGATGTTGCAGGCACATCCCGGAGCACTGTAGGGTGAAGGGTGCACATCCAGATTTTCCCACTGAGTAGGTGTGTGGCCTCCTGTTCCCTGCCTTTCTGTAATGAAGTCCTGGCCTGCATGTAGCTGGGCCTAACTTAATCTCCGTCCTGCACCCGGCTGACCTTGTAGTTGGACCTTTTCTTGAAGAACACAGTCCCTGCTTGCAGTGCCCTGCCTGCTGAACGCTGTCCTCCTGGCCCGGTTATGTATCAGCTCTGTGGTGCTCCTGGGACCTATAGTCCTCCAGGAACTCCGGTGTTCTCCTAATGGGTCGTGGAGATCCCTATAGGCTCGGACTCCGGTGTCCGGTAAATACTTGTTGAGGTGAGCTGGTAAGGTTCCTCTGCCCCTTTACTACTCTCTTCTTGCCTTTGGCCTACTCGGGCCCTCACAGGATTATACACACTGGCAGTTGGTGGGCTGCCTCTTCTGCCGCTCTCAGAGCGTCGGCACACTCCTAGCTCTCTAACTGGAGCTATTGAGTCATCATCTGCGAACTCCACTCTGCTCTGCAGGCTTTACTAGACTCAAACAAAAACTAAACACTCACTCACTCGTCTCAGCTAGACTGTACTGCTGGACTCAACTCCTAGACTAGACTAGACTCCTCTTTCCTGTCTTCACCCTCCTTTTATATGCCTATCTGGCTCCCTCTGGTGGTCTTAGGGGATGGGTGAAGGTGTGTGGATGCATTAAGACCTCTAGTGGATAAATCTTTTAGTGCACCCTTCCAGGAGATGTGGGAATCCTAGCACAGCTGGGGCTCCACATAGAGTCCGTCTCATGCTACCACGAGTGTGAAAGCACAACCAACTTTCAAAAATGACCAAAACATCAGCCAGAAAGCATTGGTGCTGAGATGTGGTCTGTGGTCCCCACCTGCAGAATCACTCCTTTATTGAGGGTGTTTTGATAATTGCCAATAATTTCCATCTGTTGTCTATTCCATTTGCACAACAGCATGTGAAATTGATTGTCAATCAGTGTTGCTTCCTAAGTGACATTTGATTTCACAGAAGTTTGATTTACTTGGAGTTATATTCTGTTGTTTAAGTGTTCCCTTTATTTTTTTGAGCAGTGTATATTAACAGTATATTCGGGCACCTTCAACTCAACCTACTGAATCTTCTGCACCCATCCCTGAACCATTCCTGAGCCATGAGTGCCCCCTTGGGCAGGAACCTCCTAGTTTTTGGATTGGTTACTCACTAGGTCCAGAGATGCCTGTGATTCTGAGCGGTTTAAAGTGAAGATCCCGTGCTCCGCTCCCAGTATAACATGTAGATCTAAAATTTACGAATATTTCAAATAAATCAGAAAATATTCAAGAGAAGACACAAAAAAGCTTGTGTTGATGGGTAGTTCTCACCCTTTGAGGTTGGATGTTTCCAAGTCGTTGCTGAATGGATTTTCAGAGGACAGCCATTAAAGATCTTCTTCAGGTGGAAGTCTGTCTGTACACAGGGAAATATTGAAGTTTATGTATATAGTCCAGTGTAATACAAATATATAGGAAAAACATGTAATAGCCTATAGTCATTGCATCAAAATTTCTATGCAATGGAAGAAATCAGTGGCCAAGTCTTCATCAAAATCCACTTTGAAAACCATGTATCAAATAAGGATTTTGATGCTGATTTTGGTGCAGTTTTTAGCACGCTGTGTAAATCTGACAAATGATGTGCTGCAAGTTCCTCAAACAATTTCCCAAGGGCCTTTTATGCTAAAATGTCCCCATGTTGATGCTTAAAAGTTACGGACACATTTGACTTCTTAAAAATTAATTTTTACATGTGTTTAGTTAATAAAATTTCTCTGCTTCAGTCTGCAATCTTCATTCATGTTCAGGTCCTGCACCCACACAATTTTTAGCCTGATTCAAGTTTTAGATTTTTCACTTTTGGGAATGTTTCTTCCAGTAATATAGGCTGGATCTGAGCTGTGTGTCTATCCAGGATACTCCACTGCTCATATGTCAGTACAGCTTCTATCCTGCCCTTATCTCTGACCTCCCTGAGACTGTAGATGCTTTCCCATCTTACCATTCTTGAAATATGTGTATAAACGCCTCCTTTCTGCTATCTCTAACACTGAGAGTGAACCCTCAGAACTCAGGAGCAGCTCTGAGGGATTATTATCTTTTTTTTTTTGCAGAACACCAAGTTAGATAAAGGACGTACAGACACTTTGCCGCATCAAAACGATAGACATTTTTTAATGGAGACTATTTCGAAAGTTACTTTAATTTTGCATTTTGGAAGTAACTGAGCAATAAAAAGAATTCTATGCATGTATATGGGAGTAACATAGAGGATGATAAACATGCAGAAACCTTTACCTGTTTTGATTGTACTCTTCCTTTCTTTGGGGGCAGAGAAGGGGGAAGTTTTGTTGGAAGATGTTGCACTAAGAGGGAAGGCTCTGCAGTGGAAGGAAAGAAGGGTCATATCAGAAAATGAATTAACAACCAATAAAATAAAAAATTGAAGTGATATTTCTGGCGGAGGGAGTGCCATAGCTTGACATCAATTAGACAACACTTCCGCCGCGCCCTTGTGAAGATGCCAAAAATCTAAAAAAAATTAGCGCAATGCTGAACTGTGCCTAAATTTTGCAAGTTTTCAAAGCGTTTACACCAGAATAGTACTCTTGGGAAAGATCAGGCCATTACTCACGGGTAATGGATAATGGCCTGATGTTATGGACCCTGTAAATGACTACTTCCCTACCCCACCACCACTCACCGGAGCTGGCAGCGGGTAATTGTGTCCCCAAACTCTCAGGCCAGGCCTGTGCGGGACTTCTTGGGACATTTGGCCCACTGTAACACCGGACCAGGGTGGAGGGAGTGTGCAGCCTGTCCGGCTCTCTCTTTATGTCAGCAGAAGAAGTGCGGAATCTGGGCTGTTGAGACGGACAGACAGCGGTGATGAGAAAATACAAGTGGTATGGAAATAAAATATGGAAGCGGATGGTTGGTCTCACCTTAGGGGTAATGGAGGGGGAGAATCCTCAGGAGATGAGTCACTGTTGAGGTCCTCGCTGCCGGGTCTTTTATCAGTCGGAAAGAGTGATAAAAACTTAAGTAATATCATGATAATCGGGGGCCTTATATTTTCAGTTGTATAGGTCTCATACGTGTAGTTATTTTCCACTAATTCTATGGGGGATATGTACATTTTTCTCAAAATTAAGGGCACAAGATTCCAATCTTGCTTCATTGTTTTTTTGTGAGCTGAGATCACAAGTCATAAGAGAAGCAATAATTACGATAGGACTATAGCCCTCTGAAGGAACACAGCTGTAAAAAGTTTTTACCAACATTAGCTTGGTATTTGCTGGGCTAGTAGACATCAGCAACCTGTATGGTACAAATTAGCAAGCTACACTTTCCAATACAAAGGGAAACTGTAAAAATATAGTATTCAACATAAGTTAAGTTTCTTACAATGCAGGACAATGTTTGCCATATGTCAGGTAAACATTAGCGATCAAGAGGGGCAAAAAGATTTGCAGGGTCCTGGTTTCAAAGTCGGTACTGAATGGCATCCAGACCAGGGCAGAGTGAACTTCCTCGGCCTCCACTCGAAAATTGGCATACTGGGTACCTTCTGTGATTACTATGACCCTGCAAGCGCTTGACACCAGTATTCGAGTGCGGATGAGGAAGTTTACAATAAGGGAAAACGTGGTCAAATTCTGCGCTGCTGAATCACTGTAGTCCAAGAGTATTATTAAAAGTGGTCTTTATTCAATGCTTTTCAGAGTTTCAAAGAACTCCTTCCTCAGGTGGCATATTGGGCACCTTCTGTGGTTACTATGACTCTGCAAGCTCTTGACACCAGTATTCGAGTGCCGGATGAGGAAGTTTGCGCTTTCCCAATATAGGTGGCATGGAGTATCAACGTGGATGCCAGACCAGTCCGGGGTGCCAAGGAGTATCAACATGGATGACGGAACAGTCCAGGTGCCATGGAGTATCAACGTGGATGACGGAACAGACAGGTGCCATGGATTATCAACTTGGACGCTAGACGAGTCTGGGTGCCATGGAGTATCAACGTGGATGCTGGACCAGTTCGGGATGCCATGGAGAATCAACATGGATGTCGGACCAGTCCAGGTGCCAAGGAGTATCAACATGGATGCCGGAACAGTCCAGGTGCCAAGGAGTATCAACGTGGATGCCAGACCAGTTCGGGATGCCATGGAGTATCAACATGGATGCCGGACCGGTCCAGATGCCAAGGAGTATCAACATGGATGCCGGAACAGTCCAGGTGCCATGGATTATCAACTTGGACGCTGGACCAGTCTGGGTGCCATGGAGTATCAACATGGATGCTGGACCAGTCCAGGTGCCATGGAGTATCAACGTGGATGCTGGACAAGTCTAGGTGCCATGGAGTATCAACTTGGATGCCAGACCAGTTCGGGTGCCATGGAGTATCAACATGGATGCTGGACAAGTCCACGTGCAATGGAGTATTAACGTGGATGCTGGACCAGAGTTCTAGAAATCTTTTTGCTCACCTCTAATCAGGAAACATTCCTAAAGTAAACCTCCAATATAGCCCTGCACAAGATCTGAAAATACCGATTACTTGTCTCATTACTTACATGTCAACATCATCATAGTCGTCATCTTCGTCAGAACAGAAACTGAAACAGAATTTTTTTTTAAATATTAAAAGTTCCAATCACGATGTAATGCAAAAGTGAGAAACTTGCTCGCAGTGGGATTATCAATCGCCCAGCTTATTGCTATTTATATAACTTGGTTGCCTACAGAAGCAATCACCAGAGAACATCTCATGATCTCCGCACCACCTCTAACTGGCCTTTTAGTCTACTAGAAGGGACAAAAAATGACTCCACTACATCAACTACGGTTAAGGAAAATATGATGGGCAAACTCAACTAGGCCACTATCAACGTACCCAGTATAAGACATTGAGGACAGTCAGTGAGAGTGATGGAGGGCAAGAGATCTAGAAACCTCAAATAAACTTAAATAGAAATTTAAGAAATAATTAGAATTTCCCTTTCTAAATATTCATGTGGTAATCCTTTAGTATTTCTTAGGGCATTCATAAAGCAAAACTGATTCATCTAAGATCAGTATGATAGATGAAGATGGCCATACACTTTAAGATGCTCACTCAGCCAAAAGCTCTCTCTCCCAACTTTCCTAACCGGCAATACACTTGCACAATCAGTTCTGCAAAACCCGCCCTTGTTTGGATGTTTCTACCATTGCCTTAATTCCTATGGAAAAAAAGGAATGGGCATGTTGAAATCCAACAGCCTGATCTTTCTTAACACCACCAGCTGTCTTGGATTTCCCCAATCAAAGGGAGTGGGGTTTATACAAACTCCGCCCAAAAAGGGCAATCCGGGAGAATTGGGAGTTCCTGGGAGGTGTGTGCATTTCCAAGAGGGTGGGGCTGGGATGGGGTGGGGTGTAAACTTCCCCAGAAATGTTGGCAATTACATCTGTAGTCAGGACACCCATCCATACACATTAGATGATCAGTCAATATGCCAAAATCAACAATAATCTACTGTATGGCCTTTTAGCCTTTAGTTAAGATGTCAATAATTTGTTATATGGACTGGTCATAGTATGAGCCCCAAAGAAGAAGCTATATGTATCTGTCACTCACCTGACATATGGCGCTGTACTTGTGGTGCTCTGATGAGCTGGACTTGGCTCTAGGTCACTCTTCGAACAAAAAATACATTTACAGGTGTCAATGTCTAATTTGGCAAAAATTAATGACAAAAAATTGGCAAAAAATAGCATAAAAACAGCAATTTTTGTTTTAAGTAGTCTACTGAATAATATAACTTTCTTGAAGGGACACTGCTTGAGGATGATGAAACCATGGCAAAGGAAAAATACATACAAAACTATAAGTAGACATGAATATATGCATGGCTGATTTGGTAAATTAGGCATTAAAAGTAGGATTTTTCTGGTGCTCTTATTTGGCTATATGAAATAAGCAGGGGCGAGGCTTAGTTACACAGAACAGTTATGTATCTGTCTGGATCAAAATTAATGTGACCATATAGAGGGCCTATGACCACAAACAAGACCGACTATTGACCGTAGAACTCAGAGTTATTATTAAGCTAAATGGATTTATGCTTCTTGTTACCTTTCGGACCCTTGGTTCTTCCATTTTTGCTTTCGGAGGACGATTTAAATTGATCACTACAAGACGAAGGAGACAATTGTTACTTTACTCATCTTCATCCCTATACCCAACCACTGCCGTACTCACATTGAATGTCTGATGATGAGCGTCCAACTTTGGGAAGACGTTTTTTAGAGAGGATTCGAGAGAATGTTGATAAAAGCTGTTGGACAAAAAGTTTTATTATTTTAGTGTATTATGTAGGTGGGACTATTTGACTTGTAAGTCATCAGTAATCATCAATAGGCTGGGGCTACGTGGTGACTTTGACCATGACATAAGTCATGTAGTCAAAGATCACTATGTGTCACTGCTACATTGCAGCATAATATAAGGTCGCATTGCAACCCCGAGGGTTCTGTGCCAAGCAAGTAGCAAAAAATATAATTTGGACACAGTACCCTTTGGACCTATGAGCCCATGTGAAAGGAAGCCCCTTTGAATCACATGTGGGACAGCCACCGAAAGTTAATGTGAAAAATTCTCTTCCCTCCAAAGAAAATGGTCAAAGCAGAAAACAATCTAGATCAAACGTTGTCTTCTTAAAGACATTATGGTTTCCAAAAGTTCCATTGTGATAAAAAAATCCATGACCTGAAGGAGTTGTGACATCTGGGATAATCTTCTAACCATATACAGTCTATAACGAAGATTAATTGAAAGTTTACATTTCTCCTTGGTTTTTTCAACAAATCACTCACCTCAAAGTCATCTTCTTCTTCAGCGTTGGACGTTTCATGATGCTTTTCTGGATTTCTCAGTTTTTCCAACAACTCCACAGTGAGAGAAGGATCAAGTCCTGTCTGGGCAACAAACTGGTGCTGCAAAGTAGAGAAGAAGGGAAGAAGTCACACTGAAGTGGTTCCAACACTAAAGTGTGAAAGGTCTAGAGCTCTGTTCCACAAGGTTTCCACTGCTTGTGGAGCCATAAACAGATCTATTTTCACATGGATTTTAATGTACCCGATATGCTTGAGGAAAGGGTCCATTATGTTTTTGTTGGATTTGTTTTTCAGGGCAAAGCTAGCACTTTCGACCAAACTAACAGAAATGGAATGGAATGGAGAATAGTAGTAATGCGGCCTTCCACAATTTCTAAGACAAAGTTGAAGGGCAAAGTAATTCTCGCAAGAAAAAAAAAGGTAAAAAAAATACTGTAGCAATTGAAAAACAAAGTATGTAGAAAGTAATTTCTATAGAAACAGGCGTCAAGTAATACAGGGTTTCCATCATGATGGAGAACTTTCCTTGTAGTCCATTACAAACTTAGCCCTTACTGTGAGCAACTTGGAGGCACTTGGTCTCTTCTTTGGATTTTTGGTTAATGCCACCTTGATAAAATTGTTAAAGGCTGCAGACCTTAAAAAAAGGAAAAGAAGAAGAAGATGAGGGAATACAGAAAGTGATGCTACTTAGAGGATTCCCGTCTAGCATTACACACCATTTTGGCTTATCCTTCAATTTAGGGGGCTGATAACCACTTTTTGACATTAGGAAGAGAACCCTGGTGAAACATAATTAATATTAAATTAGAATAGGGCTGTAAATTAACCCTATATTTATTAGAAACTGTAATACCAACCTCAGGGGATGTACATGAAACATGGGTGGTTGTAGCTCAATGAGCTCGATGGCTGTGATACCTAGAGACCAGACGTCACACAGTTCTGTGTATCCCCCCTTGAGTTCTACCGCGGCCACCTCTGGGGCCATCCTGTATGGACAGAAAAGAGTGGCCACTTAGGTCAGATGAAATAGGTGGCAAGATCATTTTTTTTCCTCTGTGGATGATCCAATGCAACTGGATCTCAAATCGAGGAGATCGAGCAATCAGGAGTTCCTGTTTAACTTACGTACCAATAAGGAGTACCGATGAAGGAATTCCTTCTAGCAAAAGTTGCCGTGAGCTGAGCAGAAATTCCAAAATCAGCTGTGAAATAAATAACTTGAATATATTAACAAGAGAAGGATCAAATAGACCTTAGGGTACCCTGAAATTGTTTTTTTTTCCAACAACTATGCCAAGGTATTCCCCCTCAAAATTTAAAAATGTTTTTTACGTTTTTTTTATTTAATTACTGATCAGTTCTGAATTTTTGTTATACATTTGATTACCTTATTTTGTTTCCTTCTATCTTGAATACTGCTGAAAGTGCTGGATTATCTGCAGAGTTTCTGCTAAGTTGCTGATTTGAACTGCAAGTGTAGCAAAGATTTTTTATTATGAGTTTTTTCTGCTCCCAGCCTTCATGTTCAGAAAGGGAGAGTGTTTCTAAAAAATAATACTAGTGTCTGAGCATGGAGGAGGAGAGCGCTGATGCTCACGCAGACGTGCAAATCTTTGCTAGATCCGCAGTTCAAATCAGCTTCAAGGACAGCATAAACTGGCAGTAATCCAGCACTTTCAGCATAGTGTTAAAGATAGAAGGAAGCAAAATAAGGCAATGAAGCATATTATAAAGAGTTATAACTTTACAAAAGGCTGATTAATAATTACATAAAAGCAAAATTTTGGCTGCTTTTAAGGCACATTTTGCTAGACATTTTGCAATAAAATAAGCAGATTACAAGTTTTCACTTTGTCATCACAGGGTAAAAGAGAAATGACATACTACACAACTCATTGGGCCGTCTATGTAAAAACTTGAAATGCACAAGTTCCTCCAGGGTCAATTTATTTTAAATAGATGCATATTTTGTTTGACCCTACACAATGAACTCCTCACTTTACCAATAATGTGACTTTTCAGTTGTGGATATGACGAACTTTCACAATCATGGAAACTCACCCAGTTTGACATCTCCATTGTCATTTAGAAGAATATTGGCTCCCTGGAAATAAGAGAAAAAATCTTTACTATGGATCGTGTAGCAATGACTGACCTTGCATTGGAAAACTCTTACAACGTATGTCAGCTGGTTCCTGGCAGATCCAGATCATACAATGCTGGAACCACATGATCACTATAGACACTCAGAACCAAGTTACATTTTAAGCCTCTAACATGGTCACAAATCATAAAGAAAAAGCAGAGGCAAAGTCATGAGAGGTAAGAACTGCTCCTCAGTGATGGAGCTGCTCTCTGCTGTCCAGTTACATGTCTGAGACTGTAAAATGACCTCAAGGTTCTGTGTCTGCATGGACAAAATGAAGTAGCAGCGATCTGACAGATCTCTGATCTACTATTATGTTCAACTGTATCTACGTCCCAACGACATTAATAGAGATGAAGTTGGGACCTAACCCCAAACTCCCAGGACATCTTCCCAAAGTCGAGACAGGAGATACAGGCGCTTCTCACAAAATTAGAATATCATCAAAAAGTTAATTTATTTCAGTTCTTCAATACAAAAAGTGAAACTGATATATTATATAGAGTCATTACACACAGAGTGATCTATTTCAAGTGTTTATTTCTGTTAATGTTGATGATTATGGCTTACAGCCAATGAAAACCCAAAAGTCATTATCTCAGTAAATTAGAATACTTTATAAAACCAGCTTGAAAAATTATTTTAAAATCCGAAATGTTGTCCTACTGAAATGTATGATCAGTAAATGCACTCAGTACTTGGTCAGGGCTCCTTTTGCATCAATTACTGCATCAATGCGGCGTGGCATGGAGGCGATCAGCCTGTGGCACTGCTGAGGGGTTATGGAAGCCCAGGTTGCTTTGATAGCAGCCTTCAGCTCATCTGCATTGTGGGGTCTAGTGTCTCTCATCTTCCTCTTGACAATACTCCATAGATTCTCTATGGGGTTAAGGTCAGGCGAGTTTGCTGCCAATCAAGGACAGTGATACTGATGTTTGTAAACGAGGTATTGGTACTTTTGGCAGTGTGGACAGGTGCCAAGTCCTGCTGGAGAATTAAATTTCCTTTCCATCTCCAAAAAGCTTGTCGGCAGAGAGAAGCATGAAGTGCTCTAACATTTCCTGATCGGTAATTTTTATGCATTTTGTCAATGTAATAATGACTGCAAATGTCACCTACCTTAATGTCTCTGTGCATCTTCCCTTGGTTATGAAGGTAGGACAGGCCCTGCACAGAAATGTCAACATGGGATTGCGTTTATCATTCCTCTATACGTACAGTATCTCTACGTAAGGTAAGAATGCTTTAGTCCAATAGTCCAAAAATTTTGACTATGAAGAACAGAAACCAGGGATTGATTACGCTAATTAAAAATTGATCAAATCATGGTATCCTCATATACATTAATTTTTGGAAATTATTAACTATAACCTTGGACAGATATTTGTCCACACCAGCGCGACCTGGGTCCGTATTAGCTTTTTTCTCCAGGTATGTCTTAAAAATAAAAATTAAAAAAATATATCTGTTCCCAAAAATAAGGAAAAGTGTTCGCCTCTTATACATTAAAAGGGCTCCTACCAATGTTTCGCCCCCAGGGTCTACTCTATTATTGAGCTGAACCTGAATCGAGTCAATTACAATGACTTCTATTAGTTACTAAAATATTACAGACCTTGTATTACACCATATGCACTCACTTGAAGGGTTTCTCTACACACATAAGCAACTTGTAGCTCAGAAAGTGCTCCTGTAACTAGAGAAAAATAATATTTCCACGTTAAACAAAATCACCCCAGTTAAAGGAAACCTGTCATCAGAATTTACCCTAGCGCTTTATTAGCTTCCTAGAACCCTCTTTAAAAATGTCTGTAGTAGCCCTAAAAACTAAATGTAAGTGTTTAACAACTAAGTTTAATTGTCCCGGTTCTCCCTGCCTTTGATCACCGGACTAGTCTGGAACCGCCGTCAATCAGTGGCACTGGGCACAGGGGAGCATGCCCACAACAGTGTAACTGACATCCCGCCTTTCGCGAGAGAGGAGCAGAAAGGTGGAGAAGAAGACATCCCTCCTCTCCGCCTCCCCGTTGTCTCCGCACACGTTGAGAAAATGCTCCTAATACCTTTTAGGGGTAAATCCTGATGATATTTTCAGATTCAGAATCTTATAAATAAAACCTTTCTCTACCTTGATATATGTCTTGGAGGGAACCTCCTCCACAGAACTCCATACAAATCCACAACTTGCTTGCCCTGAAATTTAGAAAAGAAACATCAGGCGTCAGCAATATGAAATTTAGATGCAAAGAAACATCAAGCGTCAGCAAAACAGCTCTGTATTTTATATATAGAGGGTCAGAAAGAAACCCAACTGAGCGCAATGTCCAAATAACCAATAAGGAGTGTTGGAGAAGAGGTGATGGACTATTAAAAGCCAAAAACTAGTTTGAGAACTTGTTATAAGACTACATACTTGATTACGGGCATCTCTACAAGATACTTCCTCTTGGGTCAAGATAGTAGTGACCACTATGGTCATGATGGGACAATACGTTTAGCAAAGCTGAAGGTAAGCGTTTCGTTATCCGGGGCAAAGAGTCAGATCACTACTTTAAGCTGGTATCTAAATTCCATGGCCTAGGAAATGTGGCTTGTTGACACCCTCATCACCTCTCTGTTACACTCCTGTCTAAAGGTGTCTAAAACATATAAGAACATGATCCAAAAGTTGTGTTGGCCATCAAATATTACCACCAACATAATAGTTCAAGTGGGAGAAAAGTTCAAATGTGGACATACACCAGGTTATCTAGCCTGGTCTTGGAGACAATGTCTGTTCGATCTTAGAACATCCTCACCTCATATAGCTTCCATAGTACGTGACTATGTTTTTGTGAGCACAGCTCTTCAACATGATCACCTCCTGCTGGATAATGGAGAAGTCTTCATCTGTGAAATAAGTAGAAAGATGAGAAAAATGTAAGGTTTTTCTTGTGTGGTCATCACCCAACTTTTCCTACCTACAGTCACTGACCGAAATAACGGAACTTATTTATCTGCCAAATTAAAAATAATGACTCGTAAATATAAATGTAATTGGACTATGAATTTTTTTTATAATGAGAAAAAAATGTGGTTTATTATTGAGTTGTCCAAAGCACCTAATGGCTTTCCTTTACTATGTGCAATGATTACTTCGGAGGTCTTGTAGTATTACACTCTAGTCAATGTAAAGTGGCCTGTCGATGCTCTCCTAGGATCAAGTGCATATATATATATATGTATATATATATATAAAATATATTTATTACAATTTATATATATAACCCAGCTATTTAGGACATGTACAATTTAGGACTTGGTTGTCACCCAATTTTCCTAAAACTTTGACAAAAAACATACGTTTTCTGATATCCTTTTCTAACCCTGGAATGGAAAGGGTTTTGTGCTGTATATTTACAGGTAGGTAGGAACCTTCCAGTGACCTATATCACCTGTCAGACAGTCGTCTGCACCTAATCAGTTTGCATTTAAAGTAACAGACAGAATTCACCAATGTAAAAAAAAAAAAAACACCTTCCATACAGTAATGGCAGCATGCCTTGACTAGGAGCCCACAACCTAGTTTCCAGAACTCATAGGACATACATGAGATGGAAACTCAATATTTTTTTGGCTTAGGAAAAATTATGGAGAACCTAGAGGAGATCCAAGCAATGATCAACAGCCTTAGAATTGACCTGATCGGAACATAACTGAAGCTCCCAGTGTCTTCACAAATCCAAGACATCAAGACGAAGAATTAGTGACATCCAATGTCCAACATGTCCATTTACATTAAGGGCTTTGCTGGCAATGTAGTTTCCAATTTTCAGTACATGCATCAAACCTAAGAAAGCACTGAAGTTAAATGAGGAGAAAACTGGAGAACCAAACTGGAAAACCTTAAGAAAACCCAAAACAATCAATGATGGAGAACTTTATGAATTGCGATGATCTGAGGTCAATTAAAGTCCCTAGTGCTAGAAGGGTCATTACGAATTCCAGACATTTACATCGGGAGCATAAATGGAGATTATTCCCTGACAAACACCTCCATTGAAATACTTCTACATACAGCAGTCATACATTGCTTAAAAAAGTTTAATCTCTCTCTATATGGGAGATTATTAGGTTACGCTTCGTGCATGCCAAGGCTTTTTTAAGTATTGTAATACAGAGTCATACAGTATGGTAATAAATGGAATGGTGAGAATGAAGCCTCCTCAGATACACCTAAGTGATCGGATGCAAGTGACAAGTGGTATAGAGGTGTCCATTCAAATTAGTAGTTGAGCACCATTTATTATTATATGGTCATGCTGAATCTACCATAGCAAGTGTTGCAGGCTCTGTCTTTGGCTAACAGGGGAGTCCCTTGTGGAGAAGCCTCTCTATAACAACTACATACCCTAACAGGACATTTGGACTGGTTTTACGGAACAGACAATTAAAAAAGATCTGAGACAAAACTACAGTATCGGACGGTGTTCACATGTCCAATTTTCATCTGTTTGTTATAGATTTAGTATAAAAAAACTGGATTTGTTAAAAAACGGAGGAAAAAAGAAAGGATGCATACTTTGATTTCCATTTTTCATCCATTTTTGCTCAGTTCGTAATGGACCCATTTTTTCTAGAATTTTCATAACAGATGACCATCCTTTATGATTCATTTCGCATAGACTTCAATATTAAAAAATGCTGATCCAGTTGCCATCCGTTTTTTTTGATCAATGAAAATAAAATTGTGCCCTGGTTTATTTTTGATTTTTTTCTAGTTTTCCTGAGTAATATTCTCCTTTTTTGGTGGATTTAGTACTTGCTCCTTATACTCGATACGTTTGGCGTCACTTTTGAAGTTGCCTTTTTTATACCTCTTTCTATTTTCCCTTGATAACCTTACTTATCCAAATGTTTTACACTGATTCATGAAATGCAATTTTTCCCAAATGTAGCATTTTATTTAGCACATCCCAGTCTCCCCATAGAGTAAGATTTCTGGAGGATTTTGTTTTATCAGGTTGGCTCATTTTTGAGACTTTTTAAAGGATATCCAACTTTTGGTGCTAAAAAGTGAAGTTGTAAACTGGTTAAAGAAAAAAAAAAAAGAGTAATTTTGATTGTGTAACAAGCGTATGAATTTGAAGAATTTGGTGCAAAAAAATATCAGCAAATACCAAAAGATAAAAAAGCAGAAATAACTGGACTTCTGAACACAGCCTTACATGAGCGATGATCAGTCAATAAGTGATGTTTAGGTGAGACCCCAAATGTAGAGGTTCAGTAGAAGATAAGTAGGAGGACTGTAGGACACCGGTAGATGTAATCCTTGCTCAGTGCATGAGTGTGAACACAGATTAATACTGATAAGTCTCTCCCCTTACTTCACCGATGGGTTTCTGCTGCTTGCTGAAGGGCGTGGAGGAGCAAACTTTGATAAGGAAGTCATATGCCAACCACAAAAAAAAGTTGTTTGTTCTATTAAGATGAAAATTACATCAAAACTTTGAAGCTGATAATATTAAAAACTTTAGTTCTGGAACATTCGGTTACTTTGAAAGATTAGGCTTAAAAGTCTTCCCAATACGTCCACGTATGAAGATCCCCTTTCATCCGCAAGATGACGGTGTCTACCGTGGCCAACTTCCCTGTGTTGAGATGTAGCATGGAGTGGGATGGGGAAGGTCACAGTAAAGTTGATGGGAGTGCAAAATTTTGCACTGCGCATGGATCAATACTGAATTCCTTCATTACCAGGAGCTGCTTTTATGTTTTTACACTTTTTTTTTAACCCCAACTAGGGTTATGGCTAAGGTTAGGATTAGGGCTAAGGTTAAGGTTAAGGCAATAAAATTGGTACAGGAAAAAAAAACAAGTAAAAAGCAAAACAATAAATAACAACATCTAACTTTTTATTTTAAAATTGTATCCACAAGCAGGGAAAAACAAAGACATCGAAGTACGAACTACAATTATATCAGTATCAGCACGAATTCTGGCTCTCACGGACCTGTTAGTGTTTCTTTAAGAAGCCCTCCTACTCTGCACTCATTACCTGTATTAATTGCACCTGTTTGAACTAGTTACCTGTATAAAAGACACCTGTTCACACACTCAATCACACCCCAACCTCTCCACCATGGCCAAGACCAAAGATCTGTCTAAGGACACCATGGACAAAATTGTAGACCTGCACAAGGCTGGGATGGGCTACAGACAATAGGCAAGAAGCTTGGTGAGAAGGCAACAACTGTTGGTGCAATTATTAGAAAATGGAAGAAACACAAGATGACTGTCAATATTCCTCGGTCTGGGGCTTCATGCAAGATCTCATCATGAGGTAAGGATGATTTTGAGAAAGGTCGTGAATCAGTCCAGAACTACACAGGAGGACCTGGTCAATGACCTGAAGAGAGCTGGGACCACAGTCTCAACATTATCATTAGTAACACACTACACCATCATGGATTAAAATCTTGCAGGGCACGCAAGGTCCCCCTGCTCACACCAACACATGTCCAGACCTGTTTGAATTCACCAATGACCATCTGGATGATCCAGAGGAGGCCTGTGAGAAGGTCATGTGGTCAGACTAGACCAAAATAGAACTTTTTGATATCAACTCCACTCCCCATGTTGGAAGGAAGAATGATTAGTACAATCCTAAGAACACCATACCAACCCTGAAGCATGGTGGGGGAAACATCATAGTTTCGGGGTGCTTTTCGTTAAAGGGGATAGGACGACTGCACTATATTGAAGGAGGATGGATGGGGTCATGTATCGCGAGATTTTGCCAACAACCTCCTTCCCTCAGTAAGAGCACTGAAGATGTGTCATGGCTGTGTCTTCCAGCATGACAATGTCCCGAAACACACAGCCAGGGCAACTAAGGAGTGGCTCCCTAAGAAACATTGGCCTAGCCAGTCTCCAGACCTGAGCCAATAGAAAATCTTTGGAGGAAGCTGAAACTCTGTTTGCCCACCAACAGCCCCGAAACCTGTAAGATCTGGAGAAGATCTGTATGGAGGAGTGGGCCAAAATCCCTGCTGCAGTGTGTGCAAACTTGGTCAAGAACTACAGGAAACGTCTGACCCCTGTAAATTTCAAA